>OY720675.1:191149728-191787940 GCA_963170755.1 Amphimallon solstitiale
TGAATCGATCATGTATTACCAATAATGAAGTATATCCTCTCTTGGAACGCGGAAAAGGTCCGAGGAGGTCCACACTCACTTGTTCCCATGGACAATCAACGGGTGAGAATAACATCTGGCCTAGAGGTTTTCCCTGATTAAATTTATAATGTTTACAGGATCGACATCGATTGACGTAGCGGCGGACATCTCTGAACATCCCTGGCCAATAATATAACGAAGCGGCTCTCGCTATACTTTTGGCGACCCCAAGATGTCCAGCTTCAGGAGCGTCATGGATTTCCTTCAGGACGTCGTTTCTGTCAGGCGTAGCTACACACAATTTCCATGCGCGCACTCCCTCGGTATGTTGTGTATCAGGTATGTGTCGGTACAAATTACCATTCTCCAATCGGTATTCTTGAAATTTTTCAGGATCTGACTGAACGTCCGCAGCCTTCTTGTTATACCAAGAACAAGACGTTTCTTCTAACAAGGCACAGGTATCTTCATCGGTTTCGTGTTTGAAAGGAAGCGGTGCTCGGGACAGAGAATCGGCTAAGTTATTCATCGCTCCTTTACGGTATTGAATGACAAAATCATACTGTTGTAAATCAACAGCCCATCGACTGAGTCGTCCTGACGGATTCTTCAAGTCGTTCAGGAATCTTAAACATTGATGATCGGAAATAACGGTGAATTGGTAAAATTCTAAATAGTACTTAAATTTTTTGATACCCCAAACGACGGCAAGAGCTTCTTTCTGGGTCGTCGAATAATTTAATTCTGCCTTACTTAAAGTCCTACTGGCATAGGCAATCACTCTTTCGGCACCCTCTATTATTTGTATTAAAACGACTCCTAAACCTTTCTCACTGGCGTCGGTATGCAATTGGAATGGTTTGGAGAAGTCCGGACACGCGAGAACTGGGCTCTCTGTTAATGCTTTCTTTACGGCGGCGAATGCGGCGTCTTGTTCCGTCGTCCATTCCCAGCGCACATCTTTTTTAATTAATTTTATAAGCGGAACGGTAAGTTGTGCGAAATTCGGTACGAACCGACGGTACCATGACGTTTGTCCCAGAAAACCACGTATTTCTTTCTTGTTTCGCGGCGGCGGTACATTTAATATAGCAGCGATCTTGTCCGGGTCTGTACGGATTCCGTCCGGTGTTACAACATGACCTAAATATTTTATGTCTTGTTTGGCAAAAGTACATTTGTCTGGTTGTAGTTGAAGGCCTGCTTCCCGTAAACGCGCGAAAACATTACTTAAATTTTCCAAATGCTCCTCAAAAGTCTTGCCTAAAATAATGATATCGTCCAAATATACAAATGCGTACTCTGCCATTTCGGGGCCTATCACCGAATCTAATAGGCGTTGGAACGTTGCTCCCGCACTATGCAATCCATACGGTAATGATACAAAATGAAATAGGCCCTTTCCCGGAATTGTAAAAGCTGTCACGGGTCTGCTATCCTTTTCTAATTCCACTTGCCAGTACCCACTTTTAAGATCAAGCGTCGAAAAATATTTACTGTCGCGGAGTTTATCAAGAATATTTGAAATGTACGGCAAAGGATATGAATCTTTAATCGATACAGAATTAATTTTTCGGAAATCGACGCAAAACCGAACGCCACCGTTCTTTTTCGTGACCACGACGATTGGAGAACTCCACGGGCTGTTACTGGGTTCTATTATACCGTCTTGTAGCATCTTGTCCACTTCGGCGTCGATTAGTGCTTGCTTCTTCGGGTTGCACGGATAATAACGTTGTTTTATTGGGGCGGTATTCGGTTGCAAACGGATTGTGTGACGTATTAGATTCGTCCGACCAGGCACGGTAGTAAATTTACTTAATTCTTGATCAAGGAATTTTTTTAAGGCGGTCTCGTGGCGGTCCTGTACTCCGGAGATCCCACAGCTCGCGGCAAAGACTGCATTGTCTCCCTTAAAGTACAGTTTCCTTTCGGAAAAATCGAGAACAGCCCCAATTTCCTTGAGAAAATTAATTCCGAAGATGACTGAGCACGGGCTCTTCGGCATAATTATAAAATTTACGTCTGTAGTTCGGCTACCCATGCGGACCGGTAACAAAACTGAGCCAGGCGATTCTACAACGTCTCCATTTGCGAGGCGGACTTTAGATTTTCTATTTAAGACGCGTTGTGTATTGTTTTCCAACAACCGGGCAACTAGCGATTCGGACAAAAACGATGAAGTCGCTCCGCTGTCCACGAGGGCTCGTAAATTCTGGTTATGTATGTGTACGCGGATCCAGACGCGATTGTCTGGCACTGTCGAGTCTTTGATACCTGTGTTTGCGGATTCAGGCGGCTTTACTGCTTGCGGACGGTCTTTGCCTGCAGACCGCCCTTCTCGGCGTTTCCCTGGCATCGGCAGTCAACGGAACGCACATTTAACTTGCCACACCGTGAACAAAACATTTTAAATGGGTTACGGCAATAACCACGCGTATGCCCCTCTCTGCCACAGCGCCAACAACGGTTTTCCGGGTGTGATAATTTTTGTGACGGCGACGGCGGTACAGGAAATTGGCGAGGCTTATTATCCTGGGCGGCATATGACAAATGATGCGAACGCGAAGTACTCGGTTTATCGCTGGGCGGACGTTCCGGTGCTGATAGCGTACTCTCTTTCTTACAAAAGCGCGCCTGCTCTTCCAGCAGTAATTCGTAGTCGGCAGCGAGTTTAGATAATTGCCGGAGGGATTGTATCGCGTCCCTACGTATATACATCCTGTAACTAGGTGACATGTTACCGTATACACGTTCCAATTTATCACCTTCGGACATATCTTGGCCGCGTCTCATCAACGTCAATATGGCGGTTAAATAATCTTTAAAAGATTCTTTTGGTTTTTGCAACCGAGCGCGTATTTCTTCTTCGATTGAAAAATTATACCGAGGCGGAAGATATTGAAGTTTGAAATCCTCTAAGAACTCGTCCCATGTACCCCATAAAGTTTTATTATTCCGGAGCCAAAGCAGTGCTTTGTCTCTAAAAAGCTCAGGCAATGCATGTAGCATATGTTCGTCTTTAATCCCATAGCATACTTGGAGTTCGTTGACTCTTTCCAGGAAAAATACAGCGTCCGAGCTGCCATTAAAATGAATCCCCCATTTCCTTATTTGAGCACAGATTTCCGCGGAAGAAATCTGAACGTTAGTGTCCCTTTGCGGTGGAGCGTTTCCCTTATTCGTTGAACCCGTTTTATCCTCTTTCAGAAAGGTACTAATGCGTTTACGTACGTCCTCGACATTACCGGTAGCGTCTAACCCTAAAGATTCTGCTGCGGCATTTAAATCCTCTTTTTTCAAAGTATATATCCACCCAAGAGGGTTTGGATTTTTGCCTTTGTCCTGATCGGTCATTTTATAATTTATACTGTACAAAATAAAAATAAAATAATAATAAAATGAAAATGTATTGTAGTTGCAATTTTATTCTCCTATCCTTTTACTCCCTCACAATTAATAAAGAATATGTACGTTTTACTATCCTTTAATAAAAACTTATCTCTATGTATGTACGTAAAAATGTGTATCAATTTTCCTATCTTACTATTTACAAAAAATAATTATACATGTATATCTAGCGGAAAACTGTGAAATTATTCAAACAGTTTTATTAAACGCGGCGGAATTTAATTTTTTAAATCTCTTAAAACACGGCCAAACGTTCTGGGCGCCATCTGTAACCTAGCTGGCTTACTTTTATTATACACAGTGCCATTTGCTTATATAACACCAAGGGCAACCTCGCCGGTTACAGAATTGGTCTTCTGAATGTCGTCCAGACACCAAAAATACGCACTCCTGGCTGCCTATATGTTCAGGCTTCAATGTTATGATCTGGTAAAAGTACGGCCGTTGACCTTAATGTCAACTTGTTCGGGCGGTTTAAAATAAATCAAAGTTATGGTGGTTTTAGAGTGGTGCCTTGGGACAAAAGACCTATTGCTCACAGCTGACTCAGCGGAGAAAAATAACGTGAGTACTTCTTATTGTTTTAATATGATTCGTTACTCTTGAATATACTACTTTCTCTATCTCACTAGCAAACGGTAAAGGTAAGCAAAAAAAAACACGGTTAGAAATTCATTTGAAAAGTACATAATAATTAACTTTTATTTCTGTTAACACATTATAAAATCATATCAAACGAATAAACAATTCAGCAATTAAATTATGGTCACAATTGATACACTTTATGGTTTAATATTAATTATATATTTACAAAATCTATGTACATAAATAGAATACAAATTAAATACGCGTCAACGACCTCTATATGTCGCGTATAAAATCAAGCAAGAACGTTTGTACGTTCCTAGTCCCTGAATTAACAATTACAATCCCAGAATATTCCGTTAAAGAAAAACATAAATAAAATGGTGTTTGAAATAAAATACGGATGATCAGGTTTGCTTAAATTATATTACAACTAAGTTTTTGTACGTTACCCTGCTCGCAGAAGAACCTTATATATATTTCGTCGCGGAGAACAATTTCAATCGGTGCGGACTTTCGCGCGTCTATTCGGAGAATTATTATTATATCTTTGTTTATGCTACAAAGCGCGGACAATGTATTGAATTTATACGCGCGTTACAAACAAAATTTGAAATCTAACGTTTCTGAAAATGAAATACATATATTAAATACAGAGATATATACATAGTCATGACATTTATAGTCTGACTCGGACGGGAATTATAGGTAGTAGCGGTAAAAATGTCTATTCCTTCACGACCCCTGGTCTGAATGAAACAAACACTTTCGGACGGATTTTAGCGGACTTTGAAACGATTACTCCACGGCGCATGAGACCTGAATGTAATACGTTTCTAGGATAAACACCTATCTTTCCCACGCCATCAAGGCTGAGTAAAGAAAGGTAAAGGCAGCAGAAGGATAGGAAAATAAAATGGAAGAGACACACTTGGTGGTGTCTTTATATATCCGTAAACCCCCCTATTGCTGTAGGAAAAACTCGTTTTAAAATATACAATTTGCGCGCGACTACGAGCATGACGTATACATCCTTATATTGAAAAATAACAAATAACTTGAATGATCGTTGCACATGAATACATATACAGGTCCGTCCAAAACATTTTATACAATATTTGAGCAAAATAACTTACATTCTATTAATTTAATATTGTTAAATAAATTAATAATGGACTAAAAATGTTAATTTGAGCAATTAACGAGGAACTTCGTTACACATTATGGTGGCAAATGAATTTATTTATTAAGACTTTGCCCACAAAGCGAACAATATTCCTATATAATTTAATGAACGCTGATATTTAAAATTTTCTTATTGACATTCAGGTTTTGTATCAGTTGTGTACATCTAGTCCAAGGTGAACGTCGACAGATCAAAAAAAAAAAATTAATTGAATGTTGTTTCACGTTATTAGTTCTATAAAATTGGTACTACGCTTTGTGTCAAGTTTACGATTGAAATAGTGTATAATTCAAATTTTCTGACAGACTGTCATCGTAACTATATTTCGATGACACATACCTATGACAATGAAAAGTCAGACAGGTGACATGAAGATGTTTAACCAAAATTGTCGTTCCACCTGTCATCGTGACAGTAGTTCGTTGAACTGTATTTGTTCACACATAAACTTGTGAGAACGAAATGTCAGGCTAACTTAATAAAACATGTTTTAAACTTACAGGTCATTGAGAGAATTAATTAATTTTCATATTACGCTTTAATAATATACTTTCTAAAACGCAATCGAAAATCTTGCTAGCTCCTATACGGTTGATGCTAGACACTGTCGTACCATTTAACCAAAAATGTACACTTTAAATACTTGCTTTTATAACTGAATTGGTAAACGAAATGACATACATGCTTATGGGAATCTTATTTGATGTATTTATTTTATTTCGAAGTGCTTCGGACACATCTGACAAATAAAAAAAAGTCGCCCTATTATTTGTACGTAGAGAGATCGATGAGAAATGTTATTAAATGATCCCATTCGTAAAATGGCTTAAATTTATATAATTATAACTTGCACACTGATACATTTCCAACATTCTGTTGACATTTAGGTTTTGTATAATTCGTGTGCATCTAACGTAATTTGACAGGCCCAAATGGCAAAACTCAGATGGTTCTTCATTATTTAAGCTTGCTTCAAGTTCTTCGTTGTATGAAATTTACATTTCGATGACATATATAATGAATAGAGTGTCATTGTATTTATTAACATATCTTAATAAAATATAGAAAAATCGTCATATTTGTTACTGTACTTACGTGCGATAATACACTTTAAGTTTATTTTATCATATCCGTCGGCATTTTGTTCATATATTCATATAGAAAAGAAATAGTAACGATTGATAATAATAACACTAATACGTATCTGAAAGGTACCACGTTTCAATTAAAAATGCACTTCTTCGTAATATCTTTATTTGTCGGCCTTTTGACATTTAAACTTGACAACCGATGGATGAACGTGAATATATATATAGTCAAATTAATGACACGCAAACTCGTCATTGCGAGATTTTTATACCCTGCAGGAAAGCTTTAAATGAGTCGCACCTTCGACAGCGACAGATTTGGCACGTGGACAGTGCACTCAATCGTCGCGGAAAAGTCCACTCTTTTGGTTTCCAACCCTCTTTCCGCACTCTAAACCTCGACGGCCTGAAATTTCTTCGTCAATGTGAAATTTTTACAATTCTTTCGCGCGTGCCTGTCATACCTGACATTTTTACGATTTTGATCGGTTGTCACGTGAATCGTCATGACGTAAGCCATTTTTCTGTTAAAACATCGAGTGCAGGGTCCTCTTTAAAAGCCCATATCTCTGCACACGCTCCACTTGGGAAGAAAAACTCTCCGTCGAGGAACAATTCAAGGTCGTCGGTAACTTCACGCCAAAGGACAGCTTTCAATTTTGCGTATCCAGAGACGAGTTCTTCCCCCCGCGTACCCAATTTTCGTCGATTTTGACCGGGTTTGGTTGCCATTGACTACTCGGCTTTTAGTATATATAACTAGCTCTAACGTCCGCTTACAGCGGGTCCTCCGCTTACAACTGGTCCTCCGCTTACAGCGGGTCCTCCGCTTACAGCGGGTCCGTCAATCTCTTTTAGTTGGAATCGCTTTTTTCGCGTCCGCTTACAGCTTTTTCATTGTTTCCTGTAAAAAGCAATCACTGTCATGACGCCTTTAAGAATGTCCGATTTAATTAACTTTTGACGCACCCCTGTATATACATATATTTCGTGAAGGCAATAGTATATTTTCTTTAAAATTCTTCTCGAACGGTTTTTTACACAAACCGGAACACACTCAAGAGCGAGAAATGTAAATTTATGTTAAACATAAGTATGTTAATGTATCCAAAGAAACAATGAGCTCAAGGAGCACAACATTTTCATCGAGACAGTTTACAATACTATTTTGATGTGATAGTGGAAAAGCATTGTCAACCTTTTCGAAGTCTACTGTCGTTAAGAAAAAAGCACAAAATAATAATAAAAGTAAGAAGCCCAAGTTTTAAATTTAAGCCCTATTGAAGCGCCTTTCCTGTAAAAAACGCTTTTTAGAATGTCCACTTTTATAAACTTTTGAAGCACCCCTGTGTATACATATATTTTGTTAAGCCAATAGGATATTTTATTTAAAATTCTTCTCGAACTGTTTTTGCCATAAATTGGTACACACTCAAGAGCGAGAAAGGTAATTTAATGTTAAGCATAAGTCATCTTAAAGTATCCAAAGAAACAATGAGATCAAAAAGCGCAACATTTTTATTAAGACGTGTACAATATTATTTTGATGTAAAAGTGTAAAAGCCTGTCAACTTTCTTGAAATCCACTATCGTTAATAAAGGAGCACAAAATAATAATAAAAGTAAAAAGCCCAAGTTTTAAATTAAAGCGCCTTTCCAGTAAAAAGCGATCACTGGCATGACGCTTTTTAGAATGTCCAGTTTTATACACATTTGAAGCACCCCTGTATATACATATATTTTGTGAAGACAATTGAATATTTTATTTAAAATTCTTCTGGAACTGTTTTTAACACAAACCGGTACACTCAAGAGCGAGAAAAGTAATTTGATTTTAAACATAAGTCATATTAAGGTATCCAAAAGCACAATGAGATCAAAAAGCCCAACATGTTCATTAAGACATTTTACAATACTATCTTGATGTGAAAGTGTAAAGCCTGTCAACCTTTTCAAAATCCACTACCGTTAATAAAGGAGCACGAAATAATAAAAAAAATAAAAAGCCCCAAGATTTAAATTTAAGCCCTATTGAAGCGCCTTTCCTGTAAAAAAACGCTTTTTAGAATGTCCACTTTTATAAACTTTTGAAACAACCCTGTGTATTCATATATTTTGTTAAGCCAATAGGATATTTTATTTAAAATTCTTCTCGAACTGTTTTTGCCATAAATTGGTACACACTCAAGAGCGAGAAAGGTAATTTAATGTTAAAGATAAGTCATCTTAAAGTATCCAAAGACACAATGAGATCAAAAAACGCAACATTTTTATTAAGACAGTGTACAATACTATTTTGATGTGAAAGTGTAAAAGCCTGTCAACTTTTTTGAAATCTACTATCGTTAATAAAGGAACACAAAATAATAATAAAAGTAAAAAGCCCAAGTTTTAAATTGAAGTGCCTTTCCAGTAAAAAGCGATCACTGGCATGACGCTTTTTAGAATGTCCAGTTTTATATACCTTTGAAGCACCCCTGTATATACATATATTTTGTGAAGCCAATTTTATATTTTATTTGAAATTCTTCTCGAACTGTTTTTAACACAAACGGTACACACTCAAGAGCGAGAAAAGTAATTTAATTTTAAACATAAGTCATATTATGGTATCCAAAAGCACAATGAGATCAAAAAGCCCATCATGTTCATTACGACAGTTTACAATACTATCTTGATGTGAAAGTGTAAAGCCTGTCAACCTTTTCAAAATCCACTATCGTTAATAAAGGAGCACGAAATAATAATAAAAGTAAAAAGCCCAAGTTTTAAATTGAAGCGCCTTTCCAGTAAAAAGCGATCATTGGCATGACGCTTTTTAGAATGTCCAGTTTTATACACCTTTGAAGCACCCCTGTATATACATATATTTTGTGAAGCCAATTGTATATTTTATTTAAAATTCTTCTCGAACTGTTTTTAACACAAGCCGGTACACACTCAAGAGCGAGAAAGGTAATTCAATGTTAAACATAAGTCATCTTAAAGTATCCAAAAACACAATGAGATCAAAAAGCGCAACATTTTATTAAGACATTGTACAATACTATTTTGATGTGGAAGTGTAAAAGCCTGTCAACATTTTCAAAATCCACTATCGTTAATAAAGAAGCACAAACTAATAATGAAAGTATAAAGCTCAAGTTTTAAATGTAAGCCCTATTGAAGCGCCTTTCCTGTAAAAAGAGGCTTTTTATAATGTCTACTTTTATAAACTTTCGAAGCACCCCTATATATACATATATTTTGTTAAGCCAATAGGATATTTTATTTAAAATTCTTCTCGAACTGTTTTTGACATAAACCGGTACACACTCAAGAGCGAGAAAGGTAATTTAATGTTAAACATAAGTCATGTTAAAGTATCCAAAGACACAATGAGATCAAAAAGCGTAACATTTTTATTAAGACAGTGTACAATACTATTTTGATGTGATAGTCTAAAAGCCTGTCAATCTGTTTAAAATCCACTATCGTTAATAATGGAGCATAAAATAATAATAAAAGTAAAAAGCTTAAGTATTAAATTGAAGTGCCTGTCCTGTAAAAAGCGATCACTGGCATAACGCTTGTTAGAATGCCCACTTTTATACACCTTTGAAGTACCCCTGTATATTCATATTTTTGTTTATTGAAAATTCTTCTCGAACTGTTTTTAACACAAACCGGTACACACTCAAGAGCGAGAAAAGTAATTTAATTTTAAACATAAGTCATGTTAAGGTATCCAAAGACATAATGAGATCAAAAAGCCCAACATGTTCATTAAAACAGTTTACTATACTATTTTGATGTGAAAGTATAAAAACCTGTCAACATTTTCAAAATCCACTATCGTTAATAAAGAAGCACAAAATAATAATGAAAGTATAAAGCCCAAGTTTTAAATGTAAGCCCTATTGAAGCGCCTTTCCTGTAAAAGGCGATCACTGGCATGACGCTTTTTAGAATGTCCACTTCTATAAACTTTTGAAACACCTCTGTATACACATATATTTTGTTAAGACAATAGGATATTTTACTTAAAATTCTTCTCGAACTGTTTTTGACACAAACCGGTACACACTCAAGAGCGAGAAAGGTAATTTTATGTTAAAGTATCCAAAGACACAATGAGCACAAAAAGCGCAACATTTTCATCAAGACAGTTTACAATACTATTTTTATGCGAAAGTGTAAAAGTCTGTCAACCTTTTCGAAATCCACTATCGTTAATAAAAGTGCACAAAATAATAATAAAAGTAAAAAGCATGGCGGCCCGTGATTTTTTGGGACGGGAGGGCACCGGGGGTCTGAGTGTTTAATATCAAAAATTAAGTATAGAGAAAAAATAAACTCAATATGCTATTTAATTAACTTGTTTGAAAATAAAATCCATCCGCCGTTCCTTACGATCAGCAAAATGATTAATAACTCATTCTTTGAAATTTGGTGTTGATATCAGTAATTGTTTTTCAATGAAACACATTGCTAAGGCACATAGTCTGCTTTTCCGCATGGTATTTCTAGAAAACGTTTTTATTGCACGCCCCCAGAGATTCGCAAAATAGCAGAAGACAATTTACAAAATCTTTCGCCAACATAGTCTCGACATATTATCAAAAACAAACTTTTATAACAGTTGTACTATTCAACCTTGGAAGTAAATTACAATAGTATCATCAGAAAACTTATCATCCAACTCTGCTTAACAATTTATATTGTTAATTAGTAAATAAAATGTTAGCATGTGTGCTTTTTATTCTTTGTACAACTTCTATTGCACATCTTTGTTACATTAAAGGCTTACATTTTGACATTTAAATATAATTTGGTTCCATTTCTTTTTTGTTACCAACGTCAAAACAACAAAATTAGCGTGCGATAAAGAAATACTTTTGCAACCAAAACGGATGTCGTAAAGTGAACTTTATAGCACCGAATTAGAAAAAAGCATTTTGCACATTACACCCACACAACCAGTCTGATAAACTGTAAGAGCTTCTCTTGATTTCAAATCGTGATCTTCTAGTTTAATCAATAAATCTGGTCTAGGGAGACCTAGATTTTTTAATTCTGTCTTAATGTTACTAACGCAATTCATAGTTGCATTTGCACCGATAGAAATTACAACATACACTCACCGTTGTAAATTACATACTGGACCGCCACCCGGACCCGGCACCATAGAGTAGTGCCCCGCCGCCTATATATTATACGCACGCTACCTGCGCCAGTTTCATCGCTCGATTTCTAATACAGACGGGGCAGTCGCGCGAGATGCCCCGGAGCCTACGCCAGACTGCGATTTTTAAACGCGCTGAAATGACGGACTGTTACTTTCAAAAACATATTTTTTGTCATCAAATAAATCAGAAAAATTACATACAAATTAGGTATTTATAATTAATTTATCTGTTAAAAGAAATTTGTCACGGGGGGGGGGGGGCAGAACCCCGTTGCCCTCCCTGCAGCAGCCGCCACTGGTAAAAAGCCAAAGTTTTAAATGTAAACCCTATTGAAGCGCCTTGGCTGTAAAAAGCGATCACTCTCATGACGCTTTTTAGAATGTCCAATTTTTATAAACTTTTAAAGCACCTCTGTACATACATAAATTTTGTAAAGCCAATACAAGGGAGAGAAGTATGAGATTTTAGCTCGAGATAATGACAAAATACCGAGAGCTGAAATCTAATGTTTTTTCCCGTGTATAATACACTATTTTTTCTGTGACAGGAAAAACGACGATTTTATAATGATAAAAAAGGCTCAGAAAATCAATCGATGTGACATTTGAAGTTTTAAATTGGTAGGCTGTTGTACTTATAGCAGCATTACACCTGCGTTGCTAAGGAAACCTGTAAAGTATTCAAATATTTGTCAATTTAATTTTGTGTTTGGTTTTAAAAATTTGCGAACATAGGTTGATTTTTAGTTATTTTGATTGGAAGGTGAAAAAGAAATGCAGTTCTTTCTCGGAGACGGTGCTATTGGCATACATAAGTAAATGCAACTTTTTGTATAATAAAATATATTAAAATTAAATGTCCGTGTTCTTACAAATCCGAAAAAAAAGTACTAATTTTTTTCCTGGGGAAAAAAATGAGTACTTTTTTTCTCGGCTTATAAAGTGACATTTTGTTACCTGTTAAGAAAGATAAAATGTCAAACTTTTCCAGTCACAGAAAAAAAGTTATAAAAATACAGTCGAGTCGTCTGAAAGCCAGTTACAAATTAAATATTATAAATAAAGGTATTAAATATTACTTCCCTACACCTATATTTTACATAACATTTGGCTGTACTGTTTCAAAATGTTTAGATAACAAACGTCAACAAATAATTACAACAAATATCAAAAGGTGTACAAATATTATTATTTATGAGTCCTGAAATGTATTTTGTAGGTTATATTACATGACAGGTAAAATTTTGCAACATCTAATATTTGACGTCATTTTAATTTAGTAGCGCATGTCAGTTGAGAGAGCGACTGAACTATAGGAACAGTTTGTTGAAAAAGAAAAGACTTGCATCTGCGGTCATAAACTGTATTATCAATTATATTCTAACAGTATAAGATATTGCAATTTCAACTGCCATATTTCAGACAATTTAACTTGCACCAAATTTCTGTAGGATGAATAAGGCCAGAAACTTTGATTGAAAGATCATATCCCAACTTTTACTAAAAACTATACGTTTTAACAGGTTCTTTGTCTAAATTTCCTAAATCAACCGTGTTTCCATAATTTTGACTTACAAAATGTTATGTTCTGGAGGAATCGGTGCGATCTTTGTAGTGCCTATTATAATTATTATTTTAAAATTTAACTACACGTTAACGAACACACTATTCATCCGAACCCATTTAAATCGAGAGTACTTTATACAGTGTCTGCATAAGCACCTAACAGCTTCTGTAGAATTTCTTCAATGTTTTCAATTTTACATGTAACTTGTAAATGTAGATTTAATATGTTAATGGCATATCAGAGTGAGTCTAAAATATATTCATCTAAAATTATAAATTTTTACAAATACTTAGAATTTTTAGCAACTGAGATAAAGTCCCGGAAATGTAACAGAATTAAAAAGCTTCCAAAACACAAATATTTCCGTAGTGAGCTAAAAGTTACACATATTCAATATTATGTTTTTATTTTAAGTATACTGTTAATTTCATGTATAGAAGAAGCAATACAATTACTAAATCACTAATAAAAATAATTATTATTTACAAATGCACAAGAAAACATAATCGCAGTCAATACTAATAAAAATCCAAATCTCCTAGGTTATGCGCACGTGTAAGTAATCCCAATTACTGTTTAATATTTTATCAGGTTTGGTAAAGCACCGGTTAAAATATCTTCATGTAATAACGTTCTTAATCAATGATTAGCGCCAACTGTTTTTTTCAGAAACGTACTATCCCGTATTTTATTTATTGAGTACGCTGATCGGCATTTTAATCGGAATTGGGAAAACCGGCCCTTAATTAAACTTAATCAACTAATACAGTGCAATATATTTAAATTATTATTAATATTAAAAATACGTCTAAATTTGCCGTTTTAGTTGTTAGGGCGTTTTAATGTTGAAGGTTACATTCAAATATTATGTCAACTTTAATGAAATATTGCAAAATTTTACCTGTCAAGTATTCTACCTATACATGCCATTTCGAGACTTATAAATACACCTTTTGACATTAATCATAATAACCTTTTGAAGTTTGTCATCCAGGCAATACAAATTTGTGTGCAATTACCGTTTTCCGTAGAACGCGATCACTGTCATGACGCTTTTTAGAAAATCCGATTTTATAAACTTTTGAACCACTCCTGTATATACATAAATTTTCTGATGCCAATCGTATATCTTATTTAGAACTTTTCTTTACTCATTTACACAAACCGTTACACTGAACACTGAAGAGCGAGAAGGATAATTTAATGTTAAACATAAAACATGTTAAAGTTAGCAAGGAAGAATGTGCTCAGATCCAAGCACTTTTCGACGAACCTTTCCGCCATATTACATTCGCCATTTTGTTTTTTTTGACATTTTGACTTTGGATTCGTGATCGGCGACCTAAAACACCCCCGTATCTAAAATTTCACATTCCTACGTCAATTTTCAAAAAAAACTTCCGCCATTTTGTTTTTTTTTGACATTTTGACTTTGGATTCGTAATCGGCGACCTGACGCACCCCCGTATCTAAAATTTCACATTCATACGCCAATTTTCAAAAAAACTTCCGCCATTTTGTTTTTTTTTGACATTTTGACTTTGGATTCGTGATCGGCGACCTGAGACACTCCCGTATCTAAAATTTCACATTCATACGTCAATTTTCAAAAAAACTTCCGCCATTTTGTTTTTTTTTGACATTTTGACTTTGGATTCGTGATCGGCGACCTGAGACACCCCCGTATCTAAAATTTCACATTCATACGTCAATTTTCAAGAAAACTTCCGCCATTTTGTTTTTTTTTTGACATTTTGACTTTGGATTCGTGATCGGCGACCTGAGACACCCCTGTATCTAAAATTTCACATTCATACGTCAATTTTCGAAAAAACGTCCGCCATTTTGTTTTTTTTGACATTTTCACTTTGGATTCGTGATCGGCGACCCCCAAAACTCCCGTAGTTAAAATTTCACTTTCATACGTCAATTTTCAAAAAAATCTTCCGCCATTTTGTTTTTTTTGACATTTTGACTTTGGATTCGTGATCGGCGACCTGAGACACCCCCGTATCTAAAATTTCACATTCATACGTCAATTTTCAAAAAAAACTTCCGCCATTTTGTATTTTTTTTGACATTTTGACTTTGGATTCGT
Organism: Amphimallon solstitiale; assembly: GCA_963170755.1. Lineage (NCBI taxonomy): Eukaryota > Metazoa > Arthropoda > Insecta > Coleoptera > Scarabaeidae > Amphimallon > Amphimallon solstitiale. The sequence continues at coordinate 191,164,852 of OY720675.1, forward strand.
GATCGGCGACCTGAGACACCCCTGTATCTAAAATTTCACATTCATACGTCAATTTTCAAAAAAACGTCCGCCATTTTGTTTTTTTTTGACATTTTGACTTTGGATTCGTGATCGGCGACCCCCAAAACTCCCGTAGTTAAAATTTCACTTTCATACGTCAATTTTCAAAAAAATCTTCCGCCATTTTGTTTTTTTTGACATTTTGACTTTGGAATCGTGATCGGCGACCCCCAAAACCCAAGTATATAAAATTTCACATTCATACGTCAATTTTCAAAAAATCTTCCGCCATTTTGTTTTTTTTTGACATTTTGACTATGGATTGGTGATCGGCGTCCGCAGACACACCCGTATCTAAAATTTCGCATTCATACGTCAATTTTTAAAAAACTCTTCGGCCATTTTATTTATTTTTTGACATTTTGACTTTGGATTAGTGATCGGCGACATAAGACACCCCCGTATCTAAAAATTTCAACTTCGTACGTCAATTTTCAAGAAACCCTTCGGCCATTTTGTTTTCTTCGACATTTGGATTAGTGACGGGCGACCGTAAAGACTCCCGAGTGCCTAATTTTGCTTTTAATCAGAAGAGAGAGAAATTGATTTCAGCCAACTCCGCCCACTGTGCACGTTTGCGTAATCGTTAACATAAAATTATTTCGTAGGGGCACATAAATGTCGAAAGCAATCCTCTTCTTTTTACGCGTTCTGAAATTATCGTATTTTAATTCAAATCATTATTAAAATATTAATCGACAACACCTGTCTAGATGAAAATATTAAATCAAGCGGGACCGTTACGTATTATGTGGACATGCCGAACGTTCGCCGGACCGTAATGTATTGACCGGCAGTGCACATGATAATCTGATTTTATTTTTCGCCCGTCCGGAATGCATTGATATCATTGCAAATTGAATCGGCCATTTTTCTGACCAAATCACTCTGCAAACGGACTTGGAATTACTCGTACCTTCGTCTAGGTACCTCTGTAAACTGGGAATGCGCAAGTGAACGTTTCCGAAATGTCACTTGTTTACGTTTCTGAATCTTGTTGTGTCCTCGAAACTTTCAAAATTTGGAATTTCAAGCTTAAAAGTGAAAATGTGAATGCGTATGAGACCGGCTGTCAGTTTGACGTTTGTCGGGATTTGTCATCCATTTCGCTAAACCGTATCCGTCTGCAGACGGACTTTAAAGTGTTTGTGCCTTTGTATCTGTACCACTATAAACTCGGGAGAAGCAAGTAGAGGATCCAGAAAAGTCTGTACTTTTTGTCTCGGAGTTTACTTGTGTTCTCGAAACCTTCAAAATTTGGAATTTCAGGCCTAAAAGTGAAAGTTTGGATACATTTCGAATCTCCTGTCACTTTGACGTTTGTCGGGATTTTCAGTATAAAAGGCTCCAGAGGAATTTTTGTTTCCCACGTCCTCCTTATGGGGAAAATGTCGCGATGCAGCGTGATTTTCTGCACGTGCCAAAAATTTTCAAAAATTCGTTTCGGGCCTTTGCTCTCTCATCGGAGACGTGAAAAATAGCCTTAGGGACGGCGGACCGTCGTCCCCGCAGCGTGACACTTTTGTTCGCATCGCGGACGGGCCACGTTCTCAGAAAAGTGTCTCCCCAATTTGCCATTTTAACCCCGATCTTGCCTCCTCTACTAAAGCCGTGAGAGCGGTAAAGGGTCCCGTGCGCTTTTATAGTATATAACTAGCTCTAACGTCCGCTTACAGCGGGTCCTCCGCTTACAACTGGTCCTCCGCTTACAGCGGGTCCTCCGCTTACAGCGGGTCCGTCAATCTCTTTTAGTTGGAATCGCTTTTTTCGCGTCCGCTTACAGCTTTTTCATTGTTTCCTGTAAAAAGCAATCACTGTCATGACGCCTTTAAGAATGTCCGATTTTATTAACTTTTGACGCACCCCTGTATATATATATATTTCGTGAAGGCAATAGTATATTTTCTTTAAAATTCTTCTCGAACGGTTTTTTACACAAACCGGAACACACTCAAGAGCGAGAAATGTAAATTTATGTTAAACATAAGTATGTTAATGTATCCAAAGAAACAATGAGCTCAAAGAGCACAACATTTTCATCGAGACAGTTTACAATACTATTTTGATGTGATAGTGGAAAAGCATTGTCAAACTTTTCGAAGTCTACTGTCGTTAAGAAAAAAGCACAAAATAATAATAAAAGTAAGAAGCCCAAGTTTTAAATTTAAGCCCTATTGAAGCGCCTTTCCTGTAAAAAACGCTTTTTAGAATGTCCACTTTTATAAACTTTTGAAGCACCCCTGTGTATACATATATTTTGTTAAGCCAATAGGATATTTTATTTAAAATTCTTCTCGAACTGTTTTTAACACAAACCGGTACACACTCAAGAGCGAGAAAAGTAATTTAATTTTAAACATAAGTCATGTTAAGGTATCCAAAGACATAATGAGATCAAAAAGCCCAACATGTTCATTAAGACAGTTTACTATACTATTTTGATGTGAAAGTATAAAAGCCTGTCAACATTTTCAAAATCCACTATCGTTAATAAAGAAGCACAAAATAATAATGAAAGTATAAAGCCCAAGTTTTAAATGTAAGCCCTATTGAAGCGCCTTTCCTGTAAAAGGCGATCACTGGCATGACGCTTTTTAGAATGTCCACTTCTATAAACTTTTGAAACACCTCTGTATACACATATATTTTGTTAAGACAATAGGATATTTTACTTAAAATTCTTCTCGAACTGTTTTTGACACAAACCGGTACACACTCAAGAGCGAGAAAGGTAATTTTATGTTAAAGTATCCAAAGACACAATGAGCACAAAAAGCGCAACATTTTCATCAAGACAGTTTACAATACTATTTTTATGCGAAAGTGTAAAAGTCTGTCAACCTTTTCGAAATCCACTATCGTTAATAAAAGAGCACAAAATAATAATAAAAGTAAAAAGCATGGCGGCCCGTGATTTTTGGGACGGGAGGGCACCGGGGGTCTGAGTGTTTAATATCAAAAATTAAGTATAGAGAAAAAATGAACTCAATATGCTATTTCATTAACTTGTTTGAAAATAAAATCCATCCGCCGTTCCTTACGATCAGCAAAATGATTAATAACTCATTCTTTGAAATTTGGTGTTGATATCAGTAATTGTTTTTCAATGGAACACATTGCTAAGGCACATAGTCTGCTTTCCCGCATGGTATTTCTAGAAAACGTTTTTATTGCACGCCCCCAGAGATTCGCAAAATAGCAGAAGACAATTTACAAAATCTTTCGCCAACATAGTCTCGACATATTATCAAAAACAAACTTTTATAACAGTTGTACTATTCAACCTTGGAAGTAAATTACAATAGTATCATCAGAAAACTTATCATCCAACTCTGCTTAACAATTTATATTGTTAATTAGTAAATAAAATGTTAGCGTGTGTGCTTTTTATTCTTTGTACAACTTCTATTGCACATGTTTGTTACATTAAAGGCTTACATTTTGACATTTAAATATAATTTGGTTCCATTTCTTTTTTGTTACCAACGTCAAAACAACAAAATTAGCGTGCGATAAAGAAATACTTTTGCAACCAAAACGGATGTCGTAAAGTGAACTTTATAGCACCGAATTAGAAAAAAGCATTTTGCACATTACACCCACACAACCAGTCTGATAAACTGTAAGAGCTTCTCTTGATTTCAAATCGTGATCTTCTAGTTTAATCAATTAATCTGGTCTAGGGAGACCTAGATTTTTTAATTCTGTCTTAATGTTACTAACGCAATTCATAGTTGCATTTGCACCGATAGAAATTACAACATACACTCACCGTTGTAAATTACATACTGGACCGCCACCCGGACCCGGCACCATAGAGTAGTGCCCCGCCGCCTATATATTATACGCGCGCTACCTGCGCCAGTTTCATCGCTCGATTTCTAATACAGACGGGGCAGTCGCGCGAGATGCCCCGGAGCCTACGCCAGACTGCGATTTTTAAACGCGCTGAAATGACGGACTGTTACTTTCAAAAACATATTTTTTGTCATCAAATAAATCAGAAAAATTACATACAAATTAGGTATTTATAATTAATTTATCTGTTAAAAGAAATTTGTCACGGGGGGGGGGGGCAGAACCCCGTTGCCCTCCCTGCAGCAGCCGCCACTGGTAAAAAGCCAAAGTTTTAAATGTAAACCCTATTGAAGCGCCTTGGCTGTAAAAAGCGATCACTCTCATGACGCTTTTTAGAATGTCCAATTTTTATAAACTTTTGAAGCACCTCTGTACATACATAAATTTTGTAAAGCCAATAGGATATTCTATTTAAAATTCTTCTCGAACTGTTTTTGACACAAACCGGTACACACTCAAGAGCGAGAGAGGTAATTTAATGTTAAAGTATCCAAAGACACAATAAGATCAAAAAGGTCAACATTTTTATTAAGACAGTTTACAATACTATTTTGATCCGAAAGTGTAAAATCCTGTCAACCTTTTCGAAATCCAGTATCGTTAATAAAAGAGCACAAAACAATAATAAAAGTAGAAAGCCCAAGTTTTAAATGTAAGCCCTATTAAAGCGCCTTTTCTGTAAAAAGCGATCAATCTCATGACACTTTTTAGAATGTCCAGTTTTATTAACTTTTGAAGCACCCCTGTACATACATAAATTTTGTGAAGCCAATTGTATATTTTATTTAAAATTCTTCTCGAATTGTTTTTTATACAAACCGGTAGACACTCAACAGCGAGGAAGGTAATAAATATTTTCTAAATTATTGGTATCTCCTAACTCCAAAATTTGAAAATGTCAACCTGAAGAAATTCAAACCAGGACGTGTAAACGGCAAAAGTTACTTTGTGTCTCATAACATTGCATTTATATACGTTCCTTATATTTTCTATTATTACATATGACCTGTAAAAAAAGTTATTTATTATACAAGGGAAAGAAGTATGAGATTTTAGCTCGAGATAATGACAAAATACCGAGAGCTGAAATCTAATGTTTTTTCCCGTGTATAATACACTATTTTTTCTGTGACAGGAAAAACGACGATTTTATAATGATAAAAAAGGCTCAGAAAATCAATCGATGTGACATTTGAAGTTTTAAATTGGTAGGCTGTTGTACTTATAGCAGCATTACACCTGCGTTGCTAAGGAAACCTGTAAAGTATTCAAATATTTGTCAATTTAATTTTGTGTTTGGTTTTAAAAATTTGCGAACATAGGTTGATTTTTAGTTATTTTGATTGGAAGGTGAAAAAGAAATGCAGTTCTTTCTCGGAGACGGTGCTATTGGCATACATAAGTAAATGCAACTTTTTGTATAATAAAATATATTAAAATTAAATGTCCGTGTTCTTACAAATCCGAAAAAAAAGTACTAATTTTTTTCCTGGGGAAAAAAAATGAGTACTTTTTTTCTCGGCTTATAAAGTGACATTTTGTTACCTGTTAAGAAAGATAAAATGTCAAACTTTTCCAGTCACAGAAAAAAAGTTATAAAAATACAGTCGAGTCGTCTGAAAGCCAGTTACAAATTAAATATTATAAATAAAGGTATTAAATATTACTTCCCTACACCTATATTTTACATAACATTTGGCTGTACTGTTTCAAAATGTTTAGATAACAAACGTCAACAAATAATTACAACAAATATCAAAAGGTGTACAAATATTATTATCTATGAGTCCTGAAATGTATTTTGTAGGTTATATTACATGACAGGTAAAATTTTGCAACATCTAATATTTGACGTCATTTTAATTTAGTAGCGCATGTCAGTTGAGAGAGCGACTGAACTATAGGAACAGTTTGTGGAAAAAGAAAAGACTTGCATCTGCGGTCATAAACTGTATTATCAATTATATTCTAACAGTATAAGATATTGCAATTTCAACTGCCATATTTCAGACAATTTAACTTGCACCAAATTTCTGTAGGATGAATAAGGCCAGAAACTTTGATTGAAAGATCATATCCCAACTGTTTACTAAAAACTATACGTTTTAACAGGTTCTTTGTCTAAATTTCCTAAATCAAAGAGGGTAGATTGAGAAAACCGTGTTTCCATAATTTTGACTTACAAAATGTTATGTTCTGGAGGAATCGGTGCGATCTTTGTAGTGCCAATTATAATTATTATTTTAAAATTTAACTACACGTTAACGAACACACTATTCATCCGAACCCATTTAAATCGAGAGTACTTTATACAGTGTCTGCATAAGCACCTACCAGCTTCTGTAGAATTTCTTCAATGTTTTCAATTTCACATGTAACTTGTAAATGTAGATTTAATATGTTAATGGCATATCAGAGTGAGTCTAAAATATATTCATCTAAAATTATAAATTTTTACAAATACTTAGAATTTTTAGCAACTGAGATAAAGTCCCGGAAATGTAACAGAATTAAAAAGCTTCCAAAACACAAATATTTCCGTAGTGAGCTAAAAGTTACACATATTCAATATTATGTTTTTATTTTAAGTATACTGTTAATTTCATGTATAGAAGAAGCAATACAATTACTAAATCACTAATAAAAATAATTATTATTTACAAATGCACAAGAAAACATAATCGCAGTCAATACTAATAAAAATCCAAATCTCCTAGGTTATGCGCACGTGTAAGTAATCCCAATTACTGTTTAATATTTTATCAGGTTTGGTAAAACACCGGTTAAAATATCTTCATGTAATAACGTTCTTAATCAATGATTAGCGCCAACTGGTTTTTGCAGAAACGTACTATCCCGTATTTTATTTATTTCGTACGCTGATCGGCATTTTAATCGGAATTGGGAAAACCGGCCCTTAATTGAACTTAATCAACTAATACAGTGCAATATATTTAAATTATTATTAATATTAAAAATACGTCTAAATTTGCCGTTTTAGTTGTTAGGGCGTTTTAATGTTGAAGGTTACATTCAAATATTATGTCAACTTTAATGAAATATTGCAAAATTTTACCTGTCAAGTATTCTACCTATACATGCCATTTCGAGACTTATAAATACACCTTTTGACATTAATCATAATAACCTTTTGAAGTTTGTCATCCAGGCAATACAAATTTGTTTGCAATTACCGTTTTCCGTAGAACGCGATCACTGTCATGACGCTTTTTAGAAAATCCGATTTTATAAACTTTTGAACCACTCCTGTATATACATAAATTTTCTGATGCCAATCGTATATCTTATTTAGAACTTTTCTTTACTCATTTACACAAACCGTTACACTGAACACTGAAGAGCGAGAAGGATAATTTAATGTTAAACATAAAACATGTTAAAGTTAGCAAGGAAGAATGTGCTCAGATCCAAGCACTTTTCGACGAACCTTTCCGCCATATTACATTCGCCATTTTGTTTTTTTTGACATTTTGACTTTGGATTCGTGATCGGCGACCTAAAACACCCCCGTATCTAAAATTTCACATTCATACCTCAATTTTCAAAAAAAACTTCCGCCATTTTGTTTTTTTTGACATTTTGACTTTGGATTCGTAATCGGCGACCTGACGCACCCCCGTATCTAAAATTTCACATTCATACGCCAATTTTCAAAAAAACTTCCGCCATTTTGTTTTTTTTTGACATTTTGACTTTGGATTCGTGATCGGCGACCTGAGACACTCCCGTATCTAAAATTTCACATTCATACGTCAATTTTCAAAAAAACTTCCGCCATTTTGTTTTTTTTGACATTTTGACTTTGGATTCGTGATCGGCGACCTGAGACACCCCCGTATCTAAAATTTCACATTCATACGTCAATTTTCAAAAAAACTTCCGCCATTTTGTTTTTTTTGACATTTTGACTTTGGATTCGTGATCGGCGACCTGAGACACCCCTGTATCTAAAATTTCACATTCATACGTCAATTTTCGAAAAAACGTCCGCCATTTTGTTTTTTTTTGACATTTTGACTTTGAATTCGTGATCGGCGACCCCCAAAACTCCCGTAGTTAAAATTTCACTTTCATACGTCAATTTTCAAAAAAATCTTCCGCCATTTTGTTTTTTTTGACATTTTGACTTTGGATTCGTGATCGGCGACTTGAGACACCCCCGTATCTAAAATTTCACATTCATACGTCAATTTTCAAAAAAACTTCCGCCATTTTGTTTTTTTTTGACATTTTGACTTTGGATTCGTGATCGGCGACCTGAGACACCCCTGTATCTAAAATTTCACATTCATACGTCAATTTTCGAAAAAACGTCCGCCATTTTGTTTTTTTTGACATTTTCACTTTGGATTCGTGATCGGCGACCCCCAAAACTCCCGTAGTTAAAGTTTCACTTTCATACGTCAATTTTCAAAAAAATCTTCCGCCATTTTGTTTTTTTTGACATTTTGACTTTGGATTCGTGATCGGCGACCTGAGACACCCCCGTATCTAAAATTTCACATTCATACGTCAATTTTCAAAAAAATTTCCGCCATTTTGTTTTTTTTTTGACATTTTGACTTTGGATTCGTGATCGGCGGCCTGAGACACCCCTGTATCTAAAATTTCACATTCATACGTCAATTTTCAAAAAAACGTCCGCCATTTTGTTTTTTTTTGACATTTTGACTTTGGATTCGTGATCGGCGACCCCCAAAACTCCCGTAGTTAAAATTTCACTTTCATACGTCAATTTTCAAAAAAATCTTCCGCCATTTTGTTTTTTTTGACATTTTGACTTTAGAATCGTGGTCGGCGACCCCCAAAACCCAAGTATATAAAATTTCACATTCATACGTCAATTTTCAAAAAATCTTCCGCCATTTTGTTTTTTTTTGACATTTTGACTATGGATTGGTGATCGGCGTCCGCAGACACACCCGTATCTAAAATTTCGCATTCATACGTCAATTTTTAAAAAACTCTTCGGCCATTTTTTTTTTTTTTTGACATTTTGACTTTGGATTAGTGATCGGCGACATAAGACACCCCCGTATCTAAAAATTTCAACTTCGTACGTCAATTTTCAAAAAATCCTTCGGCCATTTTGTTTTTTCGACATTTGAATTAGTGACGGGCGACCGTAAAAACTCCCGAGTTCCCAATTTTGCTCTTAATGAGAATAGAGAGAAATTGATTTCATCCAACTTCGCCCACCGTGCACGTTTGCGTAATCGTTTAAATAAAATTATTTCGTAGTAGGAGCACATAAATGTCGAAAGCCTTCCTTTTCCCCTTTGAGGAAATACGCGTTCCGAAATTATCGTATTTTAATTCAAATCATTATTAAAATATTAATCGACAACACCTGTATAGATGAAAATATTAAATCAAGCGGGACCGTTACATATTATGAGGACATGCCGAACGTTCGCCGGACCGTAATGTATTGACCGGCAGTGCACATGATAATCTGATTATATTTTTCGCCCGTCCGGAATGCATTGATATCAGTGCAAATTGAATCGGCCATTTTTCTGACCAAATACCTCTGCAAATGGACTTGGAATTACTCGTACCTTCGTCTAGGTACCTCTGTAAACTGGGAATGCGCAAGTGAACGTTTCCGAAATGTCACTTGTTTACGTTTCTGAATCTTGTTGTGTCCTCGAAACTTTCAAAATTTGGAATTTCAAGCTTAAAAGTGAAAATGTGAATGTGTATGAGACCGCCTGTCAGTTTGACGTTTGCCGGGATATTTCATCCATTTCGCTAAATTGTATTAGTCTGCAGACGGACTTTAAAGTGTTTGTGCCTTTGTATCTGTACCACTATAAACTCGGGAGAAGCAAGTAGAGGATCCAGAAAAGTCTGTACTTTTCGTCTCGGAGTTTACTTGTGCTCTCGAAACCTTCAAAATTTGGAATTTCAGGCCTAAAAGTGAAAGTTTGGATACATTTCGAATCTCCTGTCACTTTGACGTTTGTCGGGATTTTCAGTAAAAAGGCTCCAGAGTAATTTTTGTTTCCCACGTCCTCCTTATGGGGAAAATGTCGCGATGCAGCGTGATTTTCTGCACGTGCCAAAAATTTTCAAAAATTCCTTTCGGGCCTTTGCTCTCTCATCGGAGACGTGAAAAATAGCCTTAGGGACGGCGGACAGTCGTCCCCGCAGCCTGACACCTTTGTTCCCACCGCGGACGGGCCACGTTCTCAGAAAAGTGTCTCCCCAATTTGCCATTTTAACCCCGATCTTGCCTCCTCTACTAAATCCGTGAGAGCGGTAAAGGGTCCTGCTCGCTTTTATAGAGTATAATTAAATTAAATTTATTTACTTTATTTTACAGCGTCATCTGTTTACTGAAAAGCCAAAACTAGGAATTTATTATGTTGGTTAACGGTTTAAATCTCAACCAACTTGAAAATTACCCCCACCACATGTGGACACTTTGACGACTAGCGCCCCACTGGTGGTGACATCCAAAATGTTGATTTTAGGCGCAACCTTTTTCTTATGGACTTGGACTATCTTCTTATACATAATCAATGCCCTTGTAATTTCCTTTCCTTCATCTCAGGTTAGAACACCAGTCACGGAGCTCGCCAATTAACTGAATGGGAGGTGGCACTGTTTTCGATTACTGTTCTAAGGGATATCTTCAGACAATTCCCTTCTCGTAACGGGCATAACGGTAGCGAACTATCCTCTATTTTATAATGCTTCGACCAGGGGAGTAGTATTCACAAATAAGGCATATTGAGGGATCGTAGCATACAGGCTTTAGAATAGAACACGTTAATTTCGCAAAGCGCTATACTTGCCCCAGCTCACAGCTAGGCGGCTGCGTATTCTTTTTACTTTCTTATACGTAGTATTTGCAGATGTCCACGTTTTGAAGTCCCCTGATATCAAAAAAGTGGTTTTTAAAAAATGTCTCTCTCTCTCTCTCTGTGTGTGTGTGTGTCTCCGTGTGTTTGACCACGATAGCGCTCAAACCGCTGTAGATATCTATTCCAAATTTTGCATTTACGCGTATAATCTTCCTCTTGAGATCTTATTAGTTTTTCAGCAAAATCGGTAGACCGGAAGTAGTAGTTACTTCAGTGAAAAAATCGAATTTTGCAAATATTTCGTCAATCACTAAGTTTAAATAAATTTATAAAGAATTCAAATGTACTCAAAATTAAATTTGAGAAAATTGTATTAAATTTGTTTTTCGAAATTCCTACCGGAAGTAGGCCTTTTACTCTTATCAAAAATCAGTTTTTTGCGAATGTCCCGCAAATCATGCTTTCTAGGTAGGTATAGGTACATTACGAGTATAAAAGTATTTAAAACATAATTTCAAATATCTTTTGTGTAAAAAAGATTTCAAAATTCGGACCGGAAGTAACACTTTTACTCTTACCGAATAGCGAATTTTTGCAAATATGTCGTAAATTATGCATTTTGTATATATTGATCAAGAGTACAAAAGTATTTATAGTTAGATTTGCAATGTTTCTTGTATAAATGAAATTTCAAAATTCGGACCGGAAGTAGCACTTTTACTCTTAGCGAGGAGCACTTTTTTTTATAATATCTTGCAAAGTATGCATTCTATAGGGATTTATTAAGAGAATAAAAGTACTTAGAATAAGATTTTGAATAATTTTTGTAAAAAAACATTCTAAAAATTCTATGATTTGAAACGCTCATACGTATAAGAAAGTCGTGTAGTAGCCACACCTAATTTTTTATTTCTAGTTTTCTTTGGCTATGGGGGGGGGGCATCTTACCTCCCAACCTTTCCCCCTTGGCTACGCTCTTTCATCAGGTTATCTTTTATTTGATTTATATTCAAAAAAATTCATTTTGAAACAAATTATACGACTAATTATCAAAGAACTAATAATTTAACTATAATTAGAAATACACCCAGCTAATAATCAATACTACTTATTCAAAGAACAGCAATTGTTTCACTACAATAGCGACAATTTTCATTTTATAAATATGATGTTGCTGTTATTCTTTAATTAAATTATAAATGTATTTAAATAGCAATAGACGATTCGATCATTTAATACCTTCTTTGTTTTCTGTGTTTTATACATTTTCTAATAAAATTTATATTTTTTTATAAACGAAAAGATAACTACACTCCTTCGATTCATAATAGTTCCGACAATAAAGTACCTACTAAGAATTTATGTTAAATGTTATTTCAAATTCTAAAACTTATTCACCTTTTTAATCTAATGCTTTGTACTGAGTCATATAGACACAATATAACTATGGTAATATTTTGACAGACGTCGCATACAATACAGAATATTGAAGATTCTTATTCAAACATAAACATATTTTTAGTTGTCAGCCAGTTAAAAAGTAAGACGGGCGACTACCACCCTAACAGTTAGAAAAATAAGTGTGTTTATTTTATGTGGAATGTTTCAATCTAACGGTATAGATAGAAACTAAATTTAATGCACCTTAATACTTTTAAAAATGCTATACTTAGATTACGGTGTCATCTTGTGCCTTATAAATAGGGAGCGGTTTGTTGTTCAAGTCGAGTAAAGGAGTATTAATATTCACCAGCAATACTTTCTCAAGGTTCTCTTCTGTAAGATTTGTTCTTTTTGAATGAAGTACATCCTTGTAGATAGAAAACGTCCTTTCTACATCGCAACTGGTTATAGGTGCGTACTGGAAATATTCTTTTATTTCAGCGTATTTAGCAGTTTGATTTTGTGTAATTGTCCCCAAACACAATTGCCACAATGTTATTAAATCTGGATTTCTATTAAAAACTGCGTCTAACTTTTACCGAAGGCCACATCCGAAGTCACTTGGAATACTTTTGAAATTATTAATAGCCGCATCTAATGTGGTTAATCCATCTTTTAGTTTGAGATTTCGATTTTCAAAATATGTGATTAGTTTAGGCAAATTTCCAAAGTGTTCCTGAAGGAATAACAGCTGATTTTTTAAATTTGGGATTTGTGTTAGTTCCTTGCACTTAGAAATACTTCGAGCATCGTCATTTAAACATGTAACGAAATTTTGTAAACTATCGAAATTCTCTGCATAAAAACTGGTAGCTTCCAGCCATGTTCCCCATCTAGTTATTACTGGCGCGGGTGGCAGTGACAAAGATGGAAGTTTTTCCCTGTAAAGGGCCACTCTCGATGGTGCTTTTCTGAAAACTTTTTTAAAATTGGATACAAATCTATCAACTTCGGGATAGTTGTCTCTGATATATTCACAGATTCTGTGGAGAGCATGTGCTACACAAGTAATATGCAGCATATAAGGATATGTTTCCTTTAATAGTCTGCCTGTTTTTAACATATATGCGGCACTGTCACTAACAAATAAACGTATTTTTTCCTGTACCTGTCGTCCGAATGAAGCATTTTGTGCTAATTCTCGTCAATGGTTTTAGCAACTGTTTCCGCATCAACTGTATTTATAACTTTAGATGCTATTACATATGCGTTATATGAAATAGTTGGATGTAGTACACCAGCTACAATATTTACCACACAGGGTTCTAATATATCGACAGTTTCGTCGGCACTTATCCATAGGTACTGATTTGAAAGATGTCTTCTAATGCTTCTACTGTTTTCGTGAAGCACTTAGAAACATAACATTTGCGTAAGGTGGATTCATCAGGAACATGTCGACCAGTATATTTTTGGAGAAATGTTTTGAAAGTGGGATTGTCAAGTTTCTTTAATGGGATATTAGCCGCCATTAAAGCTTCACAGAGTTCTTCGTTAAAATTGTCAGCTTTCAACGGGTCCAATTTCTGTGTATGTTTTAGCGATGCTAAGTGACGTTGTACGTGCGATTTTTGGGCATTCTGTAACGATATTTTACAGACTTTGCAATAAATATCGGAATCACTGACAATGGACATACAATCAGTATGACCCTCAATCCAACTCCCCATTGTTTCACGATGTATTCTCGACGTTCTTCCATATCATATCTGAAAAAGTAACATAAACAATGTTCTGGATCTAAATAAATAACTAAAAATGTACGCGTATGTTATTGAATCTAAACGAAATCCAGTACACACTTACGTCTAGATAATTGGGAGAAGTCGATTCAATGAAACGGGATTAAACAGGAACTATTACAAAAATTACGAACTACGTAATTAACAGTCAAAACAATGAAAAAACGAAACTAACGTAAGGTATAAATTAAAAATGTATTTCTCTTGGAAATATAACGTAAATATAATAAATTTTAAACACTCCTGACGCCGTTATCTACGCCCGTGTATAAAGAATTATACCTCATAAATTCCTTATTTTATTGCCCTTTTTTTCTCTGATTCTCGGTCTCTTGTCGAGCGTAAACAGATGTTGCAGTTCGCCCTATGAATTAGTGCTATTCAGATATAATGTAAACAACACGCAGTTGTTTACATTATTTCTTTTCACAGTTGTGGCTCCGTGGTAGTTTAGCTCGCTCGATTCCGCTCCCTACTTATAACATTGCAAAGTATTTGTACAATGTATTAGATTCTTAATATTAACATTAACGCAAGTTGTCCTGCATTTTTGGGTTGCCCTATTTGTAACAGTGTATTACATACTTGCAAAAATATACTTTATTTTACATGTATGTTTATCTCGAGTTGTATCAATATACGGCCTAATAGAGTCATTATCTAAACGTCGGTGGTTATATACATTTTGCATTGTTTATGTATATTATGTTACCAAAATCACCGTTTCCGAGTACAAAGTATCGTGAGTTGTGAGCTTCTGCAAAGTAATCACCATAATCAATCATCACTTAACCGCACTACGTTATAAAATTAGCGCTGTCATATTAACGCATCATAGTTAAAATAAATTATGCGGTGCGTTTTGGTACGGAATGATTTCGTGAACACGAAATCTATGGTCTCGGAATTGTGATTAAGAAGTCACTGGAACAGCAACAATCCCGAATGAACATTACAACACCGCGAAATATCAAGCTGTGGATGTAGAGTGTAGAGTTCCCGCCTAGCGCAGTAAATTTGTTTGAGCCAGTCTCTTTCGAGACGTGGAAGAATAGTTACATACGGAGAGCGTTTGCGGTCGCAACCATCTGTGCGTTCGTCTAAAACTGGATTCTCTCGACACGCTACCGAAAATTCACAAATTGGATACCCATGATATGAATTAAAGTCGGTATTAAATGTTCAAGTGCATCGACATGTGGCGTTTTTGCATTTTGTTATTGTTCTTTTTCGCGGTCCACGCACAGCGAAAGAATTATTCTAATTTCCCATGTCCAGCGAAATGCATGTGCAATCTCCGAAACGTACGTTGTATGCAAAAGGATCTGGCCGAAGTGCCGAAAGTTCCCCCACACATTGCATTGCTGTAAGTAAAAGTTTGTTAAAAATTAGATATATTGGAGTCCTGTTCTCAGAGCGAAGTTATTTATGTATGTGTAAAAGCTTCATCACAAAGTTTTTAAAATAGTTTTGCTTACGTGAATAATGTTAATTCTCATGCTAATGTTCTTTTGTAATTATAATTATTTAGCAGATAAAAATCTTGTACACCACTATAAACAACATTAAGAAAATGAAGAAATTAATAGTTTATTAGTTTAAGTTACATTTCTTTAATTTACCGAATATAAAAATTGGAAAATTGGAATGATTTGTGCGTACTTTTAAAGTTTGGCGCCTCGCCTTGCTACCAATAGGTACATACGTTTAAATTGAAGATGCTAATCAAATAGAATAAAAGAACACTATTTTATTTACCAATCGAAGCGTGAACAGTAAACCGTCAATTCA
Source organism: Amphimallon solstitiale (assembly GCA_963170755.1). Taxonomy (NCBI): domain Eukaryota; kingdom Metazoa; phylum Arthropoda; class Insecta; order Coleoptera; family Scarabaeidae; genus Amphimallon; species Amphimallon solstitiale. The sequence continues at coordinate 191,180,579 of OY720675.1, forward strand.
AAACGCTGAGTGCCTAACCCACTATATTGGTATGTTATTTAATCAAGGAGATATTGCTTTTAAAATTTATCGTATGTATACAGAGGACTCTAAATAGCAGTTCCAGCACAAGAATATCACTTATTGTAAGAGATACAGTTGCAATTAAATTATGTACATTATTCATGAGTATGAGAAGAATTATTAGCCTTTTTTAAATTTCCAATAGTCAAATTGGTTTTTATTGTAATATATTTTTGTAATTACAGAAATATAATTTTTAATTCCATTTACTACGGGAATTGAATATTTGTAGTTTTGAGTATAGTTTCTTTGTCATGATATATCATATGTAAATCTATCTTAAAAACATGCAATAAATCTTTTAAACAAGTCTTTTTACAAAATATTTTCAATATTAACCGCCAAAAAGAAAGAAATAATTGTTGAAATGTTGTTTAAATATTGCCGTACTCAACACTTTCCTGTTTATGAAAGTCTTAAACTCGACGAAAACTTTTCTCTACAATTCGTGTCTTATGAAATAATAATATTAAAATACAGTGTTTAAATCAGATAAACTATACACCATGTCAAAGTTAAGTGTTTACCATTTCTAACTTTCTTATTACTAAAGCTATAAAGTTGGATAAATCATCGAGTTTTCAGTATCGTTTGTTTTGATTGAAATGGTGAAAACAGTAAAACAGTTGAACGCTTTATTTTCAACACATTCACAAAAGTCTGAAAAGGAGTAATATTTCGAACAAAACAATATTAATATATTACTACTGTAAAATTATAAATCAAGAAATAAAATGCACTTAAGCTATATAATAATTGTTAAATAATGAAACAGGGAATGGACGAATAACAAATAATATCAAAACAGTTAGAAATTTACATTATACACTAAAGAGCGAGAGAAGTTACGATAAGCTTTACATTATGTTAAACTGTACAATAGAACTGAAGTAGTAAATTACGTTCATTTATCTATCATATTAAATGTTCAAACGTATTGCCTACTTGCAACATTATTTATTAACAATTATCGGAACGTACAGGTGCTTTCTATTTCTTTATTTATAAGTTTACAGTATTAATTTATTAGTATTTTTGTCTATTTCGGTTCTATTAAGTTCACTTTACGAGACCTTTTTTGGTTGCATAAATTGTACTTATCGCATGTTAATTTTCATTTCTTTGAAGTTGGTTGAAAATCAAAGATGTACCCAACCATTTTTAAATTTCAAATATAAATGTTTTAATGTAACAACCATGTGCAGTTTAAATTGAACAAAGAATAAAAAAGACGCATGATAAAGTTCGACTAATTAACAATATAAATCGATAAAGAGAGATTGATGGTAAACTTTCTAATACCATATTAGAATTTACTTTTCAACACCGCCGATATTCAAATAATAAAAAAATGTCTAATTAAACATTTTAAATAACTATAACAAAAAGAACAAATTTCTAAACTTTTCGAAGAAAAGTTGTCTCATATTTTAAGTCTAGAAATTTTAATATCCGAAATAGAAAAACAGTATAAAATATACACGTTTTCTAAGACATTTGGGCATTTTAGAATACTCGCCGGGAGCAGCTTGTTTTCTAAATTTGAACGGGTACGCAAACATTCGCATATTATTATCTTTCGAAGTATGCAAAAATGTGTGTTTCGTCAACAAAAATATATTTTTATGAAAATCTTGGAAATGAAACTGTCAATCTTTTCTGTGCTTCCACATCTCAATTAAAATAAAGAATGTGACGGACTTGCTAATTTAATCAACTTCATAACACGAAAATTAGCAATGGTGACCACTTAACTTTGGATACGGAGTATATCGCAAAAATATTATATAGAAAACTTGACGTCTCTAATTTTTGTTAGTTACCATGAACGTTAATCTGTTATAGTTTGCACTAAGATTATGAAGTGTTTTTCTTTGCTAAAGTATAAAACACCTAACTCAAGGCAATAATTAGAAGCTTTCATTTCAAGGCAGCAATTAGGAACTGCAGTTCTGCTAGCTTATGGCGCCTCTCCTTCACACAACAACACAACGACGGACATTTTGAAATTAATTATGTCATAATATACGTATGTTTTCAATATTTAATCGTTCAATTTTCAAGAATACCATTTTATCGTGTAAATTTCTAGTCTCTGTTATGTTACATATGTTGTGTGATTTAAAACAGTGTTTTATTTGCCATCATCAGTTATAGTAGGTATACCGTAGTAATTGTGAAATACAAATTTCCCTATTACTATTACTATTACTAGGGTATACAATGGCGTGAGAGAGAGAGGATATCAAAAATTGACTGCAATAATTACAACACAGCAAGGCTCTTATAACAAAACTACCACCGTATTTAATTTTCTTATTACTATGGCACGTCTGAAAATCACAATTATGTTTAGTGCTCGAATACCTTATAAGTAGATAATTACCTGCCAGTTTTATTAGTAACATTTGAGATATTGAGATTAATGTGTTCAATAATTTATATTTCACATTCAATTATTTGTTGTTTTGCAGCTATCACGAAATTAGTTACGTTTTTTATACTGTAGATTTATTCGCATGCATCCTAATCTAATTCTTATTTTTATATTATTGCCTTATATAGATTGGTATTGTAGTATACAGTCCTTTTATTCTGACTTGCAATAAAGATTTATTATTTTCATTATTTAGGATATATGTACAATAAGATATAATGATAATTAGAATTTCTTCTAGATATTATACAACGTGTCCGAGATAACATTTTTAGCATGGGGATCTTGCTTATCACAAAAGATACAAGTTTGGTTAAATTAGATGAATTATTCCTAAAGACTAGCGAAGTTATACAATATACCAAATTCCCATGTATTTCAGGAATTATGGCAAGAAAAAGAAACGTGTCAACCTTATTTTCTTTGTAATAACTTTTTTGTTTTAGTAGACACATAATTTTTTTTGTTTTATAACGAACGTTTTATGCAGAATTTAGATATTGACTTGGATTTTTTCATTTTCTATTTTTTTTGTTTTAACCATTAAATTTTTCTTATTGGAACGTCAACTCGGCTTTGAATGAATTGATCATGTTTTTTATACTCCTTACAATAATATAGCATAATATGTGGTTTCTATTTTTAAACAGAACAAAGGAAATATTCAAAAATGTATTGTATTAAAAACTCTAACAAAAAGCACGTCGTGATACATAAAAAACATAATCGAATTTAATGTCACCTAAAAATTATTTTGGCCAGAATATTTTGTGTCAAACTTGCCTTCATTAACTAACACTTAAAAAAATTATGTGTTGAGTTCTTACAGCCTTTGTCATAAAAACAGTATAGAAGCTAAACGGATGGATGTACTTGAGGTTGTGTCTTAAAAGAAGGCAAGCCAGTGATTGTACGTACAGAAATTTAGTAATTAATTTAAAAGAATATGGTTCGTTTTCAAAACTTACTAGAAATCCCAAATTAAAGGACAAAGATGTAGAATTAAATGTATTTCATTCTGTTAATGGCCGCAGTCAGCAGACACAACAATTGCGCAACTGTTCTGTGATCGGATTCGGATGATGTACCCTCACTCTGAACTTGTGGTGGAATGGTCGCCATTATTGCGAGCGGAAAAATTCTACGCTCACTTTAGTGAGCGTATTCTGTCCGCATGCGCCGCTAACGCATTCCAACACCAACGTAACACACAATTTTGAAGAAAGTTACTAGAAAAGTGGACGAACAAACTAAAGCTAACGTGCAGAAATAAATGTATTATAATATTGTAGTTGGCGGAATATATTAATCGGGGTTGGAAAAACCGGCCCATACACTAAAAACTACGCCAAAACTTAATACAAAAAAAAACAAGTTATTATTGTTGTTTATTCGGTTTAATCTGTACAAGTGTAACATATGGCAGCAGTGAAAATTACCAAATGGAAGGTGATCACATAAAGGTGAACGGTCCTGTCCAGCGAACACTCAACTGTTGTCAAGTGTACTGTTGGAGTTAGAACCGTTCCCGATCCGTCTGCTAAATGCGACCATTAAAATCCTTCAACATCTATTAGAGAAACTGGACATAACACTGGTGTTTTGAAAATTACAACACATAGAATTTTAAAGCGTCACAAATATGACCCGTATAAGTACACCTTTCTATAGGGACTTAGAGATGAAGATCAAGAAAGAAAATTACAATATTGGCAGGTATATCATATATTGGTGCATCAATCATTTGCATGGAATGAATTGTGTATGAACTTGAGTAGAATTCTGTAATAACTCACATTTATAAAACTAACAACAAATTTAAAGTACTTATTTTTTCTAATAATTATCAACTAAAGTGTAAAACTAGTGTGAAATTTCTAGCTATTGATTTTGATGAAAATTTATTTTTAGAAGAAACATATTGTAAGTGTTATATCAAGACTTGACGAAATCTGTTTTTAATAAAGAAACTTAAAATTAGTATTTCCTCACAATTATGTAAACACATATTATTCCAGCCAAGTACATCGGAAGCCTTTTTACGGAGTTGTATTTTGTGGTTGGTCGGCATATGCAGCTGACTGCTATAGACCATACTTTGATAAATACAGTGTACTTCCTCTAATTTTAATCTATATATTGCAAATTTTATGTTGCATTCATAAAAAGAGGTACTGTTCTTCAATGAATTTAGATACATACATGTTTGACAAGAAATAAAAACAAGCAATATATAGGTACACAGAAGAATTTATCTTCCCAAGGTCTGCGTCTTTGGCCAGGACCTGAGAAATAGCAGCATTAAAAAAACACTAACCATCTAACGTACTGCTTTGCTTTCATTTGTTTTCATATTTCGCAATTGTCATATTGTTTGTTAATAATGACATGTTCAAAATTCTTTATGTGTAATTTACTATTTATTTCTATAAATATAATAATAGTTTATCATACCTAAACACCTAACCATTCCTCAACAGCTTTTCGCCAAATGAATTCGGTGACTATGAATCATTATTACGTCGGTGTCTGTGGCGTGCATTATAGGTAAGTGCCTCTATGTATTCGCCAAGATCGCGGAAGACCTTCAACCTTGACTGTAAGGTTATAGTAGAAAACAGACCCAAAATTAACCTAAAAGCTCGACCATCCTAGGAGAGAACAAACACTAAATTATTCCATTTCCCAACTGGTGTTATATATAGTAAAAATGAAATCAGGCATGGTTGAAACTCGAAAAGAAAAACATAAGTGGATGAAAGGAACAGAAAATTAAAAAAAAACTGATAACTCTTCTTAGCAATACTTACATACAATTTACATTTAATCTTGATTTCTTACAATAAGATAGCATTTCGAATATTAAAGCATAATCAAGATAATGCGCGCTACATATATTTTTCTTCCAATTAATATTTGATTCCAAATTGTTCTCCCACACTCAGTGCTGCATAAAAAGTATTTTGCCTTAAACTACTTATGTATGTATATTAGTTCCAGTAAAAGCTTAGGGATTCTTCTAAAATTTGCGTTTAAGGATTTGTGCTCAGCGACGTGGGTAATTATGGAAATGAGCTACGACTGTTAAAAAGCACTTTCTCTTTTACTGTCCTATATAACTGCATTTACTAAAACGTTCAAGTGTTAATGATTATCCTTGGCAAAAATGTTGAAAAACTAGATTAAAATCAAAGCATAATTAATAAACGATTTATATTTGATGTACTTATATGGGAACTGTTTCAAGTTGGAAATGTATTCAGAAAAAGAACAATGCAGTACAAATAAACACAACAACTGAAGAGATAAGAAAATACTTCTTGTTAACACTTCAAAGCTGAGAAAAAGGTTCCAGTTTAAGGTAGTTAGGACGACGGTTCTTTGATTCCCTGTTTTTCAGTATCTAACTACAACATTTCAAAAAACTTTTACGATGCTTCTCCGTAAATTGTGTTACTTTGATTTTCTATCTATTTTTCTTAGTCATAAAAGGAAATTGATAAATGGAATTATTACTTGTTTTTATAGACACAATACAACAAATACATGCCGTTGTATGCTATGAAAGACTTTGAAGCTGTAAGACACTTCATGTATTGTGAAAAATAAATATCTATTTCATATCACTTTACGTTTTAAGACTTTAATCTACCATTTATTTTTATTTAAGTAACAAATGTGATAATAACGAGAGTGGCATACATCCATCCATGGCACTCTCTGGCCATTTGTACGAATTAATTTCTTAATTCTGCCACACCCGCAGAAGATATATACACAATATTCTACATTAGATTCGGAGAACAAATACAGAACGTTTTTTTAAAAACTCTGGTTTTATGGGAATTAAAGTTAGTTTATACGATTAATTTAATGTTGAGCTTTTGTATAAATATAGAGTTTTAATAAATTAAATAAACATGTTAGCGATGATCTAACATACGTATAATAAAATAAATTGACAAAAGCAAATCAATGAACGTATGCACCTATATAATAAGAATATATATGTAGTCCTGTAAGTAATTAAAAAAAAATTAGATGTTAGAATTCGTTTTTATGTAATACGTATGTTGTAGAAATGTAATAAACTTTTTGTAAAAATAACAAAAGTTGTTCATTATTTCATAAATTATGTGTAAATATTTATCATTGCTCTAATTAAAATAATATTGCTAGTAATTCTGCTAAATTATGTGGCACTTGTAATTGATTTTTTCTATTTCACTTGCTAGATTTCTTTTTGAGGCAGACCTGAAAAAAATTTCAAAGCGTTAACAATACGGTTTTGTTTTATGGTTAATTAAACTGTCGCAACATTTTAGAAATAAAAACTATTATTATTTGAAATAATAAATTTAGTATGCAAAGGGTTAGAATTAAATCTTTTTCCGGCCTTAAATATGTATTCTTGGGGCACCTGTATTTCTGTATTTATAACCTAGAGATGTGATTATTTTCTTAATTCAGTTATACACCTACATTTTGCATATTTGATTGCTATTTCCTATGTACTAAGTGGTCTATTTAAAATGCACACCATCCCTAAAATCATGGACCCGTAGAATATCTGTTAGGCATATCACTCCCAACATTGAGCTCTTCTCGAAGCGACACAATCGTTTTGGTTTGATAATGAAATATTCAGTTTTAAATGGACCTCTCTCGTCTATTGTACACGGAGGATATATCTTACTCTCAGGACTCCGTAGTATCGCCTATGTACAGGCAGCAGATATTATAAATGCGTTTGGATTCCTACTGATATATGATTTATAAAAAATACAGTGGATTTATATGAAAACAGTTTTATGCAGTGAGTTAGTAAATAATACAATCTAAAATTCTGAAGTTGTTTGAGATGTTAAAAAGGCCAAGAATACTTAAATAGTCATGAAATAACTAGGCATCCAAGAATATTGAATTTAAATTGAAATTTGATTATTTCGTAGTTAGATTTAGGGAATGTACTAGAAAAATATATATAAAATAATGCATATCGCTATATTTGGCAAGAGAAGTAAATTACAATAAATTTAATAATTTTTAAACTCTGTACGTCCATACATAATTGTGTAAATTAATATGAAAAACTAAAATATATTAACTTGTTTAACAAACTGCATAAATGTATTATGCTGACTACGGGTTCAGTAATAATATAAAAATGGTATTTATATTTAAATAGATAACTGTTTATACATTTATTAAGATTTCAATGACGACAAAAAGCGTAATTGGAAAGAAAGTCATGTAATATGTATTGAGCAAACCCATAAACGTAATTAGAAATACATGAGGTAAGACATTTTGAAGTATAATATTAATATCCATTTCTAAAAGAAATTACTATTGACGTGAAAGTCGGAATGTTATTGATGGAATATTGTTCAATAATCATAAAAACTGCCCTTTTTTTTATCTAAGGTAGTTTTATCACGATCACAATTTTGATACAACGCTTGATAACAAATTAGTGTAAAAATAGTATTGCAAGCGGGAATTTTGTAAAATTTTGTCAATTTTAGTCAAAATATTGGAAAACCATAAATAAATAAACCAAACATAATTTATACATATTATACGTATTTCCAGCCAAAGTTTGGAATTTTTCTGTTAATTTGTATAACTGTGATTATGCCAAATTCTTTATTTTGGTTTTGACAATTTAATAAGTTGACAAGTTAGTACTGATTTCATTCGTACGTATATAACTGGAATTGATAGTGGTAAATATTTACTGAATACAATACCTGGCTGATGTTTATGTTCATGAGTAGAATTTTACATACTTTGTTTCGATTCATATCTGTTTTAAAATTTTTCGAGCTTTGCATTTTTCTGTTACTTATGTCATTTACTTCACTAATAAAAGTACAGCACATGAAACAACAATCTAGTAATACAATTGTTTATAATTTAATATGAAATTACACGAATAAAAAAGACAACACGTATTTTCTGTAATTCATTGAAGAAAAATACTATACTAATAGTTTCTATTTTATTTAAATATGAATTAAATCGAAGTTGGATCATCTTTTACCATACAAAACAGAATTAAAATGGCCATTTATCATCACTCTCCATGCTTTCAATTTCATGATAGAACTGAGCATATTTACAAATAATTTTTATCCCAACAAATGGTATAACAAGGAAACAAGCTCTTATTTAAAACTTTGTGACCTTCTTGTACGTATATGCTGTCCAAATTTGCGATATAAATACTTTTATTCTCATAATTATCCTGTAAAAACGTTACTTCCGGTCCGAATTTTGAAATATGTTTGATACAAAAATTGCTCCAAATCTAGCTTTAAATTCTTTTGCGCTTTTAATAAATCTGTATAGAATATTTAATTTGCGGGAAATGGAATAACGAAATCTTGTAACAATACAATACGAGGACAAGAAGAAAACCTCGATACCAAACTTCAGGAGAAATTGCAGAATATAGATATAAATACTATGGAGCAAAAAGGGATAGAAATTTACGTAATATATAGGTATACCAAATATGGAATACCACACGGCGGAAACTTACCGTAATGCTCTTCATACTACATATCAATAATATATTCGAATTAACACTCATTGGTAAAACCTATGGATACGCAGACGATACTCATATAGTTCCAAAAACCCATAAAAAATATGTAGAAAAAATAGAAAAAATTTTCAGATGACCCAATAATAATAAAAGAAAGATAAGACAAACCATATGACTATCCCAAATAAAACCCAAAAACCAGCATTTGATATAGAAATAAAAAGCAAAAAAAATCAACAAATAACCGGAATAACATACTAAGAATTATTTTAATACAACAAAATTTAAAATGTGTTGCACGTGTACAAATATAAAGACATAGCAAACTACAGCGACAACAAAATAATACACTACGATACGATAGTCTATGTATAGAAACTGAGTAGGATACCGAATACTCAAGAAGTATTAAAAATAAAAATATATATTATGAATCATAAAATCTGTAAATACCTAATCAAAACAAAAATACACTTGCAAACTAACAAAGAAACAAAGAAATAACGGGTGATTTTTTAAGAGCTTTCGGATTTGATTTAAAAAAAAACACATAAAATTTAGAGAAATGTATGAAATCTTTATTTGAGTCGATAGAACGGTTTATATAATTCAATGTTTAAAGATGATTTCATGTAAATGTTGACCGCGACCACGCCTCAAATGGTTCATACGCTGGGTCCAATTTTGGCATACTCTCTCCACCATATCGGCCGGTATCTCACGAATAAATTCTTCAATATTGGCTTCCAGTGAGTCAACCGTTGCGGGCTTGTCCCTATAAACATGAGCCTTAACATAGCCCCACAAAAAATAGACTAAAGGCGTTAAATCGCACGATCTAGGTGGCCAATTGACCGGCCCCAAACGTGAAATAAACTGTTCACCGAACTCGCCTCTCAATTGGGCCATTGTTTCGCGTGCCGTGTGGCATGTGGCATCGTCTTGTTGAAACCACATGTCAGCCAAGTCCAGCTCTTTCATTTTGGGCAAAAAAAAATTGTAATCATCGCACGGTAGCGCTCGCCATTCACAGTAACGTTCCTGCCTTCGTCGTCTTTGAAAAAGTACGGTCCAATGATGCCACCGGCCCATAATCCACACCAAATAGTGCATTTTTCGGGATGCATTGGTAACTCTTGCAATGCTCCTGGCTGCTCTTCACACCAAATACGGCAATTTCGCTTGTTCACGTATCCATTCAACCAGAAATTAGCTTCGTCGCTGAACACAATTTTCCGATAAAAAAGTGGATCTTCATCCAACTTTGCCAGCGCCCATTCACCAAAAGTAAGCCTTCGCGGTAGGTCGTGTGGCTTCAATTCGTGCAGCAGCTGTATTTTAAAAGGATTTACACCCAAATCCTTCCGCAAAATTTTCCACGTAGTGGAGTAACAGAGGCCCAATTGCTGCGAACGGCGCCGAATCGTAATTCACCGTCATCAACAACACTGGCGGATACAGCTGCGATATTTTCCTCTGTTCGCACTCTACGTATGCTTGTTGGTGGTTTAATGTTCAATAATATAAATTTGGTGCGAAATTTAGTCACAAGATTCCGAATAGCCGCCTCAGAAGGTCGCCCAAAATGCACTTTCTTAACCGAGCATGAATTTTGATAATAAAATTCAATAATCTGCAAGCGTTGTTCGTTTGTAAGTCGATTCATTGTTTAATTATAGACCAAACTGAACATGTTTGACAGTAACATGTTACACAAAAACAGCTGAGCTGCCAAAACCAGTGTTGCCAATAAGAAAGTTGATAAAAAATCACCCATTACATTCATACCAAACTAGAGGAGTATAAGGAAATGTAATATCTTATGATGCACATAAATACGGATACAATAAAAGAGTACAATAAACTTGCAAAAGAAAAAAAATATATAGAATCAAAAGTTTTGCGAAGAGAGAGAAGGGGGAGTGAGGGGGAGGGAGAGAGGGAGGGAGATTGAGAGAGAGAGAGGGAAAGAGAGAAAGAGAGGGAGAGTGAGAGAGAGAGAGAGACTTTTTCGTTATTAGACGACTTCAAAATATGAACATCGGTAAAATCGATGATGAAAATTTTTGTCATCACGATACTTTCTTATACTACATGTAAGAAAGTTAAAACCATTTTATCGATATCAGGGAACTTCAAAAGGTGGACACCTGCAAAAATATCGCGGTCGGAAATGTTCATCACAATACTTTCTTATATTCTTTAAAAGAAAGAAAAATGCTTAAGGGGACTGTTTTCCTTCGGATAAATACATGAAAGGAACTGTGTAGGAATTTTTAAAAGACTTAGGAAAAGTCTTTTTGAAGGCATAGCCAGCCGTATTATAAAAACACTGAAATGAATATGTGCCCGTCAATAGATCATATTTTAAAAAAATAAAATATTACTTTTCTTGCTCCTCTTTTCCTTCATATAGCTTGGTCGATAATATGTATAAAAAAATATTCCCTGCAGTCTAGACAATTATTCCTTGTTTGGGTAATACCTTTTCAGTGTGGAGAAGAAGTATACAAGATTATAACTAAAAAGTAAGTTATGGGATTTTTCCTTCTATATTCTCTTGAGATGTGAAAATTACATACGCGTATTAATATATTATATTGACAGCAAGAATATTTCAAAGTTAATCCTTCGTAAGACGACGGAATCTATAGAATCTGTTTCGATGCGATGTAATTAATTTCCTAGTATTATTAAATCCCACATACTATATAGTTTATTCTCGCAAATTTGCGGTAATAATATTCCCTTTAGTGTCTGGTACATAATAATTACTTCACAGTAAAGAACTCTCTTGACCGAAATATTCCCTTGTCAAAAGTAAAATTTTCAGAACACATTTAACGCGCAGGAATACGTATTCATTTACAATATAGAACAAATTCACGTGATATGTCAGAGTGTGCCTATCAGAAATGTTGTACCATAGAATTGAATGACATTCCAGTTTTTTAAAATGCACTTTACATATGTAGGTATCAACATACATACATACATGCAGCACGTATGCATGTATGTTGTACATACATATAGAGGAAAATCATTCTAATAGGCTGAGTGAAGCCATTGTCAGTCCTCTTGCAGAATATATCGTCCATACCATATTATACCGATTACATTCAGAGGGTTATGTGTAAACATATACGAAGGGGGGGGGGTGAAGCCTGTGCTATTACCCTAAAGGACTGCATCCAAATATTTACTCTACTCTTGTATGATTGTATCATATAATTCCTCAAACAGTTTGTTTTAATACATCGAAGCGTATGTGTTGGAAACAATAAATTCATTCTTTATGGAAACTAAAAGGATTACTTCCACGTACTACAAACTAAACATTTCATTACTGTATTAAAATATTACAGTCTACACTTTTATTATGTTTTTTTATTATATAATCAGCAGATAAGCAGTGCAACTTACTGTTTTTACTTTCTTATACGTAATTTGGTTATTACAAATATTCTACAAAACATGGTTGGCTGTTTATGTGTTTTTTAAGGGTTTATTACATATTTACTACACATTGTTGTAATGACGTTTAGTACCAATAGAAAGTGTAGTTCTTCCATCCCAAGGGATGTGAACGTGTTGGTCATCTAGTTAACAAAAGTAAATAGTTCTCAACGCACTTTAGAAAATGAAAATTGAATATCCAACATGTAGTACAAGGAAGATAGTGCCAGAAATACAAAATCACAATTTTTAATTTTTAGCTTCAAAATAAGAAGATTTTAATAATAGTGGAAACCCTTCCACAAATATTGTAATGAAAAAATTGCCGAACTGTAATTTATTATTAGTTTTCTTGAAGAAGGATGAAGGTCTGCATTAATAATAAGCCTGTTTCTTTCGTCAGTATTTCTCAGGTGAGGAAGTACTAAATTATTTTTATTTTTGCACAATCCATTATTGCTAAAAAACATCCACAAGTCCTTACTAGACGTCATATGATTAATTTTGTAGTAAATACTAATATTTAATATTGAGCAAAAATTAATAAATAATGAATTTTAGTAAATCTTGGAATTAGAGTTAAATATACAGATTAGAAGCGCCTATATTGCGCACTCAAAAGCAAGAGAGATGAGGTAGTGATAAGCTCAAATCATCATCTTTTCTTTGACTATTACCGTGGAAGAAAAAGTACTTCGTACTTCTTTATTTATAAGTTTACGGCAGTACTGAATTAATAACTTTTTAAAAAAGTCTTTTGTAAATATCTTGAAAAGAAATTTTAAATTGGTTTTCTGTTTCCGTCATCTCAATTAAAGCGTTTAAGGAAAAGGTGCCAAGATGTTATTTTGCTTTCATACATTTTATAGTAAATATTTCTGCATACGCAATTGCTATACTGTTCTTTATTTTTCAATAATCAGTATAAAAGTATTGTGGCACTTGGCTTCATTTCGAATAATCTAAATATTGTAGTTAATTTTATCTTGATTTCAAGTCTTCTGTCCTTTCAAAATTTCTTCAGTTTTTGGAAACAAAATTCAATAAATACGATTAAATAATACTCAATTTTCGGACTGCGGTTCACAGTTTTCCGCAAAAATCTTGTTATATAGATTTATTAAAAGTATAAAAATACCTATTTAAAATTTTATTTGGAACAAAAAAAATTGGAAATAAGATAGTCGTGTGTTGCCCACACTTTCCGAATTTTGAATATTTTTTTATATGGCAATTGCTCCAACTTGTGTACTTTTTTTTTATTAGTGAATTTTTTTAATACTTACTTCCATATAAGAAAGTAAAAGATATACTATCGTAAAAACGAGCAATATGCAACAGGTACATCTTCTATTAGCAATGACTTTATATTTTGCAGATTTTTACAATTCTAACTTAGTTTGAGGTGGTATTTAGGGACAGAACAAAATGCATTTGAATTATAAATGTCCGTATTTATTTGAATTGTAATATTAAAATAATCTTAACATTTCATAACAATACACAATAAAAGGAATATGTAAGCGTGTACAAATAAATAAAAAAAAAACGAAGGGATAATTATTTGTTTGTTTTCTTTATATATTTTATTCCTTGAAATCGGTAGACCAGAAGTAGTAGTTTCCTTTAATGAGAAAATGGAGTATCAATAATATTTCGGGAAGATTAAACAAACTGAAGAATACAAGAGTACCAAAGTATTTAAAGCCTGATTTGAAACATTTTTTGTACAAACAAAATATCAAAATTTGGACCAAAAGTACCACTTCACTCCTATCTAATAGCAAATTTTTGCAAATATCTCGCAAATTATGTATTCTACAGAGATTTATCAAGAGTATAAAAGTATTAATATGTAGATTTGGAACAATTTTCGTATAAAAAAAATTTCAAAATTCGGACCGGAAGTAACACTTTTATACACAGATTTATTAAGAAGATGAAAGTGTTTGAAACTTAATTTCAATCAACTTTTGTACAAAAGTCGGAAGGCACATACGTATAAGAAAGTCGTGTGATGCCCACATCTCATTTTTATATTTTAATTTACACTTGAGCCTATTTCGTCATCATACTGCACACTTAGCTGACTGACATTTTTTGCATTAAATCCTGAGTCAATAAAGTCTCCAGATAAAAACCATTTACAAGTTGTTCAAAATATCTCTTTATTTAAAATCCTTTATAGCACGCACGGCTTTTCATTATTTTAAAATACATACTCTGCAAAGTCTATGGATCAACCTGTACACACAAAAAAAAATAGTACACAAAATGGAAGAAATAGTATAAAATTGCATTTGGTACTTAACAATGCACTATGGCAATACGAACAATAATAAATGTTAATTACACAACAATGCTAGGGATTAACAAAGTCTGTATTAAAATATAGGGATTAAGACTTTGTGCACCCGCGTTTTATTAGGAGTCTTACGTAGTTCAAAGAACGCCGGCCAGAAATCAGGCTAAATATAAATAATAAAATATGTAATATAAGCTAAGCCGGTTAAGCAAAAACTCCGAAATTCGCCTAAAGTATTTTGTTTACCACATTTTTATTTCAGTTGGAATCCATTCAAGTGTTAATACATATTGGACCTTTTTATATCCGATTTGCTATATCTTCTTGGTCCTTTTAGGTCCATAATGCTGAATAGCTTGTAGTTATGTAATATTCCACCCTTTCCTAATACCTTTAAGCCTATTTTTAATACAGTCAGTTTCATTTTATAGACATTGTTTTAAAAATTTCATTGGGTACATATATATAATAGATATTCTACACATACACATTCTTAAAATGGTGCATCATAACACTCATTTCATAAGAAAGACGAATGAAGTCACGGACAATAAAATAATAATAACAATAATAATAACTATATAATCCCTGTTTCACTGCAAGATAAGAATATATAGCGCGTAAGTTATCCCAGTTGCAATTTTATTTCTGAACATTACGAAATTCACAATTTTGCTGTTTACAATAGTGTCAA
The DNA here is from genome assembly GCA_963170755.1 of Amphimallon solstitiale. Classification (NCBI taxonomy): domain Eukaryota; kingdom Metazoa; phylum Arthropoda; class Insecta; order Coleoptera; family Scarabaeidae; genus Amphimallon; species Amphimallon solstitiale. The sequence continues at coordinate 191,196,087 of OY720675.1, forward strand.
CTAATAATTTTAACGGGTCATCATAATAATAATTAAAAAACATACTTGATAAGAAGTAATACTTTTACTCTTATCGAAAAGTCGTTTTTTGCAAATACCTCTTCAATTAGGCATTTTGCTCAGATTTATTAAGAGTATGAAACTATTTACACTTTGATTTAGGAACAAGTTTTGTATACCACAATTTTAAAAATGTGTACCGGAAGTCACATTTTCACTTTTATCGAAAAGCGGATTTTTGCAAATACCTCGAAAATCATACATTGTGAACAGATTTATTAAGAGGGTAAAAGTAATTAAAACTGGAGCAACTTTTGAATAAAAAAAATTCGGATCGCACATACATACGTACTAGAAAGTCGTTTTCACACCCCAGTTTTGTACTTTGATTGACGGCATACTTATATTTTTAACGGGCAACTAAAGGCTTTCCTTTGATATACATTTTTAAACGACTTCGAAATACAAGTCGGAACACGAACAGAAGTAGTTACACAAGAACAGACGCAGACATTGTGCGTGAGTGTGGGAAGTAAATAAAAGGAATGAAAACGAAATAAAATGAAAACCTGGGAAATGAATTGCCCTTACGGAAGTTTTTCCATAGAAAAAAAAACACATTAAGAGACCAAAGTAATACTAGGTAATATGTGATCTCAATAAAAGCTCCAAGCCTGCATAAAGATAGGTATATTGTCAAACATAAAATGATTAATAAAAATTTCTTTGAAAGATTTTTCGGTGTACCTAGGTGTAACTAAGCATGGAAAGTAAAAAGTCCAATATTTTTTATTTTTAATGAAATAGGTATAAGTACACAAATTATCATAACGTATTTTCATTATCGGGCTAACTTTTCAGTATTTAGTTTATTATATAAAAATTCAACTTCAAGGATCGTATAAAATTTTCTTTAATAATTTATTTTCTAATTACGGTATTCTTTATAATTTTAAATAGTTCCCCAAGGTGGTCCCAATATACGTTGCGAAAATTCTTTGAGAAAAACTGTACAGTCCTGGCTTTCAGTATTTCCAGAGCGTGTGTGATAGAACAATGTCTAGAGACAGTATGTAGGTATACAGTCCGGAAATACTGAAAGCCAGCACTGTACAGATTCTCCTCAGACTTCTTCTTCTTCTTCTTCATAGTCGATTGTGAGTTAGGTCTATGACCTTTTACTTCTAATCTGAATGAGGATGATCTTGATTTAGGGTTGATGATGCACTATTTCAGTTTAAATGTCTTGAATGATGGACTGCCGGGGGCGTTTGTATCTCCATGGTACATGAGGATCGTAATTGAGCGTTTCTTCTAAGTCTGAGTTTGTGTGGGTTGACATCTGGTTGTAGAATTTTGTGGCATGTTCCTTTATGTATCTTTCTATTGTTGGGTATTAGTTTCTTCGTGTATTTGATTGTTCCTCATGTACCATGGGGCTTTGAGTACCATTCGTAGTGTGACGTTCTGTATTACTTGGAGAGCTTGCAGGCGAGTAGGAAAGGCGTTGATCCAAATGGGGGCGGCGTAAGTGATGATTGGTCTGATGATTTGTTTATATATTCGGAGTTTGGTTGTGGCGGATAGGGTGCTGAATCTGCCTAATAATGGCCAGAGGTGTGCTCTTGCTGATTTCGCTTTTTTGGCGGTATTTTTGAGATGCAATGAGAATGTTAGTTTACCGTCTAAGGTGACTCCAAGATATTTCACGAAAGGTGACCATGGTATTGGTATGTGGTCGATATAAAGTTGTCCGGTAATTGGCTTTGTTTTTCTTTTGAAGATAATTGCTTGTGTTTTTTCGGCGTTGATAGCTATTCTCCATGTGTGGCACCATTTTATGATGGAATCTAGTGTTTCCTGCAGGAGTTTGAGGGCTTTGCTGGGTTGGGGTGATTGTGTTAAGATGGCTGTATCATCTGCGTAGGTAGCTAAGATTGCTTTTTCGGGTTTTGGAATATCTGAAGATTGCATATAAATGTGGGGAGAGTGCTGATCCCTAGGGGACTCCAGCCGTAAGTATTTTTGTTGAGGATAATGTGCTGTTTATTTTGATTTTAAAGTTTCTTCTATGGAGGTAATTGTGTATGATTCTAATAAGATGATTTGGATAACCGAATGCATTAAGTTTGTAGATTAGGCCCTGATGCCACACTCTGTCGAACGCTCGGGAGAAGTCCAGGAAGGTTGCCGTAGTGGTCGTGTTATTATTAAAACCTTCTAAGATTTTTTCGGATACTCTTGCAAGCTGTGTTGTGGTTGAATGGTTCTTGCGGAAGCCATGTTGTTCCATAGGTATAATGTTGTTTTCGGTGGTGAAGTTGTCTAATAGTTGAAGGATTATTTTATCGGCGACTTTGCTTAAGGCGGGAAGAAGGCTGATCGGTCTATAGTTGGAGGGAAGAGCGTGGTTTTTGTTGGATTTAGGGAACATAATAATTGTGGCTGTTTTCCATATTGTGGGATAAGTTTGGAGTCTGATGATAGAATTTATTATTGATAGGAGGAACATGAAGGCTTTGAAAGGGAGGTTTTTAATCATTTTGTTGGTAATACTGTCAGGACCTGGGGCTTTTCTGCGTTTGAGTGCTTTAATGGTCGATTTCAAGGATTATGGTGTGATGTAATCGGTGGTAGGAGTAGGGGGGAGTTTTAATTTTCTGTTGACGTGTTTATGTACGTGTGCTACGTGTTGTAAGTCTATATTGTCCCAGTTGGGTGAGCATTGATCTTCTATTTGTGTAGCTAGGGCTTCTGCTTTCTCCTCTTCTGTGACTGTTATTGAATGTTTTGTTATGAGAGGTGGAATGATGTGTTGATCTTTCTTCATTGCTCTTGTGATTTTCCAAAGGCCTTGGAGGTTCGAATCGATGTTGTCTAGTGTTTTTTGCCAGTTTTGATTTTTGAAGTCACTTATTGCCCTTTTGACTTCTTCTTGTTTTTTGTTAAGAAGAGTTTTGTCTGCTGGATCCAGTGTGAGTTGGAACCTTCTCCTCTGTTTATTTTTGGTTGATATAAGATTGCGTATGTGATCTGGTAGTAAATGTGTTTGGTGCTTTATGGTTCTTTGAGTGATGGCTGCCTCAGAAGCTTCTGTGATATGATTTTGTAGTATGCTAACTGCGTTTTCTAGTTGGTCTGGGCATTCAATTTTTGGGATTGCTGGTAGGCTCTGGGTTAAAGTTTGTTTGAATTTGTTCCAGTTGGTGCCTTTGATGATGGATACTTATTCTGTGTGGGATTGGCCCCATTGTAGAGTAATGGTGTTGTGATCTGAACTTAATGCGGATTCTGTGGTGATTGTCAAGTTATCTGAGAAGTTGTTTGTAAGGGCTATATCGAGAATATCTGGGATTCTGTTGCTGGTGAAATGGGTTGGTTGAAATGGCGATATGATATTAATGAATTTTTCTTCGTGGTACTTCAAGAGTATCCTTCGGTGGGTATTGTTGTAATTGCATCCCCATGCAGTGTGCTTGGCGTTAAAGTCGCCTGCTATTGATGTTTTGTGATTTTTGGAGAAGATAGTGTCCAGTTCTGTTATCAGCAGTGCTGTTTTTGGTGGTAAGTAGGCTGAATATATGTGTAGATCCCCTCTGTGGGTATGTACAATGACTCCGTTGGTTTCTATGTTTTGAGTTTGTGGTTCTGGTAATTGTGTATGTTTTATGTGCCTTTTGATGAGTATTGCCGTTCTGCCACCAGGTGTGGGTCGATCTCGCCTGTAAGTCATGAAGTTTCTTGTTTTAAATGTCTGGCCTGGTAGTAAGTGAGTTTCATTAAGCAGCGCTATGTCTATACGATTTTCTTGGGAGTAAATTTTGAGTTCATTCTTTTTATTTGCTAAACCGTTGCACTTCCATGCAATCATCTTTAAGGAAGAGGGTATAATTAGTTGTATAGACATTATTGTTTGAATAGTGATAGTATTTGGTGGGTACTTCGGATGAACGTCATGGTGGATTCCGGTGTGGGGTTGGAGTTTTCTAAGGTTACGAGCATGGCACTGAGGGCGTCTGCTGCAATGACTGCTGGGTTATTGTTGGCATTGTTGTTGGGTGTCTTCTGGTTATTGATATTAGTTATGTTTGCATTACTGAAATTTGGGCTGACATTTCTGTAGGTTCTATTTGGTGTTTGTGATTGAGTAGGTTCTCTTTGTATTTGTTGATTAGGTTTAGGTGCTTTTGAGCAGTCTCTGTAGGATGCTGTGTGGTCTTCTCCGCAATTTGCGCAGTTTGCGGGTGTGTCTGGTGATTTTGTGCAATTAGAGGTGGCATGTTCTTTACCGCATTTGACGCAACGGAAATTTGCGTGACAAGTTGCTTGGGAGTGTCCGAAAAGCTGGCACTGGTGGCAATGGCCGGTGCTAGCTTTCCTTCTTAAAGTTTCGGGTTTGACTACCATACGACAAATATATCTAACTTCATACATTTGCGCTGCTTCTTCCCTTGGGAGTTCGATCATTACCATGGGGTAAATTCTGGTTCTGGTGGGGTTTATCATTCTTGAAACGTTTATAGGATGAAGGCCTTGATTTTCTAGATCTATGCCTATATCTCTTGCTGTTTCTCCTCAGAAGATTTCCGGAACATGTGTGCTTTTAAAGTCTATGTAACCGCGATTCAAGCTAGACAAAATTATTTTCTTGGTAAGACTGGTATTTAGGTACCAGTAGCATTAGATATTATGCAAAGAGTAAAGAAAAAGTAATAATCACAAATATCAGTTCATTTAAAAAATGAGGTGTGGCCACCACACTACTTTCTTATACGTATCAGCGTTTCAAATTATAACATTTTCAGAATTTTTTTGTACAAAAATTATTCAAAATCCTGTTCTAAGTACTTCTATTCGCTTAATAAATTTCTATAGAATGCATACTTTGCAAGATATTCGAAAAAAAGTGCTACTCGTTAAGAGTAAAAATAATACTTCCGGTCCGAATTTTGAAATTTCATGTATACAAAAAACAATGCAAATCCAGCTATAAATACTTTTGTACTCTTGACAAATATATATAAAATGCATAATTTACGGCATATTTGCAAAAATCGTTATTCGATAAAAATAAAAGTGTTACTTCCGGTCCGAATTTTGAATTTATTTTATACAAAATGTATTGAAAATTAAGTTCTAAATACTTTTATACTCGTAACGTACCTGTTTGAAAAGCATAACTTGCAAAATACTTGCAAAAAGCTGATTTTTGATAAGAGTAAAAGACTTATTTTCGGTAGGAATTTCGAAAAACTTTTTCAATAAAATTCTTCTCAAATTTAATTTTTAGTATATTTGAATTCTTTATAAATTTGTTTAAACTTAGTAATTGACGAAAGATTGGCAAAATTCAATTTTTTCACCGAAGTAAACTATTACTTCCGTTCTACCGATTTTACTGAAAAACTAATCAGATCTCAAGAGGGAGATTATACACGTAAATACAAAATTTGGAATTGATATCTACAGCGGTTTGACCGCTATCGTGATTACACACAGACACACACAGAGAGAGAGACACACTGACATTTTTTAAAAACCACTTTTTCGGTTTCACTTTTTCGGTATCAGGGGACATCAAAACGTGGTCCAAAATTTTCGTCATCACAATACTTCCTTTACTACGTATAAGAAAGTAAAAATAATATTCAAAAAAATTAGAACTTCCATATTAGTATCACTGGTGTCAATTTTAGATTTGACTAATTGAAATGGATTTTGTGGTAGTTGTTTATGCAGATGGGAAGTTACAGGAATCAATTCCAAAAGAAATCTCTTGTATTTATTGTGGACTTTTTTCTTTGTGTAATGCACGAAGCCTATTTTTTGTTGCGAACTATAAATGTCTGAGATGTTCAGGGTTTTATACCAACCATATTAAATTGACAATAATTCAAATGTTGTACTGGTAAGAACAGCCAAAGTTGCATGCTATCTTTTTATATCTTCTCAATTAAAACATCTCCTTGAAAGTAGTATTCTACACTATTTAATATTGACAATAAAAAATCAAAATCAATTTATGTGTATCTATATTCCTATGAAATATGTATATCAACGCGAATTACAAGTAATAGCAAGCCAATTTTTATTTAACGAACTAAACTAACTAAAAACGTTTTTAATGATACTTTGAGTTACTTTTTTGCCTAATGGAAATAAGGTCTAAATAAATTTATTTTAAAGTGTGTAATTTTAGAACATTCTTGATTAAATATTCCTTAGACACTAAACAAAAGGCGCAGGTTTTTACTATAAATTACACAGACTAAAGTGTGCATTTCAAAAAATGATAGCGGCATAATGCTCATAACTAGTCATAACCAACGCCATTGAATTGAAATACTGGTGGAAGTCATTATTTTAAAATATACGTATTCATTCTGGTTTCGACCCTGTATATAATTTATAATTAATGGTAGCCGAGGACACAGTGAATTTCATGCAAAATTAATAACTTAGAAGATTAATTTAAGTCAAAATAAGTATACATATATATATATTAATACGAGAGCGTATTTTTATGTTATCTACCTAGCCATGAAACAAAAGAGTGACGATGTCAAACAAATTATTGAAAAGTTGCTGTCACTGTTAGAAGTACATGTGCTAAGTTGTGTTTAGTTTATGCTGTGTATAGAGATTTGAGACGGTCCATTTCTCGATAAAATGAGTGAAACTAAAGTTGAACATCGCAGCGCAATAAAATTCCTGACAAAGGAAGGCAATGGTCCAAAAGCAAATCATGCAAGAATGGTTGCTGTATATGGGGAAGATACACCATCTTATTTCCAAGTAAAATATTGGTCTAAACTCTTTCGATTGGGCCGAGAGTCAATCAATGATGACCCAAAGTCCGGACGACCCGTTGAAGCTCGAACTGAAAACATTGTGCGAAAAGTCGAAAATTTGGTACTGAAATATCGGCGTGTAAAGATCTCTGTCATTGCGAATGAAGTCTGTATATCCGAAACAAGTGTTCTCAAAATTTTGCATGACGACTTGGGTATGAAGAAGGTGTCTGCACGGTGTATATCTTGCTTACACCTCAACAAAAACTGTGCAGAAAAGAAGTTTCTCAAGAAAATTTGGTCAATTTGGAGAGGGACAAAATATTTTTATCTCGAATTATTACCGGGGATGAGACTTGGGTATATTACTGGGACCCTCCTACCAAACAGGAATCCATGCAGTGGGTTCATAAGGGCTCTCCACCACCAAAAAAGGCCAAGACACAATTTTCTGGAAAAAAAAAACTGATGGCAACTGTTTTCTGGGATGCTGAAGGAGTTTTGCTTATTGAATATATGCCGAGAGGGTCTACTATAAATGGAGAGGCCTACGGAAATACAATTAAAAATTTAAAAACTGCTCTGGATGAAAAACGCCCGCATTCTTATCCACAAAAAAACTTGTTGCTGCACGACAATTGTCGGGTTGACAAAGTTCAGCAGATAATCAATGAATGTGTGTTTATAGAGTTAAGGCATCCACCTTATAGCCCCGACCTAGCTCCGTCAGACTTCTTCTTATTCAAAAAATTATAAAGGCATCTCAGAGGAAAGCGTTTTGCTTCTGATGAAGAACTCAAAGAAGCTGCTGAAGAATATTTTGCAGGGTTACCGAAGCAATTTTTTTCTGAGCGTATGGGGCAACTGGAAAAAAGATGGAATAAGTGTATTAGTGTTGAAGGGAGTTATGCAAAAAAATATTTTGTTTTGATATTTTATGTGATTTTTTCATGGCTAGTTAGATAACATAAAAATACGCCCTCGTAATAATATTTATTGTGTTGCCAGATTAGATATATAGACAATTAATTTCTTGTATTAATACACCGTTAATAAAAAAAAGGTGACACCAGGATGGGTGCCAAATTGTTACAATATTTGTTATAAAGTGAACAATGAATGATTTAATGAGTACATTAATAACGGGATGTTGGGGCATGATTGTTCGTCAAAAGTCCGGGATACTGTGCTGTAAAAGAAAGTATAAAAAAGTAAAGGTGTCTTTAGAGCTTTTACTTAATACAATAAATAACAAATTAAAAGTAAAATTACGATTTAAAAAAGCAATAACAAGTTACAGCGGGCTAAATTATTATCTAAATGGGACTGTAAATAAACAAGGATTATTTACAAGCCGTTTCAAAAGGTAACGATTTAAGTTAAATATGAATGGTATCGAACGATACGTGTTTATACTTGCGTGTGCATGAATCCGCACAGATTCATATATACATCGGTCGGGCGCCGATAGTCATAAAGAAATCGCGAAACTACTAGGTTCAGTGAGATGCTAGTGCGCGTAGCACTGGAACGAAAGGAATGTGCCTTGTGGGAGACGTTATTGTAATGAGAAAATGAGAGGAGAGGCTGGGTTCACTACTCAGAATTCTGTCGTTCGAGACAGTTGACGGTTAACTTCGTGACCAATACAAAAAAAAGCGCGGTAAAAATATAGGAATATTAAACTTTGAAAAACGTAAGCAAGATATATAAGGGTGATGTTTGTATATGAAATATCTATTCTTAGGTAGTTCGGGAAAGAAAGGTTTTATTGCTCTACCCGGTTTTACAAAGGAAAAGAAATTAAGAAAGAAATTTTCCCTTTCAAAGGTCAAAATCAGAATTTATATTAAAGAAGATATTTAAAAATAATTTTAATTTTTAAAAACGAGTTAGGCTAATTGTAATAACCCCCTCCCCACAAGATAATACAGTATTAGTTAACCTTGTTACATGTTGTTATATATTTATACTCATTTAATACTGATATATTGATACCTCAGTTCTATAGAGTAACAAGTCAGAAATGGAAGTTTTCAGATAATCGCATTTAAAGAAAATCGTTTTCTCGCCTTTATTATTAAATTTTTGTGCTAAGGAATTTACGGATAAAAATTGGCATACTTAGTTATTAATTTATGATAGACTTATCAATAGAAAGTATTGGCTTACACTTTTCAAAATTTCCAAAAAAAAATTGAGTTGTTACACTACTGAACTTAAAACTTTGTGCAAACTTCCGTTTTGTAGTATAATTTACGTTCACCACTTCACTATCATCATTTTTATTCAGTTTGTTATAAAAACTCAAACTAACAAAATTACAAAAATTTATTCAGAAAGACTTTACATGAAATAATAAAAAAAACGTAATTTTTAATAATTTTAACTTCTGAATATTTAAAACGCAAAACAGATAAAGGGCAAATCTTAATATATTTTTATTCTGACCGACGCAGTTGTCAGAATAAAAAAATTACGTTTTCATTTTTCCAGTCGTCACTTTCCAAAAAATTAAAGATCTCATTGGGCCCTCTTTTCTGGCCAAACCCTCGTGCCAAAGGAAACAAAAGCCTAGCTTTTGTTTAACATCAAATATGGTAAAGTTGTAAGTGGCCAACCGTCTTTTGTAATAAAAAGATTTTACATCACCACATGGTGTCGATAAAACCGCCTCCAAATCAAAACAAACACACTTGCACATTTTCTTTTGTATTTTCAACATCGTTTGTCTTTTCTATTCTGCTCAGTTCTTTCTCTTTAATATGGTTTTTATATTTATCTTTGACTTTATCTTTATTTTCTTCATTCGCGTTTTGAAAATTCTCACACATACAGCATTGGTCTTTTTTTGGGGTGTGAAATGCTATATTGGTTTCTGTATTCAATATCTTTGGGTACATTGAAAGTTATATTCTTTGCCGTTAGTAATACAATTTTCTTTGTACAATCGGTACATAGTGGCCAAATTTAAACTACCGTCTAAATATTCTATCTTAGTCGTGGCCCGAAAATAATGAAATTGTAATCTTGCAAATGAATTAATGTGCTGTCTGATGCCATCAATAATTTCAGGTTCTAATCTTTTCTGATGTCCGTGCTTTCCTCTTTTATCTGACGTCAAAAACCATGACTGCCTTTTTTCGTCGTTGTGGTGAAGTTCTGTTATTAATAGCAAGTGTACTTTTAAAAAATAATTTGCACGCTTGGATGGTTTTGTCAGCAATTTGCAACGTGTATTTCCAATTCTTCGAACGATTACTCTCGGGTTTAATATTGCGATACGAAGGAGTAATTTCAGACAAGCGCGCGTTGATAAAATTTGTTTGCAAGTCAATAGAACCTAACTTCCAAAACGTTTCAAAAAAAAAAATCTTTCTTCGTTTGTAAATTTTTTTGCACATTGTAGCCGGCAGTTTTCCTTACAAGAGGTCCCATTTCTTTCTTCTGAACTTGTTTTCCCGTGACAATTACATATTCACTACCCAAGTTTCTATTCCTTCTCCTAACATTCTTATCCCAATTTTCACTATTTCTGGCTCTTTTTCTTGTCAATGGTTTAGATTTATTTAACAACATATTGTTGAAAAATGTCCTCAAGCTAAGTTTGCATTTGGATACATAGATTTACATAATTTAACTCCAGAGGCTGTTGCTTGGATCTTAACAACTGAAGACCTCTAGTATTGTGACGCTGTGATGGAGGTTTTTTATTCTGCAGGTTTTTTCTACATTCTAGACCAAATGGCGCAGTGTTTTAAATGGTTTAATGTTTTTCCTTTGTTTCTTTTACCTAGCAAAGTTAAGAACATAAAAATTAAAGCACGTAATTATAGACGCAGGTGTGTGAATGCATTTGTGTGCTACTAATATCAACACTCAATGAATGTTCTATATAGTGCACATGTAAGTTGTTCTCATGGACAACGACATTTGGTATGAATCATCATTACAATATTTAATCTTTATAAATCTCAGCTACAATCTCCAATACAAATACAAGAAAATGAATAAAAACCATAAGCTTTGTGTTTCAATATACCTGTCCTGCGTAGAGAACTCAGTGACATAAGCATTGAAGCGAAACAGTGTATCTTTCTGCCCTTGAGGGAAGATCTCATGAAATTTCACTTCATTAGATCAGGGAACGTGTGCATTGCCTATCCGCGTTCTTCCAGAATCAAAATTATTTAGATTTAACATAAGGCTAAATTCAGTAGTATATGCATATATGTAAAATACGTACTTATCTGACATTTATGCCTACAATTGAATTTAGGAGCATTTACAGCAATATGTATGTTTACTTATCAGGTTTTAATAAATTTTGTCTAGCTAAAATTGCTATTTCTCTCACTGCAAATAAGTTTATTTGATGTAGTATATATTATACACTGTTATTCTGAAAAGATAGGTATGGCAAAAATATCATATTGTTGCGTTTTCGGGGTCGAAATAAACAACTCGTGCAAATGTTTTAGAACAGCCTGTATACAAGGTGTGTATAAATTGGCGCACCCACTACACGCGGCGACGTTCTTCGTTAAATTCGGAGTCCAAAATCCTAATACGAAAATGTTATACCATGCTCCATATCTTTGCACGAAGTTCCTAAAGTTCGGACTTTCAGTCTTGAAATAAGCATTATTACTTGATATTTGTTGACAGAAAGAGCTACAATTTAGAAGAAAGAAGAATTGTTGTTATTATCCTTGCGTTAAAGTTTTCTTTTTGATTTTAAAGTTTGTTTTTAATATTTGTTTATTAACTTATTTTGACGAAAAACACATCTGACAACGTTGTAAAACAATAAGTAGGCAGCCTAATGTTGTTCTAGTCAAATACATTACTACTGTCAAATTTTGACACTTTGTAATCTACCTATTTCATTCGACTTGCTTATTTTTCGTGTTTATTTGTATAGTGCTACCCTCTTGTAATTAAATTAAATTGGCCGAGGCCTTAAACAAACGGTACCCAGAGAATTCCAAGAAGGTAGTGAATTAAGCACCACCACGGTAATTAACCTTCTTTTTAAAATTTTAAAGGACGCTTGTCTATTAATTAATCACCAACTTATAACACTCAGTCTTACCTCTTACTTCCCCAAGGGTCGATGTTAAATATGGGAGTCAGCACTGCCTCCAGCTACAGTCAGAGAAGGGCGAGTTCGAACACCGTACTAAGTCGAAGGTTATGATGTCAGGGCGCCTATCCGTAATAATGTGCTGAGCCCAACAGATATTCAGACCCCGGACCAGATCCAATGTAAAACCCCCAGGTGATAAGTAAATAAGACCAGTACACACTCATTCAACTTAACAAACAATTTATTAAAATTTAATCTCAGATTTCAACAGCGTATTTCCAGTACTGTACAAAACCGGCTATATTCTAAAATCTCTAACTTCCAAGAGATAATCAAAACAAACGCAAAAAAAAACAATGAAGTGAAACACAAACGCAACTCCGTTGCAAATTTTCAGTGACGTGATATTACAAAATTTAGAAGTTCAAATAAAAAAAAAAAGTGAACACAAGAACAAACTTAAAACTAACATCGATTCACCAACAATATTCTTATAAGTACACAGTTATAAGGCAACTTGCCAGAAGTCCCTCCAAAGTCGAACAGTTTGATCGTATAATGCAACACGTCAACCAAAATGAAACACTCTGTATACCAGAGGCATCCGACAATCTATTCGACGATAGAGAACAGACTCTAAGTTGTAAAATATCTAATTCTATAAAAGAAATAGCGCTAGTTAACTATGCTTTACAGGTAGAATATGCAATTAAATAAAATTCATTAGTTTCTTACGGAATTATACCAAAATTAAATTACAATCATTGATTAAATGCATCAAATATTATCTACGAATTTACACAAGACCGATGTGAGGCCACACTGCCCACACACATCCAAAATTTAATTCAATTTCTAAATCCCAAAATAAAAATGGCTACGTAACGTCTCCAAAAATGTCAAAGTAACCTCCAAAATGGGGTCACTATTGTTAATAAAACTACGTTAAATTAATTAATTCAAAAACATAAAGGCTCACAGGCCATAAGAAGTTAAATTAGGAAATTACGATTACTTAATTAATAAATTAGGCCGGAAAATTGAAATTCACTGTTCAAATTGTACGATATTGACACAAATTTAGTCAAACTGTTCAGTCAATTTAATTCTACCCTCTGGATAATAACAGAGAAAATTTACACAGACACAATACCTTTAAACATCACATCCACAGCTTCCAAACACGACAAATCCTACGGATCCACACGTTACCAGGAATATGCCCTCCTATCTTCGGCTTACGACACCTCAAGTGATAGCGTTCGAAGGCTACAGTGTACCAATAAACTGCACCTTAAATGTGCCCTCACCGCAAGATCCAACAACAAGTCCTGGGCACCGTAAAATTACTAGCACGTGTTTCTCTCGTATTAACTTCAACCAACAATGCTCAAATGAGGTTTATATCAGGCCTAACACCAGCAGCTAAATTGAATATAGAAACGACACAAATTAGGATCGATTAGACATGTGGAAAATATACTTACAGCAGCTTAACAAATCCCTAAGCACAGAAGAAAATATCCTTGTAAGACTCAAATAAACGTCAAAAATTTACCAATAATCCCTGAGAATCACCATAAAATCCGCTTTTGTTAAGCGATTATAAACGATACAACTCAACTTTCCATATTCTCAAGGCAGCTAAGGGAAAAGGTTCTGCTCTCGTGTCTAACCTTTCGCAACGATCGTTAAAAATCAAAAGAGAAAGATCTTAACATCTCAAAACCGACCATACCAACCAAACACGTCAAACGCGCTAAGAGAACAAATGAACCAACTAATACTTAAAACGTACGACAGAAATACAGGTTCAAATAACCATAGAAAAATGGAAAATAATTATTACTAATTTGTTGCATAACTCTGGGCCCAAAGAAGTTCAAAAAAAAAGAAGTTAGTCAAAATTAAAAGTAACAAATTAATTAAATTAACAACATACGCCATCTACCCGGCAATACCAGATTTACGTTACACCCACCTATGCAGGGCAGAACGCGTGTAATAGAAATCTTAGGCACTCCTACGCCAGATGGCAGTAATAGTAGGAAGATGACACAAATTTAATCAAAAACTAATTACGTATTCCGTCACTAAAATAAACCATTAAAAGGGTAAAATACAACAAAAAAAAAAACGTAACAATAGTTTTAATCAGTTTTCGGGTTTTCGTGTTTACTAGTTGTTCTGTTTGTTTATTATGAATTTTACGTTCAACGAATATGCCGATATGTACATGATATACGGTTTCTGACGTGGAAATGCTAGCATGGCAGGGCAGGAATATCGAGTGCGTTTTCCAAATCGGAGCCATCCAAGTAAAAATGTATTTCGAAGGCTGGACCAACGACTTCGTGAAACAGGTTCGTTTATTCCAAGAAATGCAAACGCAGGTCGACCAAGGCAAAGGCGTACCGTGCAACTAGAAGAGCAAGTTCTAGCCACAATACAGGAAGATCCCTCTGCGAGTACCCGTCAATTAGCTTCTACACTAAATATTCCCAGTAATAAGACTGTTCATTTGGTTCTACGAGAAAACTTGCTTCATCCATACCATGTTTCTAAAGTTCAGCCTCTTTACGGAAATGATAACTTATTTCGAATCAATTATTGCAATACAATCTTAAATAGAATTCAGGAAGAAGGTGACTTTTTAAGACGTATTCTTTGGAGTGATGAGTGCATGTTTACCAGAGATGGTGTGTTTAATACTCATAATTTTCATCATTGGGCAGATGAAAATCCACATGAATTTCGCGAATACGGTCACCAAAGAAGGTTTTCTGTTAACGTTTGGCTGGGTATAATAAACCACAGGGTAGTTGGACCAATTTACTTACCAAATCGCCTAGATGCCGGTGAATATTTAAATGTTTTAGAACAAGTTATTGATGAGATACCGCTGAACGTACGCCGTAATATGATTTACATGCATGATGGAGCTCCTGCGCACTTTGCTCATAATATAAGAGACTGGTTGACTGAACACTTCCCAGACAGATGGATTGGTCGTGGCGGTCCCCTTTTGTGGCCTGCGAGATCCCCCGATCTCAATCCATTAGATTTTTTTGTTTGGGGTTTCATTAAAGGTAAAGTTTACGCTACACCTCCACAGGACGCTGACGAAGTTAGAGCCCGAATTGAAGCCGCAGTATTAGAAATCACACCAAAAAGACTCGAGCGAATAGTACAAACGATACCACAAAGGTTGCAGCTATGTCCACAAACTGATGGATTTCAATTCGAACAATTATGTAGGTAATAATTACATTGATTTCTATCAAGAAGATGTACAAAAATTAGTCAATATTATCAAAAATTTTTTAAACTTTGTAATATTTTCGTAATAAATATATAATCTAAGAAACCAATTTTATTTCGTTTGTTTCTTTTTTAAATTTAAAATGTAAGGTTCACATGACGACGTGTAAAAATGTTCCGAAGATTATAACTAGCACATGCCAGAGCTGGGCAATTACTTTCAAATAGTAATTAATTACAATTACAAAATACTCTTTTTTAAAAGGAATTAATTACAATTACGAGGGGGTACCCAAAAGTAACCGGAATTATTTTTTAAATGCTATAATTTACAAATATTTACAAAACAACCTTATCCCCTTCAAAATACTCTCCATTACAAGTAATACATTTGTCCCAGCGATGCTTCCACTGTTCGAAACATTGTTTAAACTCATCTTTAGAGATGGCTGCAAGCTCCTGTCTCGTTCTTTTCTTGATGTCTTCAATGTTTTCAAATCGCCGTCCTTTCATGCCCCTTTTCATGCGTGGAAACAAGAAAAAGTCGCACGGAGCTAGGTCAGGCGAGTAAGGTGCGTGGGGCAGCGGAACCATGTTATTTTTAACCAAAAACTGGTTAACAGTGATGGCTGAGTGTGCAGGTGCGTTGTCATGGTGGAAGAACCAGTCACCTGTTTGCCACAAATCGGGTCTTTTTTGACGAACACTGTTGCGCAATCTTCTTAATACTTCCAAATAAAAGGTTTGATTGACAATCTAACCTGGGGGAACAAACTCCATGTGAACAACTCCTTTCACATCAAAGAAACAAATCAACATTGTTTTGATGTTTGACTTGACTTGGCGACATTTTTTTGGATGGGGTGACGATGGTGTTTTCCACTGGCTTGATTGTTGTTTTGACTCTGGGTCGTAACCATAGCACCACGATTCATCACCAGTAATTACCTTTGAAAGAAAATCTGGATCAGTTTCAAGCTGTTCTTTCAGTTCACGACATGTCTCCACTCGACGTTCTTTTTGATTGGCAGTCAGAGCCCGAGGAACAAATTTGGCAGCAACGCGTTTCATTCCTAAATCTTCTGTTAAAATTCGCTGAACCGAGCTCCAAGATATTCCACTGATTTCAGACAGTTGACCAATTGTCTGTCGACGGTCTGTGCGCACAAGCTCTCGAATTCTTTCAACATTTTCATCGATTCGGGCAGTTGATGGACGTCCAGAGCGAGGTTTGTCATCAATCCACATGTCGCCATTTTTAAATCGAGAAAACCACTCATACACTTGAGTTTTCCCCATAGCATCATCTTTGTAAGCAGTTTTCAACATTAAAACAGTTTCAGCAGCGTTTTTACCGAGTAGAAAACAAAATTTCACAGCGGCACGTTGTTCACTTAAATTTGCCATCATAAAAAAATGAAGCAGCAGTAAAACAGCACTAGCAAAAACGGTCACTACTGACGAACAGAACGCGCCAGGTCAACGGCCCGCGCGGCACTGAACTGGCGACGAGTTACGCTAGGCAGGCCCTAGCGGCAGAAACCAGTACTACAAAAGCTCCACCCATGGCAATGCTATTCCGGTTACTTTTGGGTACCCCCTCGTACAAAGTACAAGAGATTTAGAAAGGAATTTTTCTTCTAATTACAATTACAAATAAAATGTAATTGACAATTACTTTTCTAATTACAATTGCAATTACACTTGTTTATAAAATCCGAGGAAAAACGTTTTTTCTGTTATTAGTCTTTTTTTAAAATAGGAAATGGGAAAGAAATAATATTCCAACCCACCTGTAGAAAAAACAACGTAATTTATTATACAGGGTGTCTCTAAAAGGTGCGGAAAAAACGCTACCACACATTTCTGAGGGCGATCTAACCCAACTTACCTCAGTCCAAAAGTGGATGCACCATTGCATGAATTGCATTGAATTGCCACAAGAATAACACCCAAATTACAGAAGCATATGTGTCCATATACGGAATGAATTTTTTATATCCAGATTACTCATAAACGGCTGCTCCAATCAACTCCTACCAGGTATACCTTTTCTAGGTAAAAAACATTGGAGAATAAGAATTTTTATTTAAAAGTTAAATACAGTGTATCTCAAAAAAGTTATTACGTTTTAAATGGATACAATATGCCGCAGGTGGCGCCCTCTACATATTGCAATGAAAATGAGAGCAGATTTAAATTTTTTACCCCACGAAACCCCCCCTGCCCAAATATTGTGACAATATACCAATTATTACAGATATTATTTATAAAAAACTAAAACCAAATTGAACTTTTGACACTCTGTATCTCCGAAAGCATCCACTTTTGGACTGAGGTAAGTTGGGTTAGATCGTCATATTTTGCCCTCAGAAGTGTGTGGTAGCGTTTTTTCCGCACCTTTTAGAGACACCCCAGTATAAGAAACAAAACAAATAAAGCAACTATCCAAGTATAACATAAAATATGTGATTACAATAATTAGTAACAAAAAATTGCACCATAAAAATAGGAATGAAAATAAGGTAATTTAGGGTACATTACTTACCCTGGGGTGACAAATTTAGGGTAGTATAAAGGATCATATGTATTTCCTCAAAATTATTGCTGCTAAAATAATTATTAAACCAGGAAATGTCACGCGTAGGTGACCAGTGTTTTCATTTCACACATTTTATAGTGTATTTTTCTATGCAGTGCTTTTTTAAAGGATGGTTTTACATAATAATACTTCAACCCCCTTTTTAATACTTCTTTTCCAATTTTTTAAAATATCTTACTGTTGAGCTTTAAAATAATATTAATCTTATTGAAAAAAACCAAAAAAAAAAAAAAATTACTTAAAATTGAAATTTTCTGTAAAAATCAGTGGTTAGTTTTAAAAAAAAGGTAACGTACCTTAAATCAACCTATTGTCACCTTCGGAAAGTATAAGTACCTATTATTGTTACATTCAATATAAAATACTAAAACATTTAGTATGTATTGTCGGTTGGATAATTTAAAATGATCATTTAACTGTATCTTTTATTGCTTTTTATTACAACTAACTTTTCAAAATTTGTGTCTGAGAGGGCATGTCTTTTGGCTGCATGAATCATAGTAAATAAAAAATAATTATTCGATGGGTGCTGAAGATGGTAGTGCAGTATTGTAATTAAGAAACACTTGCTTAATGAAAGGGTAACTTTCTAGCATGGGAAAGTTTTGTCCTATATCATCCAGATACTGTAAAATTTCAAGATAAATTTTATTTTTAATCTCAGTGTCAGGTGATTGTGTGATTCTTTCAGTTTCTTCATTAAAATCAAATAAGCTGCTATTGTTAACTTCCTTCTTATAATTATCGGTACCAATATCTGTAACATTCATTAATTCGGACTGTCCGATAGAAAATAATTCACACTCCGAAATAAGCAGTTGTTTAATATCATGTTTAGATAACACAGACGTTGACTCGACTAACGGAAACCAACGAAGTTTAAACTCATGATGTGTAATTGCTCCTAAAAGTGCATAGGTATCCTCTAAAGTTAAAAGATGTTTAAATCTATTATCTAAACCTTTAATGGCACTTTGAATTATTATATCTCCTCCACTTTTAAACTTCTTTTTACTTAATTTAATTAGCTTATTTTTAAGTGACATTAGACTAGGAAGAAGAACGCCATAAAAAGCTTTGTTTTCACCTTGTAAAATATTTAGGGTCTCTGCTAAAAGTGCAATGACTTCCAATATTCTTGCAGAGTAAAGAACTTATATTCACAAAAGCACGGTGTTTCTAATTTTAAAAAGAGGATGGAAAGTTTTTCTTTCACGTCCAGTATTTGTTTGATACTGTCATACATTGAGTTCCACCTAGTGATTCCAGGGGAGCTAAGGGTATATGTCCTAAAGATTTCAGGAGTTTTTGGTTTATGAGTTTTTCTCCATAACAGTTTGCATTTTGCAAGTGCATTTGTAAATCTCGATTTTAGAGTAGCATTACCTTCAGTTGCTCTATTTATATCTTTTGTGGCAATTAAATTAATTGAATGAGTGGCACACCGTCTATTGTGAGGTAATGTAACAGTAGGTTCAAATTCATTTTGATTTGACTCTGACTCTACGAAAACTGCGATCGAAACAAACTCTATCTGCTGAAATTCACTTTCTTCAAAATTCAAATAAGGTGTATTATCGTGATCTTGAATGTGTTGTTGGTTATACTCATGCTTTTAAAAAATTAGATGCATTTTCAGTAACTGTTGCAACATTTTTTTCTGTAGTGAGATTAAATTTTTTGTGTAAGTTACGTAACTTTTCAGCAATGCTTTTATGATAATGCATGCCAATAAATCTCTCACACGACAAGGCATATGAGACTCTACGGTAATCCAAATCAACCCAGTAATTGGAAAAGTAATTTGTAATTGAACTTTTAAAAAACTAAGAGTATTTAAATACAAATTACAAATACTTTATGATTTCTCAAGCAATTACAATTACAAATTACTTGAAAAGGTAAAGGAATTAATTACTGATTACAATTACTGATTTCTAAAGCAATTTGTAATTGCTAATTCCTTTTTGTAAAGTAATTGCCCAGCTCTGGCACATGCGTGTTCAATGTTGCCAAATGTATGTTTCTTTCAAATTCATTCTGAAGACAAAGGAAGCCTGATACATCGTTTTAGGATTAGGACTTTTAACTCAAAATTTGACCAAGAATGTCGCCACGTGTAGTGGGTCCGCCAATTTATACACACCTTGTATTTACACATTTAAAACTAATCACAATATAAAAATATAAAATAAATGTAACGCACTTAAAACTACTAGGAATAAATTGACACACGTATTTATATCTATCACTACTATTTATATCTGTAATATTTATGTAACCGCTCACTTATTTATGTTTATTTGAACTGCACGACTACTATTCAATGATTTCCATTGAAGGAATGAATTCCTTATCGTAGCGGCGGCATTTATATCGGCAGACAAAGGGTCTAGAGAAATACCAGCAAATTCTGGCCCCCTTCTACCACATTCCAGACTTTCTGTCGCTGAGTGCATGATTTTCGACTTGTTTATCGCTAGTTGATTTTCGACTTGTTTACCTGTACGTTTTTGTCGTCGCCCGGATGTCTGCTTCTTTTGTGGGCTTGTTTGATTACAATATAAATGTTATATACATACGTTATTCTCAGTTTCGAAATCAACTATCATGAAACAGAAATAATGACTGACATGTTTCGAATCCCTGTCCCTTTATCTGTCATAGTGTAACATATATGAAACTAGTCTACGTTTCTGAGGCGCCTATTCGATACAGTCGAAAACGGTAACGCACAATCCGATAAATTACATTGAGCGTGTGAGGTAAATATCTGAATACAATTTAAATACATAATTTTACCTACAGTTCCATTGTCTTTAATGTTCAAGAATAATGTTAAGATTGTTGTCCTTCAAGGAATATCTACGCAACGCACAAAAGAATTATTTTACAACATCCTAGATTAATATAAAATGAACATTACTAAACAAATTAAGAATAAATGTTAGGAAAATGCTTTAATTTTGAGAAATTATAAGTTCCAATTATTTTCCGGAGTAAGCAATCATAGTCTGGAACATAGCTGGAGAAAGTAGAGAAACAAAACACCACAAATCAAATTTGGAATACAATATTCCGCAAGTTTGAAAATATTTTTTAACATTGTCAAGTGCTGAAGTAATGTGGATGGTAACATTATTATTTACTTTATTAATTTATGTTTAGAACGTAAAAGTAACATAGTAATATAAAATATGTTGACCCAGTCACACCAGAGGTAGCATGTGTTCTTCAATTTTAAAATAAAATAAACAATGATTTAGCATAATTTTAAAAGAAAACTTTGCAAATCATTATTATGTAATATGTTTAATTTATTTAGAATAACACGGTATGTATAAACATTATGTAATAAATGAAAAAAAACGTCTTTTTTATATAAATAATAATACATAACAGTATATTTATAAACTACTTCGACATTGTTAAATATATGTTGTGTTTAAAACGCTAGTTTAATGACCCATTTTTTCTCAATAATTATTCTTGTTTCATGTAATAATTTCAATATTTCATTATACAACTGTTAACTTGTATATTCATCTTCAATATAATTAATGATTAGATTTTCTGAAAATAAATCTAAAAGTTGTGAGACATTAATAATGCAGGAACAAAGGAACCTACCTCAAAGTGGACGAATATTAATAATAATAATTATAATAATAAGCTTTACTGTCTATCATAATTGTAAAATTTAGAATGTTATTTTAATTACTGTACCCCTGACTGCTGATTCCTAATTATCACACCATTGCTACATCAGCAACAGATGTTGGTACTGATTTTATAATGAACGAGCCCTTACGCTGGTATTCTATAGGCCAAGCCACGTAAACGTGATCATGATAAGCTGTCTTCCTTACATTTTTTGAAATGCGTGTCGAGTTATTTACTTAGAGAGAAAATGTAGCAAATAAGACGCTTCAGCAAAAATTGCCGACGCTGTTCCATTTGTTGTTGTGCGCTTTGTTGTAAATTTTATAATTAGATATAGTTGATAAAAAGTTCAGTTTTCAAAAAATATCTGCAAAACTTTTTATGTCTCAAACAACGTTTAAATAAATGAAATTACGCTAATTGCTTGAAGTAGGTGGAGGTTGTTTCAATCTTCTTTTATGTCTGATAATGACAGTAGGACATGATATTATATTACTGTACTTATATCATTTCATTTTACAAATTTAATCTAATACAGCTTACATGAATATATGTAAGAAATATAACCTATACCAAAATTACATTTTATCTAGTGATACATCATTTAGATAAATTTTAACATCATATACACCCTGCACTGACATATCTTATTATCTAGCCATTAGCAGAGAGTGTTCGATTATCTGTCTCAACACTGCATTCTTAAAGTGAACAGATTAGGTATACTATACTATACTTAGTTGTTGGTTAATACGATATTAATGGTATGGATGTTATATGATGTCATAAACCCGTCATCATTGGATGGTCGACCGAGAACGTTTTTAAGTATCATCATAATTAACACACTAACACATTTATAATTGTAGTAACAATGCTAACAATTTAATTATGTCTTTCTGTTATATACAGTTTTATATTGCAAGTAGTAACCTGTTTAATTCTTATTCGGATAGAGAATATGGAATATTCACTAGTCCATGACTAGCATATAACTTGATCGTCAATATAATTTTTAATTTTGTAGAAAAACTTTATTTTTATAATAATCAAGATTTAGTTTTTTTAGCGTTTAGAAGCAATTTTTATTTAAAAATATAGACACGTTTAGTCTGGCACTTGCTTACCGTTCATGGTGTATTTATATTATATTTAGCAATGACGCTGCACATTGTTTCTTTAGAAAACTTGTAACCAAATACTCATATAGTTCCTATACCTTCTTATCATATTGTCTTCTTATAGACAGAAATGGAATTTCATATGACAGTACCAACAATCTTAGATATATATCTAGAAGAAAACAATTATGCAAATAAGAGTTGCTATGATGAACATTTTTGCAAATATCCATGTTATTTTATTACGAACATATAAGTATTTAAAACTTAATGTGGACAACTCCTGTATAAGAAATTCGGAACACAAATACGTATAAGAGTGTCGTATAGTAATCATACCTCATCTTTTTCTTAGCTTTTCGTCACAATAATAGTTATTTACGAACCAAGTGCGTGAAATCATATTTCGCGAATGAGTGACCAGTTTTTAAACTGGTCACGAGCCGAAAGGCGAGCGCTTTATGGACACGAATTCGCGAAATGTTTCGCGCACGAAGTTTGTACAATATTTTTTGTACAAGAACTATAATAATAATACATATTGTTAAATACGTTATTGTTTATGACACACTACTAATCTCTTGATATTAATTAAAAAAAATTGAGTTGGCTGTATTGATTATTTGAAGTGACATTTAATTTAAAATTATCAAATTCAAAAAATTCCATACAAAATAAAAACCTCACCAACAACATGAATTCTGATAATGAAATGCAATGTACACCGCCTGAAATTCGCGAAGCTGCCAATATTGCAGTGGATAATTTATTACCCATAAAATCAAAAAACGTATACAAAAACACTTATACTAAATTCGTAACTTGGGCTAGATCTAAAAATATACAAAAATACTCCCAAAATTGTTTATTAGTTTATTTTCAAAATCAAATAAATCATTATGGTCCACTTATTCTATGTTAAAATCATGCTTAATAATTAGGGAGCGGAATCGAGCGAGTCATGGACTCATCGCTCATGGGCGCGCTATTGAAATGTTCTATTTTTAAAGAGGTTTTAATTTTATTTATATAATTGGATAACAAGTGGCTGGAGATTATAAAATACAAAATACCCTACTATTTGTTCATTTTCTCTTCTGTAAGTCTTGTTCTCTTTAAATTAAGTACATCCTTGTATAGATAGAAAACGTCTTTTCTACATCGCAACTGGTTATATTTACGTAATGGAAATATTCTTTTATTTCAGCGTATTTAGCATACATAATTGCCGCAATGTTATTAAACCTGGATTTCTACTAAAAACTGCGTCTAAGTCACTTGGAATTATTAATAGCCACATCTAATGTGGTTAATCCATTTTTGCTTTCTTATACGTAGTATAAGGAAGTAATGTGAAATTTTCGACTTCGAGATTTTTGCAGATGTTCACGTTTTGAAGTCCCCTGATACCGAAAAAGATGTTTTTAAAAAATGTCTGTGTGTCTCTATGTGTAGACTTCAGTGAAAAAATTAAATTTTGCCAATATTTCGTCAACTACTAAATTTAAACAAATTTATAAAGAATTCATATGTACTTGAAATTAAAATTGAGAACAATTTTATTTAAAAATTTTTTCGAAGCTGCTACCGAAAGTAGGTCTTTTACTCCTATCGAAAATCAGTTTTTTGCGAATATTTCGCATGTCATGCTTTTTAGACAGGTACGTTACGGGTATAAAAGTATTTAAAACGTAATTTTCAATATCTTTTGCATAAAAACAATTTCAAAATTCAGACCGGAATTGCCACTTTTACTCTTATCGAATAGCGATTTTTTGCGAATATGTCGTAAATTATGCATTCTATATGTATTTATCAAGAATACAAAAGTATTTAGTGCTAGATTTGCAATATTTTTTGAATATATGAAATTTCAAAATTCGGACCGGAAGTAACACTTTTACTCTTAGGGAGTAGTCCTTTTTTCGAATATCTTGCTAAGTATGCATTCTATAGCGATTTATTAATAGAACAAAAGTACTTAGAATAGGATTTTGAATAATGTTTGTGTAAAAAAAATATAGTATAGTTTGAAACGCTCATACGTATAAGAAAGTCGTGTGGTGGCCACACCTCATTTTTTAATTTGAGATTCGATTTTCAAAATATGTCATTAGTTTAGGCAAATTTCCAAAGTGTCCCTGAAGGAATAACAACTGATTTTTTAAATTTGGGATTTGTGTTAGTTCCTTGCACTCAGAAATACTTCGAGCATCGTCATTTAAACATGTAACGAAATTTTGTAAACTATCGAAATTCTCTGCATGAAAACTATTTCTGTGTATGTTTTAGCAAAGCTAAGTGACGATATTTTACAGACTTTGCAGTAAATTTCGGAATCACTGACAATTAATTTTTATCTCCGAAAAAGTAACATAAACAACGTTCTAGATCTAAATAAATGATAACTAAAAATGTACGCGTATTACGTGACTATGTATAGAATAACTCAAACCATTTTTGCTTGAGTAATTTGCCAAATTAATAATAATAATAAAACAGGCAATTAAACAAGAGAATTTTAATAGTCAGATAAAAGTTAATAAAACAACACTTTCCTTCACATTTCATCCAGGCTTAGGACTGGCAAAGTTTAATACATAAACATAAACTTTGCCAGTATTAAGTCTGGATGAAATGTGAAGGAAAGTGTTGTTTTATTAACTTTTATCTGACTATTATAATTCTCTTGTTTAATTGCTTGTTTTATTATTATTATTAATTTGGCAAAATACTCAATAAAAAATGGTTTCAGTTATTCTATACAGTCACGTAATTATATAATAAAAATACGAAATGAAGTAGCAAACAGTTTTGGTCAGGTTAGAGATACATAAAAAATAATTCTTGTATAGTTTTCTGTATAATTAAAAGGAATCGTTAGGGGATCCAGCATAAAAAACATCTACAGTTACAAAGTTCTCTATTTATTGCCGATATTTCGCATTACATACTAATGCTTCTTCTGGGCTTAACTACAATATTAATATGAATTACAGTATTGAAATTTAAAGTAGTAATAAAATAATCTATTTAATATAAAAATTGACTCACAATTTGAACTTTTTTGAGAGAGAATCGCATCTGACTATGAACTATGTTGTTTTACGCAAATCGTTTCAGATAACATATTAAAAAAAAAAAAAAAAAAAAAACTTTTTTCTGTATATATACATTCATATTAAATGACCTACCCTATTGAAGCGAGTATATATATTTTATAAAATCCTACAATAAGTAATTTTCATATACTCGCCTCAATAAGGTAGGTCGTCTAATATGAAAGGCACTATGTACAATATATATCCTAAGTTTTATGTATTTATACATGTATATATCCCGAGAGAACGAGAGCGCAAGTCGGCCGGCGAAGATATCATTAATTTCCTGTCATTAGGGTCAGAGCGCAAATAGGTCGATTTCAGGTGGGAGCCCAAGTGCGCCGAGCGCAAGTGAGCCGATACCGTCAAAATTGCCCAATCAAAATTTTTAATAATTGTTCCGTTTCAATTTCTGAAAAGAATGAATAATGGTAATTTATATAATATTTGTTGCTGTTCTGACATTGAATTACATACCTTCCAAATGTAACAATTTCTATTTCATTTCCTTTTATTTTCATAGAAAAACAACGAACTGGGTAGCATATTATTAAGGTTAGGGATTTATGATTTTAAAATGTCACTAAATTAATCAAGTTCTAGGAAGTACCAACTTTACTTTTACGCACTCGTGTTTAAAGTGACTTTTTACGCACGCAAATCGAATCGTGAAATGACAGGTTTTGATAAGCGAGTACAAAAAGACATTTATTACTAATATTATTTAACAAAACAGGCCTTACATGGCTTGTCGGTCTATTTCCTCAACTATTTCTTACCACTTTACTCTGACTTCACTTTATTATTATTATTTTCTTTAGATCTTTTTTTTAGTACTACTTCTTTTCTGGTAATATACCATTAATTCACTATTTGTTCATCTGCTCCACTCTTTTTTTACACCATCATACATTTTTACATATCTGTTATTTTTGATCGGTTATCTAATTCCTACATTCATACAAACCTTTTGGTTATATAATTGAGTTATATATTCTTAATTTAGGAGTAATAATCAGTGTTTTTTGTCCTAAGTAAATTATTTAGTTTTTTGTATGGAAGGCTTTTCTTCCTTATTATATGATTAATTTTATATGCGCCTTCACATTCTAGTTTTTATCTGGACTCCCAAATATATAAACGTGTCACACTTCGCAATTATTTTTGTTGCTATATTGTCACAAATGCGTTTCTTTACGATCACTGATTCAGGAAAATATTAGTTACGTAATGTTGTCAGGGTTACTCATCAAAGGTATTACTAGTATACTGTGCTGTAAGAAAAATTATACGGACGCCGATTATGAGAACTAGCGGACACTAGATAAATAATATTACGCAGAGAATCGCGTGAGTAATAAGAGAGTAGTGAGAACACAATGTAATAAGAGAGTTCCTAGAGAAGCTGGGCCTTTTCAAATCAATCTGAAGGACTAGCGAGCAGATAGCGACTTGACTAATGTCAGAAATGAGAGGTAAAATGAATAGAAATATTAAATAATTAAGAATAAAAAGAAACATAAACAATTTAAATAAGATATCTAAAAACTAGACAAATGTTTGAAGTGTTTGCTCGTTGGTTGCAAAAGAGAAAAAGGTCTTGACACTGAATATCAATATATGATTTCTTATTGGAGAATAGTACACTTATTTGATAATTTTAAATGATTCAAATTCGAAACAACAGAAAAACACGTTTAGGCTGTATACCGATAGGTCCAGCTCGGAACGGGCCATACATAGGCAACAATATACGTATGGACGTAATGCTATGTGGCAACGTGTGTACGATACCACTCCGCGTTTGAATTTATTTTGCAGAATTATTGATTTTTTTACTTTTATCTTTTAGAAAACGTTATTGTTTTTTTATTACTGAAAATTACTTTTCCGTAGCAGCTAAGAATACAATAATAATAATAAATTGGACCTTATTATGTCTGAAACAAATGGGCAAATTACGTATACAGAACGAATATGCAAACGACTATATCCTTGCGCGGTTAAAGTCTTACTAAATTCTTAACTGCAATTGAAGCTGCTGCGGGTAGAGGGGTTTCGGTGGGGGTTTCGGTGTTGCCACTCATTGCTGACTATGGCCCGTTCCGAGCTGGACCTATCGGTATAAGATTTCTTGCTCAGGTTAGCTAGTCGATACATAGACCTAATTTTCTACTATTCTGTTCAATGTAACATCTGATATACACTATAAAAAAGTCTTTTTTTAAGCTAGCTGTATAAATTTATATAGTATCATTTATTCACTAATATTATTTGCTGTTTTCAAGCCCATAAACATACGCATTAGTATTTGTTTGGCAATGGTAAACAAGCAATAATCAATGGAAATGCAAAGCTTGTTTTTGTACTAAAGTTTATATAAATAAAATACAGTATTCAACCCGAAATAACCCTAATGAAAAACATGCAATCATTAGTGCCATTTTTGCGTGGTGCTAATAATCTTTATTTTGTATTTTTTGATACGTACTTCTATTTATTCAATGTATTCATATTGAATTCAATCCGTAAAAATAACATCCCTTAACCATCTCATATTATTTGAGACATTAGCACTCAAATAGTAATTTATTTTTTGTACAGTTAAATTCTATTCTATTTGTAACCAATTGTTCTTTAATTACTTCAAAAAGCCATTTTGATTTTTGTGAAAAGATGCTCTAAAGCATAAACACCAGTTGGTGTTTATGCTTTAGACTTGTTTTTAGAAGTTATGATTTCTCTACTTGTTAATTTCCTTATTTTATCTTAAGTGTAAACCCTCTCCCCACATAGTTTATAGGTATATATTGTTACGAGATTATATGTCATCCACATAATGATCAAACAAATATGATAAAATTGGATAATAGTGCTACTGCAAAATTTGTATTTTCTCCGGTAAATCCCGAACCTGGCATGAAGACATATAGTTTAAAAAGTGTAAATAAAATTAATGGTCTATTTAAAAGTTATTAGAGTTGTGAAAATCAGCTTATATTAAAATATCGATGAAAAGTCGTATTCAGTAATTAAATTAATCAGTGTTTACCGAAAATGAAGTAAAAGATAGATAGCAGTTTTCGTAGTGAATCCTAAAATCCGTGCCAGAATATAAGTATTTATTTTAAACACAAAGTATCGCTGGTAACAAGCCTCGATTTGTCCAATTCAACACCAAAACCGCATGTCGGCATAATTCGTCAACATTCCAATATAATCCAGTTTCTTTTGCAACATCGAGAAATGCATTGAGAGAACTTGTCAATAGCCAAACTATAAAAGATTCTGAGAGCTTGTTTTTCTAGCCTCAATATTTCACCGGGTAGAATCAGTAGTGTATGAAGCTAAGTTATATGTTTATCAAATTAAATATTTCCTAGGTTGTGTGTTTGTATGTACACTTCACCAGAATATTTTTCATTTTAAAAATCAAGAGTATATAAACATGAGCCATCGTAAATCATCGAGTGTCCCTTGACTGACTTAAGTTCAAAAATCCGGTGTTTGGTCTCTAACCTACATGCCACTAATATTGATGGCGTTATTATTATTATTCTGGCCCCAGTTCGGCTCAGGCTGTTTAAAATTAACCCGGATGTTAAACTGAAGTAATAATAGGCAGTCGGTGCATAACGCTAGAGACATTACCATCCTAGTAAAACGACAGGTTTAAATCTTAACAGCTTCACTGTACAAATAATACATAATTACTTGTCTGTTGATAGATTGATGACAAGTGTTAATCATCTTGATTGAATTTCATGTGATTTTTGCTTTTAAAAATCCTAGAGCTAACTCCAGCCCATGACTAAAGAGCTCGTTGCTAAGTTCAACCCGTGACTAAAGCGCACACAGTCAAAACTTGTTAAGGTCTATTTAAAGGATCAGTTAGCATCATGGAAACATATAAAAACGGCACTTTAAAGAAAGGAGTAGAAAAAGTGTATTTTTATTCTGTATGCCTGGTTGACACAGACACTTATTAAACCTTATTACTGTTTCATGGAGTATAATCACACGCTATAGACATTGAACAGGAATATGTGTTCAGATAAATAGACAAGCCACATATCAAACTATACACCCTATATTTAATGGTAAAGGAGTAATAAATTTCAAGAGTAAGTACGCAGTATTTTTATTATAGTGGAATTCTATTATAACGATACATTTAAAAATCAAATTAAATAGCGCATTTGTCAAAATTTACTCGTATTATTATTACCCTAATGCCATAATATTTTAACAATATAGGTATTTCAGTTCAGTAAATTGTGTATTATAATTTTACGCTGAGCGAAATAATTGCGTATCTAATATCTCTCTATAATCTCTTTGAACTCTGCGTGCATTCTTTTTTTTCCAATTTCTACTATTAATAAATGTATTTAAAGACATTGCCGCATTGGACTTCAATTGCGACCAGATTTCAATAAGTAAATTTATCAGAAGAAGACACTCTCTTAACTGCAATATTAAATCGACGATATCAATATTTCTAGAGAATTAATTGTTTTATTAATTTTGACTTTCTGGGTTCGATTTCTGAGGATAGACGTTCAAATATTATTGTACTGAAATAACACACTTCTATTGAATTTTTTTCTTATATCAAAGGCTTGTTACTACTTTTAATTCATTTAATCGTAATTTCATCAAGATGTCTTAATTGGTGATAATATTCTGCAAAGCGTCAAATGATGCTTGATTAATTGTCACATATGTAAGCGTGTGGGGAACTGATAATTACAAAAAGTACTTACGTACAACATTCAAGACAAGGTCGAGCTGTAATGGATGTTTTTTTATATTGTTTTTGTACGTAAACTAATTTTCCATAATTAAATAATTAATTTAAAAGAATACAAATAAATAGGCATTTACAAGGAAATTGCATTTCTGGGAACCTTTCACATATTGACATTTTTAAATATTATAATGATTAGACAGCGGACGTGCCAGGTTTAAATTACGACGGAGCAAAGAAATAATGTAAACAACACGCAGTTAATGAATAGCACTATTCATATGGTAAACTGCAACATCTGTTATTGTCCCAAAACGACAGCAAAAAAAGTCGTCTTTCCTCATAAAATTCGTTTCTTCATCGGTGTAGGTAGTAGCGTGAGGGGTTTTTAAAATTTATTATATTGACCTTACATTTCGCATGATAAATAAAGTTATATATGTATATACCCTTTCATTGAATCTATTTCTCCCAATTATCTCGACGTGTGTGCCTTGGATTTTGTTAAATTTCAATAACATAGGCATACATTTTTAGTTATCATTTATTTAGATCTAGAACATTGTTTACGTTACTATGATATGAAAGAACGTCGAGAATGGCATCGTAAAACAATGGCAAGTTGGATTAAGGGTCATACTGATTGAGTGTACTTCATTGTCAGTGATTCCGAAATTTATTGCATAGTCTGTAAAATATCGTTACAGAATGCCCAGAAAGGCCACGTAAAACGTCACTTAGCATCGCTAAAACATACACAGAAATTGGACCCGTTGAAAGCTGACAATTTTAAAGAAGAACTCTGTGAAGATTTAATGGCGGCTAATATTCCATTAAAGAAACTTGACAATCCCACTTTCAAAACATTTCTTCAAAAATATGCTGGTCGAAATGTTCCTGATGAATCCACCTTTCGTAAATATTATGTTTCTAAGTGCTTTACGAAAACAGTGGAATGCATTAGAAGACATCTTCAAATCAGTACCTATGGATAAGTGCCGAATATTAGGACGCTGTGTGGTAAGTGTTGTAGCTGGTGTAGTACACCCAACTATTCCATATAACGCATTTGTAATAGCATCTAAAGTTATATATACAGTTGATGCGGAAACAGTTGCTAAAACCATTGACGAGAATTTGCACAAAATGCTTCATACGGACGAAAGGTACAGGAAAAAAATACTTTTATTTGTTAGTGACTGTGCCACATATGTGTTAGAAACAGGCAGACTATTAAAGGAAACATATCCTTATATGCTGCATATTACTTGTGTAGCACATGCTCTCCCCAAAATCTGAGAATATATCAGAGACAGGTATCCGAAAATTGATAGACTTGTATCCGCTTTTAAAAAAGTTTTCAGAAAAGCACCATCGAGAGTAGCTCTTCACAGAAAAAACTTCCATCTTTGTCACTGCCTCCCTCGCTAGTAATAATTAGATGGGGAACATGGTTGGAAGCTACTAGTTTTTATGCAGAGAATTTCGATAGTGTACAAAATTTCGTTACATGTTAAATGCCGTTGCTCGAAGTATTTCTGAGTGCAAGGAACTAACACAAATCCAAAATTTAAAAAATCAGTTGTTATTTCTTCAGCAAGACTGGAAATTTGCCTAAACTAATCACATATTTTGAAAATCGAAATCTCATATTAAAAAGTGGATTAACTACATTAGATGTGGCTATTAATACTTTCAAAAGTATTCCAAGTGACTTCGGATGTGGCCTTCGGCAAAAGTTAGACGCAGTTTTTAATAGAAATCCAGATTTAATAACATTGCGGCAATTTTGTATGGCGACAATGACACAAAATCTAACTGCTAAATACGCTGAAATAAAAGAATATTTCCAGTACGCACCTATAACCAGTTGCGATGTAGAAAGGACGTTTTCTATCTACAAGGATATACTTCATTCGAAGAGAATAAATCTTACAGAAGACAGCTTTGAGAAAGTATTGCTAGTAAATAGTAATACTCCTTTACTCGACTTGAACTACAAAATGAACAAATAATAATGTATTTTGTATTTTATAGATCACCAGCCACTTGTTATACAATTATATAAATAAAATTAAAACCTCTTTAAAAATACAACATTTCGATAGTGCGCCCATGGGCGATGAGTCATAAAGTTTTCGTGTCCGCTCCCTAATAATGATATAAAAAATATCTACCGACCAAACTAATTTACTACATACATTTTTTTTCTTTATAAAACATAAATGCATCTTGAAATTTGTACATTTCCTATAAATATATTTTTTGCATAGTGCATATAATCAATATTCGTATCCAGATATTAATGTTTTTACTCTGTCGCACTTAAAGCTTTGCAGATAGCTCAGCTCACTATGCGGTGCCACTTGCCAGTGGATAAAATAAAACACAATTGGTGAATGTGAGGTTCACGTTGCCAATTGATTATTTATTTATTGAGGGAAGCATTTTATTCCTGACTTCTGTAGGATAGTTGCAAAAGAAAAATCTATGCTTTTATAGTAATACTTTCTCGAGTAAGTACATATTTTTTGTTACACTTGAATTTCTCTTAAGCGATGAATATCTAATGTTCCAGAAGTATAGAATCTGCTTTCCTTTTATTATAGGCATTTTTTAAACTTATAGCTGTAATGACGAAGGAAATCACTATTACATTAGAATCGTGAAATATTAGTTAAAACTTTAATCAAAAGTATCAAAGAATTGACTAATAAGAACTGCAAAAGATTGTTAAGAATATATTTACAAATCGAATATTGAAATAACAAATGCCAATATGGTTAGGCATAAAATACATCAACACTTTTACATAATAGTACATTTGAACTAGTAACTGAGAGATAATTTTGAGGTGCCTAGGAGACAAGTGCTCTTACATGGTGGGGATTACATTACTTGCTTGAAATTTGTAGTGCGCAGATCGACTAACAGTGTTAAATCGCAATTAATATACGATGCCGATTATATTGTATAGGCTTTATTTTTTGTTTTTTTTCTGCCACCTTTTTCGATTTACCCGATCATCTTTCATGTAAGAGGCGGCGAACTATAACATTGCCTATTTATTCAGTTATATAACTGTGATAGGAATAAGTCAAACTTAAATACATGTGTTTACGGTAGCAATAAAACTAAAGTACAGATGTCGCATAATAAGGCACCAGATATATTACTTTCTTAATGATTTTCAGAAATGTAGATGTTATTGCTATTGGGCGATTACAAATTAATAGATAATTTCTGCCACCTATACAAATAAATATGTTACTACCACTCTGAGAAGCTCTAGCATACGCCAGCTGGGCGTGGACAAACATGTCGCAGACGACATTCAATCGACTAGAGTGGGTGCAAAAATGCCACCTGCGGCTTGCCACAAAGCTGCCAATACGTAGACTGATGGTAACCATCAGAGAGGTCGTAAAGGATATCAATAAAAAATTTTCTAAGGGCAAACGTCGTAGAAAGCGATTGACTAGAGGAAACTATGAAAGAGAGGCTCTGAGAAAACCACAGAACCGTCACTGAGGTACTCAACTATTGAAATTGGAACGAAAACGCAGTAATCAAGGAAATCCGGTCCGAATACAAAGATTTTTTTATATGAATACATTGGACAAACTCTTTCACACTCGCTCCTAAAATGCGCTTACCTCGATAAGATGTCATTCGAATCACACACGCAAACACACATAGAAGATAGAAGACTACGAAATTCATACACAGCAACTTCTGGCAAGAGACTCGTCGAGAAACGTGACTAGTAAAAGTGTGCCCAAGACAGGCAAGCATTCGAAGCCAGCCTGAAAAGCTTTAGGCAGTTAGTGAATTTTCATAATTTTGTGCCGTAAAAAAGAACGTATAGTAATACGTTCTTTTTACTTTACACATTTTCGTTTTATTAATTCTATATCTGTCGCACTGTTATATTCGCATAGGCTACCATACTGTGTAGTGAAGTTGATTGTTATCTGTAATAAATTGGGAAACTGTCGACAGAAGCTACAAATTAGCTTTGCTTTTTCTATTTTCTCATTTTGTAATTAGCTTGCTATGTCTTGTAAAACAAAGTCACTGCGTCAAGATGATTTTATACATTTCTTTAAGATATTGACTACGAATAATTTAATATATATATACTTTTTTATTTATACTAGGGGCACTATTATTTGAATGAATTTTAAAGGAGCTTTTGTAGTAAGTATATGCATTGTTTAGAATATAATCAATAGTATAGTAGGTATAACTGATTATTGAATCAATTTAAATAGAACTAACACACTACTATTCATAAACATAGCATATGTCTCTCACATTAACAGTTATATACTAAAGTATGCTTAGAGGGGTAATAATAGAATATTACACCTGAAGAAGGCACATACATTTTTACATACCAATCTTGTTCACGTTTAAATAGTATTTCTAAAATCTATTAAATTCATAACGCACTATTTTATAGCAGCGCCCGTAACTATAAATAATACCCTTGTAATTGTACTTTAGATAGTTTGGAATAACTTAAAAAGCCTTAATAGCACGTTAAATTTGTATATATGTCACTATAATTTTATTTGATGACAGTATTGTCCCTCTTTAAATGGGTACTAAAAATTTCATGTCAAATAAATTATTATTATTATTATTATATCATTGGCTTCCTGCCTGATATTCATTATTCACAGTATAATTCGACTTTACTACTTGACATATTGCTTTATTTAAGGGCTTCTACATTTTATGTGTGTTGTAATTATAATTAGATCTTATACGGGTACCACCATAGTTAAGGCACATTGTTTCATCAACTGATATAGACCCTGCTCATCTCAGAAAAAGGCGTTAAACGCTAACTCCTTTTACTTTCTTATACGTAGTAGTAGTACGTCCACGTTTTGAGGTCCCCTGATACCAAAAAAGTGGTTTTTAAAAAATGTCTCTCTCTCTCTCTCTCTCTCTCTCTCTCTCTCTCTCTCTCTCTCTCTCTCTCTCTCTCTCTCTCTCTCTCTCTCTCTCTCTCTCTGTGTGTGTGTGTGACCACGATAGCGGTCAAACCGCTGTAGATATCAATTCCAAATTTTGTATTTACGAATATAATCTCCCTCTTGAGAACTGATTAGATTTTGAGCAAAATCGGCAGACCGGAAGTAGTAGTTTACTTCAGTGAAAAAATCGAATTTTGCAAATATTTCGTCAATTACTAAGTTTAAACAAATTTATAAAGAATTCAAATGTACTCAAAATTAAATTTGAGAAAAATTGTTTACATTACGAGTATAAAAGTATTTAGAACATACTTTTAAATATCTTTTGTATAAAAAAAATTTCAAAATTCAGACCGGAAGTACCACTTTTACTCTTATCGAATAGCGATTTTTTGCAAATATGTCGTAAATTATGCATTCTATATATATTTATGAAGAATACAAAAGTATTTAGAGTTGGATTTGGAATATTTTTTGTATAAATGAAATTTCAAAATTCGGACCGGAAGTAACACTTTGATACGTATAAGAAAGTCGTGTGGTGGCCACACCTCATTTTTTCAGTGGCCTTAATATGTGCATACCATAATTCGATCAATCTGGGTGGTTGGATGCACTAAAATCCTCCAGTTCTTTTCCTGTAGATTTTCTTTTTCTACTTTGTCGACATCAGATGTTCGTCTTATTGCTTGATAAACCTTGAGTTTTGTTATATGGATCGCTTGGTATTACCTCTAGCGTTTTACAACTCTATTAGCAACAGACTTTCAAGGTAAAAAAAATATGTTAAAATTATTTTGTACAAAGGTAGTACTCTAGACTTCTTTGATCAATTTAAAAGCTCCCATTTCATGGACGACCACTTACTGGGGATGTTTCAAAATACTAACATTCGTCACCAGCAATTATTAACAAGTCATTACCCTTTGGACTGTTTTAAGTGCTG
The DNA here is from genome assembly GCA_963170755.1 of Amphimallon solstitiale. Lineage (NCBI taxonomy): Eukaryota > Metazoa > Arthropoda > Insecta > Coleoptera > Scarabaeidae > Amphimallon > Amphimallon solstitiale. The sequence goes on from OY720675.1 coordinate 191,232,399, forward strand.
CAAAGGTAAGTTTATTTACAAGCATTTTTGGTCTTCAGAAAAAAGATAAGAAAACTATAGCGCGCATACATAGCATACATTTGTGTAAGTTACTTTGGGCAGATCCTAAATTACACCAGTATTTTCTGAAATTGCTCTGATTGAAATTGGACGATTTTCACATTTATCACGAATCACCTTCATAAATGCAATATTATTGTCTGTTAATAGAGTTAGCAATGCACCTGGTCGCGACTTATCAATCGTACGTCCCCTCTTTTACCTGTAAATAGATGTTTCTGTTGGGTAATAAAGATGATTAATATCTCGTACTAATTTATAATTTTCTAAATGTTTAATTTTTTATGTGAACTATATACTATACATTTATTATTCATACCCAACGGTATTTTTAAATTCTTTATTTGAATGTGGCAAACCATGCTTAGTTGTAGAATTAGACGATCGTAGAAATGCACAGTTGATATTCTTTTTTGAAGAACAAAATTTGTCACCGTGAATTTTCTAGAACCCATTTTCACAATTTGTAGAGTATGTTCTACTCATATTGCATAAACTATTTCTCTAACTACACCTTATTTTCTGTTATTGTTGGTTTGCTACTATATAAATACAACAAAAATTTAAAATAGCAGTAATAACCTAAGCACAATCACATTTAATTATATCATGTCATAACAAATACAAAGCCTATCTTACTCTACAAGAAAAAAGAAGATGTATGATACAAGTAACGTGGGTTAAAGGCACCGCACACTGATAAGTTATTAGGGAAAAGTATATAAAGAAATGAGTAGGTGTATGTTTATCATGAACCACTTACATAAACGACAGGTATTTTGCTTTCATAATTTTAATATGGCAAACTGTATGCCCACGTGTTGAGGCATGTTGATATAATGGTAATTCTTTATTTCATAAGAGAAACTAGGTACTTTGTTATTATAAAATTGAAGCCTTGACGTATGTTATCGTTTGTATCAAATTTGTAAAAATTTGAGTTGTGTGCACCACACAACTTTCATTAAAGTATGTGCTTTCGGAAATATGTATACAAAAGTTGTTCCAAATTATGTTTGTAACTCCTTAATAAAGTAAACTACTGAGTAAACGTGTCACTTCCGGTTCGAATTTTGCTCAGAGTACTTGTATTCTCTTAAAAAATCTCTGTAGAACGCATTAATTGACAAATATTTCCAGTGTTGCTTCTGGTCCCAATATTGAATATTTTTTATATACAAAAAATATTCTAAATGCAGTTTTAAATACTTAATAAAATGCATAATATGCAATAATTGCGAGATAATTGCAAAAATACCGGTATTTGATAAGATTATTTCTTTTCCGAATTTTGAAATTTTCTATAAACAAAAAATGGTGCTATTTGGGCTATAAATACTTTGTATTTGTAAATCTGTATAGAATGTATAATTTGCCAGTTATTTGCAAAAAAAATGCTTTTTGCTAAAACAAAAGGACCTACTTCCGGTAGGTGTTTCGAGAAACTTTAAAATTTTTCTTTAGCACTTTTGTATTGTTTAGAAATTTGTCTAAACTTAGTAGTTGAAGAGATATTAGTAAATATTGATTTTTTACCGAAGTAAACTACTACTTCCGGTCTACCGAACATTGGTATTGATAATTGTAGATGATTGATCGCTATCGTGGTCATACACATACATACAGAGCGAGAGAGAGAGAGAGAGAGAGAGAGACGGAGGGAGAGAGGGGGAGATGATTGCAAAAACCATTTTTTACTTTCTTATACGTAGTATAAGGAAGTATTATGATGAAAAACATTTTCGACCTCGAGATTTTTACAGACGTCCACGTTTTGATCAGAAAAAGTGATTTTAGGTTTGGTCAAACCTCCAGTTCTGAACGGTTCTAGCACTAGTGCGCATGTCATTTAAAAAAAGACTATTCGGACCATGCAGTTCTGGAACTACAAATTCTGAGAACTAGTAGTTCAGTGTTCGGTCTTTCAAAACGCGTAATTCATGAACCGTTCTGAATTACGAGTTCTGAAGAACCGAGCATTGAACCTTGTCTTTTTTTAAATGACATGCGCACTAGTTCTAGAACCGTTCAGAACTGGAGGTTTGAACAAACCTTTTAAAAAAATGTATGTGTGTAAAGAATATGTGTGTGTTCACGATAGCCGTCAAACTGCTAAAGCTATCATTTCCAAAATTTATACTTACGAGTATAATCTCGCGCTTGAGATCTGATTAGATTTTCAATAAAATCGGTAATCCGGACGTAATAGTTTACTTCAGCGAAAAATTTTCCCAATATTTTGTCATTTACTAAGTTTAAAGAAATTTATAAAGAATTCAAAAGTACTCAAAATTGAATTTGAGAAAAGTTTTATTCAAAAAGTTTGTTGAAATTCCTACCGGAAGTAGGTATTTTACTCTTACCAAAAATCAGTGTTTTGCGAATATCTCGCAAGTTATGCTTTCTAATCAGATACATATGAGTATAAAAGTATTTAGAGATTGATTTTCAATACCAATTTCTGTATAAAAAAAATTCAAAGTTCGGTCCGGAAGTACCACTTTCACTCTTACCAAATAGCGATTTTTTTGCAAATATATCGTACATTATACGTTCTATATAGATTTATCAAGAGTACAAAAGTGTTAGATGGAATAATTTTTGTATAAAAGAAATTTTAAAATTCGAATCGGAAGTAACACTTTCACTCTTATCGAGTGGCACTTTTTCGCAAAGAAGGCATTCTATAGAGATTTATTAAGTGAATAGAAGTACCTAGGGTAGTATTTTGAATAATATTTGTAGAAATTCTCAAAATTCGACCTCAAGTAACATTTGCTTACAGGTTTATTTTTTTCAGAAGAGAAAAGTATTTAAAACTTAATTTAGAACAATTTTTGTATAATTTGAAATGCACATACGCATAAGAAAGTCGTATGCTGAACACACTTAATTTTTTGGTAGAAGGAAACTTCTAAGGGTGGACATCTGTAGAAATCTCGAGGTCGAAAATTTTCTTCAGACTACGTATAAGAAAGTAAATATGTTTTCATATACTCGTAATATACTAGAGCTAGATGGAATAATTTTTGTATAAAAGAAATTTCAAAATTCGAACCAGAAGTAACACATTTACTCTTATCGAGTGGCACTTTTTTGCAAAGTAAGCATTCTATAGAGATTTATTAAGATAATAGAAGTAGGTTACCCAGAGTAGGATTTTGAATAATATTTGTAAAAATTCTCAAAACTCAAAAATTTTGTATAAATTGAAATGCACATACGCATAAAAAAGTCGTATGGTGAACACACCTAATTTTTTGGTATCAGGGAACTTCTAAACGTGGACATCTGTAGAAATCTCGAGGTCGAAAATTTTCTTCATACTATAATACGTATAAGAAAGTAAATATGTTTTCATATACTCATTCGTGTTTATTTAGTTTAACATGAGCTTGATTTTATTAAATTGTTTGGGTCTGTTGTTGGAAGGGTGAAATTTTAGCAAAGATGGCATGTTAACAGGAAACATGTAATATTAGTTTAACAATATAAACTAATGATGCTTGAAATTTGGAAAGCTTACGTCAATAAGTTTTCGGCGAAAAGCAGCTTATTAATTATCACTTGTTTATGTAACACATGTAGGTAGAATCAATACGTAAACTATAATAACATACTTTGTAATACCTTACGAAAATTGATACACAGGAAGAGGTAAGTCAAAGAAAAATATTATTAATTAAGAAAGGAATATTCAAGAAGCATCAGGAAAATATATTTTAATATAAATTAGTTTTGTTGTTTTGTAACTATAGTTCTACATTATAGTACACTTCTGGACATTTTTCAGGGACCACTAGTAAAATTCAAAACAAAAATAAAAAACAACGAAATTTATTGAAGCTAATAAATATTTAAATTCACGTGTTTCCTTAGAGTTTAGTTGATTAAAGGCCTATTAAAATTAACAAACTTTACTTTTATGGACTTGAAGAAAAGAGCCAAAAATTTAATTAAAATACCAATGCTTATCATGAACTTAAATCCTAATTTTCTTGAGGTATCTGTTCCCATTCTCGAACAGGCATTTAGAGAGCTCATCAAGTATTACTGGTGGTCTCGGTGCGTTTTTAATTTTTTTGCCCAATTGATCCCAGATATGTTCAATAGGATTGAGATCAGGGCTTTTGGCAGGCCACTCCATACATTGGATATTTGCATCTCTCAACAGAGGTGTGACGACGTTAGCTGTATGAGGGATAGCATTGTCTTGCATAAAAATGAATCCATTGCCCAAATTTTTGGGCAAATGGTTGAACATGGAGTACAAGAATTTCGTCTGTATATCTCTTTGCTTTAGAGACCCATTTCTTATCAAAACCAATTCTGTACGACCATTATTTTATATATGCCACCCCAAACCATTGCCGACTTCCCACCAAATTTATCAAATTTTCGAATGTTAATGGTGCAAATCGCTCACCTGGTGTTCGTATGACAGGAACATGACAGTTATACTACCTCTCGTCCCAATATTGATGATTTCGACAAAAGTTTAAGCGATTTCTTTTGTGCGTAATTGTGAGAATTGGACCGTTTGTTAGTTTTCTAGCAAACAAATAGACTTCTTCCAGTCATCTTTTTACTGTTCTGGTAGAAATTTTCTATTATAGTGGCCAATCAAAGTCATTTGTTATTTACGAGATGTTACAAACCGTTTTATTAAACTCTAAAGTGCGATTTGTTGATATTTAAAATTCGAGCAAACTTTTGTTTTGCGAATATTCTTCACGTAGCAGAATAATGATTTGGGATACTTCTTCTGGATTGCAATGGCGTCTAGGCATATTTAATTAACTCAATGCGAACAACTTCACAATTATCGAAACGAAAAGCACGCTTTATTAATTAAATGACTTAAAAAGCTGTCAACGATTTGGCCCTTTTGTTGATATTTCGTTTCATAGCAGAGAATGTCTTGCTTCTGTTAATTGTGTCATGGCACACTATTTGAATTGTGTTTAATAAACGTCAATTTATGACATGTGAAAAGTCTTAAAAATAACTTTGTAAATTGGAAATGTTATTTCAAGTTTATTTGGTGGTTCCTTAATTTTGTCCGCAAGTGTATATAAATATGTCAAAGTACTTATTACACCCCTTCTGTTTTTTTTCCAAAATAGGTCACTAAGAAGGGGTTGTAGTTTGTTAAAATAAGAAAACACTAAGTGTCAAATATGTTTATTTCTTTAAGAGTGTACTCTGTTGATGACATTCGCTTTAACTTTTTTTAAATTCATTAACAACATGACAATGGCTAGACAAGAATATTTAAAACAAAGAACGAAAGGTAGAAGTTGGTACATACACCTTTTATGTACGAGGTAGGCGCCATAAATTCTCGAGTTGATATACAAAAAATAAAATTGGATCAATATAAGAATTTTTATTTTTCAATGTAATCTCCCCTAACTTCTATACATTTATTACAACGATTAATTAATAATTTGATACCCTTGTAAAAATAATCTGAAGCTTTTCCGTGAAAATGTTCTATAACAGCTGCTTGCAACTCACTGTCGTCCCTATAACTACGTCCCCTAACGTTTCTTTTTAAATTAGAAAACAGAAAAAAATCACAAGCAGCCATATCCGGACTATACGGTAGATGTTCCAATTCTTGAAAGCCTCATTCGCGGATGGATACGTATTTCGACATATTCTTTTCGAAAAAGAGGTGTCAACTGTAGAGTTATGTAACTTTGAGAACATTTCTTATCAACACAAATTATTAATGATATTTGCACAACTTGCTATAGTTTATTTAAAGTTGATGACGACACACACAATATTGTCACCAGTGCCAATAGAATCTGTGTTTTCATTAGATGTCAAACATAGGATTTCACTAAAGTATTAGTCATTATTCATGTTTACTATATGTTGGTTCGCCCTATACTGGACTACTGCTGTGTAATATATTGTGAACATAGCTCACTTCAATAGAATCTAGCGTCATTACATTAATTAAGTATTAGTTAAATTAGATATGAAAAAAGCTACTACACCTACTTTAAACGACTACAATTACCTACATTTAACTATAGCAGCGTTGCACTGATGAAATTTGTCTTCAAATAGTAAAACAGCTGCAATGCCTGTTACTAGGTCTTCATATTTGCATAACCACTACCGCCACCAAAAATAATGTGTACTAAGCTTTTTATAGACATTCATGGCACATAGTGTTGCAGTAATAACCCCCTCAACTCAATTACTAGAAAATTAGATTGGTTGACTGATCACACCAACATTTTCGACTTCTATGTGTATTGTTTCTTAACAATTGTCAGGTCCATTTGTCTTGATACTCTCTTGTTTTTAGGCAGCAGTTATATCGATTTTGTTTATTGTAATGTAGAATAATTATTTTTTTGATAGCTTCTTCACATAATTTGATATTCTACTTTCTTATATGTAGTAATGAAAGTATTGTGATGATAACAATTTTTAACTTCGAGATTTTTACATATGACCAAGTTATGAAGTCTTCTGGTACCAAGAAACTCGCTTTTGCAAACATCTTTCTCTCTCTCCCTCTCTCACTGACTTCATTGTTTCATTCTCTTACCCGCTAAATTTTCACGATTCTGGTTTAAAACGAATTTCTTATTTTGAATTAATTTAAATAACTTTCTAACTGTTTCGTGTATACTCCAAAACTACTAAGTACCGGGTGGCCAACTAAGAATGGCCGCCGGCTATATCTCAGAAACCAGTTGTCATATTGCTTCCGGGTAAAAAAATTTCAAGTAAAAGTGCCCAAGAGAAAATGCTGGAAATTATTTTGCAGTTTGTAAAATGTCCGCAAGGGGGCGTAACAGTCAGGACCAATGTTAAAATTTAGAATTCCTTCATATTTTTACTAATTAAGGGGTATTGAAAATTTCTAAACTTTATTCCTTACACATTCTTTAATACTTTTAGTCTTGCACATTTTTCACTATCTAGTGAAATAAAGTGGTGGGAGTAGTTCAGATGTTTTTTATGTAAACTAGGATTACTCCTGTTTGGCTTAACCGATTTGAATAAGTTTGGTCTCATTTAAAAGAGCCTTATTTGCTCTATAAACTGCACTTGTGTTTTTGTATCTCGAGCTTTTGCCGTCACCGGTAGATGGCGTTAACTGAAATGTAAACAAGTATTAGGCCTTTTTTAAAAAAGTTAAATGCAATTATATGTTTCTTTTTACATAAGTTAATAAAGAATTGAAACCTCTACATTTCGGTAAAAAAGCGAAATTTGTATGTTTTTTAGAACAGGAGATATTGGCAAAAATAGATGAAAACGCATGAATTCTCTTGTTTTAATTGTCTTCTATTTGTAATTTTATGTAAACGTTCGAAAATCATGTATTTCAAATTTTCACATACTATGATTTACTATACTAACAATTAATACTAACACTATCAGAATAAAACTAATATTAAACACTAAAATAACTACAATTACATTACTGTAAAGATTGGTTTGCAAAATTTTTAATGACGGCCTAATTGTTCAAAATGGCGCCCATCATTGTTAATGTAAGCCTGCAACCTTTGCCGCGTGGATAAAACCGAAGTTTCAATTTCCGCCTCCGATATGTTTCGTACTGCTGCTATAATTTTCTTCATTATATTTTGTCTTGTTGTTGGCCGGTTTTCAAAAACAATGTCGTTAACTCTCCCCCAAAAATAAAAATCTAGGATGTTGAGGTCTGGTGACCTGGTGGGCCAGGGAAATATACTACACCGTCCAATTCACTTGCCAGGATATGTCTGATCTGAGAAATCCAGGACGCTTGCCGCAAAATGCGCCGGGCACCCATCGTGCTGAAAAAACTTATCACGACGAACGTCCAGAGGGACATCTTCTGTTAGTAGAAGCAGCTCATTCATAAAAAAATTTAAATAAACCTCTCCAGTGAGATGTCGGTTAAAGAAAACGGGTCCAATAATTTTGCCGCCTAGAATACCGCACCACACGTTTACCGACCAGCGGCCTTGATGCTAAACTTCCTGCATCCAACGCGGATTTGTCCTGGACCAATAGTTCATATTGTGCAAGTTCACACCACCATTGCTATTAAATGTTGCCTCATCCGTCCATAGGACGCGAGAAAGAATTTCGGGGTTTCCGCTACCATATTTAATAGCCATTGACAATAGTCAATCCGGCGATCGAAATCTTCAGCCGTTAAAGCTTGATGAAGAACCATGTAATAAGGATACATCCTGAAAATAATATGGCAAACGTGAACGAAACTGTGAGATCAAATTTATTCAAACTTGTTAGACACTGTTTTAGGTAACTTACTATTATAAAGTATTACTGTGGTCTATATAAACGGTATCGGATAAAAATGGCCGTGACCGGTAAACAGACAATAAATAGGCAGATGAATCTATGAGTTAAACTTAAGGGAACCGAGTACGAAACGTTAAAAGCAACTGTTATGCTTAATGCTTAAAAGTACTAAAACAAACGGTAGGAGATAAAGCAAATCTAACAAAGGCCTTACAAAAAATCTCGAAATAAAATTTGTTTTATTTTTAACTTAAATCTTTCAATATATTTGGGACCGTAGTTCTACAAATGCCCAACTCTTTACTTGTGGTTTCGGTCACTACATGTGAATTAAATTCAATATATTCTAATACTTTTATAGCATTGTCTTCGGTTCAACCAGTAGGTTGCCTTCTATACACAGGAAGATTAATATTTCCGGTGGTCCAAAGCCTTTCCATTAACCTACGAAAAACGCTGCTCGCATAATGTCGTCTTCTAGGGAACTCGTAGCATACACTCTGGACCCAAATGTAGCATTTCGCATGCATTCGAAATAGACACCAATCATATCGAATGTCTCTTCATTCGCTAACCGCATCTCACTAAAAGAGAAGTTTTCCCAAACACAAAAAAGTAAACGGAATCAATCAAAAACTGACAATAATATTTATTATTTTCACAATTGGTCGTTTTAACACAGAGTTATTGTTTTATTTTTTTCATAGCTTACTTTTTTATTTTCAATGGTATATTTTTTGGATTAAAATAAGTATTAAAAATAATCTTGCTTAATTAAACAGGGTCTTTCAAAATGGTATAACATTTTTCTTGATAATAATAATATGTTAGATAATAATCATATATGTAGCTCAAAATTGTTAGCTTCATAAAAAAAAAGGCCAGTAAAACAGGAGAACTTATGAATTTTGATCAATTTTTGTCAATATCTCCTGTTCCAAAAAACATACAAATTTGGTTTTTTTACCGAAATGTAGAGGATTTAATTCTTTATTAGCTTATGTAAAAATAAACATATCATTGTATTTAACTTTTTTGAAAAAAAAGCCTAATATTTGCTTACATTTCAGATAACGCCATCTACCGGTGACAGCAAAAGTCCAAGATACAAAAACACAAGTTCAGTTTGTAGAGCAAACAAGGCTCTTCTAAATGAGATCAAACTTATTCAAATGGGTTAAGTCAAACGGAAGTAATCCTAGTTTATTTAAAAAAATCCTCTGAACTGCCCCCACCACTTTATTTCACTAGATAGTGAAAAATGTGCAAGACTATAAGTATTAAAGAATGTGTAAGGAATAAAATTTAGAAATTTTCAATACCCCTTAATTAGTAAAAATATGAAGAAATTCTAAATTTTAACATTGATCCTGACTGTTACGCCCCCTTGCGGACATTTTACAAACTCCAAAATAATTTCCAGCATTTTCTCTTGGGCACTTTTACTTAAAATTTTTTTACCCGGAAGCAATATGACTACTGGTTTCTGAGATATAGCCGGCGGCCATTCTTAGTTGGCCACCCGGTACATATTTGAGATAAGTCTTGAAATTCTACAAATTCTTTTGTATTCATCATACCTTAATGAAAATACAGTAATTGAATAGTAACCGAACAAGCCAGTACACATTATTAATAAGATCAATAATACCTTGGATACCACTAAAAGACTTTACTTTGAATATTATTTTAGTAATTGTTTCGTAGATATTATCCTTCTTTCCTTAGCATTAGGTAATATCATGTAAACAAATTATTGACTGATATAATAAGGTAATCAATGTTTTCGATTAGATGGAAATAGTACTATACAGAAATTGATTGAGTCTGGTTATCCTCTATAATCAGTTTTCGTAAATAATATCCAATTTTCTCTTCTATAATAAGGTTGAGTAAGTAGTATGTGCTTTATATATACATATATATATATATATATATATATACATATGTTATTTATTACTTGTAACTACATTGATAGCAATCTTCACGAAATAAACAAACTTTTATTCAGTAGAGCGTAAGTAGTTTAGGTTATACCGAAATACTATCGACATGTGTATGACTACATTATTTAGCAAAACGTGGTTGTTTAAGAGTATGTACCGGTGGCTATAACTAGAGATCGTAAATATCTGCAGCCAAGATATCAACCTACCATCCACCTCACCAAACTCATTCACAATCCGAGTGTTTATCTGGACGAGAGGGAGTATCTTATTAGAAAGTTCTGCTACGTCAGTTAGACGTTTAACTGTGTACGCGACGAAGTGAAAAATAAGATTTACCTTAACTAAGAAAGTCTTATTCAGCAGATAGAAAATAAATAGTAAAATATAAATAATATATATAACTTATTAATTATTAACAACATATATATACATCTCTACGACACTGATAAATAGTGTATTCTGCCACACGCCTAAGAGGCCAAATATCAGATGTTTTTATCCAGGCGTCTAATTGACACAAATGTTGAAAAATCGGTGATAATGTGGAAAAGAATTTACTATGTAATTTTGTCATGGCTACACATCAAGTATCCTGGATACAATGTGCTGCAAAGAAAATATTATGAAAAAGACGAAAAGGTTGTCCTTAAGGTTTTTTTTAATGAAATACATAACTACTTAAATAAAATTAACATTAATTAGAAACGCAATAATACATTTCTGCAGTTAAATTAATAAAGGCCGCACAATAAGTCATATTAGCCGATTTGTCTGCTAATTTTGAACAGAATTCACGTATCGTCGGTCGTCGATGTATCGATCGAATGTGTTGACGGACACTAGAAAAGGATGTTGACGTATCGGCAAAATAGATTTACAAGAAGCGTTATTAAAGAAGTTCAGCCTTTTAAAGTAATCGGACTGGCATGAGGACAGTTACTTATGCCTCTGACCAATGAAAAACAAGAGCGGTACCGCGATATCAAGGAAAATGACAAAGAGTCTAAATTGGAATCAGAATACTGACATCGCGTACATATTTAACAGTATATTTTTGGACGACGATAAATGTGAACTTATTTGAGGCATATATCAATTACTTGGAATTGAAGATGCAAGTTACCTTTACTATAGCCTAATGAGCGACTTAAGGTAATAATAATCTATATTTAAAATAAATACAAATATATTTGAAAATATAAATAATAATTCTAAAAGCTAGATATTTTTATGAAATGTCCAATAATAATATGGTAGACTACAAATAAATGGTCTTCGTTTTATTGCATTACCGATATGATTTAATAAAAGAATTTTTTCTGGCAAAAGTGCGCTATGAATGCAAAATTGGTATTCGTTGTATGGAATCGTAGAGAGGAAATGATTTACAATAGTTTAATTATGGGAAATCCGAGAACTGAAACTGCATACGTAGGAGAACTTCTAAGTAAAATGGAAGTAACAATAATTATTAGAAAAGCACTTATAGAAAGTGGTTATCAGCAGATATACTGAAGAAGCCACTGATCTTTCCAATATATAAAGAATGAGGTATGGCCACCACACGACTTTCTTATACGTATGAGCGTTTCAAACTATAGACTTTTATATAAAAATTATTTAAAATCCTATTCTAAGTACTTCTATTCTCTTAATAAATCTCTATAGAATGCATACTTTGCGATATATTCGAAGGAAAGTGCTACTCGCTAAGAGTAAAAGTATTACTTTCAGTCCGAATTTTGAAATTTCATTTATACAAAAAGTATTTCAAAACCAACTCTAAATACTTTTGTACTGTTGACAAATATTTATAGAATGCATAATTTACGACATATTGGCAAAAAATCGTTATTCGATAAGAGTAAAAGTGATACTTTCGGTCCGAATTATGAAATTTTTTTTTATACAAAAGATATTGAAAATTAAGTTGTATATACTTTTATATTCGTAGCGTACCTGTCTAAGAAGTATGACTTGCGAAATATTTGCAAAAAACTGATTTTTGATAAGAGTAAAGGACCTACTTCCGGTATCAATTTCGAAAAACTTTCACAATAAAATTCTTCTCAAATTCAATTTTGAGTACATATGAATTCTTTATAAATTTGTTTAAACTTGTAGTTGACAAAATATTGGCAAAACCCGATTTTTTCACTGAAGTAAACTACTACTTACGGTCTGCCGATTTTACTGAAAATCTAATCAGATCTCAAGAGGGATATTATACTTGTAAATATAAAATTTGGAATGGATACCTATAGCGGTTTGACCGCTATCGTGGTCACACACACACACACACACACACACACACTGACACACTGACATTTTTTAAATACCACTTTTTCTGTATCAGGGGACTGACAAAACGTGGATATCTGCAAAAATCTCGAAGTCGAAAATTTTCATCATCACAATACTTCCTTATACTACGTATAAGAAAGTAAGAAATGAGGTGTGGCCACCACAAGACCTTTTTTATACGTATGAGCGTTTCAAACTATACAATTTTAAGAATTTTTTTATATAAAACTTATTCAAAATCCTATTCTAAATACTTTCATTCTCTTAATAAATCGCTATAGAATGCATACTTTGCAAGATATTCGACAAAAAGTGCTATTCGCTAAAAATAAAAGTGCTACTTCCGGTCCGAATTTTGAAATTTTATGTATACAAAAAATATTGCAAATCCAACTCTAAATACTTTTGTACTCTTAATAAATATATATAGAATGCATAATTTACGACATATTTGCAAAAAATCGTTATTCGGTAAGAGTAAATGATACTTCCGGTCCGAATTTTGAAATATTTTTTATACAAAAGATATTGGAAATTAAGTTCTAAATACTTTTATATTCGTAGTGTACCTGTCTAAAAAGCATGACTTGCAAAATATTGGCAAAAAACTGATTTTCGATTAAAGTAAAAGACCTACTTCCGGTAGTAATTTCGAAAAACTTTAAATAAAATGGTTCTCAATTTTAATTTTAAGTACATATGAATTCTTTCTTAATTTGTTTAAACTTAGTAGTTGACGAAATATTTGCAAAATTCGATTTTTTCACTGAAGTAAAGTACTACTTCCGGTCTACCGATTTTACTGAAAAAATAATCAGATCTCAAGAGGCAGATTATACACGTAAATACAAAATTTGGAATTGATATCTACAGCGGTTTGACCGCTATCGTGGTCACACACACAGACACACACACACACACACACACACACACAGAGAGAGAGAGAGAGAGAGAGAGAGAGAGAGAGATTTTTTTAAAACCACTTTTTTGGTATCAGGGGACTTCAAAACGTGGACATCTGCAAAAATTTCGAGGTCGAAAATTTTCGTCATCACAATACTTCCTTATACTACGTATAAGAAAGTAGAAAATATAAACTTGGCTCTTGTGATAAGGAATACACTCAATGATCCCATCGTATAAATCCAATCTGGTTTTGTCAAAAATAGCTCAGTTACGTTTCAAATATCCACGTCAATAATAGTCTAGACCTAAAGTTACCTCTGCATTTTGTTTGTATAGGTCTCAAATGAGCCGACGATAAATAATAACACCAAAAGTATACGCTGACAGAATTAGGTGTACCGAAAGAATTAATAAGGCTGGTGAGAACAACATTGAGGGAAACATATTATAAAGTTCAGTGTAATGGAGACGCATCCAGGAGTTTTAGAGTAAAACGAGAACTTACAGAATGGGAATCCACTATCAGCGTATCATTTTGACATGGCATTGCATGCTGCTATTAGAAATACTGGAGAATATATGACCAGTAGATTCAATCATGGTACATGCAAATAACTTGGTGCTTATAATAAGAAACACAATAAATTTAATAGATGCAATAAAGAGGGTAGGACATGATATAAAACTAAACAAAAAGAAGAATAAATACAAGTTGCTACATGAAATGCAAAATCACCAACTTGTACCGCGGAATTCGATGAGCTGGTTAAAATACAGTATAAAATTGATAGAATTGAACAGTTCAAGTTTTTCGGCCTAACCATAACATATAAGGAACAAGAAACGAGGCAGATAGACGAAAGAATAATAAAGGCAATATAGTGTATGGCACAAAATTTGATTAGATATGCTAGATATAGGTTTCAAGAAATGTGCAAGTACTATTTATAAAAAAAAGTATCGAACCAGTAGTTTTGTATGGAAGCGAACTATGGGAGATCAAGCAGATGGAGACAAATGCAGTGGCAATTTGGAAAAAGAAAGTGCTACGAAATAAATTTGGGGGATATGTGAAAAGTACTAGTGGAGGTGCAGAAATTATGAAACCTATGGGCAACAGCCAGTAGTTAAAATAATACAATTACAGAGAATAGCCACCTTGATCATGTCACATGGTTACCAGATAAGAAAATAACGACAAAAGTTCGGAGTGGAGTTATAATGGCGAGAAGATGAATAGGAAAACCAAGAATAAAATGGCTAGAAGTGGCAGAAAAAGATATAGATTTGTTAGATCGAAGTGTTAGCGACTGGAAAGCATAACAGATAAAAAAAACAGAACTAGAGAAGAATTTGTTATAAAGCTATGGACTCGCGTACTGATAATATATACAATATACCGTATGTGTCTATTTTCATTAGCTATAGGGATTCAATGTTTACATGCGATTTATACGTATACAAAAAATACGTGGCACCGTGTGTCTCCCGGCAACAATCGACATCACAGCGACTTTCCCCGATCTTGCCACTTCTACATTAAATGTTGAGCAGCGAACACGTTCCGAGATATAGTCTGCAATAAAATCCGTCATCATCAAATGGCCGGCGCGATCTAGTTGTTTATTATTATTTTCAGAATCCTTTTTTATTTACCTTATTTTTAATTTTATTAGAATTACGCTTTTGTTTGTGTCATGCTTAATAATTCTCTGCATTTACTGAAAGGAAAAAGAAAAATCCTTGCAAGGCGTAAATATTATTTCTAAGCGCAGTACATACATCCAAGTCAATAGTCCAACAGCTACTGCTAACTTGAGCTTGTATCATCGGTCGCGCTCGCATTGAAGAGAAAAGTAGGGGGTGCCATGTTGTCACGTATTGCATGAATTAATCGCCTATGGCTAATGAAAATTGACACGTGCTGTATATGTGTTGTTATACGAGGGGATACCCAAAAGTAACCGGAATAGCATTGCCATGGGTGGAGCTTTTGTAGTACTGGTTTCTGCCGCTAGGGCCTGCCTAGCGCGACTCGTCGCCAGTTCAGTGCCGCGCGGGCCGTTGACCCGGCACGTTCTGTTCGTCAGTAGTGACCGTTTTTGCTAGTGCTGTTTTACTGCTGCTTCGTTTTTTTATGATGGCAAATTTAAGTGAACAACGTGCCGCTGTGAAATTTTGTTTTCTACTCGGTAAAAACGCTGCTGAAACTGTTTTAATGTTGAAAACTGCTTACAAAGATGATGCTATGGGGAAAACTCAAGTGTATGAGTGGTTTTCTCGATTTAAAAATGTCGATTGATGACAAACCTCGCTCTGGACGTCCATCAACTGCCCGAATCGATGAAAATGTTGAAAGAATTCGTGAGCTTGTGCGCACAGACCGTCGACAGACAATTGATCAACTGTCTGAAATCAGTGGAATATCTTGGAGCTCGGTTCAGCGAATTTTAACAGAAGATTTAGGAATGAAACGCGTTGCTGCCAAATTTGTTCCTCGGGCTCTGACTGACAATCAAAAAGAACGTCGAGTGGAGACATGTCGTGAACTGAAAGAACAGCTTGAAACTGATCCAGATTTTCTTTCAAAGGTAATTACTGGTGATGAATCGTGGTGCTATGGTTACGACCCAGAGTCAAAACAACAATCAAGACAGTGGAAAACACCATCGTCACCCCGTCCAAAAAAATGTCGCCAAGTCAAGTCAAACATCAAAACAATGTTGATTTGTTTCTTTGATGTGAAAGGAGTTGTTCACATGGAGTTTGTTCCCCCAGGTCAGACTGTCAATCAAACCTTTTATTTGGAAGTGTTAAGAAGATTGCGCAACAGTGTTCGTCAAAAAAGACCCGATTTGTGGCAAACAGGTGACTGGTTCTTCCACCATGACAACGCACCTGCACACTCAGCCATCACTGTTAACCAGTTTTTGGTTAAAAATAACATGGTCCCGCTGCCCCACGCACCTTACTCGCCTGACCTGGCTCCGTGCGACTTTTCCTTGTTTCCACGCATGAAAAGGGGCATGAAAGGACGGCGATTTGAAAACATTGAAGACATCAAGAAAAGAACGAGACAGGAGCTTGCAGCCATCTCTAAAGATGAGTTCAAACAATGTTTCGAACAGTGGAAGCACCACTGGGACAAATGTATTACTTGTAATGGAGAGTATTTTGAAGGGGATAAGGTTGTTTTGTAAATATTTGTAAATATATAGCATTTAAAAAATAATTCCGGTTACTTTTGGGTACCCCCTCGTACCTTGTTTTATATTTTTAATGCTAATTTTATGTATCGTTTTGTAATTTGTATTCTTATTTTAAAAAATTAGTATGACATGTGTCAGTACACATGTATAAAATACTAATAAATAACTTCTATATGGGTGGTCTGTATTTTTAAATACGTCTCACCTCTGACAAAATTCTCGTAACTTTTCGATTAAAGACCAACATTTCAGCTCATTCAGTACATTTAGGTGCAGGATGTAATTTCTTAGAGAGATTTACTTTCGTTGTTATTTCCGGAAATGAAAGAAGCTCTTAGGCGAGTACAAGATCGAACATTATCGTTCAATAGAATATTTATAAATTTTTTATTTTGTACATGTCAAATCTTATTTATTATAGATATATGTTTTTTGAAATATATTTATATGTATGTAGTGTTACTATTCAGGGTATAATAAAAGCAATGTTGACAATAATGTCAATTGAGATGAAACACTACACCAGACACTTTGTCAATTAATCCGCGTGCTAGAATGGTCAAACATACATAATTTATGAACTGAAAATAAATTAATTTATGTGTAGTCCAAACAACAAGCGTTATAAATAGAATGGCTTTAAAAGCATGCCAATTATGAGTAGAAAAGTAAACTAATTAAAAAGGATTATAAAAATACGATCTAATATAGAAAATTCATATAGGTAATTTCGCTAATGTGCGCGGGGAAAATAATTTTTATAATTAAACTCGGGGATTAGATTTAATGTGGTATGTATGAATTAATTTTCAGCGGGATGTTTACAAGGTACTATGTAACTTCGACCCACCTAATGCAATTTCACGTTTTCCAAATATCCACATTTTACGACTTTCCATTGTTCTGAGTGTTTCCCGCAAATTAGGGCTACACCAATAAAACCAATGTATTATTTACGATCCTACGGAAGTATTGAAAATAATGCGATCTAATAAAGCTTACTGCTATTTCCAATACATTTTCAAATAAATCAAAATAGGAAATAATACTTTTAGCTCAAATAGAAAATCCATAAATTTGTTTTTGTGTGTATTGTTTTCTTGAAATGATTTTATGTTTGGCAATACTCAATTAGAAGGCTTATTCTTTACTTTTAAATACTTTTAATAATTAGGAGAACTTGTACTACCTGATTATATAACTCATTTGAAATTTAGCCAATAGCAATTACAAATTTTACATAGTTACCATGTATTGATAAGTGAATATACTCTTGACGACGTGATATAACCGTTTTGGTGTTTCGCTTCCTCCAACAATATGAATGTTGTCATGGTAACAAGTGTTTTAAAGTTTGTAGTTAAACGTCAAAAATATATTCAGCAATTTTCATAATGGTTTTTTTAATTTTTTCGACATGGAACGCTTTGTTATAAGCTCGGGGACCGAAATAGATAAAGAAATTGAAAATTTGACACCGCAAAATACCGTTAAAACCAGCACCAGCACCTCAAATTCAACTTCTAAAGATAATACAACAAATATTTATTATAATAATTGTACTTTTAATTTCAACCAATAAAAAAATTTCGTTAGTTAATTCTTTATATAATCGTAACGAATACCACTCGAGCAAACGAAAATAATCCATTATATAACCTCTTCACTCGACCTATATGCTTAAAACACCAATCGAGCTACGCTCTCGTGGTGTTTCGCAGAATACGTCTCGTGACTCGGGAATATAATCGATTATTTTCTATGCTCTTGTGATATTATTACTGAGAATACGGAAGTAAGTATGCGATTATACAGTTATCAAACATATTAGGTAATATCAAACCATGTACGACATTCTTCTAAAGAGTATCTGAAATTCTTTTCTTATCGAGTTAATTACGCTCTACTTTATACCAACAATATCATCTATTTTATTTGCGATACTTTGCTTTTGCTGTACTGTTTACAATATTAATTAATAAGTTTTATAAGTAAGTTATTAATATATTATATTCTGATCTACCTAAGTACAAACATTTGATGTATATTAGAATTAAGACTGTATATGGGGAAGAATTCTTAGTTTCCTCTCAGCCTTTTGTCACTTGCTTTAGTTTTTAACTCTGTTTAGGTGATTGAGAGTATAAAATATGCAAAGCCGACCGCTTAGTCTAATGACGACTAAACAACCAAGTTCGCTCCACCCATCGAAAACTGGGACATGCTTTCAACATCTTTGTCGCTCCTCGTTGATTCTTATACTCTGATCACACTTCTCTATACGCCGGGCACTAAATTGTCAAAAATGCTATTACGGTGGAAACTATATTGTCACAAACCTTTGTAGAGTGATTATGAATAATGATTCTTAGGAGTAACATGAATTACATAATGTTGTCATGGTTACACATTAAAAATCCATCTGCATTTATATGTAGGAAAAATTAGTATAAAAAGCAAAGTTCTTATTTAACGAAATATACAACGAATTAAAAAATATACTAAAAAGCAATAATAACTTAAAACACGCAAATTATTGTAGTAACAAGTTGGTTCAAAGTTAAATGGTATAAAAAATAAATGCAAAATGTATCAAATTATATGATACATATATTATAAAACTCGGTTTCCAGGTTGGAACCGCGTCAAATTAGTCGTGGAATCAGACTAAAGTTTTTCTTTCTTAGATGTTCTAGTCACAAGCAATATCAATGGTAAACTGAGTCACACAGATTACAAAAAACCGACTCACATGGACACCTACCATAACGCTCAATGTGTTACCTATTGGTTCCTTTAGTTTGATATAAAGACGCACATTTTGTGAGTCCCGACCAATAAAGTGCGCGTAGGAACCTTCACTTTACCTACTCCCATAAGTATGCGGGCATAAGTTGCTGACGGCAACTCTTCGACAGTATCTGTAAGAAACATTTCTACAACCGAACTTATCTTCACCACTGAATTTCTTTCCACACTGGATCTATCCAAGAACTTCTGACCAAAAGTCCGCTAACATTTATCAAGGTCACCAACGACCAACATTTTGCCGAAATCACCAATAGTCCGCCGACATTTTATCAAGGCCACCAGCGGACGCCAACGTTTTGCCAAAACCACCAATGTCCCGGCCCGCCAAATTTCGTCAAGATCACCATCGGTTCTATCGTTCGGCGGAATCTGCCAATGCTTCGATAAGGTCAACAATATAATATACACGTGACGTCACGCCACAACAAAAGACTTTAGTAAGTGAAGTGTACGTTACTTCTCTCCTCTTGTGCTACGCCGCGTGTCTAAACAATTATAATTTGTTGTTTTAGTGTTATTGTTGTTTGTATGTTTGCTTATATTCAATCATTTGTTTGTTCTTAATACACTTATGTTTGTGTGCTAAAGACAGTTTGAATTCCGACAATTTCCGATTTAGAATCTCCAATCCCCATATTCTGTTGTTACTTGTTACCATGGAAGAGTCTCAGCTGTGACCGTCCACGAAATCCGAGGTGTCGTAGTAACGAATCCCATCATTTTCCGACGCATAAACACTGCCATCAATACTCTCGTACAACCTACGTTTTCTATCTGAGATGACACATCCCTCCGACCTCAAACATATTTCTAATTCTCTAATCCATAATAATTATAATGCTCACGTACGATGTTGTACATCGTACTAGAGCAAAATATCTTTACGTCCAACCACGGGAGATCCCGATCATAACACCAACATCACTTTCTTACCGTATATATTTATATTGACGAAATTAAGCGGCTAGTCAGCGTGACTGTGTCTGAACACAAACGTTGTACCAACATGTTAAGTATGGCTGGTTTAACACCGGTAAGACACCAACTCGTCTCCGGCAATATACTGAATTCTATTTAAAGATGCCAAAATTTTGTCCGTGAGTTGAATTATTTCCCAAGAAAAATCCGCGAATAGATTGAAATTCGCAAACATCCCCGTAATCTTCATATAGACTATGGATATACGTTCCATCCAACGTGGCAAGCTCTATTAAACTTCTGAATGAATTGACGCGGTAGGGAATCCGATTCTAAAGAAGAGAAAGCTCATAAAAAGTCTATTTAAGGAGATGTTAGGGATTAGGGGGGAGATGGTTAGTGTCTTAACTAATTATTAAAGATCTGTATACTTTGATAGCTTTCGCAACGTACATGCCCCAATAAATTAAAATGGCGTCAAATTTGAGATGTTGCAAAATTTTACCTATCAAGTAATACAACCTACAAAAGCTAATTATCAAATAATTAATGAAACAAATACCCCAACCATCATTGACTACATCAAGGAAAGAGCGCTCAGCTTCTATAACCAGATGGAAAACCACTCAAATCAAAATCTTAAAAGAGCACTTGCATATGATGGAAATGAAAATTTCAAACACAAAAGACCTAAAATGGTTCTACTTTAATTTTTAAACAAAATAAAGATAAACAATAGCTAATCAAATTCAACTCCAACATTCCAAGATTTACCGCACTCAGATGAAGAGTAAAAGACTAAATAGTCTAACTCAAAGCCACAATAAAGAAGAAGAAGAAAAGCTAATTCAGGACTGTCATATAAATAATAATATATATGCACTTTTTGACATTTTTCATAATGACCTTTTGACGTTAGTTATAATTGCCATCCGGACAATTAAAATTTGTCGACAATACTTGCCTACTAAACAGAATAGCCACATATTAAGTGTAATATAGGTTAGGTGTATAGAAGTGATATTTAATAACTTTATTTATTATATTCAATTTGTAACTGGTTTTTATGAAACAGTATTTTAGTAGAGGAAGCCATATAACCTAAAATATTAATTTATTTATTAGCTTAATTGTATTGTTTAGAAATTGTTTCGGTCGACGGAAATTTGTAATGGTATGAAATCGTCGTCTTTAGTTCCTGCTTTGGCCGTGTCGGTTGCCAAAACGTTTTTCCATTACAGACATCAACGAAGGTTTGATATAATTCACAGTTAGCGACATTAACTGAAATCATAATCAAAATCGGATTGCACACATTAGGTACATAGATGAAAATGATAAGTAACAATAGATAAATCCAAGGTAATTAAATATGTAAAGCGTTTTCTCGTTGGTAACTTGCAAAAGGATAAAAGATCTTAGATTTTGTTGCACTGCAGTCTTTAACAAAAGAAAGTTTTTCTGGAGATAATTCGTTACAAACGGTGGTACAGTTTGTCTTGTGCCTGTGATATTTTAAAAATAGGATTAAAATTCTTAAAAATAATTTAGTTTCTAAAACGCGTCATGCAACCTATAATAAATTTCTAAGATGTCGGAAGCACAGAGCGCCTATTGTTATCTCAAAGTTTGACCGCTTTTAAAACGATAAAAAAGTCATTTATTACAGGTTGCGTCATGCAACCTGTAATAAACTGCTAAGATAACGGAAGCACAGAGCGTCTATTGTTATCTCAGAGTTTGGCCGTGAAGTACTCAATCTAAACAACGCGCTGGACCAGGATTGCAGCTAATATCTTCGAACTAACGTCCTAGTTAGTGACTTACGACGGCTTCAAATTGGTACTAGATTACCATAATAATAATAAAACATCATATCACCATATTATAAAAGAAAGAAAATTTCTGCGCCCCAGTGTAGATGATTGTTAGAAACAAACAAACACTTGGTCTAGACAGCCCAATAACTACTATGATTGCGAATAAATTTATTAAATTAGCTACCGCTTTATTTAGATTACCAATTTTAGCCGAACTTCTAAACAATAACTAAGGTAAATATTGCTTAAATATGTATTTTAAGTTTAGAAACTAAATACATAAAAAAAAACTCTTATTTATATGTTAAAACTTGGAATAAATAAAGCGAAAGTAAAGCATACAATTTGTTATATGCGTTCCCGAGGGTAAATTGCATTTGTTTGCTAATAGTTCCAAATAAACCAATGAAATCTTAACGAGCGAGTATTTTATGCACATAAATTAAGTCTGTGAAATAAATATTTCTTTGGATCGGAAATATTTAGTACACTTCGCCGAGATATAAAGTGGTATGGGCATGTTCGCCATATACTAATGCATAATAAACACGCCCATACCACCTTATTTCACCCCGAAGTGTACGCAAAATTATTTCTCCTGGTGTACCTATATTAATATCCTGCATTATGAAACCTGTATATCAAAAAATATAATATTTAAATCAAAAATTAGTTAATTAAAAAATATCTACATCTAGTAAAATAGTCAAAAAATGCGTAATTACAATAATAGTTATTTGATATATTTTATTTACAACAATTTATTTATAACACAAATAAGAGTTATTACAAGAAAATCACAATGTTTAATTTAGTTTTTAATATTAAACTGCATTTGTTCTACCATTATAGACAAAAAAGGCCATAATTATAATTATTAGGATTAATGCCTAAGATACAAAATTTGAATGTGTAACAATCTATAAAATAATGTAGGAAGTAAGTAAAGTAAAATTAGCTATGACTATGAAAATATATGTTGCATGTACCTAAATAGCCGAATGAGATGGTGAAAGAGGAGTAATTACTGGATTCTCTGCGACCGTTTATTGCTTGCTCTGGAGAACACTAATAATATAATATGCCAAACAAATCAATCACCAAACAATTGGTTTAATTTCTTATAACTATTATTAAATCATGAAAATAAAGACATTTGTTATATCATTTTTTCAGGTTAAGATAAAAATTAAATATTAGTTCCTTTTAGTGAAAAACTAAGCATATGTAGCATTCTAAAACGAAATACAATTAACTAAAAATTTCTTATTTATTTATCATTGTTAATTATTAATACATTCACCCGAGCCATTAAATTGCAATATATGGGCAAAGAATGAATGAATCTTATATGCACTGAGAGAAATTTGTCAAATAAACTGTGTTGCTAAAAAAATTTATTGGTAGGAAATATATTTTCATTTGTGGTTATTGTTTCGATATATCACTTACAAATAAATACAGTTTTCTAAACCCAAGTTACTGCCATACATGAATTTATATACTAATCCAATTACACAGTATATCAAGGAATTCAATAATAATAGCGACAACTACACAATTTATTTATGAGAGATGATATGCCTGTTATTTAACTCGTCAACCTAGCATACTTAGCTTCGTAGCTGTCGTAACTAAACAACATACAGTGCAAAGTGAACTGTAACACTTGTTACAATTAAATAGGGTAGGTAATGTTGAATTTCGGCTAATATCGTGCATTTCCGTTAGAAAATTATATGCGTATTATATCATGTTACGTGTTTCCCTCATTTTATAATAGATGTTGGTGCATTGTAGTATAGCCAATATAGGTATATGTAAATGCCTAAAATGTGTGATTCTTCTGTTAATATGGAAGTTCTTTTAACAACCTGGGGGCTAGGAGATTATTATTCAGTTTTTGAAAGTAAGTATTCCTTTTATTATATTTTTATTCATAATGTTTTAATAAACCAATCTGTTCTTTCTCTTTCTTTTGTTTATAAAAACCAGGAAAAGTTATAATTAAGTAGCTTGCATGCATGCATATTAATTCTTGATGTTAGCATGGAAAATAATGTACCCACAGATAGGGGCACTTCTTTATTTGTTTACTTATTATTTATAAAGTAAAGAAAAATTCCCTACAAATATAAATGTGCCGTTCTTGAAAGTAATCTTGGCCTCTAATATTTATAAAAGAATAGACCATTCGACATTAATATATACGTAGGATAATTAAAAAAGTAATAATAGAAAAACGTGGTGCCCAAAATATCATTCTTATAATGCAAAGCAATACAGAACAATACAATTTAACAGATATAAACAACGTTCCTTATAGAACATATAGGTATGCACGTTTGATATTTTTTATCCTATACCTATGCATCATTTGAAAGCGTTAGACTTAAGGGGGCTTACACAGTGGTGCCGACTAGCTGCCGTGAGGTAGGACGTAAGGGGGTGGCGCCATATGCGCTAATGTAAATTCCGCCGATGTAAGGTATTCGTTAAAATAAAATAAAGAGCAGAAATTTTTGTTTTTGCATTTAATTGAATACAAGGGATTAATTAAGGCTTTGTTGGGAGTACTTTCTTATAATTCAAATTATTTACTCCTACATTTCACTCTCAAAGTTGGCAAAATTCATAACACAATTTCAGAAACTTTATTTTAAAAACTAATTCCAGTCGAGCATACATCGAGCCTTTGTTTATTTGTGTTTTAAATTTTGTTTTGATATTTCGTAAATGAAAGCGGCACTATTGTTTGAACGAAACTTTGTGAAGTCCAGAATTTACATTAGTGCATATGGCGCCACCCCCTTACGTCCTACCTCGCGGCAGTTAGTCGGCACCTCTGCGTAAGCTCCCTTATAAGTGAATTATTTATATTAATGTTCTGGATACATTTCTAATATAATTTACATTCAATATTAAAGCTACATTTTGAATTCCTTTTTGTATTTATATATTATTAGCAATCTATTATTTATTATTATTTGCCAGAAGTGTAAGTTGTGAATTCTTTTATTAGAATTAGGTTGCTATAATTTATGAATAGTAATTTCGTGACATTAATCCTTTTTATTGTCTAGATGAAGGCATCACCGATGAAAGTTTCGAGCTATTAGATGACGAAACTATGAAAATCCTCTTTAAAAAGAGTGGTCCCCGTTTAATTTTTAAAAAGAAATATGAGGATTATAAAAGAAATTCTATTCCGAATCAGGTATTACGTTATACATAACATTTACTCTATACACAAATCATACAGTGTGGAGCAAAAAGTACGCATAAAATGTACTACGTTTTTTACTAATAGTTCAGGAAAACTACTAATTCTAGAGTTTCTTGCTATGATGGTAGCTTTCTCATAGCAACAAAAATAGCTCCATCTAATTAGCCCCATCATATGCCTAAATTTTTATCTGTTGGAATAACTAATTGTTCAGAAGATATTATGGTTGTTCCGCTTTAAAGGCATCACCTGCATATATTAATATTCTAAATTTTAACATATTTCCACTATATCTAAAATGCTGTTCAGTCTTAAAATATAAATCTGTATCCTAATAACAATTTTATAAAAGATCGGTATCGGAGAAACTACTCATCTGATGCATACTTTTTGCATACTTTCTGTAAGACAGAGTGAAATGGGTACAAATACAAATTTACTTTTCAGGATGACATATCCATAGCATCGACGTCCTCTACCTCGTCCACTATTACTGTTTTATCAGATGATTCATTTACAATAAATGAGTTGGATGATATTCTTATGCCACCTCCACCATCACCTTTACTGCAAAAAAATGTACTTGTCGAAGCAGATTTGCAAAATGTACCGTCACAAGAACAAAAGCAGAGAATCGTACAAAACAGTCTCTTTGCTAATGTTAGTTTTAAAATTAATACTAAAATATATTTGTGCAATTGCTAATTTGTGCTATTTCTTAGGGCCTCGAAAATGCACTACAGAAATATCCAGAAGGCCGACTTGCTTTAGTGAATAAAAGTAAATTGAATAACAATTTGAGACATAAAATTTCAAAAATTGTAATAGATGAATTGTTAAATAATGAGAACTTAATGTGAGAAATTTTTTTTTAAAATTCTTTCTCATTATATATAATTTCCATTTTAGTTTAAATGGTAAAATATTTCTGAGAGCTGCTGAAGAAATAGTAAACATTTTTCAAAACGAAGAGAAAGACACATATTACATTCCATTTGCATCTCCAAGAGAAAGTCGGACTCGACAACCAGCAAGAGGGAAATTATGGTCCAGGTATATTAATGTTAGAGCTGCCTTACGAACAATCAATTCGAATTTAAAATCGCCAAACAGTACTAATGGAACAACACCAAGTGTTTCTGAAGATGAAGCAAATTCATTGAATTTTTTGAGAACTGCCATAGAACCTTATGCGAAAGTAGTAAGTTTATGGGAGCAAACTTACAACATTCGTAAAAGAATTCATAAAACAGACACTTTAGAACACATTTTCAACGAATATCCTTGTTTGCAAACCAATTTTGGTCTTGAACTGGTAAGTTATTTAAGGTTTTTATTAAGAATAGTGCTCAAAATTAAAATCTTGTATCCTTTGCAGGTTGAATCTGATTTCAATCAGGAATTCTCAGACAAAATAGATATTGTTTATACAACTTGGCCAAAAATTAGTAGAGCAATTCTTTTAGAAGCTAAACATAGAAATATACAGACAGCAAATGGAAGTGATATAGGTAAATATCAGCTTTTATTTTATCTTTGCGGTAATTGTATTTTGGGTTACAATTACAGCTTCAGAAATGCATTACTACTTTCTTCAAATATTTTTTACCTTGCAATGTATTTTATACCTAACTTGTTCAAGAATTAAGGTTTTCAGAACCTAATATCGTAAATGATACTTTAATAACTATTTTTAACAATGTCGGAAAAGCATTCAGGTCTAAAGCCAGTCAAAACATTAATTATTTAGTAGTATTACTATTTTCTTTTAACACTCATGCAGTTACTACAATAAAACTAGTTTAATACAGAGTTTTAGTATTAAAGTAGTCAAATATATTTTATTCCATGTGCACAGCAATTGGTATTTTTACTGTATGAACAAATATAATAAGTGAGTTTAATCATTGCTATTATTTTTGCAGATACTTCAACCCAGGCTTTGTTACTTTTACCACTCTTATTTTCACCTATTACGATAAAAAAGGGAAATAAGGAAAAAAATTGGCGTCCTACTCGAACTGAAGTTCAGGAGAGCTTTTTTTTTCATGCTCAGGTAAAATAATTTAATTAGCGTTTCAAAGACATTATTCAGTTATTCAACGTTCTCACCAAATGTGTATATATGTATTAATTTTTCTTTACCATATAGAAAAAAACAAAACAGTTTACTCTTTTACTTCATTGTAAAGTTTTGTAAATCGATAATAATGAAATAGATTATTTGCGGATATGCACATTGCAGAAGAATCTGTAGTGTCAATATGAAGATGGTTTTACCCTATATCCCAAACATATGGAAAATAATATTCAAACTATTTAAACATTAATATATCGAAAACTGCAATGTGGATATGTGAGCTTTCTGAAATAATTACCACATTTGTTATGTTTTTCAGAACTTTGCTGTGTTTGAAGAGGTTCTCGAAAGAAGAAGAAAAAAGCTAGAAAGATATAACATACCTTTACAGCCATTTGGTGTAGCGGTAGGAAACATAAATAATATTGAAGCCTTCTATATTGTAATTAATGATAAGAAATATGTATGTAATTCAGCTCTACGATGCTTAGAAATACTTTATAAGTCCATCCATTCTTTAAATCTAGAATATTCCTCAGAAGCAAAGCATGTATGGCATTTCATACAGGAAATGATCTTTAAAATGCCTGCATCAAATAAGAATTCTAGCACGGCTTGCGTAATTGGAGACATTAACTTTCATTTACAAATTGAAAATATATAAAAACAATGCCTATTTGTGGTTACTGTAACCTGGAATATACAGAGAGTAAATCGTTACTTAAGCATATAAAATTATTGCATAACTGTAATGATTATTACAAGTGTGGAGAACAAAACTGCTTCAGAAACTTTCCTAACTTAAATTCCTATAGAAAACATTTAAAAAGTCATTTAGATAATATTGAGTCCGAGCAGCATTGTTCTCAAGCACACCTATATTCTAATACACTGCAAAAAACTCGATGTCCTAGTGAAGGAAATATTATAGAGGAAGAGGCACTATGCACTTCTGTTAATAACCATGAAAACATTTGTCACGCAACATTTCTCCGTAAGTTTAAAAGTAGTTTGAGTAAAAACGTCACGACCATACTTTGTGGACTATATGCAGATACAACACTTTCGAGGAAAGATGTACAAAAATTCGTTGATAATGTAAGTAGTTTACTTCAAGAGCCATTAAGCATTTTTAATCAATATTTAAATGCCATTGCCACAAGGTATTCTTTTAATAAAAAAGATGTAGAACTTTTAACTACATATATAGTGGAATTTCAAAACTTATTCAACGGTATGGAAACTGAACATTTAAGGTTTAAGTATTTACAAAAATGTGAGTGTTTTATTAAGCCCGTTGAAACTGTTATTGGACAACGTTTAGATAGAATTGATAATCAAATAGCACTGCCAAGAAATTATGTTACTCAATTAATACCTATGAATTTAGTTTTAAAAAAATTTTTTGAATTACCAAATGTCCTCTCTGATACTTTGGCTCACATAAACAAACTAAAATTACAGACCGAAATTTCAAATATAGTTCAAACAAGATTTTGGGCTAGCAAAATTAAAGATTTTAAAGAAGGTGATATTCCACTACCTTTATTTCTTTACTTTGATGAATATGAACTTGGAAATCCTTTGGGATCACATAGTGGCATTCACAAATTAGGTGCAATGTATTTTACAGTACCTAGTATACCTGTACTTTATCAGTCTAAGTTAGAAAATATATTTTTAACACTTCTTTTTCATAGCAGCGACCTAAAGCAGTTTGGGAGTAAGATTATCTTTTCAAAATTAATAAATGAGTGTAATAATTTATATACAAACGGAATATCAGTACAGCATTTGAATAAAACTATCAAAATATATTTTTGTTTAACTTTAATTTTAGGTGATAATTTGGCATTAAACTCTTTGTTAGGATTTACGGAATGTTTTAGAGCAAATAGTTACTGTAGGTTTTGTAAATGTCATCGTGATCAACTACAACAACAAGTAACAGAAAATGCTAGTATGATACGAGATCGAGAGAATTATGATACTGACTCAAAACTAAAAAATTCAAGTATCACTGGGATTAGAGAAGTATGTGTCTGGAATGATGTTTTAACATTTCATGCAACTGAAAACTACGCAGTAGATATTGCTCACGATATATTTGAAGGTGTCTGTGTATTTGATTTCACTGAATTATTTTATCAATTCGTGATAGTTGATAGACTTTTTAGTATAGACATATTAAATTCCCATTTAAAATATTTTAATTATGGCAAACAAAATATTAATAAGCCCCCTCTCCTGACATTGGACAATGTTAGGAACAAAAAAATTAAGATGTCCTGTGCAGAAATGAAAAGTTTAGTTTTATTTTCAGGATTAATTTTTGGAAATCTGATACCCACAAATAATAAGTTTTGGAAACTATATGTAATACTTCGAAAAATATTAGCCATAATTTTGTCAACTAGCATAACTCAAGATAAAATTAATGAATTAAGAAGTTTAATCAAAGAACATCACATGTTATATATAGAGTTGTTTAACCTACCATTAAAACCAAAACACCATAACCTCGTACACTATCCAGGTATAATGGAAAAAGTCGGACCTTTGGTATATTTATCAACTATTAGATATGAGTCAAAACATAGAGATTCCAAACTATCTGCAAATGTCGTAGCGTCGAGAGTAAATATTACTCATACTTTAGCTATAAAACAGCAGCTAAAATTATGTCATAGGTTTCTAGAAAACATTGGATTTGATAATACGATTCATGTTCAGGATAAGACGCGTGTCAATATACTTTCTGTAATACCCCAATTTAAAGACATTTGTTTATTGTCAAATGTATTATTTCAAAACTTTGAAGAAGCTTGCCTAGAAAAGCATATTGTTTTCAATAATAAAAAGTATGAAATAAATAGTCTTATATGCATTAAAAATATAAGTATGCCTGTATTTGGAGTTGTGGAATTTATATTAGTAAACAAAAACAATGAAGTATGTTTCATCTACAAAGAGATTAATGCTATAACTCATAATGAACACTTTTATGCTTATGAAGTGATATCAACAGAAATTGTAAAATGTATTTTACTTGCAGATATCACACACATAGACCATTTAGTAATTTGTACTATATCAAATAATAAGCAGTATGTTACACTATTTTAAGACATATTACTTCAAATTAACAGAAAATTGTCTCCGACATCGTTTTTACCAGGTTTACAAGTATATCTAATACCTACTGTATTGCATTGAAATAATATATGTACCTACTCTTTATAACAATTACAATGTTTATTACGTTTGATAGTTTTTATAAATGTACACAAGTTAATATTTTATTTTAATAAAGAAATTTGTATTATACATTCAATGCGTTTTTCTAACATTCGAAATTCTTTAATGTTAGCTATTTTCAGTAATTATGGAAATGGCGTAATATTTAGTATACACGTATTATTGGATATTTGTTTATTCTTAACAATCGGAAAAATCCTGAAGCGTAAGTACTATGTTAATTGTATCACGGACGATGGCCCACTAAAATATATTCGGTGTTTAAGTATTTTTACCCAAATGCATGTGATCACGAATGCGTTTATTTCACACATCACATGTATTTGAGACAATGTATTTAAACACCTAATATTTTTAGTTGGTGACTTGCTCCGCAATATG
The DNA here is from genome assembly GCA_963170755.1 of Amphimallon solstitiale. NCBI lineage: Eukaryota > Metazoa > Arthropoda > Insecta > Coleoptera > Scarabaeidae > Amphimallon > Amphimallon solstitiale. The sequence continues at coordinate 191,263,613 of OY720675.1, forward strand.
CATTATTTGCAATTGATCTGAATTGACTTACTACAATTAAAATGCGTTTCTAGAGTAGCTATACTGAATACGTGTGACAAACAAAAAATTATATAGTGCAACTAAACAACTCTTCTAGTACAGTTGCGTATTTCAGTTATCTTAATTAATTCATCTACTTCCCGCAATAAGCTATATTGCTAACATGAATTTACATGTTACTTTATTGTAAGTAAACTAATACCTAAGTACAAATATGTAGTCCATTTAGTGTGCTAAATTTTTGTATCGGCTTAGGCTTCTAGTTTTTTTACTGCAATATAATGAGTTTATTTGTGGCTAAACAGCGATATATTAATAGTTGTCAAACAACGTTTAAATAAACTAGTTTATTTATGGCAAATATCTGTATATATAGTAATATCAGAAATTAGTGTTTATTTGTGTCCAATATGGTGTTTTGCTGTCCCCTATTTTATTACATTTTTTACCTGGGACTATTAAAATTTTATTGCAGGTTAATAAACATTTTTCTCAGTGTGAATAAAATAGTCAGTAAATTAATTATAATTAAAAATTTAAAATTTTAATTTGATTTCTGACTTAACTGATTTCAAATGTACGTAATGTATGTAAATTTCGAACTGTATACTATAAGATGCTGTATTTAGTATATTTATTAGATTATAATACGTAGGCAAGTATGTATACCAAATTATACAATCATAATTATCTTAATTACCAAACTGAATATTCAAAATATGAAATTTATATAATTATAAATTAGAGTCTTTTACATTTTCTGCATGTCCTTACATAATTAATTGCTTTTTTTCGTTATATGTATTTAATACATTTATTTTCTTCTTTTAACAAATTTCTTGATTTTGGTTAAGAAAGTATTTATTATGGTCAAGACTTTAAGCCTTATTTGTATATAGTCATTTTAAAATAGGCATTTTTAGAATTTGTTGTATGCAAGGAGGATTTCACTTACTTTTGTAGGTTAATGCGAGTGTCGCGGTATAAAGCATCATTCTTATGGATATCCTACTGCGTTCAAGTTGACGTGCTCTGAAAAGGATAGTAGGACATTTCCAGAAATTTCTATTGGGGGATGTTTGGTATTTTTGCGTTCATACATTAGCATATCAAAAGTATATTCTTATAACTTCTAAATTGTGAATATAAATTTAAAACAAATTCACTACATCTTACCCTATAAGTGCATTAAAATATATAATACACCCAATTTACTGTGTTACAGTATCGATTAATACAACATTTTAGGGCCGGTTTTTCCAACTCCGATTAAAACGGCGCTTAGCGTAATCATCGATTAAAAGACCGGTTAGTACAAATTTGCGTTTTTCCAACACCGGTTAGCGCTAATCATTGATTAAGAACGTCCTGAATTTAACCGATGTTTGGAGTACCTGATTAAATATTACACAATGATTAGGGTTACTTACACATGCGCATAACCTAAGAAATTTGAATTTTATGTATTATTGACAGCATTCATGCGTTTATATGCTGTACGAAGTATTTTTTGGGAATTAGTTAATGATAATATTCATGAGTGGTTTATTAATTGTATTGCTTCTTCTATAAATGAAATGAACAGTATAATTAAATATAAAAATAATGGAATATTGAATATGTAGGTATAACTTTTAGCTTACTACAGAAATAAAATTAATTGATAACCACAAATACCTTATTTTGTCTGATGAGAATGATTCAGTTTTGGAATTTTTTAAATTTTACTACAATTCTGGTACTTTATTTCAATTTGTGAGGATTCTAAGATCCTGTGGCAATTTATGCTTCCGGTTGCTCTTTTCATTACACTTAACAGCACCTTACTAAGACATCATGTTAATCGACCATCTTTTGGACTCACTCTAGAAATGTCATTAACATATTAAACCATATTGAAAAATTACAAATGAAATTGAAACATGGAAGAAATTGCACAGAAACTGACAGTTTCACGTTGAGAGTAGAAGAGAAGATACTTAAGGTACGTTTTGGCTGAACTGGGTTTGGATGAATAATGTGCATACTTGTATGCTTGTAAAGTTGACGTGCAGTTAATTTCTACACTAATAATTATTGTTACTGGCACTGTCGAATTCTTTCCGATTTCTCCAGAACATAACACTTTTTAATTGAAATTGTGTAAACCCATTTGGAAACAAGGTTTTCTCAATCAACCTTTTTTGTTAAAGGACATACAGTTAGTTAGAATGTATTGTTTTTAATAAACAGCTGATATATAATCGTTCAGTAAAAGTATTCTGCTTTATTCATCCTACAGAAATTTGGTGCAAGTTAAATCATCTCAGGTATGGCAATGGAAAGTGTAATATCTTATACCATTGGAATGTGATTGATAATCCAGCTTAAGACCCTGCAGACTTTTCTTTTTCCACAAACTATCGTTCCTTTTTTGATTTTGTTACAAGTCATATATTTTACATATTTTTGGTAACTGTTGATTTTATGTACCTTAGTCGACAAATTTTAATTTCTGGTACGAAAGTAGAAGAGGAAAAGAGCACGGCGAAATAAAATAAAGACAAACATATACCGATGCTGCCAAGTACACTCGGCAAACGCTTGTTATCAAATCTGAAAATCCCCCGACTGCGTTGCTTCTCCCACCACTGTTGGAAAGCAGGCATCGCTGCATATTATAAGGTCATCTTCTGCATGGGATAGATAGGTAGTATAGAGTTAAACAGAAATTAAAAATTGTCGACTACGGTATATGTATATTGTATTAGTTTTTCATTTTCATAAGATTTTTATATTTGTCAATAGCAATAAGTAATCAATAAAATTTGTTTCAATATCACCAAAGTTTATTGTATTTTGTTATTTATTTCATAATGGAAATTATACATATTATGTGCTATGTATATAGAAATCCTTTTGCAATATTCACAAAATAAATGCCTACAGTTTATTTAGTAAAATTAAATTATAAATACCAAAATTTAAATTTATAATATACTCTGTAAAAAATAAAATAAGGGCAAAAATACAAAGAACAAATACAAATATAGAAAATGGCGCCAATATTATTAGACCAAAATATACTAATTTAGATCAAATGCACTAGCAAATATGTTGCCAACTTTGTACAAAATATCCTTAAACACTGTTTAGATAAACGGCGTGTTTCTTTGCATTTGAAAAACGCCGGTTAGAGATAATCAATGATTAGGCTTAATCAATGATTAGTTAACCGAGCATTTTAATCGGTGTTATAAAAACCGGCACTAGCAAATATGTTGCCAACTTTGTACAAAATATCCTTAAACACTGTTTAGATAACCGGCGTGTTTCTTTGCATTTGAAAAACGCCGGTTAGAGATAATCAATAATTAGGCTTAATCAATGATTAGTTAACCGAGCATTTTAATCGGTGTTATAAAAACCGGCCCTTAGTGCTTGCTTTTAAGATATTTGATGTAACGCACATACATACATTCTAAAGAAATTGTCACTACATATAAGTATATGAAGAAATCAAAAGAAATAAAAATATTTATTGAAAATGCCATTTTAATGAGCGGATAAGTGTGCTGACCATTGCAGCAGACGTATGAACGTGCATTGAACTAAGTATATTGTCATTTTTGGAGGTCATTTCGTCTCTGAATTGGAACTTACCTCGCTCCTCTTAACTAGTGAGGGATAAAATCAACTTCTTCGGGCTTCTTCTGGAGCCTACAGACAAACCTGATCATCTTATCTTTGATCATAGATACTTTCAGGTCTACGTGGATGTGCGACGGGGCATTAACAATGTTGCCCAGTACTTTATTTTGTACGTTTGGATTCCCTACTTTAATACCGGACTTCCTTCTTTGTCAAAGATGGATGTCGTAAGTCCATATAGACCTCAGGATATGGTTATCGAGAAGCGATATCAGAGAGGACCCTTACAGGCCAATAAATTTTCCCGAGTTTAATATTCAGTTGGTTGCGGCTTTTCTTCAACTACATTTTCCATCTTAGTTTGACATGCAGTCATTCCTAGATACTTTAGTGCATTGGAATGAGGGATACGTTTCTGGTTGTCTGTCACTGGTAATGTAGTAATATTTTCTGTTAGTGAAGTTGACGTGTGTCGACTGCGTCTCTTTGTGTGTATGTCCAGCATAACAGGTCCGAGAACGCGTCATCGTAACACTCCTGTGCACGTTTCACTTCGCCTTTCCTGAATCCTGAATTTTTTTTTTTAAATGTTATATACCATAGTCGTCAAAGTTTAATTTCGGTTTGCACTTCTATCATATGCAGAAGATGACCTTATGATATGCAGCGATGCCTGCTTGCTAACAGTGGTGGGAGAGCAACGCAGTGTCGATGTCAGGGGATCCTCACACAACGTTTGTCGAGTGTACTTTCTTGGCAGCCTCGCTTATGTTTATCTTTAGTTTTTTTCTTCGCGCTCTTTCTACTTTCGTATCAGAAATTAAAATATGTCGACCCCGGTATACTTTTTGATAGTATAATAAACATTTTGGGGTTTAGTATATGATTGTATTTTGTAACACAACTTTTGCAAGATATAAAAAAGTGTAGAATTATGTTACTTATATACAGGGTATATTTGAAATAAGGGGACAGAGTATGATTAATGGAAAGATGTAATTTTATTAGACTCAAATCCAAAATATTTTGGGCAAAATCCCTCGCTGACGCGAGAAAAAAAATTACAAAGACATTTTTAAAATATTCGTCGCGCCACTGCACTTCAATACGACTATATGGTATGGAAGGGTGGGTTACTAAGTAGGAGTGTGAAGGCGTGCGAGGCCAGTCTCGTTCGATTGTTACGTGTGGATGTTTCGACTATGGCTTACACAACACACGAACTGAAATAAATTATGTTTTTTTTTTATTCACTTGCGTCCAATTAAAATAAAAGTTTCTCATAAGTAGAGTTGGGCAAATTTTACAACACAAATTTGTTTTTGTGAGAAATAAGAAATAAAAAGTCGTTGAATTTAATCATAATCACAGTAATAGCGGAAGAAAACGTAATATCTAAATAATCCTGGCAAATATTAAAATAATTACAAAATTCATACAGTCGGCATCTCAATAAAAAAATTCTCGTTGTTGAAAAGTAAGGTATTTTAAAAGAGAACAAGAGAAATCGAATAAAGTACACGCATCAATTTTATTGGGAAATTTGCCCAAATCTATTCACAAGTTTTTCACAGCTGATATTTCATATTAAGGTTGTTGAACTCTTAGCATGAACACCTGTTTAGAAATAGTAAACAATGCTATCATTGGGGTTTTTATAACGTCTACAGCTGTTATTGCGTATATCTATGCGTGTTTATTTAGTTCGATGGAAATATTATTTATTATGACTCCTCAACCTGTGTGGAACCTCGTCCCGTTGGGCCAGACAGCCGACCTCTGGCGCGATACCTACGACATATAGACACATGCTAAATCCATAGGCGGCACATTAAACACTTTTCGGGGGGTTTTTAATTTTGGCGTTCGTGTCGTAATTGACTCACACTTTTTGGGATTTATATTCTACATAATTGCACCTTTCCATTTATCATACTCTGTCCCCTTATTTCAAATACAGCCTGTATATGAGTGAGCCCATACTTAGGGGTGAAACGGCCGGAGCGAACCGACGCCAGGGCGAAACGGCTGCATCGAAACATTAGGGTGAGACGGTGGGGGCAAAAAGTACCAACCTCGATCTATTCTTGTGGAAACCGGACTGATGCTTCGAAATAAAGCATCCCGGCACAATGATAGGTTTGAGGCGTCGTAGGAACAGCTTTTCAATAACTTAGATGTAATCGGCAACAAAGATATTGGCGAGTTTCATTGCATTGACGTGTTTGTACTTTAGTCGTAGTACAGGTTTGAAAAGATATGTTAATTTCATAATTACGTCACAACTGCCTGAGTATTTGCACGGTTACTAGGTCATATAATGGGGTTTTCTTTGGTTTTGCATGCTTGTCTATAGTTGTGACAATCTCTGCTGGGGTGATTAGCTTACTTATCGTGCTATATTTTTTGGTGATTTTTGAAATTCCTTCCAGACCAGTTGGTGAATAGTATTTCAAAGCATAGCTTTCCTTGATGTTAACACATAAGGATGCGACGAAGAAGCCGACAAAGCTTGTCACTATTTCTCTTTGTAGACCAGTACATTACTTTACGTATTGATTGGAAGTGGCAGGCCATTACTCCTACTTAATAATATAAACACAGATAAATAACACAACAGCAACCTAAAGCAGATCATTATTTCAAAAATTTATTTAAGAAATAATGTGACGACAAGATTAGATTTCATATTAATTTTCATAGTAACAGACAGCATTGAATTGAATTATAATAGGATTTTCCTGTTGTAATGTTCATATAAATAATTAATTATATAAATAGATAATGTTTTCAGTTGAATGGTAAACGTCCAAGTCAGGTAATGATTATTACAATTTTGCAATTTGTTGATTTACAAATAGTAAAACATCATTATCTAGTTAATTTGAAATATATACTCCACTAGAAATGGACATATCAAATAACAATTAGTCGATAATTGGAAAATTTTAGACCTGGTTGTTAGGCATGACATTGAATTAAATTTATAAATATATTTTAATTATAATTACTTTATCTTTGCAGTGTATAATGATAAAACAGTAAATTTGATATAATATGAAATATATTTGTACATACATATCTAATTACTTTGAAAGTATCGACAGATATGAATCCAAACTTTATTAGTAAATTAAATTTAATTTTTGACTAATTGAAAACACATTAATGTTAAAAGTGCAGAGCCCAGAAAGTTGTTGTAAAACTACTACCTTCTGCATTTTCTCTTACATTAATTATACGAGTATAATAAATTTGTATCTACTTGAAAAACTGCAATTATTTGAATTTTCTATTTTTTTGTCTTTCTTTGTCAAAATACATACTTACATATAATCAATAGTAACATATTGCAGTCTTTGAAATCAGCAACTGTACTTTATGATTACATGATAAAGGCCGTTTTGTTTCTAGCTGAGGTTTCAGAACTTGTTATGGTAAAATTAGCTAGTATACGATTCTAAATTTAGTACTGCTTTTCATATTTCACTATTGTATATAAATTCCTGTTTACTAGAGACTTATTTATTTCTACCAACATTTATTTATTATGTTCGTAAACTTTTCAATGTGTTGTATGATATTTCATTTTAATGAATTTAAAACGTCGTTATGCGGTACAATTAGTTTTATTTCTTAAGAACCAATTTCCATACAATTAAATAGAAACAACGGCATTACACTTTGGAAAAACAATGATATTGATAACTTTCTGCATGGCACCAAGCGCTTTTGCGCCTTTAAAGACACGATCTGTTGGAATAATATACCGTACGTTTGTTTATGCATTGAGCTGTCATCTTTATCTACTCACTTCATATGCGAAGAGGTACCGACATAGGCGAAAACACAGGTGCTGCTATTGGCATAAAACTTGGGATGTGATGAAGTTAGAATTATTATAAACTTTTCCTTACCGTAAATGAAATGTTTCCAAAAGTCACATAAAGATAATATCAGGTTAAGTTCAAAGTGGAATGTTTTTTTAAACTGTATACTTTCATAGTTCTTCTTCGACTTTTGGACCATTATATTTCCACAAAAATTAAAAAAAAAACTATTTTTACATATATCATGAGATTGATATTGATCTAAATATTCCCATACCATGTGATAAGAAAAAAATTAGTAATTAAAACTAAAGTGATGTTTTTAAAATCAGTAAGGTAATATATCGGTACACCTAATATAAGCTATATCCTAGAAAAAATATTAAATGGCTGAGACAGTGAAATTGCTACTAAAATCAAAACACGGTTTAAATTATCTATTAGAAAAATTAAAAATTTTGTACTATTGAGAATTTAAACTATTTTCACACAACAATTTAAGTTGGATTAAATTGACAATTGCCTTATGGGAAAGAACCACTAATGAAGTGATGTTTTCGATAGAGTTACATTGTAGTTAGATTCTCGAACAATCTTTTTAGTCAAATGATTATATTCTTATGTTTAAATCAAAATCCAATAAAGAAAAAGAATCATAAGTATTAGATAATAATCAGTTGGTAATAAATCAAATTAATATCAATCATATTACTATTAACCAGATTTTCTGCAGTATAAAGATATCTATTTTGAATATGAGCGAAATATATAAATTAATCCATGTTGCAAAGAAATCGCCAACTAATAAACAAAATAATAAGGTTTCAATAAATTTATAGGTCTATATTATTAGCAAATAGACATAATATCCTGTCGCAGACTATAGTGGCAAAACGGTATGTATTTTCAACAAATTTGATTGGTTTTTGCAGAAGCACATGGAATATGGAAAATCAGACGACATATCCGCCATGTTTTGTAACCAACCAACAACATTTCTTATACATTTCTAAGTCCGAGCAAATCATTAGTTTCACCATTGAAACAACGTCGACGATTGGGACAATTGAAAAATTACGATATACATACCAGTGGCGGCCCGTGATTTTTTGGGACGGGAGGGCACCAGGAGGGGGGGGGGTCTGAGTGTTTAATATCAAAAATTAAGTACAGACAAAAAAATAAACTCAATATGTAATTTAATTAATTTGTTTGAAATAAAATCCATTCGCCGTTCCTTACGATTAGTAAAATGATTAATAACTAATACATTGAAGTTTGGTGTTCATGAGTTTATCTTTATTATAAAATTCAGTTAGAAATGTTTTGTTTGCTGTAAAATTGTCAAATTGTATTGTATATTTAAAAAATGTGTTCCTAGTTGCTTTAACAAGATGTGGTACATCAAAAATATAAAATATTTTATGTCTAAGTAAAAGTATGGTGATTCTTGAGTAACTCCTTTTTCTTTCGACTATTTACAAAAATTTGATCCGACATCAGATACTAGTGCTAGGACAGAAAGCCCAACTGCAAATAACTTTAGTATTGTATTATCTACAGTCTCCTCTAAAGCTTTACCACTACATGTGCTGCTGCCTAATACATAACCAACTGGCTGTTTCTAATTTATATAAATGCCCTTAGCAAAGAGACCCATAGCAAATTTTGCTGGTTTATATGTTGCTTGGCCATTTCTTTTATGAAATCCTACAATTTCGTCTTCAGTTATATTATAAAATAAATTAGCTTTCAGTCACATTTCATTAATGCGTAGAATGCATTCACGTGCTTCTGTTGTAAAATAAGCAGTTTTATTTTCAATTGCAGAATACACAAAATCAACACTTGTGAAGTTATATTCCAATTCTGTGTTAATCTTTGTAATGTTCTTACGCTTGCCAATTGAAGTATTTTACTTAAGTATTTATAAACTCTTGATCCCAAAAAATAGATATTTAAAGCAAATCGTTTGTACTGTATGATGTATCTTGCAATATTCTTATTTTTATTAACTGCATTAAATTTAACAACAGTTGCTAGTTCATTTGATAAATATCTGTCACAAAGCCCTAGAAAATATTGTAAATTCTCCTGTTTAGAATAGGATTTCATTTTAGATTTAGTAGTTATGCTCTTTTAGAGATTTTCTCAGTCTTTCCTTTCTGGGTATATGGGCAGAGAGATTTTTTTCTGTTTGAACCCCAACATAGGGTAGGAATTTCCATAACTGCGAAAATACAATTAAAAAATTATACATTTCGTTAAAACAAATTAATTGTATGTTTGTAACTGAACAGTTCTAAACTTTATACTAGATTAAATACATATGTGCGGAATTTTTGGTGAAAAATAACTTCGATTTCTTCAGTTAACAACTAAACGTATTTTATGTTTTGTTCATAAAATAATTTTGTATTGTAAATATTAATTGTCGTACCTATAGGTAGTTCACTTTCTGCTAAATTTTGGGATTCAATATCACTTGTGCTAGGAACACTCATGGTTTCCACACATTCTAAAATACATTTTGAAATTAGTATGCTTTTAAAATTTCAAATAATACTTAGTTCTTATAAAATAATATTTTATAATAAATATTTATTTACCTTTAGATAGTTTCTTAACCAGTTAGGTTTGAATTGTTTTTTTTTCCATTATGGTCATGGCTGTGAGAGATAACGATGTTATCTAAAATTCTTATTTTCGAAGGAGATTCCTTCACTATATAAAAAGTTTCATTCAAAGTGTTTACTACAAAGATAAATTATTACAAATTATCTGTTACTCAATAGCTAAAACTTACCGATTTTCTTCTTTAGGAAACGAAAAGAAATTGTAGAATATATTTTGTCGCTGAACATTTTTACAAGTAAAAATACAACATACGCCGGATGTCTTCTTTCGTACAGTTTCCTTTATTTATATCAACAACAATTTAACTGGCACCTTTACTTATTATTTTTTCGTAAATTATAAGTTATAAAATTAAGACAGGTTATATTTATACAAGTACACAACAAAAACAAAACACGCCATTTTGTTTGATTTTGCGCACAAATATCGGAATTATGCAAGTGAGGCTTTTGTCACTTCTGTTATTCTGTGGTATTACATACTGGATGTCATCCGGCTTCACAGTGCAGTACCCGCTCGCTGACATATACCGCTCTCGCCCCGCGCCACTTTTTATCAACTCGATTTCTAATACAAACGGTACACTCACGTGAGATGCCCCGGGGCCTACGTCAGACTGTGATTTTTAAACGCGCTGAAGAGACGTACTGTTACTTCCGAAAAAATCCCAAGCAGCAAAATCACAATTTTAGAGAAGGATAATTAAATATATATTTGCTAATGTAGGACAAGTGTACATATAGTGATTTTGCTGCTAGGGATATTATTTGTTGTCAAACAAATCAGAAAAATTACATACAAATTAGGTATTTATAATTAATTTATTTGTTAAAAGAAATTTGTCACGGAGGGGGGGGGGCAGTGCCCCGTTGCCCTCCCTGCAGCAGCCGCCACTGATACATACCATGTATACATGCTAATGCTTCAAGATTTAGTAGGATTATCGATAAGATTAAAAAATGCTGGTTGTAGCGCCAATCGATTAGTAATATGTACTTCATTTCAGATCGGTACTGAGATTTGTAGAGAACGGTCTCTTATTTTAACAAGGTATAAAATCCACTGACTGACACAATTAAACGGATAGCATAATTTTTTAAAATTTCAGTAACGCTCACGGTCGTTAGAAGAAGTAGAAAGGCTACCAACTTTTTCATGGAAAAAAGCCCGCAATAGCAGATGGTGTCCATTCAAAAATATTAAATTTGAGGCAGAAATGTCACATACTGTATTATTCTACTCTTCATGAGCAAGAATATATGTATATGCTTCATATAAAACTCTACTATGTTTAGCCCGTTATCACCACATTGCCTTGTGTCAATTCAATTGAGATGATTAGGGTGCAAATAAAAGGTGAAGAACTTTTGACGGAAGTAATTCTAAATATCTCAATAAACAAATGGAAAAATTGTATCAGCTATATAATTAAAGTGAAAAGAGACTGTGGGATAGATGGATGGATGACATTGTAGAATCAGAATTTGTGTTGGAAACAGTGACATTGAAGGCGACATATTGTAGTCCAGTACAAATGAATCAGTTTTATTTATGCAGCCAATATTTGTATATTTATAGTCTTTGTGATTTTACTTTTCAGATATATTCATAATATATTTTAAAAGTAGGTTATGTTTGACTTTTAATTTTACAAAGAAATTTCATATAAATATCAATAATTCATGGTGTATATTACGCGAATATTCAAAAGAAAGTTTCATGATATATTTTTAATTTCGAGTTTATCATCACATAATTCTAATTTTGAGTAAATTTGACATATTTCAAAAAGTCAGTTTTGTAAAATTATTATTTTAATAAAATAATATACATTATACTTATTATAACAAATCATCAAATGTAATATTGTTGACAAATTACTACATTTTTAATTATTTGTATGTTATATCAAATCAGTAAGTTACACCTTTTAAGTAATGTGTTCCTAGATTTAGCGGGATATTTGAAAAAGTCCCTTTTACTCTGAGACAATATATATATAAGATACGTTTGCGGAACGGTATTGATCATCGGCCCATAGATGTATTGAACGATTTAACTAATATATGCCGATTTTTATGAACGGCGTTTTATGAAGTATTATGTTTATGTGATAAAATTTAACACATTTGCTGTGAGGAGAGAGGGACAACCAAATACTACGAAATGCTTTAAATGTACTGCACTTGGTGTACTTCCTCATGTTATAGTGGAATGACTGTGTTTTACAAACTGATGTATTTTTCCGATTGATTTGAATTTTTTCGCATTAATTTTTTTTTGAATATTACACAACATTTAATATTCATAAAATGACATTCATTCGTTTACTAACATAGGTTATTGTACACACATTTTTTAAAGATTTGTTAGTATTTTTATAGTAAAGTTTGCTAACGGTGAATGCAACAATCTGTATATGTGTTTGTTCTATCTTAACTTGCACTCCAATCTCCATCTGTATTAAAGCTGTCTCATTATACCTGTTTACCCTCTTTCCTATAAAATTTATGTTTTCTATGACAAAACCTTTGACTATCCTTAGTTCACTGTACCCTGAAAGGCATAAATTTTCCATTTAAGTACATATGTGCATATGGCATATATAGCTTGCAGGAGCGTTTTCTTTCGTAACTCTACAGTATGTAACAAGGGTAGGTTTATATCTAATATTCATTAGTGAATATTATCCAATAGTACGTCAATTTAGGCAATTATAAAATGTTATATTATAGTCTACATATCGTGTATACACCATAAAAAATATGATATAATTGAAATGCATGATTTTTTCCATTTTAATTACACATTTCGCGTTTACATCTTTCTATGTTAGTCATTAAACATATAGCTTGGCATTATTGTCTTCTAATGATAGATAGATAGATAGATTGATAGATAGATAGATAGATAGATAGATCGATAGGTAGATAGATAGATAGATAGATAGATAGATAGATAGATAGAGAGATAGATAGATAGATAGATAGATAGATAGATATATTTGAAAATACCAGTGGCGCACAAATAGTTAGAAATGTTGTTGGATTCCGTTTTTAATGAATCAAAGATTTACCGATGATTCTATTTAATTGACTTACATTCCTAATTGTCATTTTTATGTTATTATTTGCTATTTTTAATCAATATTAACTGCACTGAAACTGTTTGGATGTTAGCTTACTTTTCTATTGTCTTTTTGTTATTAATTACTGTTGATCAATGTGTCCGATACGTCAAGATGACAGATAATTTTAATACATTTCGGCTAAGAATACTTAGATTTATAACACATCTTTCAATTTAATCCCCTGCTTTGAATATTTCACTGATGCGGGATATCGAATAATTTGTAGTGCAACCGAAGACACGGGTTTCAGACTTGTTGGTCATCGTCAGTACGGTGTATTAATGAATGAGGTGGGATATACTTGGAGATAGAAACAAAAGGAAGACCATCGGGGAGACAGACTACCAATTGCATTTAAATTTCAGAAGATCCTCAGATCTGAGTAACAACAACTGGTACCGCCGCGAGCAAACATTGTCTACCCGTGTGTCGTTCTACCCATGAATGATAAATCAATAAAGGAAGCATCGTGGATACATAATAAAAATAGGAGAAAGAATATCGGGTTATTCCGCTGTGCAGCCGCAGACACGTGTTTCAGACTTGTTGGTCATAGTCAGTACGGTGTATGGTATACGGTATATATATTTCTTATTACACATTCAAGTATAAATATTAAATCGACAACATGAAAACGTCTTCCTTCATTTCTTGTATCGCCAGAGTTGTGTCTAAGTATTTTAATTACAAAGGAAATACCATTTCATAATTGTACAACTGTGGTACAATTATGATATTGCCAATGTTATAATATATCATTAATAACCTGTAATTTCTAATAAATATTCTGTTAATATTTATGTCGATAACTTTAAAAAGCACTACTAAAAAACCCTTCAAACTGCGTTTATGGGATTATAATGTCAAATTTGATAATTATATCGTTGATATTATATCATTGTAATTATATTAAAATATATGACATGACTTTTGCGCCTGAAGTTAAGTTTGGCGCTCTAATGAGTGCGCCAAATCCTTTGTGAAACGTGTATTTTATACTAACTATTCAAAAGGTTTTAAAATAATACACATGTTTAGTTACAAAATTTAGAGAGTTTTACTTGAACATTCTAAAAATTTGAATATCTGCGTGATTATAATCATCATGCCATATTAAGTATGAAATTTATACTGATTTAAGTAATAACTTATTTCTAATAATCATTAAAATGTCTTCTTTATCATTTCTATAAACGTAGTTTTACATTTTTGTTATTGCAAAACCATTATATTTGACTTTGATTATTACTGTGTTATAAAGTAGGTACACATTTTCTAACCAAAATCAATTTTTTGAAGTGAACTTTACCGAACCGAAAGGTAAAATAGGTATATTATAGTATTTGTATCATATCCGTATACAATGTTTTTTAATTCGTTTGTTACAGTATTTATACCTTTACATTTTATTCGCAATTCCTTTAATCTTTGGTCTTCCTTGACATAAATGACAAATGATTTAGATTCCACAATTCAATGTGGTTCCCGACATTGTATGGTGGACCCAATACAGATATTTTCGAAATAGACAATAATTTGTCGGGCAACAAATGGAAATTCTTTAATATTGCACAATATTTCAAGAACATCAACTACGTAGTCCACTGGCACCATAAAAAACCATATCCCCTGTACCATGAGTTAGGAATTGAACATTCGAATCATTCCTCAATATTTTTACTTCCTTATATGTAGTATAAGGAAGTATTGTGATGACGAAAATTTTCGACCTCGAGATTTTTGCAGATGTCCACGTTTTGAAGTCCCCTGATACCAAAAAAGTGATTTTTAGAACATCTCTCTCTCTCTCTCTCTCTCTCTCTCTCTCTCTCTCTGTGTGTGTGTCAGTCTCTCTCTCTCTGTGTGTGTGACCACGATAGCGGTCAAACCGCTGTAGATATCAATTCCAAATTTTGTATTTACCTGTATAATCTCCCTCTTGAGATCTGATTAGTTTTTCAATAAAATCGGTAAACCGGAAGTAGTAGTTTGCTTCAGTGAAAAAATTGAATTTTGCCAATATTTTGTCAATTACTAAGTTTAAACAAATTTACAAAGAATTCAAATATACTCAAAATTTTATGAAAAAAGTTTTTCGAAATTCCTACCGGAAGTAGGTCTTTTACTCTTACCGAAAATCAGTTTTTTGCGAATATTTTGCAAGTCATGCTTTTTAGACAGGTACGTTACGAGTATAAAAGTATTTTGAACTTCATTTCCAATATCTTTTGTATAAAATTTTTTTCAAAATTCGGACCGGAAGTAACACTTTTACTCTTACCCCATAGCGATTTCTTTGCAAATATGTCGTAAATTATGCAATCTATATATATTTATCAAGAGTATAAAAGTATTTAGAGCTGGATTTGGAATATTTTTTGTATAAACGAAAGTTTAAAATTTGGACCGGAAGTAACACTTTTACTCTTAGCGAGTAGTACTTTCTTTCGAATATCTCGCAAAGTATGCATTCTATAGAGATTTATTAAGAGAATAGAAGTATTTATAATAGGATTTTGAATAATTTTTATATAACAGAATTTTTAAAATTCTATAATTTGAAACTCTCATACGTATAAGAAAGTCGTGTGGTGGCCACACCTCATTATTTTAATTTAATTTTACGAAAAATTACCTTACAATTTAAAATAAATTTATTTCTAATATTATATTTAGAAGTTTAGAAAGCATAATAGAATGAAGAGCTTTTTGTTAATATGGCGAAGACTCATCACTTGAAGAATTGTTGGCTAAAAAATATTTGTTTGGAAACATGGAAAGCACTGATTTTTAAGTAGTGTGGGTCTCACCTTTTAGGAGTGTATTGTCAAAAAAATTCTCTAGTCTAAACCAAAAACAAATATCTCTACTTATTTTAATTATCAAGTAAATTGATCTCGTTTATAAACATTAATTCAGGTTTTTTTTTATTTTTTGATATTCTCTCGAATCACAGGACATTTTGATATTCGCCAACAATTAAATTTCAAATTAATATTGAAACTCTCATTTATCCCTCCAAATAACATTGTGTAATGTTGTTTTATATTGTAAAATTTCATTTGTTATTCAAAGAGCATATTAACTAAGCCGAAAGCTAAATTAAAGTAAGCGTATAAAACCCATTAAAATTTTAGAGGCGCTTAGTTTGTTTTAGATCCTATATGGAAGAACAAGGGGCGTGAATGTGAACTCACGTGAAAAGTGGAATGTCGCTCGCGTTGCTCTTAAAAATATTTCAAAGAGAGAACTTTAATATATATGTTAGCTTTTTGGGCTCTTTATTCATGCCTTGACTGTATTTTGTCTCTGGAAAATAGAGTTTTAACTTGTGTCTAATAAAAGTTGACAAGTACAGACGATACTGAACTTTTACTTTTTACAGTTCTGGCAAATGTAACATTTATTCGAATATTCCAAGCAGGAATGTATTAGAAAGAATTAGATTTTCTTGAAATTATATAATGAACGTAACTGTCGATCAACTGTCACATTAAGCGTTTTACATCTTGAGTTAAAGATTCGTTACGCGGGCGTTAATACTGATTTACATTATTTTTTTATTACTTGCAAGTCACATTGCAATATGTCATTTATATATTATGCATTTATCATAATCTAGTAATTAATATTTCACTAAAATTGTTTATGTTTTTTTTTTATTGTCAAAGAAGTGGCTTTACAGTTTATCTTTCGTATACATGTGTACTCATATTTTATCAATGTTATTATATAATTAATATTTCTGAAATACATTTTACTTATCTGGCTTGTGTGTATATTCTGCTAATAAAAAGTGTTTTCAAGTTTACATAACGTATATGCAGAAATTGCTGTAACAAGATAAGAACTTTTGATAGGCTAAATTTCAAGAAAGATTTGATGTTTGGTATACAGGAAAACCCACAACTTAATAATAACAAATACATTTATCTGTATTTATGCCAATTCTATAAGTGTTTACATCCATCAGAACAGAGAAAAGAATTGGTCGTAATATTTCGAATTGTATGAAAGCTATCATATCACTGCAATAATTACCATTGCTAACACATATCTGCAGTTTTTATTTTACCTGCGATATTTAGGTCTTATTTAATCATTAAATTTTGTAATCGTGAATATGTTCATTAATAAGGAGAATAATAATATACATTAAGACATAAATAATGAAGGATGGGCGCCACACGACTTTCTTATGCGTATATGTGTTCTGAATTTTCTATATTCCTTGTTCCTAATTAAGTTTCAAATACTTAATAATTCTATATAGAATGTATAATTAGCGACATATTTGGCTGCTATCCGATAAGAGTAAAAGTGTTTCTTCCCGCCCGAATTGTAATTTTTTCCTATACAAAAATTATTCAACATTCAGCTCTAAATTTCCTTCTTTTAATATCTGTTTTTTATATAACCTTTCTAAAATTCACTCTTTAGTACTTTTATATTGTTTATGAATTTGTTCAAGTTAGTAGTTGCCGAGATATTACTCAATTCTGATTTTTCTACTGAAATAAACTAGTACTTCCGGTCTATCGATTTTACTGAAAACGTAACAGGGAGAACATTATACTCATAAATACAAAGTTTGGTATTGATAGCTTTAGCCATTTAGCTGCTATCGTGGTCACCCAGTTACATACAGAGAGAGAGAGATGTTTGGAAAAACCACTTTTTCGGTATTCGGGGAAAATTTTCGTCATCACAATACTTCCTTATACTACGCATAAGAAAGCAAAAAGTAGTTAAAATGGTTGAAGAGGCTATGCTAACACTTGCCTCAAATAATTTAAAAATACGAGGGAGCGTTCTTAAGTTCATGCAATAGGGATAGAATGGTAGTGGGAGGATTCTTTTGTCGTCACGTGTTCAGTGACAATTGCGTTAGTAGTCTTTAAAGTATCGTCTACCAAACACCTTAATCGGAAAGAAAGTGCTAAATATGGAGAAAATCGAGTATCGCACCGTTTCCAAGTTTCTTACAGAGCAAGGAGAATCTGTTCGTACCATACTGGAAGAGCTGTCTTCAGTTTACGAGGATTCTTGCCCAGAGAAAACTATAATTTTTAAGTGGCACTATCGCCTATCGATGTAACCATTCTAGAACTTATTAAAATAAAATTTAATAAAGGAAAACGCTCGGCTTAAAGAAAAATACTCGCAAAAATGATTGGAGTACCTGATGCTCCCCTTTTTAAAATTCCTCGTGATAATGCTGGCATGACTAAGGTTAGAGCAAAATGGGTGTCGATTTTGGTGCATTTTTTGTCCTCTGTAATGAAGACAGGAATGATGTATTAAGTCGAATTGTTACTGGCGATGAAACTTTGTTCGTCATTATGAACTTCACTCCGAGCAAGCCTTCATGCGGTGGCATGAAAGAGGCACATCACCATCCAAGTCACAGTTGACCGGAAAACCCATGAGTATTGTTTTTGGGACTTAGACGGAATCTGGTTAATTGATAACAAACACACAACTGGGGAATACCACGACGCATCGAGATGTGTTCTGCTCCTGCACGACAAGTCTATCGTTCACGAACTTCAAAACGCTCCCTCTTAAACTCTCGAGTAAGTAATTTTGCTATTACATACTATAATGAACTGTGTACTGAACTATAAGGAATAATCTTTCTGCTAAAATTGCTTAAATATAAATATTTGGAAGGAATAAATACGTGAAGTAAAAGTGGAAGAAAGGATAAGAGTGAAATTTTAATTATTATTTTATAAAATTTATTCCTTAAATTAGAATAAATTCTTAACTTAACTGACATAATGATATTAATAAACTAGATTCTCAAATCTTTAAATTACTCAAATTAAAAGTCAATGTAACCAACATCAAAAAATCTAAATCCTTATGAACATTAAAAAAATGCCATGTTCCACTTTTGTGCTTTTTGTTTATATATGTAGCACGAGAATGTAGAGAATGTGCCCTAAAAAGCATATTACATCCAACACTGTAAAATGTTTATATGAAGTCCATCATTAAAGTTTTGCAATTTTCTTCTTTTTTGCTTGCCAAAGACACTGGAAAATGTTTGTGCCATAGACCACAATGTTCTATCCCTTAGTATTTCTAGTATTTGAGGGCTAACAAAATTAGCTGGTATTAATTTTCCTTCTGTTATTGAGTAACTTTTTCCAGAAGTACTTAAAACTGTCACCCTATTGATTTAGTGCCTTAACACAGTGGTATTATGGTCTTTATTTTTTCCGCTAAAGGTCTATGTTATATATTGTCCTTTGGTGGAATTACCTTTTCTTGTTATGGCCACTTATGTTGTTTGCACTATAAATGTATAGTGCAAACAACTTGGCGTGAAACCTTTCTTGTCGAAGTGTGAATCCTACCACAATAATGAATTGTGCATACTATAACACATAATCTACCTGGAATAATTACATCTAACGAGTTTTTCACTGGATTTGTTAATTATGAAATATCACTATGTGGAATTTTGCCTTCATTACGAACCGTCTGCGATATAGACAATTAATGGAAGTAGTAAAAGAATTAGTAAATTTTTGAGGTAGCTTGAAAATTACACTACAACACTGGAAAATCATTATTTATGGACTAATTATAAATTTAAATATGTAAATAAATAAAAGATAAGAAATTATCGCGGATACATAAAGTATCAGAAAAAGATTATACCCAAAATTTTTCTTTTTCTGTAAATAAATATATATAAAAAAATTTTTAAACTTCAATACTGTAAACTAACAAATCAACAATAAGAGGTATATCCTAATAAATCATCATTAATATTGCATTACTATCGATTCGTAATAAATATATGAAATTGCGGATGTATATTAAACCAATCCTTTACTTATCTAATTTCATAGTGCATATTAATTTAAGAAAGTACATGAAACTGACAGTTCAAGTATCAATAAATTACGAAACATTCAGATATTCTTCCGACAAAAGTTACAAATTTTTGAGTTATTACTGAACCGACAAACGTATAAGTATGTTTTTTTAATTTGTTGACTTCAATTTTGTAATCCTCTTGTATGTATTCCAATACTTATATTTATAACTATGTTTTATAAAATCTCATTATTTATAGAATTTATAACATTAATTACGCATAAATGAGATAACCTTTGAAGAAGCTGTACGTGCAACTGAAGAAACAAGTGTTTTTTTTATTTTTTTAATATAATAAATAAAATAACGGAAATGGTTTGATTTGTTATGTGTTTATTTAAAGAAGCCCCAGTTTAATATTTACTTAGAATGAATATATCTTACTTTTTTGAGTAATTTGTCAGGAGAGTGCATCAATTGGAGTTGTTGAAGCTATTAATTTTGCTATTTTTACTTTCTTATAAACAGTGTACGGAAGTATTGTGATAACGAACATTTTCTACCTCGAGATTTTTGCAGATATCGACGTTTTGAGGTCCCCTGATGCTGAGAAACTGGTGTTTGAGATCTCCCCCCCTCTATGACTACGATAACGGGCGAACTGCTGAACCTATCAGTACCAAACATTGTATAATATAGCGATCCTATTAAGAGCCGATTAGATTTTCAGTTTAATCTTTAGACTGGAAGTAGTAGTTTACTTCAGCAAAAGAATCAAATTTCTTAAATATGTCTTGGCAACTACAAGTTTAGGCAACTTTCTAGGCAATATAAAAGTACTCAAAAGTTAATTTGTAATTTTTATATAAAAAAGTTTATCTCGCAAATTGTGCATCCTGTATTGATTTATTATAAGTGCAAACTCATTTAAAGCTGGATTTGTAACAATTTTTATATGAAAAATTTTTTAATTTCCCACCGGATTTACACATAATAATATGATTAATTTATAATGTTGTAAAGTTGTACAAGTCATTATTTGTAGATGGGTCCTTCTTAATCGATATTCACATTGAAGATATTTCTATATGAATATACGCCTCTTCGAAATCTTAAACTTAATTTTCAAATTTCGTAATTTCATTTATTCTGTATTTAACTTTACGACAAATAAGTCCAGTTTTATTTTAAAAGCGCCTTGTCATTACATTTATGCTTACAAAAATCATTCTGCGTACATATTACGCATCAATATTTAAATCGTTTTCTTATAAATTTAAAAAAAATCCTTTTACCTTACTTCTGTAAAATTTGTCGTCAAAACGCCCTTAAGAAGTTTAAAAATTAAGCAGGCATAATGCCTCAAAATAAATATAGCAGTCAATTTTCTAATGTGGTCTACTAGACATAATAAGTTTTATTTGCCAATAACTATCAGATGCTTGTGAACTTTATTCATTCTAATTCTGTCAACATTCATTGCAAAAATCATATTGAGTATATTAAACGTGCATCATCTCGAAGTACTATCATATGCTAAGTTTGAATTAATTCTAATAATTAGTTCTTCATGTACTTTCAATACGCTACCCACCTGGGGACACCCTTGTATATATTCTGGTTAATTTGTTCTTAATGAATAGCATAATCTGCCTCTGAAAGTGTCCTTCTCTTTATATTATACGGTGTTTCTATTGTTTGTGTTCTTGTTCTTGTATTCTCTTTTTATACTAATTAAATAAAATGTTAGACAGATTATCATTATATAATTATTCGATTCCGAAGTGTACTTTATGACTTTACGAAAAGTCTGGAAAACAGGAAAAGATTTTTGATCTGTACTTACCTAATAGGACTTCCTCTCTTTAAGCGTACTTTTTATTAGTTTACATACTAAGACAAAACAAAACACCAAACAAAACAAAACACAGTTTGTTTTACTAAACATTATTATCTCCTATTGGCAATATTATCTATCCAAAAGTTATAAACAACAAATTAGTATTATTAATTTCTACTGCATTACTTAAATTGAAGGAAGTGCAAGTGGAAACTTATATATTTGACCTTAGTTCTAATATATTAGCATTATAAAGTTATTTTTTTAACATGGTCATAGTAAAATATCTCTAGTGTACTCCACTAAAACTCAAATCGGTTTTTGCTTTTAAGTTAACTGCAAATATCACACTTACTAGGCTGAGTAAGAGTTTTCGCATCGAAATTTATAATTTTATTTTAAACTTATAACGACAATCTCCGATAAAAGAAGAAAGAAACACTAATTAAAATATGCTTTTAAATAAAGTTTTTATTACACAACTGCCAATTTCATCTCACCATGTTTATACCAGAAAAGTGTGAACTTTCTTATTATACGATTATATTTTGTTCAAAAATATATGTAATCCTTTCAGCGGCTAAATGTTAAATGTGCTTAATTTTTCACTCACTGATGACGAAAATCTGGACTTTGCAACCGGTGTCTGTTTATGCTCGGCCACCGGCCATATCTCAACAACCGTTTATCGTACAACTTGGCAGAAAAAATCTTCATAGTAAAATGGACCACGGAAATTTCAACAAAAATATTTTTAAGTTTCCAAAATGATCGCAAGGGGGCGCAATTCTCAAGATGAATTAAAAATTCGATAATTTTTCGTTAAATTCTAGATTAAGATAGATTAAAATTTTTAGTAGCAACGTTTTTAGACGTTTTTATACAATTTTCATTTGAAACTTTTTGATCTAAGTCCCATACGTAGGGGAGGGTGGAGGGGGGCATGTCTACGTACAAAAGTAGGTATAATTTCGGTTTGCCTCAATGGATTTGAATGTTTTTGGGCTCATTAGATAGAAAATTTTACAAGGAATTGAGGAATATGCAGTACGAAATTACGTGGTTGGCAAAAAAGTACTTCTACTTTGGATATTATTGCTTTGCTGTTTAGTTATTCGATACTCTTTATTCTATCGTCCGTGCAGCTTCTATAACTATGGATATTTTCGTGCTAAGAAAACTAGAAAACACTATTTTTTTCTTATTTTTTTTAAATTTTCAGCAGCATAATATCTAAACAAATACCGAGAGAGTATTTTGCTAACGTTTGATTTCGAGAGAAATGCAGTAATAAAATATTCTTCAGGCAGAATTACGTAATGTAACTCAATATCGTATGATGTTGTTTTTGCTGTTCAAAAGATTAACAGAAGCTATACCGAAATGCAATATTTGTTTTATTTTATAAGACGTTGAGAAAGGAGCCGTTTGTATTTATTATTGGAAGTAATTAATTAAAAGATTCCTGAAGTTAAATGTAGAACTTTAAATATTTGTCGCTACTTCAAATTAATGACACCGTATTAGTTCCGTTTGATCTTTCGTTCGTTTCTAGATGCATTCAAGTGAGAAACGTTCCTTTATCTACATATCTTGTTTCAGGTTTTTAATTA
Organism: Amphimallon solstitiale; assembly: GCA_963170755.1. Lineage (NCBI taxonomy): Eukaryota > Metazoa > Arthropoda > Insecta > Coleoptera > Scarabaeidae > Amphimallon > Amphimallon solstitiale. Next base: position 191,287,148 of record OY720675.1, read on the forward strand.
ATATTATAGATGTTAATTTTACATGTTTGCTAAAATTGTTAATGGAATATTCATTTCTATAATCTTCTATAAAGAATTGTTTTTCTCATTTTGTAATATTTTTTCTGAAACTTGAATATGCTCAAGGATAAAATGATGATTACTTTTAAGCTGGGGTTTTCTTAATGGTTTGTTTGTTACTTCCATTTACTATTTTGCAAATATATTATATAGTTTTATTATTATAGTTTTTCACGTAAGTACCATAGTTAATAGAAATAAAAAATTCATCTATGAATAATCGATGTGGTTTTTATTCATGTACGTAGTATAAGAAAGTATTGTGATGATGAAAATTTTCGATCTCGAGATTTTTGCAGATGTCCATGTTTTGAAGTCCGCTGATACTGAAGAAGTGGTGTTTAAAAAATATTTAAAGGTGGATTTGGAATATTTTTTGAATAAATAAAATTTCAAAATTTGCACAGAAAGTAATACTTTTACTCTGAGCGAGTAGCACTTTCTTCGAATATTTCGCAAAGTATGCATTCTATAGAGATTTATTAAGAGAATGGAAGTATTTATAATAGGATTTTGATTAATTTGTATGTAAAAAAATTCTTAATATTTGAATTATTTTTCTAAGATAAAACTATTCAAAACAATCTAGAACAATTTTGTGTAATTTGAAATGCTCATACGTATAAGAAAGCCGTGTGGTGGCCACACTTCATTATTTACTTTCTTATACGTAGTATAAGGAAGTACTGTGATGACGAAAATGTTCGACCTCGAGATTTTTGCAGCTGTCCACGTTTTGAAGGCTCCTGATACCAAAAATGAGGTTTTAAAAAATGTCTCTCTCTCTCTCCCTATCTCTATCTCTCTGTGTGACCACGATAGCCGTAAAAGGGCTATAGATATCAATTCCAAATTTTTTATTTACTAGTATAATCTCCCTCTTGAGATCTGATTCATTTTCAGTAAAATCGGTAGACCGGAAGCAGTAGTTTACTTCAGTGAAAAAATCGAATTTTGTCAATCTTTCTTCAATTACAGTTATAGTTTAAACAAATTTATAAATAATTCAAATGTACTCAAAATTATATTTGAGAAAAAGTGTATTAAAAAAGTTTTTCGAAACTCCTGCCGGAAATGCATCTTTTACTCTTCTTGAAAATCAGTTTTTTTGCAAATATCTCGCAAGTCATGCTTTCTAGGCAGGTACATTACGAGTGTAAAAGTAATTAAAACATAATTTTCAATACATTTTGTATAAAAAAAATTCGGACCGGTAGGAACACTTTTACTCTAAGCGAGTAGCACTTTTTTTCGAATATCTTGTAAAGTATGCATTCTTTTAGAGATTTATTGATAGAAGTACTTAGAATAGGATTTTGAATAATTTTTGTATAAAACAATTCTTAAAATTCTATAATTTGAAACGCTCATACGTATAGGACAGTCGTGTGGTGGCCACACCTTATGATTATATTTTTTGGCCGATTGCGTAGAGGCACCCACTTATATTACACCTCAAGCACTCGTGTTATAATAACTTATAGAATAGAATCGTTCTGCACTTGGCACAAAAAAATTGGAAATTTTATGACGACCTGTCGGTTATCCCCTTTTGAACTATAATTAGTAATGGACACAATCTACTATTTTAACTTTCGATAGTTGCTGTTATCGATAGTCACTAGCGATGGACGTTATCGAATAACAATTGAATTAAATGAAAATGAATTCTTCAGAAGAGTCTATATTTTGGAATTAGCTTATAATTTATACCTATTAATTAGAGACCAACTTAATTACTATGGACAAACATAAAGAATAAATACATACATATATTTTGATATTAAACCTGTCGATCCACTTTTTATTTAAGCCTGTAGTCGTTTTTGAGTAATGAATCATTACTGGTGTTAACTTATAGGTCCCGGCATCGATTCCAACACAACATCTGGACATTTTTACTAACAAAGATATTTATGAGCTGCTATCGTGTTACCATGTATTTTGGTTGCATTTTGGCGCTTATTACTATTATTAATTTTGGCTGATGGTAAGTCATAAACGTGAAAATATATAAGCAAACTATCTATCGGAGGATGTGGAATTTTAATGTACTTACAATATGTTTGCATTTCCCACCAGCCAGCAAAAGTGGTTGTATGCTTCTTTCCCATAGATCAAGCATACCTCAACGAGGAATAATCTTCGTTATTACGACTTTACAAAGAATAATTCAAGAAATGATATTAGAATAAATATGAAACGACTGTATAATAGAAGAATTTTTCGTTATTGTTTATTTTACTTACTTTTATATTTCCTCAGTTCACTTTTTCATAACTTTTTTCAATATTCAATAATGATTGCGGTCTTATACTGATTGTGTATAATCTTCATGTGCATCGTATCACTTTAGTTCGATAGGTGATCATTTTACGTTTTATTTTAATTATAAAAAAATAGAATATGCCTTCCTTGTAACTAGTTTTCATTATAATACTTTTAATACATAATTTAAATTACTACGATGGTTTTTGTAAGAAATTCATGTAATTTAATCGAGTATTCATATTTACTTGAGCGGTAGTGTATGTATGTAAATTGAAAATAATATTATGTAGAAATCGTGGGTTGTTTACTCTGTTACATGTGTTGACTGTGCGCAAGTTTATCCAGGGCAACCCTCAACTCCGCTAAGAGCCAGAATTACATACCAATACAAATAAAATGAGATATGCTCCTAGCTTGCACATGTTACAGAAGGATGATCATCCAAATTTCAATAACATTAAAATATTCAGATCGAACAGAATAGAAAATCTAGCGTATTTTTTTTAGAAACTACAGCAAAGCATAATAATAAAAAACACAATGAATATAAGATTTTTTCACCCAAAAAAAGTCACTGAAGTTTGTTTCCCTTTGAAAAAACATATGCTTTATACCTGTGTTATATGTCATTTATGTTTGAAAAATGTCTTAAACAGACTTAATTTAAATTTATTGTCTAAGCATTTTATGAAATTTCTTGTTATTTTTCAAATACAAAATAACTAACGTATATAACGCAAATATTAATCTAATAACAATTACAAGAAATATTTATCTATTTAATACTAAATTACAACTTTTATTTTCGCAATTTATATGGTAACGTAGTCTTCCTTTCTTTCCATTTCTTGATATTTCAACATGCGACCGGTTAATTTTTCATCTAAGCGTGTAGTTTCAGACAAGATCTCTTATAGTGTATGACATATTGTTTAGAATTAATTTAATTGTGCTTTATGGTGTGCAATTTCATCGTCTGAAAGTTGTTCAATTATAACATCAAATGCTGTTTTAAATTATTATATTTTACTGCATTAAATTAAGCGTTGATATATTCACTTAATTAAAAAAAAATGTAAGAATAGTTTTTGGTGTGGTAGTTTAGTAATTTTGCAGTATTCACAAATATCTGAAAATAATTAAACATATTGAAATCATTAATGCGTAACTTGTAACTTCTAAAAGTAACACTAGGATATTTTTGATGGGGTAAAAAAACACCCAATTAAACCTCTAATTACAAACTTCTACCACTATGAGGTTTCTTCAGGTTCGAACAAATAGTTTACACCTTAAGGCGAGCGTTAGTTTTTAGTTTCGGGGTGAAACGAAAATCCAATGTGAGGGGTAAACTTAAGTGTCGTAAAGTGGCGCTTCGTATTGACAAAAAGTCGAACTTAATTTGACAAAATAAAAGAAACGTAGATTTCTTTTACCGTAATAAATTTATTTTTATCGTTATCACAGTCGTTACTATTGTCGGGAATTAAGCTATCAAAATGATGCCCCTAAGATGACTAACTGTGAACTCGAGGACGTAAATAATTAAAACATGTACGAAAACTATTTAAAATGCAACATATTTTAGAATCGCATGATTTATTCACATACCATTGACCAGTTTATTTTAAACTATCTTTTAATAATTTTTATGGCAGTCGAAAGATTAATTTATTAATAAATTAAAATGTGTATTGTTTATTACTAGATATATGCCCGTACCCTAGAATGAAGCCATTGGCCTAAGGTTTGTACGCAGAGAGTATTTGTTGCTAGTTTCCAACTTTTCTAATGGGCATGCGCCAGCCAAAGTTTGATATCAAACTAGACATTAAGAACGCCTTTCTTACTAAAGTTGACTAGGCTTATTTTTAAATATAAAATATATTAATATATTTTATTAACTGCCTGGTTGAAATTAGGCATTACACAGTATTAAGTAAGTGCACTGTTGTTTAACACTTGGGCATTTTTGGATTTACATTTTAAGGTAATACTATATTTTTTAATCAACACATATTTAGTGCTTTAACATACACCTTCCTCGTTATGCTGCACTGACGAAACCAAACAATGTAGAAACATATATGTCTGTAGCTACAAACACATCTAAAACACATACATACTTAAGTCGTTTATTATTTTGTGTATTTTCTATCAAATGTACATGTCTAGGTAAACCCAAACCATTTAATGGGACTGCATAAGTAATACCGGTTGTTCTATGCTTATTTGCTTACCTTTTCATTTATACACGACTGATTTTACATTCTATATTGTCATTATACCAACAGCTCTACTCGTAATTCTTTTAATTACATAGTTGCTTCGTTATTATTTATATAATTACATTAATTGAACAGTTTAAGGTAGACCTAAACCTTTTAATGAAACTGCATAAGTAATCCCGATTGCCCTATGCTTATTGTTTACATTTTCATTCATACATATTTGATTTACATTCTACAATTATCAATGTATTCTAAATGACATCCAGTTGTCATATTGTTATTACTTTTGCTCATCATTTGCCACTACTACCATGAAGATATTAATTCATTCATTTTTCTAATATAACCATAAAATATTCTTAATCTGTGGTAATCTTAATTTAGAAACAATTCAAATATGGAGGGTTAGTTTAGTTGTAAATTATTTTTATAATACTTAGAACATCATATCTATTTTAGGATATTTAATACAAGAAATTTTGATGTTTTCAAGTACCAGCAACTGAATTAAAACAGTAAGGCAATCTGTAGAAAATTTAATACACATTATTTTGTATTATCATGGGTCCGATAATATAAATTTTTTTATATTTATAGGATTTATTTTTGTTTTTATGTATTTGTTTTTAAAGATGATCTATAGAATATTTTTTTATTTTCATATATTTCCAAACCAAACTTATTTTTCACATACACGTATGATTATATGTTATAGATATATGTACAAATATGAATATAATTGCACTACGTACAACAACAAATAAAGCTATCGTGATAGATGATACCTAGACACAACCAACATAGCCACCACAAGAAATTCTATGTGAAATAAAACAAACAAATGTTTAAGATTTATACTGTATTTAATAACAACGACAGCTGTTTAGATTAGAAATCAATTCAATGAATTAATCCATAAAAAATACTTAATACAAAGGAAAAAAATAGGGTCATTAATCAATAACAAATTAAGTCAAGTAGAACATTCTTACAACAATTTTTCAGAACATAAGTTTTGTAATAGATTTAGCAATCTCATCAACACAGAGTTCAATGAAAAAGAAATTGATGTATTAAGCAAAGGTTTTAATTACAACATAAAAACAGAAATTAGTAAGAAATATTTAGAACTATTAGCAATAGAAAATGAGATAGCATTAAAAGAAAGTAACAACCTGAATATACTAAATATCAAGCAAGCAATAAACCACGACGGTTAACAAAAATAGTCAAATAGCTAGGAATATTAAGAATAAAGCAAAAGATAATAATTTAATTTTCACACTAGCAGATAAGAGTAAAACAGTGATAGCATTAAATAAAGCAAATTACATATCAATAACAAATCAATTTCTAGATCCAGGAAAATATATTGTAATCCAAAAAGACTAGTGTTTCAAAAACAAATCATTGAGACGATTAATTATTAACCTAGCTTGTTTAATATCAGTAATTATTATGAAAGAAAAATTAAAAGTAATGAATCCACAACCACCAAAACTATATTCTTTAATTAAATTGCATAAAGAAAATTATCCGATGAGACTAGTTGTTTCATATGTTAGAGTACCAGCAGTTAAAGTTTCAGAATGTTTGATAGATATTATAATTAAGCATACGAAATTCAAACCTAAATATAGTATCAAAAATAGTTTTCAGTAATGAATAATATGAAAGATCTTAAGTTATCTGATAACACTAAATTAATTTCATTCGATGTAGAAAAACCTTTTTCCGAGTGTCGCACCTACTGAAACAGTTGAGTTAATTGAAAGGATGTTAGAATGTAAGAAAACTAACATTGTAATAAAACATGAGCTTTTACAATTATTATCTGTTTGCTTAGAACAGAATTACTTTTCATTTGAGAATAAATTTTATTAGTGCACTAGTGGTTTAATTATGGGAAATCCTTTGTCACCTCTATTAGCAGAAATTTTTATGGACAATTTAGAGAGTAAGATTTTTGAGAATAATATATTAACTAAGAACGTATTATTTTGGTTCAAATATGTGGACAACATTTTGGTAGGATATACAGGTACAAACAGACAATTAAATGATTTATTTGAGTTTATTAATTACCATATTACGTTTACACTAGAAAAAGAATTAAATAATAGTATCAATTTCTTAGATCGTACGTTAAAAAGAGTCAATAACCAAGTACAATTTTCAATTTACTACAAAGAATCACATACTGGCATAACCATTCACAACAAATCCAACCATCCATACCAACACAAATTAGCGGATTACCACAGTATGATCCATACAGACTATAGTAAAGAATATAGCATTATTAAACAAATTGCCTATAACAATGGATAAGACCCAAATTTATATTTATTTATTAGATAAATTAATTTCTAAGAGATTATTCAACAAAACGTTACAAGAAATTTATCCAGTTACTAAAACCACTACAATTAAAAAGTTTAAATCTTTCACTTACTTAGGGGAGGACCAAGTAAAACTAACAAAATTCCTTAGCAAAGAGAAAATTAATATTGCATACAAAACAAACAATAACCTTGTGAAATACATCAAGAATAATAAAGGAAAACTAATTCACAACAATAAATCGGGAGTCTATAAGTTAACTGGTGGTACATGTACTAAGGGATTTATAGGTCAAACAGGAAGAGCATTTAAAACACGGATCGCTGATCATTACTCCGCTTACATAAACCAAAAAAATTATTCGACTTACGCGAATCATTTGATAGATAATAATCACAGTTTTAATAAACATTTTGATATTCTTCACATTGAAAATGAAAGTATTAAACTAGATTTACAAGAAACATTAGAAATTAATAAATATAAACATTCAGACAACTTATTAAACGATAAAGTGGACCTAAACTCATCACCATTGTTAAATCTATTCAGTCAGTAATATAGTTTCCCTAATTTCACACATAACCTCTGTTAGCAATATATTTAGTTACACGTAATTTTTGTATAGACCCGATACTTTTAGAGAAGAAATTGTTATTTATATATTAGTTCTAAGAATTTCTAATAACCGCACACTATATATAAGAGTTGAAGCGTTGATTGATACATAAAGATGCGCAACTACATAGTACTGAGCGTGGCCAAAACTGGGTCCGAGATCTATAGCGATGCATCAGTCGTTTGGGTCCGAGATTCGAAACAGCCCGAGACAGCGATGATGTTTCTCGGTAAGGGGTTTCCGGGACGACTTAACGGAAAGACACGCAATTTTACTATAGCGTTGCGCATCTTTATGTATTCCTTCAATCAACGGTTTAAGTGTATGTAGATAGTCATTATTGTATATGTCAAACTGAAGAAGCTACATTATAGCGAAACAGCTGTCGTTGTTATTAAATACAGTGTAAATCTTAAACATTTGTTTGTTTTATTTAATATTGAGAATAGATTGACATCAAGTAAAGACCAACTCAATCAAAGATTTACAAGAAATTCTATTTGAAAGACGTAAACACGCATGTGCGATCTCTTAGTCAGAATTAAAACACCTAATTCTGTTGATTGTTTGAAAATCATTTACAACTGCAAAGGACTACGTATGCCGCTCATGTGTTTCCAAAAACCACTCAAAATGGATATTTTGATATCATTCGATGCGTCTTCAAATGATGATTATTTGATATCACCGCGCCAAAACAATAACTTAACAAATAATTTTCATTTTCTTTATATTAGTGAGAAAGAGAGCGGTAGATGATTAACTTCATTCTTTATGTGATGAATTTCAAATAGGAATTATACATCAATCTTTAATAATTTAATGAGGCCTCAAATTAAGGGAATTTTAATATTTAATAAAAAAAAATATAATCTTATATCGTATTGAAAATAAACTGTTTTTAATTAAAATCTAAAATTAAATGGCAGGATAAAAAGTTTGGGAAAGGTATAGCACGAAATCGATCTCTACAAACAGAATTTTGCCATAATATTGTTCCGTTAAACTCATGACTTCCTTTACTTCTCTTTCAAAACACCTCCGGTATAGAAGACAGGCCTTTATTTGATTATCACATCTTTGACGCTATAAAAAGACTCCTAAGGGTCGTCGATTTCAAAAGAACTAGTCTTCTCAATACTAGGAACGAACCGTGTCGTATTGACGTCGTCGGAGATAGATTAATGATGCATATTATTAACTTTGCTCTTAACAGAAAATGCGGACAAATAAATAATGTCAGTACATAATTGAATTTATTCTCGCCGGTTTTTATAAGTATAATAAAGTTCTGGCATTTTGTTTTATCGTCCCTTCCGTTTTACATATATTTACAGGTTTAAATTAAATTTATTTAAATTATGTGGTTAAAACGCCGCCTGCTTTTCTTCTGACGTATCGTGCTTGTTTTCTGTTAATTACAAATAATTTCGTTTAAAAAAATGCCAACATAAATTCTTGCAACTGACATCATGAGGGTAGATAGCGGGATCTATTTGAAGTTGAATTAAATATCTCTAATTTTGTGTTCATCGTATTTAACACAAGAGAGAGCTTTAAACGCTTAATTGAATTGGATTTCAATACTATAATTTCATTAGAAGCTGTCTGACTTACTTTTCATCGCTCAAAATTAATACCTTTAATTGAATTTTATTTATTATGATGTACGCATGTTTATGATAATATACGTTTTTTTCAAAACTGAGTTTGCTCATTAGTGCCTTAACAATTAAGTTTATCACCATTCCTTATTTTTTTACCTATCACAAATACATGTAAAATGCTATTTTCGCAAAGTTAATTTAGAACTAACATCCTTTTTAAAGATAAATCAGATAATATAATGTTAAAAAAATTCTTATTCGCAGAATTGCAAGCAAGTCTTATGACTATCTTTGGCGGACATCATACGTGGGAACGGGCATAGGATATCTCCATTAAAATTGGCGATGAGATTTTGCCAATTGTTGACAGGACTTGCTTGTTGGGGCTACCTATTGACAGTCCGCTTTTCTCATTCCACATTGGTGATTCTCTGAGCTCCGCATACTGTAGACTGAGGATCTTATACTACAATAGACACTTGTTTAATCGGATTGCTTCGATATGATTCTTTTTAACAATGGTCAATATTAATCACATTCAGAAGGTGCAAAAAGTATTCTTGCTGTTTATATTTGAACCAAGAAGTAGTGAGACGGTCTCTTATACTTTCACATGGTTGGTTGGACATGTTGTTACACCTTTTTTTTGTATATCTTACCTTATCTGCATTCTATCATTTTGTTGCATTTCCAGCGAGTGACGTTGTATACTTGCCTTGTATAATTTCGTAGAATTTATCTTTTGTTTACTGTTGGAATTACGTATAAATATTTTCTGCGGAATGTGGAATTTTCATGTAATTTATTTTATTTAGTTATCTCGTGTAATTAAGTGGTTTCCTTCATTTTTAATTAACTTGGATTTATTTTACCTCAGTTTGCGGAGGTGGCGCCATCTCGGGTGTGCGAATGTTTATGCTATTAGGAAGTTTTAAGAATCTCTTACGTTTAATGATGTTATATTTCTCACGTCGATGCATAATTATCCGCGATTATGTCTATTTAATTATTACTTTGTTTGTTCTTATTAATCTGTCCCATTTCTTTTAAATAATTTTACGTAACACTTCACCTTCTACTTAGATGTCGCTGTCACGTTAGGTGGCGCGGGCATCCTTGACCTTGGCATCGTGATCCTGTCATCCTGGCATTCTTCCGATATCGATCGAACAATCTAGTTGATTTTCAAAGCGATCCATTTGCTTCAATCTGAGCTCACTGTAATTAATGGACTGTTTTGTCTATCTACCGTTCAATTCACACGATAAAAATGTGGATCTTAAACAGTGACAAGTATATTTTTGGTGTTTAATTAGTCGTTCTTGGCTGCGTTTGTGCAGGATTTATTTCGTTTGAAGTAAATCATTGGATCGGTAAGCTTATTAACTTTCTTAATTTCTCTTTCAGATGACTAATGCCCTGTTTCGCATGTTTCCCCTTTTAGTTTTTTTTATATATATCTATTCCGTACTATCGATCGTATTTCCGTACGAATACGTGTCTTGGATTGCGGAAGCAACGCCATTGGTCGCCATCTTCCTTCCTGTAGGCACATGGCTTCTTAACATATTGGACTAGCTGAAGTATCCTTACCGCCCCTCTTGTGTGACGATTTACTCCATCCAATTTTGGACACGGGATTAATCAATCTTATGTGGATGTCTAGTGGGAAAAAGCCGATGTCCTGTGAGGATTAAGTACATTTTAAGTTATGTATACAATCGTTTTATTTGGGAATTTATTTATCTGTATTGCTTTTAACTAATTTCATTGGCATCACTTGCCCTATTTTCTGTAAATGTAATTTCATTAACGTTATAAGGAACATTAAGATTTGCTAATTTTTGTTGATCGATTCCCACCCGGATCAGCCTGTTGAGGATTTTAAAATTGCAATTAAATTACATGAATTTCACGTTATTTTAACTATTAGGCCCACCGACAGCTTTAGCTGGTGAGGCTACTGATTTATATTTGAGTAACGAGGGCTCTCGACATGTTAAATTTGTTTGGTGTACTTGCTTTTATTTGGAGACCCTCGACGATAGAATATAGATTGGTTGGCTTCCATACATTGATTTCAAAATTGTAGATAGTCAATTGTTTTTTTTATACCTCAAAATATCGTTACAGCATGTTAGGTCTGTAGAGGCACTAATGTAAGCAAGATCTTGTACTAGCCTTAAATTTCTTTTGCTTTCTAATCATTTAATCGAATTTTAGTGTATACCTGTTTTTTCTCTTTAAATTAATTGTTATTGTTGTTTATATCGTATATGAATGTCTTATTACACCCCGTGTACCTAAAGTATTTTCGCTGTCGGAATAAGTAACTTATTGGAGTGGGCCTGAAATAGAATGACAGCTGGCGCCTAAGAGTCATCCACCTTCAGTATTCTGAGTGACCCATCCCCCTAAAACCGAAAGTTAGAGGCACAGGCTCAACCCCATCTTTTCCAACGCACACTAGGGAAGTAAGGTAAGGCAAGTTGAAGGTAATGCACAATAAATTCAATAACCTTGGAGATGTAAGCTAAACGGAAGACCATCACGCGACAGACCACCATTTGTAGCTTCAGCTAGAAGATCCTCGGTTTTAAGGACAACTAACGTCGCCACGAGGAAGACAAAGTCAACCTGCGTGCCATCTGAGACCCAGGAAATATAAATCAAAGAATAAGGAATTATCGCGGGAAGAACATCAGGCTTCCAAATGCACAATTTATTTTTTCCCCAAAGATGTCTCCACTATATCTTTGTTACAATCGACACCAGTTACAACTGACACCGGTTTCCCCTACTAAAATATAATTAATTTTATTATTCATATAATGTGAAACTTTTAATAAATGAAATTATTATATTTTATGTATGTAACGCTGAAATGTAGTTTAATTTAAATGCCTTACTTTTTTGCTTTGAAGTTACTTGTGTTTAATTTCATATTATCGTCGAAATGTATCATCCTACCCAAAGAGCATATAACATACAATGAATAGCACAAGCTCCATACAATTTATATATCAATGAAATTGTTAATTAAGAATAATTCGAATATATTCTTTTTTTTCTTGAAGATCGTTCCGAATGTGTTTTAGGCAAAACACATCTGCAGAGATTTTATTATATAATGTATCTGTTTATAAAATGATTTTGGATTGTGCTGCTTATTATTTTATATTTATAAATACCGTTATATAATTTGCCATATCAAACAAAAATAACCTCAATAATAAAGAATACGGAAAATAAATGTATGTATGTTCTTGTAAACAATTATAATTTTAATATATTTCTAATAGCTTGTCGCTTGTGAGAAATTGATGTAGCAATACCACTATTTATGAATTATAAACAAACCAATATTTCTGAAAGTTTTATGGCAGGAGTTTGGAATAAATAAAACTTTTACGTTTCTCGTTCCGGAAACCTATTGAAAATTTAACCACTCGAACTCCTTCTTGGCGATATCTTCCAAGTACGTATTTGTAGTTTTATTTTAGAATTCAAATCAAGTGTTGGTTAGCATTTTCCGCATGCAATTTTTATCATATATACTCGTTTGCTTGTTACAAACTAGACAACTAGACTTTTGAAGATAAAATAAAATTGATAAAAGATGAATCTTTTAAGTTTTAATAATATTGTCTGTTATAAGCGAAAACAATATATAACTAAAGTTTGAGTTTCTAAATTATGCTGACTAAGTATGAAATATTTATAACTAATTACATTTTACGTATTTATATATACATAATTTAATAATGAGACAAAATTAAAATTAAAAATTGACTTAAAGGCACTGTGCAATATTAATATTGATCAGAGTAATTAAAAACTCGTGTAAGAACTGCTAAGCTAATTTGAAATAAAAATAGGAACATCTAATGCCTTTATTATAACTAAGGGACTTTAGCCGGAAGGATTATTCAAATAAACTATTCAAAGTACATATGAGGAACCTGGCAGCCAAGAGGTAAAATATATATTTTATGAATATTTGAATGAAGTACATCAGTGAATCTTTAGAACAGCTTTCTATTTACCAGAGCTTAATAATGATATTTAATACTGATCTGTATAACTATTACATCTTAAAGTAACGAGTCAGTTAGAGTTTAATGTTGCAAGTCAACTTTATTTTGTAATTTTTAACTTAACTTATATCGCTTGGCCTTTAAGGTTCTCGTATACTATGTAAAAAATGAGGTGTGGCCACCACACGACTTTCGTATACGTATGAGCGTTTCAAACTATACAATCTTAAGAATTTTTTTTATACAAAACTTATTCAAAATCCTATTCTAAGTACTTTTATTCTCTTAATAAATCTCTATAGAATGCATACTTTGCAAGATATTCGAAAAAAAGTGCTACTCGCTAAGAGTGAAAGTGCTACTTCTGGTCCGAATTTTGAAATTTCATGTATACAAAAAATATTGCAAATATAACTCTAAATACTTTTGTACTCTTAATAAATATATATAGAATGCATAATTTACGACATATTTGCCAAAAATCGCTATTCGGTAAGAGTAAAAGTGATACTTCCGGTCCGAATTTTGAAATCTTTTTTATACAAAAGATATTGAAAACTATGTTTTAAATACTTTTATACACGTAACGTACCTGTCTAAAAAGCTTGACTTGCGAAATATTCGCAAAAAACCGATTTTCGATAAGAGTAAAAGACCTACTTCCGGTAGGAATTTCGAAAAACTTTTTAAATAAAATTGTTCTCAATTTTAATTTTAAGTACACATGAATTCTTTATAAATTTGTATAAACTTAGTATTTGACGAAATATTGGCAAAATTCGATTTTTTCACTAAAGTAAACTGCTACTTCCGGTCTACCGATTTTACTGAAAAACTAATCAGATCTCAAGAGGGAGATTATACACGTGAATACAAAATTTGGAATTGATATCTCCAGCGGTTTGACCGCTATCGTGGTCACACACAGACACAGACACACACACACACACACACACAGACACACAGACATTTTTTAAAAACCACTTTTTTTGGTATCAGGGGACCTCAAAACGTGGACATCTGCAAAAATCTAGAGGTCGAAAATTTTCATCATCACAATACTTCCTTATACTACGTATAAGAAAGTAATATACTACGTATAAGAAAGTAAAATGGATCCTAAAAATATCAAAGTATATATATCATAGTAACTGATGGAAATATATATACTCATTTCTATGATTAAATATTGCCAACTCTAGATGTCAACCATATAGATTATGGGACATACAAATTGATCAAAAAAGGAGGCCTGGGCGTGAATACAGAACTGTAATATAGGCTACAGGTATATCTTATTTTGAACGATAGATAGAGCGATATAGCAACACTTCTTAATAAGAATTAATTAACAGGTTAATTAACATTGCAGGTATAGATATTGTAGATATTTACACATACTTTTACTTTCTTATACGTAGTATAAGGAAGTATTGTGATGACGAAAATTTTCGACCTCGGGATTTTTGCAGATGTCCACGTTTTGAAGTCCTCTGATACCAAAAAATGAGGTGTGGCCACCACACGACTTTCTTATACGTATGAAAGTGTTACTTCCGGTCCGAATTTTGAAATTTCATTTATACAAAAAATATTCCAAATCCAACTCTAAATACTTTTGTACTCTTCATAAATATATATAGAATGCATAATTTACGACATATTTGCAAAAAATCGCTATTCGATAAGAGTAAAAGTGGTACTTCCAGTCTAAATTTTGAAATTTTTTTTATACAAAAGATATTTAAAAGTATGTTATAAATACTTTTATACTCGTAATGTACCTGCCTAGAAAGCATGACTTGCGAGATATTCGCAAAAAACTGATTTTCGATAAGAGTAAAAGACCTACTGCCGGTAGGAATTTCGAAAAACTTTATTAAAAAAATTTTTCTCAAATTTAATTTTGAGTACATTTGAATTCTTTATAAATTTGTTTAAACTTAATAATTGACGAAATATTTGCAAAATTCGATTTTTTCACTGAAGTAAACTACTACTTCCGGTCTGCCGATTTTGCTCAAAATCTAATCAGTTCTCAAGAGGGAGATTATATTCGTAAATACAAAATTTGGAATTGATATCTACAGCGGTTTGACCGCTATCGTGGTCACACACACACACACACACAGAGAGAGAGAGAGAGAGAGAGAGAGAGAGAGAGAGAGAGAGAGAGATACAGACACACAGACATTTTTTAAAAACCACTTTTTTGGTATCAGGGGACCTCAAAACGTGGACATCTGCAAAAATCTCGAGGTCGAAAATTTTCATCATCACAATACTTCCTTATACTACGTATAAGAAAGTAAAAAGTGGTTTTTAAAAAATGTCTGTCTGTCTGTCTGTCTGTCTGTCTGTGTGTCTGTGTGTCTGTCTGTCTGTGTGTGTGTGATCACGATAGCGGTCAAACCGCTGTAGATATCAATTCCAAATTTTGTATTTAGGTGTATAATCTGCCTGTTGAGATTTACAAGTAAAAATTGAAATAAATTCAAATTGAGTTCAAAACAGTTTTATTTAATTCACAACAATTGTTTCACCCTACTAGGGCTTCATCAGGTGATGAATATTATAATTATGTTGAGATTTGATTAGTTTTTCAGTAAAATCGGTAGACCGGAAGTAGTACTTTACTTCAGTGAAAAAATCGAATTTTGCAAATATTTCGTCAACTACTAAGTTTAAACAAATTTATAAAGAATTCATATGTACTTAAAATTAAGATTGTGAACCATTTTATTTAAAAAGTTTTTCAAAATTACTACCGGAAGTAGGTCTTTTACTCTTATCAAAAATCAGTTTTTTGCCAATATTTTGCAAGTCATGCTTTCTAGACAGGTATGCTATGAATATAAAAGTATTTAGAACTTAATTTTCAATATCTTTTGTATTAAAAAAATTTCAAAATTCGGACCGGAAGTATCACTTTTACTCTTACCGAATAACGATTTTTTGCAAATATGTAGTAAATTATGCATTCTATATATATTTATTAAGAGTACAAAAGTATTTAGAGTTGGATTTGCAATATAATTTGTATACATGAAATTTCAAAATTCGGACCGGAAGTAGCACTTTTATTCTTAGCGAGTAGCACTTTTTTTCGAATATCTTGCAAAGTATGCATTCTATAGCGATTTATTAAGAGAATGAAAGTACTTAGAATAGGATTTTGAATAAGTTTAGTATAAAAAAATTCTTAAAATTGTATAGTTTGAAACGGTCATAAGTATAAGAAAGTCGTGTGGTGGCCACACCTCATTTTTTTCTTTATTTTGGAATTTTCATATGCATAAACTATTATATAACGAATAACTGCATTTCCTACGTACTTTTACAATATTTAGATCAGTTAATTTTTAATTATATGCCATTATTTTAGCAAAATTTTCTACACTCATTTTTGAATAAAAGGTATCTCTATTATTCTCTATATAATTAATAATAATACACGATACAAATATCCTTCAATTGATATTCAACTATTAGGTATTATGCAATTATGAATCATTATTACGATTACTTATTACTAAAATTTCTGTTTTTTGTTGTATTCAATGCTTTTGGTGGTAGTTCGTTTCGAATTTTGCAAATTCCTTTATACAACAAATTTTGCAAATCAAACTCTAAATTCTTTTATACAATATACGTTTCTAAAATGCATAAAGTGCGAGAATTCGTCAAACTGGGTGTTGTAAGTTTAGAAATCATTTTGTATGGCGTGGTTCTTAAATTTAGTTTTGATTACTCTATTTAAAAAAAAAATCATTTTAGTAGTTGACGAGGTGTTAGTAACATTTTATTTTTGTTACTATTTCTGCCTTGCCAATCTGACTGAAAATTCAGCTAGCTCGTCGCAAGAAGGCAATAAATACTCTTATATTTAAATCAATTAATATCAATTAATAATCGTTTGATCTCT
Source organism: Amphimallon solstitiale (assembly GCA_963170755.1). Lineage (NCBI taxonomy): Eukaryota > Metazoa > Arthropoda > Insecta > Coleoptera > Scarabaeidae > Amphimallon > Amphimallon solstitiale. The sequence continues at coordinate 191,304,241 of OY720675.1, forward strand.
ATAGTGGTCACACACAATCACACTGACTTGTTTACGAAAACCATTTTTTTCATCGAGGGACTTCAAAACGTGGAAAAGAAGTAAAAGTTGCTTTTAAGAAAGAAGCATGTTTCTACAAACAACGGATACTGTTGGAATCTATTTACTATGATTAGCATTACCTTAATTAAATTCCTCAATTACATTTTTATGTAGAGTATTTTGATTTAGAAAACATGATACAGTTTGTTCACTAATATTACTAGCGCAACATTTATGTTTTGGTTATGTAAATTATCTTCAATATTGCCCAATAAATATTTCTAATTTCTTTTTATCTTGCACAATGGACTATCTACTGGATTTGTATATACATATACGAGTATATCTGATGCGTATACAACTTTAGGAAATTTCTTTTCTTTTCTACTAACAATATATTGTGTATTACGATGTTAGTATTATTTTATATTATTGAATGTTTTACATACAACCTTCTGTGTTATTATTTTATCACCTTATTCTGTTGATCAAAATTTTACAATTATTTACTTTTCAGAAAGGCTAATTGTAGAAATAATAAGAATTAAAAACAAGTATTGAACTCAAGTAACAAATATTCAGAATTTCTGGGTTCAACAAGCATTACGTTCTTTTTTGCATTTTAAAATTTAGCAGTCATGTAAACGTAACACATAATGACTTAAAAATACGTCAACTGTAAGTTGGTCACATTATCAAAGTATAAAAGACCACAGTATATCATGGAATAAAAATATGAAAAAAAACCTCTCGCAATGAATTTACAGATAAAAGGTTTCGAATTTTCATAAATTTGAAAACACTTTCAACATGCTTTTTCTGCGAGAGATCAGCCTCAAATGTAATATATAAAATCTTAAAATTAGTAGAAGTTAATGTTATGTATATGCATCAATGTAAATTGCAAGCGGAGTTTAGAGAAAACTGATATTTTATTTGTCTATATATGTTCCATTATCGATCACACATTTATTCCAACATTTTCACAATAAAGCTGTGCCTTTAAAAATGCTTTTAATACATATCCCTATCTCCTCTTTGAGGTATTTATTCGAACAAAGACAGTATTCCCACAAGCGATTTTTTAATTTAGGAAAGAATCAATAGTCACTTCGTGCCAAAGTCATACTCGTCGACAACGTCACTGACTTGTCGAACTTTATAACCTCTTTAATTGTCATGAAGTAACATAAACTTTTGATCAGAGTTGTAGGACTTCATTTGTTATATGGCGATTTACAACTTTCTAATTCCTTCCTTATAGACCTCTCCTGTTATTGTAGAGACTATTTGCATGTATTCAATCAAAAAGATTTTACTCATATCCCAAAACACCCAATTCATTCCTAAATCTTCGTGTGAAATTGTGAATACTGTAGCTTCCGATCTTGGGTAATCATCAGTTCATTCCCTACGTAGGTGGATAATATAGGAATCTCGCTCCTACAATGGTTTTCTCTACATTTAGACAAATTTATTCTCATCAAACCCTGAAATCAAATTAATGTGAGCACAATATCACAAGTCATAACGATAATCGTGTCATCAGCATAAGGAGTAACAGGCACTAGCGGTAACGCATTAATAAAAACAACGATCAGAAGTGGCCTCAAAATAGAGCCCTGCAGTACGCTGACGTAATTTGCTGCGAAACTGAATTAATAGTGTTTATTATGCCAATAAGTTTAATATTCGCAACCACGGTGATTCCCGCTAATTTCAATATGAACAAATTCAAGCCTGTAGCTACAGGATAACTTCTTTAATAACAGTCACTATCAATAAATTGAAAGTCGTTGGGCATATGACATTTCACATAAGCCACAAACTCTTTATTGTTTATGTTTGTTAATATTTCGATTGTAATATTCTTTAAAGTCGTTGAAGATTTTTTGCTATAAAACTAGAAAAGTTTAGATAATTCAAATAATAGACGTACTTAATGTCTGCTGAACCACCAAGGTTTTTTAGAGTTTAACAATATCACAAATCAGTAATTATCGGACTATATAATTATAATATTTTATATCTAAAGGAATGATTCAAATTTTAATGAGACATGTATCATCATGTGTTTTTCAATAGATACTCTAGCAACGATTCGAGATGACATTTTTTCGGTATTCATAAAAGTAACATCTGCAATGTAATACTTTTTCGTGAAAACCCGTCGTCAGTATATAATGTTGGGGATAAGATGATGGGGGCATTGCATGTTTTCATTTCAGTTAATATTGAAAAGTACATCCTCTGACTTGCCTCTTAACAAAACGAGCGAATCGAAAGACCCTAAAGCCGCGTTCTCTGGAACAACACTAATATATTTTCTTGTTTAGCACGAAATTTTTTTTCATATCTTTCTTTAATACCGTGAAAGTATAAAACCCTGTAATTGTAATATTTTTGAGTTGAATTTTGTCTCGTTAGATGTATATCTCTACAATAATGTTTTCCCTTAATATTTTCATGTCGACATTAAAACGTACCAGGGGTAGAATATATATTTAGATTATTTATAATGCGTGATTTGTAATAATATACACTAATATTTTTTTTTATTTTTTTATAGATGCGTTAAATAACGAGTGACAGAATATAAAAAGATGATAATGCGAAAATGTGTAAATTAAAGAATGAAAATGGAAAATACTAGATGTAGGTGTGTATTTGTCAATTTGACGTAGTGGCATCATTGAAAACAAATATAGTATACTGATAACAACATAACAAAAAGAAAAGGAAAACATCAGGATGCGCAGTTCCATTGGGAGATTCTTGATTTATCAAAGACGACATCCAACATCACTACATGGCAGAAAATGCGTTAAATGGCAGTTGGGGTTCTAGTGGATAAGATTTTATACATGTTATTTAATCAACAAATACTATGTCAATGCTCTACTGAAAAGAACAAATATGTAGTTTGAAACATAATTGTGTCTACAGCTGCCACCTACACCTAGTACTTTCCATTTATTTTCTTTAATTTACAAATTTCCACTTACTCGTATTTGTCACTCGTGGGTCATTTAACGCTTAGGTCTGTATTGTCTGCTATCTGATAAAGTTGGACGTCGTCATTTGGTGAAGTTGGATGTCGTCTTTGATAAATCAAGGATCTTCCATTGGAACTGCACATAATAATAATTTGCTTTACTTGTTATTAAATTAATATTATTTATTGTATATTTTATGTTTTCAATAATTATTATTGAAATTACTTTATACAAAAATTGGAAAAGGAAATAATGAATTATACTAAATTAAAAAAAAAAATTATAAATAAAAATAAATTTTCATTTTGTGACTATATATTTTATGCATGTATAGTGAGTTTGGGAAACGTTGGAAATAACAACATCCCTAATTAATAATTTTCGTTGCAGTTTTGTTTGTTGTATGTTGTCCAACGAAAACACTGGAGAAGACAATAAATATTTGTCGAATCGTCTAAATATATTTTAAGACTAAACTTTGACTGATAATATGGTGAAAATAGGTCGCTGATGCCAATAAAATAAATATAAATAAGAATATTATATTCGTGGTATAATAGTGGTAGATATATATATATACACAAAAATGACATTTGTAAACTACTCAAAATCAAGCCAAATCAAACAGTGACAGATAGACTTCATAAAATAAAAAATATAACTAAGGATTACTGGGCAGATAATAAATTGCTAAATTAAATAATTATAATAATAATAAAATATAATGTCCATAAAAGCTATTATATCGTAATAGTTTTTATAAAGATTGTATCATATGGCGAAGAAAAAAATTATACCGTATACCGTATGTGTCAATTTTCATTAGGTATATGGATTCAATGTTTACATGCGATTTATACGTATACAAATAATATGTGGCAACGTGTGTCACCCCTACTATCCGTCACCAATCCCGACAACAATCGACATCACAACGACTTACTCCGATCTTCCCACTTCTACATTAAATGTTTAGCTGCGAACACTTTACGATCTAGCCTGCAATAAAAGCCGTCATCATCAAATTGCCGCCGCGATCTAGTAGTTTATTATTATTTTCAGAATCCTTTTTTTTTTACGTTATTTTTAATTTTATTAGAATTACGCTTTTGTTTGTGACATGCAGCGTGAACGCAGCTTAATAATTCTCTGCATTTACTGAAAGGAAAAAGAAAAATCCTTGCGATGCGTAAATATTATTTCTGAGCGCAGTACAAACACCCTAGTCAATAGTCCAACAGCTACTGCTAACTTGAGCTTGTATCGGTCTCGCGCTCGCATTGAAGAGGAAAGGTGGGGTGCCATGTTGTCACGTATTGCATGAATTAATCGTCTATGGCTAATGAAAATTGACACGTGCTGTATAGATTCAGAGAGCAGAGACAGAAAATAAATTTGGATATTGACGTAAGATATAAATTTTGTAAATATTTCGATTAAATTTGCTCTTATGCAAACCTAGCTCGGTGAATACCACCACGCGCAGCAAGAGATTGCACATTATGCCTGACCAGCAACAAATGAACTTTCCAAAGCCGAACATCTAGCAGCGTGACATATATTTAAGGAATTTCAGTTGCAAGCGCTCACTAAAGGCCTAATGAGACACGTAGTAAGGTGGTCATATAGGCGAAGCATACTCGTAACTGCTAATTACAAAAGCGACAAACTGGGATTTAAGTATGTTCGTATCAATGAAATTGTTTGAAATACTTACAATGAATCAAAGGTTTTTAGATGTTGAGGAGCAGAGTTTCTCAATGTATAGTGAAAATCTCGACTCATTATCAAAACCTCTCCTTGGATCATTAAATTTGTCGAATTTTCCGAGAAATTCATCACCAGTCTTACATAAGATGGGAGTATAATTTTGTTGCGCTTATATAAAGTGGAGCAGCATTTGATATTATTTCCAAGCTGCCTGCCAAAGCCAGCAGTGGGTTAAACGATCGAGATTTTGCTAGAGGTCAGAAAAAGAAAAGGGGTTAGATTTCATCGTTGGGATATGCCAGATATAGAAACCAATTCCTAAGAACAGAATCTGTTGTAGTCAACATAATTCAGTTGATCACTTCCCTAAGAGGAAATCAGTTGACCAGGTCCATCCAAACAATCACTAATATACTGAGTAATAGATACAAAATTAGCCAGTGTCATTCAACCAGCAATAAGCAATATTTTAAAGTAAAAAATGAATGAATATTATGTGGTTTCTTTCTCACCTTATAGAAGATTTCTTATAGCATTGATCATCAGAATTTACTACCCAGTATTGTGGAATTATATTACGCCGATGACACTGTCTTCTTCCTAGCATGAAATACTTTGGAAAAAATTATCGAAAACGGGGAGAGCGGCCTTCCAAATATTGATTCATGGATGCAAACAAAATAATCTAAGCTTAAATCATAAGGAAAGAAATATAAGTTATCCAAGGCTGGTAACTAAAACATACTCAAACACCAGGGCTATTGCAAAAGCAATACCATTTGTCTGTTGGGCCTCATCATTGATAACCATTTGAAATTTACAAAGCATATTATTTTCTCAAAAATTAAGGAGCCGCCTTTGTTTTGCACATCGTCGACATCAGGAAGTGTTTAATCTAAAAGTATTGAGTGGAGCTCTTTGCCGTATATATATTAGATGTTTGATTTTTGTGTTCAAAAACCAAGAAGTAAACCAGATTCTGCTAAGCCAGGCACATACTATCCCTCAGCGAAAGAGGATTACTCGGGATTTTTTTTTAATATGTTGCTATGGGGAATCAACTGCTACAGCAGTTACACTACGTACCTTATTAACATATATTTTTTTATGTAATCTAGAGACTAAAATTTTGTACTCTGGTGTTTATTATTTATTTATTCTGATTTGTACTCACATAAACGGAAATAAATATATTATTAATTATTATTTCGCAAATTTCACAGTTTGTCAAACTCATTCAAAATCGATATAGGTGTATTCTGCTAAATAAATATCAAATTTCCAATTTTCTCAAATATGCGAGTCAATTGTTTTCTAATAATTCGAAACTAATCAATACCGAAATTACTCAAGTATTTGCATGTTGTCTGGTATTCAAGTTAAACATATATGAAATGAAAATTAATACATTCCTAATTTTATCGATCCCTTAACACTAATAACAACGCAGATATAGTATTGGTGCCCATATAACTGGAATCGTCTGTATACAGTTTTTACTTAGAGCTAGTTATAAAATTAATTTGTTTTTTAATTATTGCCAGTAGTAAGATAATTTGTAATATATAAAGTAGGTAAAGAGCATATTAAAATTTTCTGTCAAAGTACTAATGTAAGATATCTTAGTTGTTTCAAATTAAATGAGGATATACCATATATTAAAGGTTATCTAATCCTACCTTTGCGTAACCTTTAAATTATAGTATGTGTGGCTATTAATTATTTGGAGCGAATAAAATGATATTAATTTAGGCTGATGTTTCATTTCTCTGTAGAATTACAACACCCAGAAAATAACACTTATGATGGAGTACGATTATAAACCATAAGAGAAGACACTAGACTGGTTATCCAGTTGTTCAAAGTAAATTAGCTTGGTTTTAATATATACGATAATAAAGATTTAAATAATTATTTAAACCTTGTATAATACACTTTTGCACGATTCTGTAACAGTGGCAGAAAATTAATTAAAAGCCTAGAATGTTTCAAGCAGTTTTATGGCCAGTTTTATTATATATTATGATACTTGATTGGTAGTAAAAGTTAAAACATATTTAATTAAAATAATATCTTTTCCATAATAAAGAAATTAACCTTTATAACCCGAAAAATGTTATCTCAGATACATTACTTTAATATTTGTAAATAATAATAATATACTAGGTTATTATCTGAAGGCCAATTTGAAATGTTAGTATCACATACGTTGAACACTAATAACACAAGACAATTTTTATATGTGAAATTATTTTTATTTTGTATAATTTTTAGACAAATGGTATTTCTTTCTGCTAGTAATAATGTATATCTGATTAAAAAAAAATGTTAAGCCAACATTATATAAGAACAATATATTATTTATTTAGGAGATATTCTGTTATGCGAGAATCAAAAGGGTATAAAAAGAGTCAACATTTTTTAAATTTAAACTTTGAGTCCTCCAGATATATTCGTATTTGACATGTAGAATAGTACCGCAATTGCTGTAATGTTATTATATATTATATTACTACTGTTACTGTAATTCATCAAAAGTATGAAAAATTAACTGTATCAACAGATTATTGTATTTACGTTAAAAAGCTAAAATTAAAAATAAATTAAATGTACATTTTGGGTAAGTACAAAGGTAGGCGTATTATATTTTGTTGCATTTATTTAGTATAATATAGAATAGTTGTCATGAAAATTCATCTAGATATTTGTGCATTCCATAGACTTAGACTTCTCTGATAACAAAAAGGTGTATTTCCACGAATGGGTCTGGATTGATTCTAATGAAAATATTAATAAATTTTAAAGCTTTCCCTAACTTTGTTTGTTATGCATTTTATTCTAATGTTGCCGTACTGGCTCATCAACTTATAGATGCTGCGTTAATATCCGACCACAACAAATACATCCTTTAATTACAATTTTTATGACGTGCTACTATCTTTTAGAGGACACATAATGCTATCGATCTCGGTTATTTCGGTAATAGCTTGTGCAGTTTGAAAACAGCCTCAGCCAGAAGGTGAACGATATTTATTTATTGTTGTGTAATGTTTATTTGGGAAAAAAATAAAAATGTTGAATTCTGGGAAAGCCAGATAAGACATTATCAACTTAACGTAATTGCATGTAAAGATCAGGTTCTTCAAAAAAGACCTGATGGCTGTGAATAACCAACGCGTTATATCAGGACTTCAATAAGAAATATATGGTAGATCAAAAGGAAGGACTGAGCAAAATCGTATACCAAAAAACAAATCACTAACTACTGGTTAATAGTTATTTACGAACCAAGTGCGGGAAGCCTGTTTTCCCGCATGAGCGCACATTGTAAGCACGAGCGACCGCAGCAAGCGAGTGCTTTTAATTGCGCGAATGCGTGGAAGATGTCTTCACGCAAGTGGTTTGTACAATATTTTTTGTACCAACATTAAATTAAAGAAATATTATTGATTAATGTCATTAGTATCATACCTAACCTAAAATAGATTACCTAATTAATTTAAGCATTTCATGTACGTAACTATTACTCACCTTTCCCTAAAATTAAGTTATTATATTCTTACACACGGCAAACATGAGGTATTTATTCTTATATTTATAAATTGATAGTACATTTATTGCGCTTTTTTGGTTTAAATACAAACAATTCCGAACTGCCAATATGAATGTCGATGTGGTTCAAATAGATGGCGCCACAATTTTTTTGGAAGAATTTTTAATTATTACTCCTATTTCCCCAACTTTTAGTGAAGAATAGTGGAGGGAAGTAGTATTTTATAGACTAAATTTTATTATTACCAAGTTAGATTTTTTTTAAATGTCCCAAAGTGCCAGTTTTTCAATTTTTACAGTCGCTTCGACCGGGAAAACGTATTTCCCAGTCGAGCTACACATGCGCCAAATGTCACTTTACAGGCGGTGAGTACAAAAAAGTAATTTTGGAAAACAGAGACTCAGAAAATCAAACGAGAAAAAGAAGCATTCATGGAACCTTCTACGGTCAAAGACTAAACGCTCTACTATACTACTAAGAAATGGACATATAAGTTAAACAGATATCCTATTTACGTAATAATTGTACTCTAAATTAAGTAAATTATTTTTGTATGCAATAAGTTTTCTGTTCTTAAGTTAATATATTCTCAGTATGTGTCATTCTTATAAAAACATTTTGTAAAAGAATTTGCTTTTGTACTTTTCTTTGATGTACATTTCTTTGTAACAATTAACACTAATCCTGTTAATATCTACATTAATATTGTGTGAAAATAACATGTGCACGAAGTTCCACATATTTTTATGCCAATATTTTTAGTGAGTTTAAGAGATTACACATTTAAAACCATGTAAGAGAATGTTTCGTATAAAATATTTGCAAACAAATAATAATTTGCAAAAGTTGTTTAAATCAACCTCTCCTACAAGATATGAAATACTTTTTCTATACAACGCTTTTATCATTCGGATTGTATATTGGGATGGTTCATCTTTATCGGAGTAAAATATTTTCTTTGAAAAATGTTTTCTTCAACTCCATGAACATTATAGCAACAATAACGTGTACCAAAATTTGGGATGCATTGGGTAATTGTAACCCCTAAGGTACGCAAGCAACAATTTTAGATAATGGAGTTATTAACCCAAAGCATAGCAAATATTTATTATGTCATAACCATCTGGACTTGTTTACGTGCTTTTTCAGAATGGCTTATTGGCTAACTAAAACTCTTCTAGTCCCTTTGTATCTACTTTTCTTGAAATATTTCTTTGTATATGCATTTTTAGCGGCCATAATATCCAAATGTAAGGTAATTTTATTTAAGTTTGTAAGTTTATTTTGCAGTGGTGACATTGAGACTACTTTTTCTTTTGTAAAAAGGTTATTATGCGATGTCTGCTAAAAATGTTTACGAAAGGATTATTACGTTTATTTAGTCGGGCATTGTATTCCGAAAATTGCCTTCCATTAAAGCTTTACTAGTGCTACATTCGTGAAGAGACGTTCTACATTAACTAATAAAGAAGTTGCTATTTTTAGAGGTGACCATTTTATTGAGAGGCTTGCGAACCTACATGCAGTATGGAGGGCACGAGAAAAACAGCTAAAAGGACTTGTTCAAGAGAGAAGAAACAATTTTCTGTAGTAGGACTAGACGACTTATTTGATATATGAGATGTAAATGCTTTGGAGTTGTTGAAAATAAAGACAAACAGTGTTCATTTCGTCAGTCAAAACAAGACAACCTGGCTATATCATTGGGATTTCTACTTTGCTTCTCCATAGAAAGTGGCAATAGAAAAATTTGAAAAATTATCCGTGCGACTAAAGCAAATTGTCTAAAAACAATCTACATTAATGGAAACAGTTACCTATTTTTCATCAAGTAGTAGTGTTAAGTCCAGTGGCAGCAGCAAACATCAGCCTGTTGCAAGAAGAGATTGGTCTATCACAACCGAAAAATAAAGACCTATGGAGCACATAACACCATCACTTCCAAAAAGTAGCTTCATTTGGTGCCTTAAAAATCAGTGACAGATACAGAGTCTATATTTTGACAGCTGTAGCAAAAGCATGACCTAGGCAACAAATGCGTGAAGAGAAATCTTTAAGATGAATACTCGAAAAGTATAAGTATAAGTACCAGTGGTTCATTGGAATGGAAGGCCTTTACATTACTTAACTGAAACAGAAAACGTCAATAGGCTTGCTGTCTTGTTTACCAGTGTAGATATTGAGCAATTGCTTGGCCTTCAGCTTCGCCGAATTCAACGGCAAAAGAACGCTGCAGTTTACGACGCGCGAGTAAAACTTGAAAAGCAAAGTTATAGCGTTCTTTGTAGCATTACCGAATCCGTGTGGAATATTTAATGGGGTGTCATCAATTTTGGAACAAATATTAGAAAAAAACACTTTGTACTTTTCATGTAGGTACCAAATATTTCAAGTTATTTTGAAAAGTGTGTTTGATATAAAAATGCTTTTTTCATCTGGTCCAGCGTACGTTTATTTAAATACTTTAAATAATGTTGGCCCAAAATAAAGTAAAAACTAGATTGCAGGTAGAAAAAATTAAACACATTTTAAAGTTGAATATAGCAGAGATTGCGTATTTTATGGATGGATGTTTAACAATGTAACAACCCCGTGACAATTATAAAGAATTATTATTTCTTCTTGAACTTATTAAAAAGAAAACAAACAACCCAAAGCCAATTATATTGTGAAAAGGGGGTGTTGCGACACGCCTTCTCTTAATTTTTCTCACTTCTCTTCACTGGAATTACTTTTGTCATAAATTAGAATCACTTCCAAGAATGGGAAATTAAAATTTCGGAAATCGAAGAAATTGACTCCTCATGGAACGAGTTCATGCATACATGTAAAAAGATGTTGTTGTCATCATTATGTACATACGTTTACTTTATACAAAACATATATAGATACTTAAATTCATATAATTAAAAACTTAAAAATAGCTTCACTATAAATATGTAAAAGTGAAATACCAGGAAAACACGGAAAATAGTAGGGTATATATCAAAATTCTCTCTATTAATACTTCCACTCCAATAAAGTATAAAATGACTAACGATGGAACATTTCGTCACCAATTCTAAACTATACATAGTCGCCGAATACAGAAAACTATTTCATTATGTCTTTTTACTTTTCTATACCTATAGCACGCGGGTGGTAATGTATATTTTGTGAATTATTAGCATAATACCCAATTTTCTTACTACCTCACAAATTTAATATTGACAATGTTTGCTAGTTCTGATAATCTAAAAGTCCCTACTATTAAGTGCCTCGAAAACCATACATGTAGAGGTAAAGGTAATTTTTCCATCGAAGGAATCCGAGGAGTGTACAGTACAATAAATTAAAATTTTAAATACTAGACAATGTCATTATTTATAAAGGGAACAACTTCATACTTTTGTGCATATACTACTTTTATATACGTAGAATTGGAATTGCTAACGTTAATGTATTATAGAGAAAATTTACTCATTTCCTTTAACATTAATGTTAAGTACTTTGGTATATGGTGGCGTTTCATTACGCTATTTTCATAAACTTTACGCCATGTGAACCTTTGGAAGGATTATAATTGGATGTGCTTTTGGACGTTAATCAAAAGAAAATAGTGCACCGCCTGCTAAATTTTAAACAAGACTTTTATTATCCCTTCCTTTCCGGAAAACAATTCTATTTGCATAGATATGAAAGTTTAGGAATTTTTGCCAAAGACACTCTGAATCGAATTTCATTTTTAAAACGCCAATAAAATTGTGGATTTTTATTTTATCGTAAAACCAGTTTTACTGTTATTTACAAATGCACATATTCTGAATATAGATCGCCTCAAAAGCTTCATCTTCAATAGCAAAAGCTGTGCATTTTCGCAAATCAAAAATATAAACTACATGTATATGAAAATAACTGCTATTCGGAACTAACAGACGTTACGCTGGGGAAAGTGTATATAAAATTTTATGTTTAGTGGATTGTACGTGCAGCTCTAATATAACGGATAGTAAAGTATTATTGGAATTCCTGCTTAATATTAATTTTTTGTTAACTCCTTGGAAACAATAACAGCTTAATTTATGTTTGAACTCTGAGGTATAAAACAAGTCAATGTGGAACATATATTTCCTATAGTATACAGGGTCATATTTATGCAAATATGCTGTTATAAAGGATACTAGGAAACAATTCAAAAGAAGTCCATCATAAATTCCGGTGGGGCCCATCTCCGCACATCTCACAGGTAGGGGATTAAAAATGTATCATCTTGGCGCACACCTAAACTCAATCTCTTTTAACATAGACCAACATATTTTCTTAGTATTTACTTGATATTAATTTTGGAGGCCATGCCAGCACGTATTGCATTAAAATGTTTATAAAAATAAATACAATTTTAATATACTGATATTTAGAAATCTTACATCTTTTATGTAAAGCTATTTTTATAATATATTCAAAGACCTTAATAATCAACTACTTTGCATTTTAGACAAATGATGGAGTAATAATGCACATATCTGGTATCATGATTATGTTCTAATTCGGTTTAGAAAGGCTACGTAATTTATTTTTTCAAAAACGACAACATTAGAAGATTAAGGTAGTAGGTAAACGAAGTATACCTTGCGCTCTATAAATATCTTTTTATGTTTTTCAAGACTTTAGATTATAAATCATTCTAACACGATTTTTTAATGCGAAATATTCTTCCTGCTTCTATTGATTGCATCCAAAAAATCACACAATATTGCATCTACACACCTACTGTAGCACATTTCCCAAACTTGCTTGTAGCTTATGATCATGCAGCCCCCAGGAAACTTGAGCTTCCTGGTTCCCAAAAAATAACCTTCTGACATTATGTGCTATTCCCTGTTATGCACTACTTTAAAATCTTCGTTTTTATTAATTACCAAAAGTTTGGTTTTGTTGATATTTGATTTGAGATTGTTTAAACAGGACCAGGTGTCAAAAACACTAAACTGTTTTCAAGTTTTTGCACTAATTCCTGTGATGACTTTGCGTGTGTAACATTGCAAGGATCATCCTCAAACAAAATGATAACGTTTTCGTGTGCTTCTGGAGGACAGTTAATGTATAGAACAAATAACATCTTCCACAGAGTTGAGCCCTGTGGAACATCGAATTCTGTTTGTCCCCCTTCCGACCTCACCTATTGTCTGGTGTTTTCGTGTACTAACACACATTGTTTCCTGTTTGATAACTAGGTCCAGTGCCACAGCTTGTGCGGTGCGAAGATCCTATATCCTAGATTACCTGCGAACTAAATAAAGCCTCATTGCGTAGAGAGCTGAGGATAGTCTCGTCCCTAAATGGTGAATATGTGGACGCCAGGTTTGGAGTAGATCGAAATAAATCCCTAGAAATGTCATATATGACGCTGAAACAAATGCATTTTGTGTTTTTTCCTATGTTAATTGCAAACCACTCTCAAACCTGTTGTGGGTCCGCGTCTTTCTTCAATAATATAGTAGTATCATCTGCATACAGAATTGGTCTAGATGTTAAAGCTATTGGTTATTATTAATATATATTATGAGTAACAGCGAGTCAATTATGGATCCTTAGGCTATCCGCTTATTGATTTGCATCATGTCACTCTTGCTACCATTGTTATTAACAAACAAGTGTGGGTTTTTTAAATAGCTTTCTATCAGTTGAAGGGCTATTCCTCTAAAGCCATAGTATTTAATTTTGAATATAATAACTGTGTGTCAAAATACCGCAAAAGTTTGCTTGGTAATATTTTCATTTTCCAAGCCGTTTGCCACTGTTGTAAGGCGCTTTCGCACTGCCAAGATCCTGGTTGGTAGAAAATTGTTGATGGTTGCGGCAGTTATTTCTTTCCAGAAATTCTATCATTCTTCAACTTATTATTAAATCAATTGATTTGGAGAATAATACATATAAACATAGATGAGTTGATCTGAGTTTGATCTGGTAAAATGCGAGTGGAATCTGTCCAAGTGCACTAGTCGAAATATGCAGTAAAAAAGTAGCTTCTGTCGATAAATATATTTCTAACAAACATTCAGAAAATATTTCTAGTCTGTAGTCCTTTGATTTGAGTTCATATCATTCAAAAGCCTAAAACTCACACATATCTTTGAGCTTTAGAAATATAAGATACCGTCTTTTACATCAGAATTTTTATCTTCGTAATCTTAAACCTAATTTATGTATTTTTCTAGCTCATGGTTTGGTTAAGAGAATTCGACAGCCTTTTACTTTGATATTTTGCCAAATTTTATCTTTAATATTTGTAAAATTTTGAAATATGATATTTAACTAAATGATTATTTGTCTATTCTAAATTTTCAAAGTATTATTAAGAAGGTGATGGAGACTAAAGAATCATCTCTTGTCGAGATGGGTGCTGCCAATAAATTCAGTTAATTTTAAATAATGACAAGGCCCGAGATATTGTTAAATAATGTGGAGTAAATACTTGACTTTTCCTTTTTTCTGTTTAGATGTTAACACTGTATGACCTTAGCCAAGGCAATACATCGACTAATCAAGTCTTAGCTTGCTTACGTTTATAACAGGTCAAAATAAGTCCATATGTCAAGGTTATTAAGATCCTTGAATCAACTCATTATTACGTCACTTTAATAATCAAAAGTAGTCGTATTGAATAGTATTTTTTTTTCGATAAGTACTGAAATTTAAAGCGTAAATTTGGTACATATATATTAAAGCATACAGATACTTCTAAAAAGACATTTTTAATACTAGCTGATTTAGGTGATTTACTTGTTTTTATTAACATGTACGATACGTATTGTTTGAAAGTAATTCTTAGCATAATTCCGTATAGAGTATAATTATTAATAGAATTTTTCTTTTGTTTCAGGTAAGTTGAGAATATAAGACGTATTTCTTGGACATTTCAAAATTCAACCAGGGAGAGAGACGAGAGACTAAGTACATTTTTAAATTAGTAGCACTAATTCCTAATATTAAAGACAGACATTCAAATAGTTTGTGTATTGTAAACAAAAATTATAAGACCTACAATAATTACAGAAGAATGAGAAGTGATATCTCATTTTTTTTATTGGGTTGTACGTATACTTAGAGTTTGAATAGCGCAATAATCCTTATTGATAAATAATGTTCAACCTTGTACTTAAGTTAGTTGCTCGTAAATTAATAGTTTTCGTGAAAAATCTTTAAATTATCCTAGCTTATATTAAATTTATGAAAATCTTGCTGTATTTAACGATTTATAGATAAGTTTTTTTTTATGAGAAATAGAAATAGTAAAGTAAAATTAAATTATTCTGTAACTATTCAGCAGTGAAGGTTGTTTCCTTGACTGGCGTTAATATTTATATCAAACTAATCCTTCTAATTAGAGAAATTCTCTTAATTACAAGTTGGTAATGGTACTCACACCGTCTAATTGAGTGACATTATTATGCAATAAATTTATATCTTAGTTAGCTGTTTATACTAAAAATAGTTTCTAAGACGAACTGAATTTGTTTTTGCTTCTGACTTATCTCCGTATTCGTATTTACTTTTACAATTAGATAATATAGGATTGAGTCTTTTATTGATATTTTATGCCGTTCTATCCATTTATAGCAACTACTTATTATTACAATAGAAATAAAAAATAATTTAATATATGAAGCATTTTACTTTGGACTAATTAGTCTAATAAAATACAGTAATAAGATTTTTCTATCTCCAGATTTTTGATGACATTGGCGTTTAAGAAGTTCTTGAATATAGAAAATGGTTTTTTAAATGATTTCACTTTCGCTCTGTGTGCCCGGTGTGTGTATATTCACGAGTAGAATTCCATCTTAACCATTAAAGCTATCAGCACCGTATTTCAAACTTAACTTTGAAAATTCGTTTGAAATGACTTTTTAGTTTTTGAGTGAAATCTATGAACCAGAGGCAGCAGTTTACTTGAAAGTGAAAATCATGTTTTGCGATTATCTTAAGCAAAATTTAAAATGTATGAGGAATAGAATATATTTAGAAATCAGTTTGAAACGCACAACTTTTACATAGAAGGTTTTCAAAATTAGGATTTTACTCTTATCGAGAAATAATTCTGATTGCACAATGTGCACTTTTACAGAGATGCATTAATATAAGAGTATTATAAAACTTAATGCCAAAAAAAAATTGGACTGTAATGCGTCCCCTTATCGAAAAGCAGTATTCGAATACCCTTTTAAATTATGTGGGCTAAATACTTATATGAAACATACACATATCACACACACAGGGTGAGTCATCTAAGCGGGTAAGGCCGATTATGCCTTTATGAGTAAAGATATTTCGAAGCGGTTTTTTTCATGTGATAGCTGTTAATTAGGAGCACATTTTAAAAATATTTTGTATTATACAGAGTGTTCCATAACTTGGTGGCTAACCATAGTTATAGATTTTTAAATGGAACACACTATATATTATTACATTTTTGAATTCCCCGTATAATTTTTAGTCAAAAAGATATAAGATAGTATAGGCCTAAAGTGTAAAGCTTTTGACTTATTCCCATTTTTCTGAAAAATTCAATGTTTGTATAAAATTATATTTCTCGAAAACGACGTATTAGATGGACAAAATTTTTTGCAGCTTTGTTTACAATAAGAGGTCCTAATAGAAGCATGATTTATTTTTTTACAGTTACTAACTGCATGTGCAGGAAACTGGATTAAAATTAGATGACACGTTTTTGTATAAAAGTCAATTTTTTTAAATGGAACACCCTGTGTATCAGTTCATTTTTGAATTTGTTATTAAATTTCACATCAAAAACATGTAAGACGTGAATACTATAAAAGTGACTATTACTGAGCTATTGTCTCTTTTTGATATAATTTTGTCAGTTTTGAGGTTTTAATGAATATAGTATAGCACTGACAAAATTGTATTAAAAAGAGACAATAGCTCAGTAATAGTCACTTTTAAAGTATTAACGTCTTACATGTTTTTGATGTGAAATTTAATAATAAATTCAAAAATGAAATAATATACAGAGTGTTCCATTTGAAAAAAATGACTTTTTTGCAAAAACTAACAAAAGCATATCAAAAAACGACAATAACTCTGTAATAGTCACTTTTACTGTATTAACGTCTTACATGTTTCTGACACGAAATTTAATAAACAATTGAAAAATGAACTGATATACAGGGTGTTCCATTTAAAAAAATGACTTTTATACAAAAATGTGTCATCTAATTTTAATCCAGTTTCCTGCACATGCAGTTAGTAACTGTAAAAAATAAAACATGCTTCTATTAGGACCTCTTATTGAAAACAATACTACAAAAAAATTTGTCCATCTAATACGTCGTTTTCGAGAAATATAATTTTATACAAACATTGAATTTTTCAGAAAAATGGGAATAAGTCAAAAACTTTACACTTTAGGCCTATACTATCTCATAACTTTTTGACTAAAAATTATACGGGGAATTCAAAAATGCAATAATATATAGCGTGTTCCATTTAAAAAACTACAACTATGGTTAGCCACCAAGTTATGGAACACTCTGTATAATACAACATATTTTTAGAATGTCCCCTAATGAACAGCTACCACAAGAAAAAAACCACTTCGAAATATCTTTACTCGTAAAGGCACAATCGGCCTTACCCGCGTAGTTGACTCACCCTGTATATATACATATATGAAAGTTAATGTAAAATTTAGATGATTTTTTCGAAATTTGGATCGTACATATCTTAGATATAAGAACACATGTGAGGCCCATATCAATATTTTTATTGTATATGAAAATATTTTATAGAGGTTTTAAATTAACAAACTTCTGTTCTCTATAGACGTATTAGTAACTAAGGTATCAGATCTGTCACCTTTAAATATCTTCTGTTATGCGTTGTAGCTCTTCTTCGTTTTCATCTTTATATCGATCAAAGTACATTATAGAGCAAACACTTGTTTTACTCATAAAATCTTGGAACCATCCCTAGATTAGCAGTAGTGTATAGATCTGCAAGATCGCTCTTTGCTAGAGATAATATAAAGTAAGTACGTGGAAAGGGACAAATGAGGTGAAGAAGAGCTCTTTTATTCTAGAAATAATGAAAACAGAAATGAAAAGTTAGGCACTTCGTAGTTAATAGAAAATTGGTGAATGTATAGATGAAAAAGACAATAAGCCACCAAGGAATTCTAAATAAATTGCTTGCACATTAATTAGTAGACTAAAGGTAACCAAATTTAAATTTAACCCCTCCGTTGACAGGTGTTCCGATATAAATTATTGCTGTAGTAAGAGTATACCTTACCTAAATTCATATCAAAATTCTAAATTAATTTATAAATTCATTATTTTAATGAAGCGTACTTTTATGTTTTTTTACCCGTGGATTGTACTTGTAAGACTGTATATACTGCTATGCTTTTTAAAATCTAAATCGGAGCCGAATATATTCATAAATAAATAAAGTGCCAAAGGTTGTTATTTCGGAAAACTAACTCATCCCAACAGAATCTGTTGTTTGGAGCTGTATTACCAGAATGTTCGCGGCTTACGTACAAAAACACATACTTTTCTAAATGCTATTCTTTCTTCTCACTTTGACATAATACTAATTACCGAAACATGGCTTACCGACTCCTTCTCCAGCAGCGAGCTCTTTCCAACTCATTATAATGTCTTCAGATGTGATCGTGATCCAATAATTACCGGCAGATTGTTGGGCGCGGCGTGCTGGCTGCTGTTGGGAATTCCCTTACTTGTGTATCTCTTCACACTACTGTGTTTAGACGGCTCACACAACTGGTGGACGTATTGGTTTTGAGAATTACTCTGGGCATAAAGCAATTTTATGTTGTCCTTGTTTATATACCTTCGGATGTTAACTTACTTTTATTTGAAGAATTTTTTGAATTACTTGAGATATTTATTTTGGTTAAATCTGTTTTACTGGTAGGCGACTTTAACCTGCCGAATTATGCGGATACTACGAATGCTGATGCCAAATTAAATTCATTCCTGCTATTTCAAACATCCACAAATCTTATTCAATTTAATTACGTCTTAAATCCTCACGGTCGAATGCTTGATTTGGTATTATCAAACTGTAATTATCTGATTGGAATTAAACGTGACTCACTACCACTTGTCTCACAAGATTTACATCAAGAAGATACTTATCATCCTGCTTTGAGTGTAAGTCTCACATATAGATCAATTTCAAAATGTCCAGCTTTTATATCTAATGATAACAAAAGATACAATTTTTATAAAGCCAATTATAATAATCTTTATTCAGATTTCTTACATGCTGACTGGTCCATTCTAAAAAGTTGTACTGATGTTAACGAGGCAGTACATGAGTTCTATGGAATAATTTATGGCATTCTCTACTTGTCGGTGCCTAAGTCAGTTGGAAATTCTAATTCTTTAAAATACCCGTAATGGTTCACTGTTGATATAAAGAATGAGTTGTCAGTTAAGAGGTAATATCATGTAAAATGGGAAAAAAAACCGACATGTATTTTAGACGAGAATTTGAGAGACTACGCAGAATAGTTAAGGCCAAGATCTCTGAAGCTTATTTACAATAACAATATACAACACAAGTTATATACTGATCCACGTTCCTTTTGGGACTATGTTAGATCAAAAAATGTTCTAGTAGAATTCCAAGTAGACTTAACGATTCCGTTCAAGAATATAACAAACCATCTGCCATTGTTGATGCTTTCGCATCGGCTTTCTCTGGTGCTTTCGTGCATGGTGGCGTGATTGATGATCTACCTGATTCGCTGTCTAATTATCCGTTGGTGCATGTCTCGGATATCATCATTGTAGAAGTCATTCGGCATTCTAAACGGCTTAAATTTAAATCTACTTCAATAAATGACAACCTTCCTTCTTTTTTGGTGAGAGACTGTGCTACAATCTTTGCTGAACTTTTATGTGTGATTTTCAACTTGGCTCTACGCACATGCGTCTTTCCAGTTGATTGGAAGATTGCGAGGATCTGTCCAGTCTTTAAAAAAGGTGATGCTAACAACCCCAACAACTACCGCCCTATTGCCATTATCCCTGCTTTTGCGAAGATATTTGAATCAATAATTAATGAGCGAGTCGCCTTTCTCAGTAAATCGTTCCACCAGCACGGATTTACATCAAGAAGACCACAATCACCAATTTATCCACTTTATCCCAAGAAATAGCAGAGACGCTGGACATGGGTGGACAATTGGACGTAATATACACGGATTTCTCCAGAGCCTTTGACAGTATTGACCACTCAATACTGCTCCGCAAACTGAGCTATTTGGGTTTCGATAACGCACTAGTCTGCTTTTTTAAATACTACCTGACAAACCGCCAGAATTACGTCTATTATAATGGCTTCAGATCCCTTCAGTATGTGTCATCATCTGGTGTACCACAGGGTTCGAATCTTGGTCCTCTTTTATTTAAGCTATTTATTAACGATCTTATTAACACGATTCAATGTCCTGTTTTGGCTTATGCTGACGATATAAAAATTTATCATAGAATAGTGACTTCTTCGGATGTCAATATACTTCAGCGAAAGTTGGATATAATTTTTGCGTGGTGCAAGAACAATAAGCTATATCTCAATATAGACAAGTGCTGCTCTGTCACTTATACTAGAAAGATAAATTTCATTCGTTCAGAATATCATATTGACAACATATATATATCTACTTTGTCATCCGTCAAAGACCTGGGTGTTCTTTTTGATTCGGCACTTACGTTTGCTGAGCATATATCATCCATTACCGTTTTTGCGCATAAAATACTTGGCTTCATTATTCGTACCTGTAATTGTTTTACTAACTTACAAACGATATGTTCCCTTTTCTATGCCCTCGCTATAAGCAAACTGGAATACGTATCTGAGGTGTGGTTCCCGATATACCATGTGAACTCGAACGCAATTGAACGGGTGCAAAGAAGGTTCCTGAAATACCTATCATTCAAAATAGATGGCTTCTATCCGACTCTGAATACCGACTACGGCGCATTGCTCTTGAGACATAATTTTAGAGCACTATTCGAAAGAAGAACTGACATCAGCGCCTCCGTCATGAATAACTTACTGTTCAGTGTGTTGGATGCTCCGGAGTTGCTTTCTAGAGTGAACATCCTGGTGCCACGTCTTCAGTCGAGAGCAAGCAAGTCAATTATGGTTCCGACGCCCAGGACGAATATTCTATAGAAAGCACCCTTATACCACGCTGCTATATATTTCAATAATCAACATTGTATTATCGAACATTCTTGTAGTTGTATTGCCCCATTTGGAATTTTCTGTTTGGTAATTAATAAAATTATTATTATTATTACTATTATTGTTATTATTATTATTATTATAAATTGATTTATTCTCTAACAATTTTACTTAATTTAAAACTTAACACAAGTAATGTCAAACCTCGCACCTTTGCCACTTTGTCCAGCCCCACCTTGGTTTCGTGAACCATGATTGAACATTGTAGACTCACCCCAGCGGTCATTTCAAAAAGAAATTAAGTAAATCGGCCCAGTATTTCCTGAGAAACATGTGAGTAGACACTAGGGTGGCCCAGAATTTTGAAAACTTTGAAATTTGAAACGTATACCCCCTATTTTTTTTCATTAGGACCTAAAAAATCCTACAATAAATTTCAGCCAAATTCGAGGACATTAACCCATGTCGATGTGGACTTAAGGAGTTACCATTCCAAATAAAGTCTAATTTAACGTGTTTTTGCGTACATATTTAAGTACCGATTTTTATCGAATTATTGTTTCATTAATCTTACGTGATTGGTGAAGCAAATTCACCTATGTTTATTATATTTCCGTTTAGTTATAAAGAGGAATTGGTCAACATATTTAAGAAAATATTTTTTTGTAAGAACTCCTAACACATTACAGCACATGTGTTAAGAGTAATGAATAAATATTCGAGGTATTTTCTTCTCAATGCCTTTTTAGGGCAATAGAAACAGCTTCCTGTATTCCATTACGCATTGTGAAATAAATTGTTTTTGTTCTTCATTTTCAGTAAGTAGTCCATTATACTCTTCCATTAATTTAACGGCTCTCTCAGTAGTGTCGTTAATACAAACAAAGTTCCCACGATCTTTTTGGCCTTGACGACCTCTTGGCTTTCATCCCATTTTGAGCGATGTATTAGAAGAAACCCTGTATCAATTTCCAAACGCTTCAATAAATTGATAACTTCTGGACCCACGAAGTCATTCTACCGCGCTACCTCTGAAATCGATGTTTACTTATAAAGATTGATATAGAATAACATGAATATACCGTATGTGTCAATTTTCATTAGGTATAGGGATTCAATGTTTACGTGGATTTATACGTATACAAATAATACGTGGCAACGTGTGTCACCCCTACTGTCCGTCACCAATCCCGGCAACAATCGACGTTACAACGATTTTCTCCGATCTCCCCACCAGAGTTTACATTCAATCTTTAGCTGCGAACACGTTGCGATCTAGTCTGCAATAAAAGCCGTCTTATTACTGGAACGGGAAACATCAAATGGCCGCCGCGATCTCCTGATCTACTAGTTTATTATTATTTTCAGAATCCTTTTTTATTTACCTTATTTTTAATTTTATTAGAATTACGCTTTTGTTTGTGTCACGCAGCGTGAACGCAGCTTAATAATTGTCTGCATTTACTGAAAGGAAACAGAAAAACAAATCCTTGCAACGCGTAAATATTATTTCTGAACGCATTACAAGTCAGTGGTCCAACAGTTACTGCTATAACTTGAGCTTGTATCGGTCGCGCTCGCATTGGAGAGGAAAGTTGGGGTGCCATGTTGTCACGTATTGCATGAATTAATCGCCTATGGCTAATGAAAATTGACACATGCTGTATAAAAGGCAGTTTAAACGATAATGATTTAATGAAGTTCGAGCTACGAATAACGTTGTATTATTATTATTATTATTATTATTATTATTATTATTATTATGTACGAATTATGCTCCACAATTGAAGAAAGCTTAATTTAATTAAATAATTCCATCACTTTACTGAACCTTAGATTTTCTATTTTAAAATATAGTGTTTATTAGTCTTTCCGGCCTTCTGGCTGAAACCATAACCACTTGACCCGAAATGAGTTACTACTACAGGAGCATATTCAAACAATTCCAAATCTACCCTAAAATGTTCAATATCATTAATTAACGAAACTCCATCTCGATTGATCTATGATTATGTTAACATATCAGTTTAGAGGGACGAAATATTAACAGTGCTCGGTAATACAAGACTCTGCAAAATTCACGTTCCTCTTCTGTAAATAAGTAATCTTAAGTGAAATAAGAAGAATTGAAGTATCCAATAATGGGTGAAGACTGTGGCTAAAAGTCTGAAATAAAGGATGAAAAGGAGAAAAGGAAAAAATTCCTTACCACAAAAAATATACATAAAAAATATAAATACATCTTTCGGCAACTAAGTTGGCATTTTCAGTAGATATCTATATAAAACAAAAAAGAGTGTTAAACGTAGTATTTTTGGTTAAGCTGTAACCTTAGAAGATATGCTCTTCACCAAATCACCAGTGGGATAACACTGATTTCTTAACAAACGACATCCCTATTATATACTACTACCAAAATCTAACGCAACCATAACGGTACCTTAAAGCGTGACAGACTAATCCCTTAATATTATAGTAATCCGTATTATACAAGCTGGACTTGGGTATCGGTCCATTGTCAGAATTCATTAACTTACATCTATTTCTACGTATATAAATACTTTCGTAATTGTCTAATTCGCTAAAATTATTTACAGTTTTGATTAATCTAGGACTATCTGTAGGAATGAAAATATATCGAGCAACACTTGATTTTTCCGGTCTGTTGTATCTGAAATGTGCAATGTGTTCTTTGTAACGAATTGAAATTGAACGCCTAGTTTGCCCTACATATTTTTGATTACAATCTTTACAGATTATTTCATAAATACCAGATTTTTGAATTGAAGTTATATTAAAATAGTGTTCCATTGAGAATATATTATTTCTTCTGGTATTTTAAAGGTTGCCTTTGCCTTTCTTAGATACGACTAAACATGTATGTATATATTATTCAATCACTTCTTCCGTTAATAACAACAATCAATTTTCATTAGTAGCCAATTTAGAAAGGAGTTATCCAAATTAAATGTATACATTGTGCTCTCGTAAGTAATTTTATTAAAAATGTGTACATGCTAAATAGCAAATATTGCATTACTGAAGTTCTAATTGGAATAATGAAGTAATTTCAACAGAAGGGAATATAAAGACTACAAATAAAACTAATGTAATTAAAAGTAATCGTAGATTTGATATAAAACAGATTTAATAGTTAGTAAATATATAAAACTGACAGGCGCAGCTTTTATTAAATGCAAAAAGAGTATTAAAATTCCATTTAATATCAATAATTTTTCATTTAAATTTATGCAACGTTCATAAAAAGTTAAAGCGATTTTGATTTTCCATTATAAAAGCAAATAACGCGCGAGAGATAATGGCAAAAACATATTTTTAAGAATTCGGCTTTAGTGGATTAAGCTTTTTGCTTCATTTGTATTTAGAAATGATACGATTTGTTAGCGATGTTTTTGTGTATTAAAGCATAAGCTCCATTTAATGATAACTTATTATTCATAGAAACTTGTACGAAATATATTTGTTTGAATGGGTATTTCTCAAATATCATATAAGATAATTTATATACCACCTCTATTTACTTTATGTTTATATTTGAATACTGCTTTCTTTATCGGTTTTATGTAATTATTTATAGCATTAGTAATACTTTACTAGATTAATCAAACAAATTTATTAGTTCCTAGATGTAGTACAAGCCCTGAGAACTTTAATTTTACCAGTATTTGCAGTAACTTTCTAAGCGTAATATGGAGGATCGCAGTAAAGTGTAAGACGTATAGCATACGCCGGCAACACGTCAAGGGAGTCGCAAATCGCATCTAGATACCCACGTAAATAGCAAGGGCTTATTTTGCAGTTCACAGTTTAGGTCAACATTTAGTAAGTCATCGTAAATAATGCTTAAGTAAACATATTTCCCTTAATTCATGTTTGTTCTAACTTCTTCAGAAAACCATATAATCGAACATTCGCTCCATGCGCGATATTTAAAAATAAGGTGTGGGCAGCCTACGACTATTTTATAAGTATAGACGGCCCAATATAAATACAGGGTTACTATAAAAGATCATGCATTTTGAAAACGCTATATATTCAAAAGATTTACACGTAAAGAGATGTATATTTACACCTATGCGAGATATATGTAAATAAACGCAAATTCATCAAAATTTTATTATGTGCACCAGGCGAGAGCACAAGTGCAGTATCTGTTTGTATCTCAAGAAAAGAGTTTTTGTCAGTTAGAATATGCGAGATGTTTGTCTTTTATAGCAGTGTAACGCACTTTCTGAAGAGAGCATTTCAAAAAACAGCATTGTAAACAAAGCATAATGTGATGGTATCGGCAATTCATA
Organism: Amphimallon solstitiale; assembly: GCA_963170755.1. NCBI lineage: Eukaryota > Metazoa > Arthropoda > Insecta > Coleoptera > Scarabaeidae > Amphimallon > Amphimallon solstitiale. The sequence goes on from OY720675.1 coordinate 191,330,064, forward strand.
AACACTAGTTGCTTGTGTAAAGGTAAAAGCACCGGTCGACCAAAAAAGGCCAGACGAAACAGTGGAATGACTAAGGGATAGTTCCGTGCGTTGTCCACAGAAATCAACGGCCTGAGCAACGAACTTGGAATACCGCAACAAACTGTCTGGACGATTTTGAGATGATGGTTTCATTTCAAATCGTCCCTTGTGCAGCTCCTGCAACATTCAGCGCCGAAGAACCATATCCTTCCACTGGAAGTTGGTGTGGATGACCTTGCTTTTTTCCTTTGTACAGCTTCCGTCAGGTCAACTGATTTAACGTCTTATAACTTCTTCCTTTGGGAGCACATTAGTGACCCTGTTTATGTACCCCCCCATACCCAATATTTGAAGAGGTCACGAAAGGAATTAATGCTGCAGTGATAACCATTAACTAGATGACGCTACAAAATGTGTGTGTGTGGGGAATGAGTCAACTACTGCCTGGATATGTGTGGTGTGACCAAGGGGCGGATATAAAACATTTGTAGAGTGTATAGAAAAGTTGGTGCTTTTGCGGTTGTTTTCATATATCACTCATATACATGTAATATTTTTGAATATATGGCGTTTTGAAAATGAATAAATCTTTTATAACAGCCCCCTAATAAATATGTGCGGATTGTATCTTTGCAAAATATTTGCAAAAAAAAATTGGCTTTTAGTAAAAGTGAAAGTGTTACTTTAGATTCCAATTCCAAATTACGTTATTTCAAAATTTACTTAGAAAAATACTTTTATTCTAATAAAATTGTTATTTATACTTTTAATAAATCTGTATGAAATGTATAATTTGCCATATATTTAAAAATGCTGTTCAATGAGTAAAAAAGTATTTCATCCGATCCAAATTGAAATTGTTCCAAATCCATCTCTAAATATTTTTGCTCTTGTAATAAATATTTACAGAATGACATCATCTGCGAGATTTTTGTAAAAGATGGCTACCAGAGGGCTATTAAAAGGGCTACTTCTGGTTTGATTTTGGAAATTTTTCTACTAAACAACTCTTAAAAATCAACTTTTGTAATAATACGTCTGCCTAGACAGCATGACTTGCTATATATTCGCAAAAAATAACATGAATTATGAGCATGGTTTATTGCCTCTTCCAGTTGATTTGCATCTTCATTCTGCGCTCTCAGTGGATTTATGGTTCGCGGCAAATAACACCAAGTGCTATAACTTTAACAAAAGATTTGGTATAATATCATCTTTTCACTGAAATGAACTATAGGGAGACAAATTATACGGTTTTATCAATAAGTTGGAATATTCCGTATGTATTATGGCATAGCTACATAAATATATTTATGTCTAAAATCATCCATTCATATTTTAAGATCATCTTTTGTTTAGAAAGAGTTGGTCACGATTGACGACAGCTATTTGCGGTGACTGGTGGAAAATTATCAGAAAATACAAGTACAAATCAAATTTAAACGAGCCTTTAAACTTCCTCAAGATCTCCAGACATCCCCTTCCTTTGATAAAACACCTTGTCCAACCTTTCGACAGATTTTTAGGGGGCTATTGTCTCAAGAAGCTGGACGCATAATCAACCAGTAACCCCATTTGACTAGAAGCGCTCCAGTGCTTCTTTTATTGGTTCAAGCACATGCTCAAGCGTTTTCACTGCACTTTTTCTTAAGTAACACGCGGTGTGTGGGGCCTTGGGTTGTGATGAAGGAGTAGCACCTTGCGAAATGGTGCAGTCTCGTTTCTTGCGTCAAAACAGAAACCTCTCTTGAGCCAGAATGCAGCAGTGTGGTCCAGCGTTCGCTCAAGAAATTAACGAGAAAGACCTCTCTACAGTTCCAGAAAACAGTTGCTGAAATTTTCCGCGCAGATAAACGAGTTTTAACTTTCACGGGGCTGGCTTTGCCTTTCCTCATCCATTCTATGCTCGTTCGCCTTGTGTCGGGTGTATAGTGCACCTTTGCCTCGTCGCAAATTTTGTGCAGAAAAGCATCCTTTTCTTTTTCAAAATGAGTTTGAAGTAGTTGAGAGATGCGGTGTCGTGTAGATTTACAATCTTCATTTAGCAACTTTGGATCCGAGCTGATATTTTACTAAAGCCCAGACGATTATGGATTGCACACTTAGCTCACACTAAGTTCCTCTACGATGTCGCACATGGTGTAGTCTCGATCTCGTTCAATAAGCGCGCGAACACGCGTAACGTTCTCAAAGGTCAAAATTGCGCGAGGGCGGCTTTTGTTTTCGACATTTTCAGAGCCCCCCATTTAAAGCGCCACTATATTTTATTCTATTCATTTCCAAATGCAATATACTTTTACTCTAGTCTATAAAAGTGTATCTTCTTCGAACTAGGCCTGCAATTTGTGGTGAACTTCAGGTAGTTTCGCATTTCCACGTGTAAGTAATTGTATTATGATGCGTTACAACACATGCACAAGGATATTTGCTTGGATTATTTTGAAAACTACTAAACAAAACAATGGACGAATCTCTGAGCATTGAGTCAACAATGACTTATTTAAATCTGATTTGCCCTCACAACCCAGCAAATTAAATTCAATCAATTTTTATGAATACACTTTTCGAGATATTACAAAGAAATGTTTCCTTTTGAGTTGTCCTAATAACTAGGGGATTTTGCATTCGATATAAATAGTTGGAATTTATTGATATTCAGTATGATATTTAAGTTATAATGTGAATGTTAAAAAATGGTTGACAATTTTTAATAGTCATAATAAGCTAATCTTACCTGAAGATAATTAAACATTTGTAAAAGTACTGTAACTTGTAATAGCGAATGGAAATAATGTAAATATATACGCACACATTTGCACTTACGAATGATCAAATATAAGCCAGTAACAGTCAAGCTAAAAAGTATTTCTTAGTTAAACGTCCTACGAATTGTTAGGATGGAAAAACTGGGATTTGGGTAGAGTCAACATAACCCTAAATTCTTTTTTCTTTTTCAAAAGTGTCGACATCTACGAAAAAAAGGGGAGAAAAAGGAAATACTGAATTGGCAAACAATATCGATGAAAGGAAAAAATACGTATATGATTGCTGCTTTGATAGCGGGCATAAGAAAACGAAGTAACTTATTTAGGAAGGACAAATAGGTATTATAATTTGTGCATTTTCATATGTGATGTTTTTTCTGAATTATTATAGACTAGAAAGAATAGACGAATCAGAATACAAGAATACTGAAACCTTTTAAGAAATGATTTGTATTCAGTACATTTTAATTCTTATTATTCGTTATTAATTACTTTACAAATAAGTTTTCCTGTCATACATAGGTGCATATATAATATATTATATGTTATGAATAATTATTAATCGTTATTAATTATATTAATATACCGACTGCCTCACGCTGTAGTTATACGCTTTACTATATTTTTTTATTTATAAGGCCATTTAAATAACATTTGTTATATATCAGGTAGACCAAGTTTGTTATCTTTTTGCCATAGAATTTCTTAATTTGGATGAAAAACCCAGAATGTTACTGTATTTATTATATTATACGCATTTCGGAAAGTTTCTCACGTGAATTCTCATTTCCTTGTTTTATTATCTGTTTTTTTATACTAGAGTAGATATATACGAGGGGAGGTAAAAATATTCGCGGAATGGGGGGGATTGGGAGGAAAGATTTTTGGTTTGTGCACCTGACACTAGACGGTGATTCGATGCAACTGTAAGTGTCAAATGTCAGTGCAATTGGTTCAGTGACGTTTGAGATATCGCCAGGTAAAGTAGTAAATCGCAAAGGTAACAAGCACTATGAACAAAATGGAGTATCGTGACGTGATTAATTTCCTCACTAGGCAAGGAAAAACGCCACAGACTATTGTGGGAGAGATGCCGTCTGGTTATGGGGATTCTTGCCCTGACAAAACAACGATTTACAAATGGCATAATCTGTTTAAACGATCAGCGCTCAGGCCGGCCGATTTAGGCGATTTCTGCAGGCATTGTGGAAAAAGTAGAAAAACTTGAAGATGCTCGGTTGGAGTAAAAATAAATCGCAGAAATAGTTGGCATATCATCTAGCACAGTTTTGAACATCCTTCATCAACATCTTGGCATGTTTAAAGTCAGTGCAAGATGGGTACAGAGAATGCTCACATCGTTTCAGAAGCAACAACGCATCGAGTGTTCGCGCGAGTTTTTGAATTTGTTTAGCGAGAACGAATTTATGAAGCGAATTGTAACTGGAAACGAAATTTGGGTTCATCACTATGAGCCTCAGTCGAACCAAGAATCCATGCAGTGGCACAAAAAATGCACGACACCGCATAAGAAATTCAAGGTGTCACAATCGGCTGGAAAGATTATGGCTGCGGTGTTCTGGGATTCAGAGAGTATTTTAATGATTGATTATAAGAGAAAGGGTGTCAGTATCATGGGGCAATACTACGTTACAATATTAGAGAAACTAAAAGACGCTATTAAAAGACAAAGAAGGAGAAAATGGACCGAGCTGTTCTCTTTTTGCACGACAATGCACCCATTCACAAGGGTCTTGTTGTGATGGATGCCCTACACAGGTGCGAATTTAGAACACTAAACGACGAAAAATGCATTAGGGTCAAGGAAAAATAGATCAAAAGAGAAATTTGAATTTGTGTTTCATTTCACGCCCCTTCATCGTCATTCCGCGAATATTTTGACCTACCCTCGTATATATAGTATATAGAGAAAACCATTAGTAAATCAAACGTTGCATTGTAATATTTACATGACGTAACAAATGTATTAAAGCCCGACGAATAATATCTTTATGTATACCTGTATAAATATATATTATACAAATTTCAATAATATGAAATAATGAAAAGGCGTCTGGTAGACATTTGGAAAATAGAAGCTTCTAATGTCATTACATATATTAATACAAATGCAACATTTGGAAAACGAAATCTAGAAGATCGGGTTCTAGGATCCTAATTAATAAATTGAAATACAAACACGAAGAATTGAATTGAATTGCAATTGAAATTCAGAATTGATAATGCGGCACACATCATTACTTGATTTACACATTGTTGTGCAATTTTAATGTTTTATTTCGATAATGTAATTAAGGTATAGATCCAACCTTAAGATATCCTTGTTGGGTTTCCTTTACAACAACATTTAACAAATCCCATACGATGTCGTTAAAATGGCGGTAATATCAGTATCTTCCAGGAAATGCACTAAAACTACACAAAAGACTAAAAAAAAAATCAGGAAAATTAAGGAAAAGTTGCATCAGAACCTCCTTATCTATATCAAGAGCTTTTTTTTGCTAATGGGCAGCATAAGGCATGCAGCATACAAATACACGTTTTCCAAAACTAGAATCTATATTAAGCTTTTCCAGCTATCTTAATAACTTGAACATACTTATACAGTTAAGGCGGTAAATTCTTAGTCACATTTACTCAAAAATATACCCAAACAGGGAAGTTCTTCCTAACTGATAATGCTCTGACAGCATGATAAAGAAGACGGAAGCAATGAGATCATTCTCCTCCACAAGCCGACGGAAACTCAAGCGAACTAAAAACTGGGAAAAAACTTAAAACCATAAGCGAAATCGATAACCAAAATGTAAGGATTTTAAAGTAGATACAACGATAAGCAGGAAATAGATGTCGCACAATGTCTGAAAATCGAACCAAATTACGAATTCTAAAATTTGGAATTAAGGGATAAAAGAAGAATTTTACACATAATAATTTTATTTCCATGCGATAAAGTATGTGCATAATAAAGAAGCTAAAAGACTGCGACTTAAAAATATGTCTTCTTCGGATGTCCTAATTGTTTTTATATAATAAAATGCACTTTATTTAAACAATAAAACTTATATTTAGTTACTTATCACACACCTCTTTAAGGATTAAGAGTAACTAAAGTCGTTCTATTACAAACATATTACTTAAAATATTATTACATGCGAACATTACTAGTAATGATGTAGTTAGGTATACTATTTAAAATATTGATATAAATTTTAAGTGTGTTTTCGAGAGTACCTTTCAATTTATTTCTAGCAATAGCAAAAGTAATCTGCACATGCGAAACAATTTTAATCTATTTTTGTAGTAACAGTTTGCTTAGATAGTTTCTTCTTTATGTTGTCTACTATTTTAAACAAAGAATTCCAAGGATATTACAAATATTATTTTAACAGAATAAAGGTAACTTTGAATGATATAATTATTCATGTTCATGTATTTCTCAAATACATATGGAAAACTTGTTTAAGTTATATAGTAAACACTTATTTCAAACAATCATTATTTTATATCTTTGATGCTTCTACAAAGTACATGTTTACAAAAGTGAAAAATACTGATATTAATATACCAACTCCATTTAATTAAACCTCTCTATTTCTGTTAATCGAGCTAGCAGACGGTTCTTGGTCGAACATGTTACTAAATAACTAATTTATTTAATATATTATATACGATCAAAATAAAATACTTGAAAGCCCTTCCACAAATTTTATTGAGTCTTCGACATATGTTTCGGTATCTTCATACCATTCTCGAAGCTTAAGTAAACGGTCAATATTCTGCGAAAGGTTTTATGTGCCGTTGTATTTATTGCCTTTTTGTAAAAACGTTTACTGTTGGTGTATGTGTATTGAGAAAATTATGTCCTAGTTTTTTTAATATGTAGAAATTATCTCCAAATTATCTAAAATAACAAACGTCAAGGTTTTTTTAAAACTTTTTAAAATTGATTGTCGTCATAAAAACCGTTTAGGGGTAAGCCTTTCTTGCCACCCTTACCGATGAAAAAGTTAATTCTAAACACTGCGATATTTGAGTTTATACAATATGTATATTTTAAGATGATATAAATGATAACACATTTTGGTATACCAAACAATACAGTTTCTTTTAGCAATTGAATATTTAGCAACATAATATAAAAACAAACTTTATATTTATATTATTACTTGGATATCCTCGTTCTTATATTGTAATATTCTCCGATTATAAATAAAACACGTTTTCTTTGCTATTACTCAGTATCCAATTTTGGATATTATTTTGCATTTCTAACTCACTTGAAGTTGTCTGGATGATGGTTAGTCTTATTGTTAATTCTTTTTCTTGTGTAACATTAATTGTTTATTAGTCGTTATTATGATGGAGCACAATTTAGCATCGCAAAACAGAAGTGCTTAGATAACATTGATGAAGCCGATGTTGATATAATTCATGAAATAACATTAGGACAAACCTCAAACCCTGTCTGGTTTAAGGAAAAATCAATTAGGCTAACTGCGAGCAACTTTGGAAAAATATGCCATATGAGACATTCGACCGATACAAGATGTAGTGTAAATCAGATATTGAGAAAAAGTTTTTAGCCGCATCCCCTGACGGATTGATTGGGGCTAATGCTGTTGTAGAAATAAAAGCCCCATATTCTGCGAGAGAACTAACAGCTCAGGAAGCCATTCGAAATGAAATAATTGATTATTGTATCAATTAATGATGCTGATGAAATTAAGTTAAAACCGGATCATAATTACATGTACCAAATACAGGGTCAGTTGCATATAACGCGAAGGGATGAATGTTACATTATAATTTTATAAGAACGCTTTATTGCCAGAAATAATTGATTTCCGTGTAAACAGGACAGAAGTGGATATTAAAGATTATTTTCAATAAACAAACGCGATTACCCGAGTGGAGAATTATTTGAAACGGGTGTTTTTGATGTGCGACAAGTGTACACATATGCTATGCTTATTCTTCAAAAACAAAGAAATTATTAAAATTGGTGAACACAATTATAGTACTCGGAATAAAGATAATATCACACGTAAATCTTTAGCTTTGAAGGCAATTGGACAAAAAAATTACATATCTCTCCCTGAAATTCTATGATTATCTGTTTCGGGAGGTAAGATTTGAGAAGTCTTACAGACCATATAAAAAAAAATAAAATATTGGATAGCTGCGAAACCGCGACAGTTCTTTCATGATTTGATATCTGTGGGTACGTGTATGCGGTGAATTAATTTGCATGCGGCGGCTTATACGGGTTTGGGAATAATAATATAAACACGCAACACAGAATACGTTTGTATATTAATGAGTTTTCTCATGTTTTTAGTGAATAGTGTCATGTTATTGTATAATATTAGGCAACTAAACAAAATGTTAGTGGCACATCGTTATTATTATTTTATAATGAAAATGTAATCAAATAAACATTAGTATTATTATTATCATTATTATTATTTTTTATTAATAATAATAATAATGGTAGAATTATACGGAAACAATTGTTAGAGAAATACTAATAAATTATGTGAAACAAACTCAAGTGTTTTATTTTTAACTACGTTAAAACATATACCAAATTTAATACAAAACTCTTAGTAGTAAATACAATCAAGGACCTAAAGAAAAATATTTATTACGGCCTTGTAATGGTCGTAACGATTAGCCGACCCCCTCGCTGGCTAAGTACCTAGCTACTATAAATCAAATAATATGGATTTGTTAAATGTATAAGGGGCTGCCTAGATTAAAATTTCTGGCAGAAAATTATAGAGCTTACAATTAAATTATTTAAAGAATGAAAGAATTTTATTAAAAAAGAAAATGAGAGGGCAATTGGTATGTGAATTCTCTACACATCGATATAAATTTCAACCAAAAATCATTATAAATAGCCGCAAAAAACCGGTTTTTTTATAAAAAAAACATTTATCGCAATATCTACAAAAATAAGGCCTATTTCGCGAAAAATCTATTACCATTTTGTATTGTTCTCTGGGATGGTACAGAAGAGCCTTAACTAACTATATTTCATATTTACATTAATATGCCAGATACACATATTCCTTCTAGTAAAATATGTTTGCAATTAAACTATTACAAGTTGTGTTACTTTTCTAAATTGAAATGTGGCTGAATTAACAATTTATAGCTTAAAGCTTTTGCGACAAATTTACAAGTTTATGTTTATCAAAATTTTGCTCCGATACATGTGTGTGGACACCACTTTGACTGCAGTTGTTAATACAGAACTTTGTAGTACAGCTATTCAAATTAGTTGAGCTTCGAAAGTGCATGAGTAGATAACGGAAGCACGTTTAATGGGAATGAGCTTATTATTTCAAATGAACTAACACGTATTTAACTTATTTTAAATTTAGTAAATACGTCCGATTGCAGAATTCTTAACATCTGTCACTTATGCCCTGTGCTGACTATACGTAATATATTATAATCTAGATATGCTGAGATAATGGCCGACAATTGAGAACGTACAAATTAATTTGTTGGTAAAAAATTTAAGCAGTAAATATTTTGACATTTAATTCATCAGATTTCAACATTTTCGTTTAGCACACAATGTGTTTTTCTAATTAATAATTTTATTTTATTTCTTGAGAGCAAAAATCACTTTTGGAAAGCACGTGAAACTCATGTTCACATAATTGTGTACGCTAGCAGGAAACACAATGTTACAGTTGCTTTAAGTAGTATTGCCCAGGAGCGTTTTATTTCAAATGGTTCTTAATATTTGCTAAAGTTCTTTTATTTCAATTCCTCTTTTATGCTACCCCAGAGATCTCCTGGATTAGCAGACGCGATACTGATTAGTTTCACTACAAGTAAACATGTTTTTCTTTGTTGTTATAAGATGTACCTACGTGCACATTATGTCAAGATAGTATTAGCTACTTCGTAACCAGAGTATTGTGGAAGCTGAGAGAAATAAAATGAACGTGATAAAATGAAAACGTGTTTGTAGATGAATATTCACACACGTACAAAAAATCATTGCTCTAGGTTAATGGTTTTGTAAATATTGATTATTCTCATATGAATGTATCTATTTATTCAGAATTAATTGGAATTGTATTACATACGAAATGAAAAATTGTACTGGAAATGCAGCCAAACATTTTTATTTGTATGTTTAACAGAGAATTCACGAAGATTAATTGGAATGCTTATCATCAGACATATAACTCTAAAATTCATTAGAGCGAAACATTTTGCCCCATTAATAAACGATAACTTAGCCAGACAAAAATTTTACTAGCCCATTCTACATCCATAATTAAGGTCCGCAAACTACATTTTTATTTGTTGTATTACTCGTATAATTACAAAAATACATTCGTATGAATATGCAATCAATGCAATATGTGACTATTACTAAGATATTTCTGCCATGGATATTAAAAGAGTGACCGACGTTTCGGCAACGAATTTGTTGTCGTTTGCAGCTAAAATTAATAATACGAGGACTATTTGACAGAAAGTGAGACTGCCTACCAGTGGCGGCTGCTGCAGGGAGGGCAACGGGGCAATGCCCCCCCCCCCGTGACAAATTTCTTTTAACAGATAAATTAATTATAGATACCTAATTTGTATGTAATTTTTCTGATTCGTTTGATGACAAATAATATGTTTTCGGAAGTAACAGTCCGTCTTTTCAGCGCGTTTAAAAATCGCAGTCTGACGTAAGCTCCGGGGCATCTCGCGCGACTGCCCCGTCTGTATTAGAAATCGAGCGATGAAACTGGCGCGGGTAGCGCGCATATATATGTAGGCGGCGGGGCACTACTCTATGGGGCCGGGTCCGGGTGGCGGTCTAGTATGTAATATACAGCGGTGAGTGTATGTTATAATTTCTATCGGTGCAAATGCAACTATGAATTGCGTTAGTAACATTAAGACAGAATTAAAAAATCTAGGTCTCCCTAGACCAGATTTATTGATTAAACTAGAAGATCACAATTTGAAAACTAATAAAACCGTGACGAGAAAATTCAACAGAAGCTCTTACAATTTATCAGACTGGTTGTCTGGGTGTAATGTGCAAAATGCTTTTTTCTATTTCGGTGTTATAAAGTGCACTTTACGACATCCGTTTTGGTTGCAAAAGTTGGTAACAAAAAAAATGGAACCAAATTATATTTAAATGTCAAAATGTAAGCCTTTAATATAACAAACATGTGCAATAGAAGTTGTACAAAGAAAAAAAGCACACATGCTAACATTTTATTTACTAATTAACAATATAAATTGTTAAGCAGAGTTGGATGATAAGTTTTCTGATGCTACTATTGTATTTTACTTCCAAGGTTGAATAGTACAACTGTTATAAAAGTTTGTTATTGATAATATGTCGAGACTATATTGGCGAAAGATTTTGTAAATTGTCTTCTGCTATTTTGCGAATCTCTGGGGGCGTGCAAAATAGAAAAAATCAAGTGAACGGTGTTTTTCTACTTTGAAGAGAATAAAAACATTTTCTAGAAATACCATGCGGGAAAGCAGACTACTGTGCCTTAGCAATGTGTTCCATTGAAAAACAATTACTGACATCAACACCAAACTTCAATGAACGAGTTATTAATCATTCTGCTGATCGTAAGGAACCGCGGATGAATTTTATTTTCAAACAAGTTAATTAAATATCATATTGAGTTTATTTTTTGTCTGTACTTAATTTTTGATATTAAACACTCAGACCCCCGGTGCCCTCCCGTCCCAAAAAATCACGGGCCGCCACTGCTGCCTACCAGAGTTTATTTCTGACAGAAATTGGTATTATTTACGAGAAGGCCATACGTTTACATTAAGATATTTAAATTTTCAGTATTATCTAACTTTCAGTTTGACAAATATAGTTGCTAAATGAAAATGTGTATAGCGAAAGTTGTAAAATCGATAAAATCGCTATTCGTGGGGCAATCACTACTTGTCCCTTAAAAAGATAAACAGAACTGACATTTTGATGGATATGCAACAAACATTGGGCAATGATACCTCGACGGCCACGATTTACTGCTGGGTTGCTTGGTTCGAACGAGGAGTCACAAGTGTCAACGATGAAAAAGTTATGATCACTAGTACTATGTTATGTACCGATTATGGGAGTTTTCTTCCCGATTTCCTCTGGTGTTCATTCCAATCAGTTTTTCCTTGTGGAGTCACTTTGCGGTGTTGATCTATCCGACTTTAACAAGACTTTTACCTCTGCTCTATATTTCATAACATATTCATACAGAGTGCTATAATTATGATGTAGATGATTTCTGTTGTATAATCTTCACGTGATTCTAGTATCTCTGATTGCTATTCTTATCCGTCTTATATTACCAATTTGCCTTAGTACAACAGGAATATTGATAATTGATTTATGGAAGAGTCACTGTACTAATTCATCTGGCGTTATCATTTATTACATTTGCTTTTACACTCTACCTTTTCAAATTTAATGAGAGCTGGAAAATTCCCCAAACGTATTTTACCGACGGAAAATTTCGATAATTCCCCTACTGGAAAATTTCGCGATAAAAAATTAATGACAGGTACAGAATTTGAAACATGTGTTCATGCTTTATTTCGGTTTAGGACGAGCAGCATAATGGTGTATTTAAAGGTCTTTCTTTATTTGTGTTGTAATTTTTTTATTATCATATATTATATTCTATTATACTTTAGTGAGTAAAGTTATGTATAAACTATGCAAGTAATCGTTTCCTTCGTCATAGTTCGGTATAAGGATTGCTGTTTGTTTAGCACAATCACAGTCCTTCTTACGTATAGGAGGGGCATCGCAACCTCTTATATATTATTCTATCTTAATCTCATGTATACTTTCTACCAAGTCTCATTACAATTCAATTTATCATAAACAAATCGTTATGAGCGCTGGTGTTGCAGAAACAGTCTACAATTGGTCAAACATTTTGGAGTAGCATATTCTCCTCGCATATATTTGCTACAAGAACAAATGTTTACGCTGGCAGTAACTTCAGTTTCAGTTCAAATATATTAATTCTATTAGTGTATGACCTACCATCAGAGAAAGCAATAGTGCCTACATTCGTTAACTGATAAAGTTCAAAGAATTTATGCCTGAAAGGTCGCTCATTACTCATGAATTTCGAAACTGACATGATTGCAGAAGAATTTTTAGATGCAAAGTATTGTATATGTTTCTCTCATTTTCCCAAGTATATTTTAAAAAGAAATCAATCAGAATGCTTAAGAAACTAGTACAAAATCGGAGCAGAATTTGCACTGAAACGCAAGCTTCTTCTCGCGTTAGATTTTGTGTTCGCAGCAAATGTAGTCGATGCAATTAAAACACTTCTGAGAAAAACATACTAGGCGAAGATGACCAGTAAATTATGGACTATTTTAAAGACACTTGTCTTGCACGTCTACAGAGACGCCAACATAGTCATATTACGAAGGTGCCATATCCTATTCAAAATACTTTTTTAAGATTGTAGGAGTTGACTGCTTTCTGTCAAAATTCTCCGGGAATGTATTTTGCAATCACTGACAATATTTATTATATTTATAAGACAATCAAATATAACAATTAATGTTTTTAGATTATACCTTTTGAGCGTCAAAATAAATAATGACTTTTTAGTAACTTACTTCAATACGAAGGAGTAGAGATTTAATATTAATTTATTTATATCCCAAAAACATGAGCACCAATTTGATACAGTTGCGGTTATTTAAAGAAAAAATATATTTCTGATGTTGAAGAGGCTGCTCTGGCACAACTTCCATTACTTTCGTATTTGATTCGAAAATGTTAGCTTAATTTCTTGTATGTCCGATCAGAATTCTTGATATAACTTTAGAAATATCGCTTTTTATAATATTTACGTAATGACGTGCTCCAAACAGCTATTATAATATTTCAAAGGATGCACAAAAATTGAATGACAACCATGATTTTAGAGTAAGTTAATAAACTTCATTAGAAGTAATAAATACATATTTTACAACATGAGAAAAATATTCATTTCAAAATAACATATTGTGTGTTTTAAGAATTTTACATTAACGTCTTCCATAACGCGTATTTTGAAAATTCAGTACTCAAATTTTCAAAATACGCGTAATGGGTTATTAGTTATTTCTATAGTCTATAGTCTATAGTCTATATAGTCTTATTATTTAGACTATATTTAGATATGCCACAGAACTAAATGGATTGAGTGAGTGAGTGATAATCGGGAAAGCAGGTCAAGTGAAAACGAAACAAACTTCCTTTATTGTCGGTCAAGTTTTTGCAATGGTTTTCTGTTTCTATTGGAGAAGCTCATATGAATTAACTAAAAAGTAAAGAACGAATATAGATGCACTACAATATACATAATAAAGTTAATTAATCAATAATTCCAACGAGAATTATGTTTTCGTGGCCATAGTCTTCCGACGGAAAATCAAGCCAATAACTGGTCATCTATACATTAACCACGAGCAAGTCCCATCGTCTCCACAGGTCAAATACCTCGGTGTTACACTTGACCGCAGACTTACTTATTCAAACCACCTACGAAATGTCTGCAAAAAGACCAGAATAGCCAGAGGAAGGCTATGATCTCTCCTGGGAGCAGCCAGCAGACTCTAGCAAGATGAAACTTTGAATCTATACTCAACTCCTCAGACCGATGATGACGTACGACCCCCATATCTGGCTGAACGCCGCCCCGACACGCATCCAAGCAATCCAACAAATACAGAATACCACACTGAGAATGGTGCTAAGGGCCCCATGGTTTCTTCGAAACACCCAGACCCACAGGGATACTAACACGCCGCCGGTAGAAAAACACATCAAAAAAACTCGCATCCGATTTCTACCTTAAGATGGAAGAAAACCCAAACATCACCGTCATCCCGGAGATGATATATGATCCGCAGGACTACCTGCCGCACAAACGGCCCCGGCTCGCTCTTATCCAATGAACCCTCAATAGAGTTTATACCCAATTCCTCAAATTCCAGATGAAGCCTAATTAGATTATTAGTAAAAGGCCTAAGGCCTAACTAGAAGCCACAATAAGAAGAAGATGTTTACGTGAAACGATGTCCAGGCGCTGGAAGGGAACGTTCGAGCTTTCCCTGAAGTTTGAATAAAAATCTGTTCGTGCCGAGATCAATTCGTTTTTACCTGCACTTTTGAGGATATAATAAGAAGTTTTTGTTCTTTCAGGACGTCAAAATTAAATTATAAAACCATGAAAACATATAAGAGTTTAACTGGATCAGAGCAACAGTTATATTTAACGTGATATTTTTAAAATTTATTTTGATGTAGTTGGATGAATAAAAGGAAAAATATGATAATTATATAAACAACTTTTCTAACAATATTTCATCTTGATGAACAACAAAAGACAGACGAAAATATGAAAACTCTCTAACAATAAGACTGTATTAATCCAGCGTCCAATAAACCAGATAATTTCGTTTATACTAGCTTAATATTGTCGTTTCACTTATATTACTTTTTCACAAAGAGGAACTTATTTGAAGTGGAATCATACCTTTTCAGATAATCAAGTTCTACGTAAGTGGCCCTATTAGATTTTCTTTCTCTGTTTCTTACGTTGGAATCTCTCTTGTTGATATAACGCGAAAACAAATCTAAACGAAGTATTTTCAAGTACATTTTCAGACTGAAAACTTTTAATAACAAAATAAGCATACATGTTGTACATGGAAAAATTATATTAGATTAAACCCATTGCATTAGCGAGTTTGGTTTTTCTATTCAAGGACAGTTAAGTGGATGGAAGTGTGTAAAGATTGTATCCATAGCACTTGTTGTTAATATTATTATCTATTTAAGAAGATTATTATTTTAATATGATGAATGTATTATACCAGAAAATAATATAATGAGACTTATTAGTGTCTGTTTCAAGAAACCTGATCGTTATCGGCTTATAAAAGATTACATCCTATCTTTTACTTAATCTCTTAATACATATATTGTTCTCGGAAAGGTCCTTATATAGCGCAGAAGGGAGGACTCTGAAAGCCTATGTCCCATTTGCTACGCAAAAATGAAGTATGCACATCTTGTCCTCCAGGTGGGCGGACATTGTATATCTTCAAAACTGCTTAAAACAGGCAAAAGGTAATTTAATCTATTTATCATTTACAAATAATTTTAAGCATATAGCGCTTATTGCAATAACATACTACTCTTTCGATTCTTTTAAAGTATTTTTATTGTCTAATTGCAAATATCTGCACATACCTTTGTTTTTTGGCAGAAAAATTCCATTTGAAGTGTGTAAAACTCACTTATTTAATAGAAGCGCTATTTTAAACAATTTTCAAAGATAATATTTAATTTTCTATACTTTGTATAATACATTCAATACATCCTACGATTTTGCTAAATTATATGAAGGGGTCAATGCAAGAAGTGCCTTAGTCACAAATTAACAAATGCGAGATATTTATGCATGAATGTTTATATTTGAGTATAAAACATTACTCAAACTGTTTTACTCAAAATGTTTGTGTGTTACATTCTATGTAAAAAGTGGCTTCTAGTTTCACGATTAAACATAAAATAAAGTTTTGTTATTACCTAAAAAAAAATAATAATTTTGGACTTGGGCACTTTTTGTGTTGAAATTTGTTATTTTGTCGAAAAATAAAAATGTATTTGAAAGAACAAATTATATTGAAATTAAAGTTATTCTGTAAACCCGTAAAGAAGTACACAATAATTGAACAAAACTTATGAACATTTCTTGACTATTCATAAACGGCGTCCGCCTCTTGCAAGTGATGAATCTCTTCACTATCATTATTTTGTTGTATTACATAACTTCCATTTTCATACAAGGTTCGAGCAAAGAATTCAGTGTCCAAGGATAGAACGTGCTTTATCAGAAGCATTACGTTGTCAAATTTTGGTTGCTTAATTTTTAGGTATTCATTCTCATAGGCCAGCGTGGATTCGCCGCGAAGTTTACGGCTCTGACCAACTTTGTAAACTTTATTATTTCCATACAGCCAAAGTAGGATGCACTGAGCTGGGGTTGCTCATTACGTGAAAATTTGACGCGTCTAGCTTTTGAAATTCCCGGCACAGTTCCTTTTATGTGGGAGTCTAGCCATAATTTATAAAGTGTCACATCAAATGGGTTGTTCTTCTTACAGTTTTCTATGATATTAACATAAAATTCCGGGTTGTCAACCTTGTCGTACTTCAGTCTTTGTTTTTCAATCACAGCAAAATCTCGATCGACTGGCATCATGCTGTGACCTGCTAGTTGGTAAAATACTTCTATGGTTTCAAAAATATTATTGGCACGTAGCTGATCCAAAAAAACGAACAAAAATCTATTTTTGTTTTAAATGAAGTAGTTATCACAAAAAAGATGTAGAATACGTTGCTCTGTCTTTTGGTTTTGTGCAATATAATCTTGCAGGCAAGTTATTACTTCGTTGAGTCCTTTTTGAGCAAAGTGTTCTGCATACATGTACATACTGACCTTTCCTGTTGTTAAGCAATGTATTCCCAAATTGTGAATCCACAACTCACGCAAATAATATTCGTCCGCAATATTTGTTTCAGGAACAGGCAAATTTTTTTGGTAATCGAAGCAAATTGATAAGATTGTGGGATCCTTAGCTTTTGTGTCTTCCGAAATTTTCCTTTGAAACCATTCAGCTTTTCTTAGGTGTAGCTCCCTTGCTGCCTTGACGGTTTGTGTAGATGCATCATCATGTGTCACTTCAGTTTGTTGTAGACGCGTGAGAAATAAAGTACATTCTTTACAGATGTCTTTTCTTGGGAATCCAAACAATATGTAGTATTCTTCTGTAAAAATTTTTCTAAACATCTCATTTGACACTTGTTTATCTGGATTCTTTTCTAAAAAATTGTGAGGAAGCTTTGCGACTGATAAATGGGAATCCAGGTACTTGCGATGTTTATTAGCAGATCTGCTATAATGAGACTCTCTAGCGGGCAGTTGTTCTAAAAATCTTCTAACCGCGACCAAAGTATCTGTTTTTGTTCTATTTGGCTTGGAATGATGAAGACCTCTAGAATCCTTAGGTTCTGCATTGTTTTGAATCTTTCGACGCAGCCTAGAGCGTTTTATTCCATGCACTGCTAAAAACGCTGACTGACACAGTGTTACCAATTTTCCATCAATCTTTACTTGATATACAAAACTTTGACTTCTACCTCGTGGATTGATTGTTTCTCTAGACCTGTGACGTTTAACTTCCATAGGACGTACACATCCTTCAAGGTACAAATTTTGTTGTGTAAAAGAAGATGACAAACTGTGATAGGCTGTAAAAATGTTGTTTTGTTGTTCCACGCTTAATTTTAATAAGCATTTACATCGACAGTTTGTTATTGGCCTTCTTTGGTGCTTTCGAGAAAACGACTCCTTACTTTGTATTGTTCTTTTCCATGTATTCTTGTGAATCTTTCTGTTCTTGCCCTTTTTTAGTTCTGGTTGCTGAGGTTCATTTCTGTTTACTTGATACACAACGTTCTGATAATCGATATGTATATTGCTTTGTGTTCAGGATCCAGGGACGTCTGTATTTTCCACACCATGTCCCATTGTGGCACAAGAACTCCCAGTTTTACCTCCCTTAAAAGTTTTATTGGTTTTTTGCCGCTTACTATGAGAGCAGCGTTATCGGCATCAGAACTATCTTCACTTTCGCTATTCGGTTCATACTCACTGCATGAGGCCGAATAATCCGACCATTCAGTATCATCTAAAATAAACAGATCAGAATTAAAAAAAAAATTGAGGTTAATATGCAGTCAATGGCGTAGAAGTACAAAGTAAATTCATACATCTATAGTAACACACAAGCTATTATTTCTACTTTCCTTACCTGCCAGTGTAATGTTTTTAGTAACAATGTGCGTATGTAGATTGTAGAATAACTATTTCACACGTAACTTTGTTATTTGTTAAATTAACTTGGACTAAGGCACATGTTGCACTGCATCTGTCAAATTGGTGACTTAGGCGCTTCTTGCATTGAAACCAAGGTAAACTTTCATCGGAGAGAATGTAAACTCAGGCGCTTAAGCACAAATTTCTGCCAAATTGAACATACCATCTGAAAGCTTATGAAAAACGCCACTAGGTGGCGGTACAAACACGATTTCAACTAAAATGTGACTTCTTGCACTGAGCCGTTCATATGCTTCAATGAATATTACACAATAATAAAATGTCCCTTGTCACTCATCAGATCACACTCATATCGATTGTAATTATCTTATTCTTTTATATTCTTATTTAATTACTAGGTATATATATCTACGCATTTGAAATTGAAACATCCGGGAAGCT
This sequence comes from Amphimallon solstitiale, assembly GCA_963170755.1. NCBI lineage: Eukaryota > Metazoa > Arthropoda > Insecta > Coleoptera > Scarabaeidae > Amphimallon > Amphimallon solstitiale. The sequence continues at coordinate 191,349,244 of OY720675.1, forward strand.
GCGCCCTGCTATACTCCAATTTTTGCTATATTAAAATCTTACCCAATTACAGCTATATATACTCTTGACATAATAACATGGAATAGAACTTTACATGATTAAGTAAACTAAAACAGTTTTTGTATTTAAAATATTATAAGAAAATAAGAACCCAAATTTGTTCAACCCGTTTTAAATAGTTATATGAAGTTGTACTTACTGCGTTCATTGTCATCATCACGTTTACAATTATGTAATCTTATATTCCCTACGGGATAAACGTAAAATTCAAGTCACTCAAAGATTGTTTGGATTCGATATAAAAATGAACCAATGTGTATATACTACATAAGTTTTGAACATTTTTGTATTTAAAAGACGGTATTTTGTAATTATTTGTCTGAAAAACTTTGATTCTGCGCACAAAATATAATTGTTACTACAATACTTTCTTATACTACGTAAAAAAAGTATTGTGATGAAAATATTTGACATTGAGATTTTTTCGTATATTGTGACCCTCGCAGTTATTGACTAGATATTTTGGCCCAATAAAAAGGATGTCACTTTAATATGTCAATGAACTTGCTCAATAATTAGAGCAAAAATCAAAAACGATGCCCCTGTAACTCTTTAGTCGGTGCGAAAGGTCATGGGTCGTCTATAAGCGCCACATGCTTTTTATATACACAAAAACATGAAAACTAGGAGTAAGACTTATAGCAATAGCAATCAAACACACAAGATCTAATTTAAGTGTATAATTAATAATAAAAATATGTATATGAATGAAAAAACATCAACTGTATAACACACACACAAAGACTGTCAACAGGTAGTCACTTAATAAACTCGGTTCTCAATAATCTTAACTAAACACGTTCTGAAGCATAACAGCTGTTAGATATCTTTCTTTAGGCTTATAAGAAATTCACATTAGGTGTTATAATGTGCCTAATACTTAAGACTAATACAATTAACTACAAAGCTTCCAAAATACAACCAAGCTCTATCTGACACCGATGCTAAAGATAGGTTAATTCAGAGTTCTTTCAAAGAATCTCCGAACAACAAAGCTAAACGTTCTTAATTAATTACAGTATCTTGGAGTCTTTGCATTAAATAAATAAATTACAGTTACTACTACTTAGCTTATACGATATGCACACGTGAAGGTCTCGTTGAATCTTGTAGGTTGAAGTCTGTTGTTCTGCTTCACACTGTTACACAACTGCAAACCCTCGTTGGTCTGGCACGAGTAAACATTGGCCTTGTACAGGTGTTAGGGTACAATATTCTTAGCTTCGCCTTGCTTTTCTGTTCGCTAACATATGTAAATGTAGGGTTACAACATGTTCCAGCTACGCCTGGCCTCTCACTGTACAAACTGCACACGGTCGCACATATTGAGATGTTGTCGCCTATTCATAATACATCATATGACAGCATCTTTGGTCTAACAACTAGGCACACTGTTTTGAGAACACGTTCCTAAGTATTCACTTCTATCGGTTCATTTGCCGCTTACATATATTCTGCTAATATCGTTACTTGCACTGCTTGTTTAAAATGGTATCAAGGATTTCCACACAACAGGGATCCTCCTTACAAAATTATCTCTATACCATTTCTTTCTTTTCACAAAATTGCCTAAAAGTCGAAGTAACAAATGAACATGTTCTTTTGAGGTCACAAATACATGCGTTATAAATAGCGCTTGTGAAATTACAAAACAATAATCAACAGGTGCATTACTTACTATCATCATGATGCATGATGATTTGAGATTTTAATTAAATAATATTATTAAAAATTGAGCTCACCTTAGTGTCTTATTGGGCTTTGGCTTTACCATTCAAACAAGGACTAGAATTTGCCCGCTATCGTTTATATGTGCCTGTCAAATGACAAAAACAAGAAGCGCATGAATGTAGGCGCGTCAAAACCTCCGTGATTGCACATGTTACTTGTCACAACCCGACAATGATTGTTACTGAATCATAATAACAGGTATTTATAACTGTTACAATATTACGTTTTGTTCCCTGATACCGAAAAGTGGTTTTTAAACATCTGTCTGTTTGTGGCCGTGTGTGTGTTTTGATCACGATAACGGCGAAACTAATAAAGCTACCAACATGCATTTGAGCATTCTCTTAAGATCTGATTATATTTTGAGACAAATCTGTAGGCCAGACGTAATAGTTTATTTCAGCGAAAAAAATGAAATTTTATCAATATCTCGCCAACTACTAAGTTTAGTCAAATTTCTAAAGAACCCCAAAATTTTGAAATTCGATGTCACGCAATATTTCATTGCGAATATCTCGAACGCCAATGTTTTCTAGATAGATATATTAAGATAAAAGTATTTCAAAATTGATTGTGGATAATTCTACACAGATGTAGCATACTTACCGATGCCATTATGCTTTCTACACAGTACAGATTAATTACAAGAGAAAAGATATCTAGCCCTGGAGTGAATATTTTTTGTATCAAAAATCAGAATTCGGAAATTCGGACAGGAAGAACATTCTTACTCACAGATTTAGTAAGAGGATAGAATTATTTAATTTAGAACTACTTTTGTATAACAAATGCAGAACGCACATACGAATAAGAAAGTCGTGTGGTGCCTGAAAAGCTGCCTAGTTATAAACTTGGGAAAAATGAGGTTTGGATAAAATGCCCATTTGTTATGAAAATAAGGCAAGTTCTAATTTTATAGAACAATTTTAAATATGAAATTTGTAGGACGTTTCACATTGTACTTATATAACAGCATTAATTTTTTAGTATAATTTTGGACTATAAAACGAGTTTTATGTATGTACACCTACATTATAAAAGTTGTCTTTGTTTTCCTTGTATCGTAATACGCTTTTACAGTTTTATAGAATTAATGCTTTTACTTCCAGGAGAGTTACTTCTTTGGGTTGAAATAATAATATATAAAAGCTTCAGAGTAAGAAACATCTAACCATTAATATTTCACTTAAGTAATTCTGCACATTTTTATGAACATACATAATTGAGTGTATAAACTCCAACTCTTTTACTTCTTTCTCTATGTTTTCATTTAATAAAAGATCAAGACGTCCAAGATTATCTTATTCTATTTACTTCCTCTGTCAATTTATTTCTTTTTTGGTTTGTGATCCGATAAATCCTGGTCTTTTCCACTTATCTGTTTGTCATGTGTCTATGTGCTTTCACAAAATAATTTTCTTTCTTCTTTCCACGGTAGCATCTGCACTTTTCTAACTGTTTCGATTCTTAACAGCTTATAATATTCATGAGAAAGAAATGGTAAGAGGTTAAAAAGAAAATTTATCATTTAACATATTTACGACTGTTGTAAAATTGAAAGATATAAATTTAAACGAACATAAAACTATTAATATTTGAATAATTATTGAATTAATAAATATATGTTAATATAAATTTCTATGTTATGTTAATTGTTTCTATTATTAACAGTCTTACTAAATTGTTATCGATCATTAAAAAATTTATAACAGAAAGTTTTACTCAACAATGAATAGGATAATTATATTGAAGAGCAACAAAAACTTGTATACTCAAAAATATATGCAGAATTTAAATTGTATTTTATATTATTGTACATTTTATATAGAAATATATTCATGAACCTGTAGTAAATATATTAAAATTATGTATAAAAATAATTACCATAAAACACAAATTTCGCATATATGACAAACAAACATATTCTATTTCCACTAGCAAAGTTTTGAATTTATTCGTATTCGTATATTGCCTTATATTCATCCTTGGTCTCTGGGTTGAAACTGCGTCATCGTCACCTGAACTGCGATAACCTGAAACAGACTGTTTAGGTTATAGTAATAGAAAAATCCCTGAAAATGTCCCTTAGGATAGTGGACGAAACGTCGGCAATAGAAGCAGAAACGACGATGTGGTTTCAACCCAGAAACCAAGAAGGTATAAACGACAGCTGTGGAAGCCTACTGCATAGATTCACCTGATATACACACATCTTAATGCCGGTTCAACTATCTTGTGAAAAATTCTAGTATGAGAATGAGGACTAGTGAAATTTGTTTTATACATGTTCCATATATCCATGTTGCGCTTTTGATATATGAACAATGAAGCGACGCTCCTAAAGTACAGATCAGCAGCAATCTATGAAATAAGCACCTGTAATACATGACAATGCTCAACGCTCATTTTTGTTGAAAATATTGACACAATTTTATGAATGATCTCTGCTATGAAAGAATGCGTAATATATAGAGAAGTGATACTGCCATAGAGTAATCTTTGAAGCTGTCTTAAGACGAAATTATGCTAGACAGCTTGGGTGTTACTTCGTTTGTGTGGTGTGACCAAGACAGAGTATTGTCAATATAAAAGTCCACTAATTTTAAGGATATCGAATCCCGTAAACTGCTTCTTTCGATAAAAATTCAACGATTGCATTTTGTCCTTACTTAGTTTTAGTTTTAATTTGTATTGAGTAACAGATACTTTATCAAAAGCATTCAACTTAGTATCATCCACTCAAACAACGCATGGGCTATACGTCAGCCAATTGAAAATATCATTTACATAATAATATGTGATAAAAAAAGTCACGAGTCTAGACTGTACCCTTGGTGACTTCAAAAGTACCAATTGTGACGGTGAAACTTTACCCTTGACTGCGTTTGTGCTGCTACGAGTAAATGCGCTATGTATGTATGTTGTGCATATTACCAGGAACGCCATATGCAAACAATTTATCATGAAGTGATGTCATCGAATACATCTTATATGTGATGTTATATGCAGCACGGCTGATAAAAGAGAAAAAATATAGACTCAAATTATTTTATAATTATTATTACTTCGATTCAAATAAATTTATTCAACTTATAATGATAATTTTCTTGGGTTATCCAGAAGATCACGTTAAGATTTCGAATCTTTACTGAACCGCATCTAGTAACAGTTGTTAAGAGACACCCGGATTTATGTCTTTACTAAATTATAAATAATTTTGAAATTGGTCTTTCAGTGTTTGAAAATTGTAACCAAAATTTGCTTAGCACTTTAATAATTAAATTTTCCTAAATGAAATTATCAGTGCCATGCAGAGAATATAATCACTATTTTCAAACACCAAAAACCTAATTTTAAAATTTTTTAAAATTTAGTAAATGCGGCTCTGTTAATGACTGTTACTTGAGGTGATTCAGTACGATTTAAAGATTTGAAATCGTAACTCTCAGTGGTTTGGTGGATAAGGTCACCTGACTAGCGATTGGAAGGTCGTGAGTTTGGTCCCACACGTGGGTAAATTTTCATAATTAATTAATTTACCTATTTAAAATTATCACCGTCAAGCAGAAAATTATAATTACAATATCTAAAGGAAGAAAAATTAATTTTAATATTATTTAAATTTTTAAGTTTTTCAAGTTTTTTTTAAATGATTATCTCAAAAGTTTTGCCAGTTGCAGGTATAATAGAAATAGATATCCCTGTCTTTTCATATCATTTCATTTTTATAAAATTGAATGACCGTAGATGCCTGGAAAAATTATTGCATTTACACGGTCATTATGTAATGTTGCCAATGGTTTAAAGCAGCCCTGTTATAATATACCGAGGTATAGGTATATCTGGGTATATTATAGCAGTCAACGGGGTCCCTAATTTTCGATGCAACCAGCAACCGCAACAAAGGCAGTATAGACTCAAAAAAGACGAAGCTACGAGTTGTATTATGATCTCACTTCATATTTACTCCAGAGAGTCTTTATAATATTCTTCGTCATCCTATTCATTCAAAGATATTGGTTAAAAATCCATGGAGAGATTGATAATTTTCCTTTATTATATTCGTATCTTATTATTTGCCTACTGACCCCACAATCATTTGTTAGATAAGAAGTCAATAAAAGGGTTTTTCTTATTTATTCCAACATGTTTCTTATAAACATCTAAAAAACTATTTATGTAGCTACGTGTGAATCTTGTAGAGTTTTATGGTCTTACTGGCAGATACTAAAGACATAAAACTTATTATTCATCCCACGTAAGGCTGAGAGACTAGTAAAACCTTTATTTCAGATCGGTTATCAGAACATGTTTAAAAACTTGTAGTAAAATTAACCATTAGAATTATACTTTTAAATCTAGGAGATTAAAAATTAGCAATCTGGTTAGTTTAGTTGTGAAGGTATATAAAAGCAGTCTGAATATCTGGTAAAGTCCGCAAAACTCACTATCACATTATATATATGCAAACATTCGTTGCATTTTGGAAATAGAATAAATATTATTATTACATTATTATTACCCACTTCAGCACAATATTCAGCCAGATCCAGATTATGACAAATTATTCCACATCTGGTAAACATGGACACATCACCTTGAATTTTTGATTTTCTGCAAAATGATGCAAGTGAAAAGTTTTTATGTCGTTCCGATTATATTACCATGTAACCAGTGATAAGACAAAGGTAATAACAAATTTATACATGTTCTGGCTTATGCCAAAATTATATTATTTAGTATTAATTAAGTTAGTTATTAATCACAATTATTATTCAAACGTTTAAACAATTTATTCAGATCAAAAAGCTATATATACACAGTATTTACCTGATCATAGGTAAATCTTTATAATTTTAAACTTTTATAGAAATCTAATTTAGGATAATCTCAATACATATACTTTAGTCATCTGGGTTTTCCCCTGTTACAAATGTAAAATGTAAAATTTCCCAAAGTATGGAATCAAATATTCTATGTATACAATTTGAAGACGAACAAATACATAGAATATTTGATTCCATACTTTGGGAAATTTTAAATTAAAATGTAATATACAACTAATTTATTTATATACACTAATTTTAAAATGTACGTGTCCTTTTCTATTTCTGAAAACAAGTTTTTAATATGTTTCATGTCAGTTTCGTTCTCTCGTGATGTACATACAAGAAATTATGTTAGTGTCTTTGAAGACTGATATATTCAGTCGAAACGTCACATTACGCAGAAGTGTGTTTTTATTCAATTTACCTCTACCCGTAATGCGGGTCGAGGTAAATTCTATATGCATGTCCTAAGTTTAGTTTAGTTTTTTTGGTGCACAAACTTCCGTCACTGTGTTTTGTCTCTTGCCATTTCTTTCACTCTTCATTGTATTAGGCCACCTTCCTCCACGTTGTTGTCCCATGTCTAAGCTGGTCTCTCCCTTGCCCTCTTTTCTGGTATCCTTAATTCCCGTACTCTCTTGACTAGTCTGTCGCTGCTCATTCGCACTAGGTGCCCATACCATCTCAGCTGGTACTTTTCAATTTTTGTAGCAACTGGTTCTACTTCCAGCTGCTCTCTTATTATCGAGTTTCTTATCCGGTCTCTCTTCCTTACTCCTAGGACTCCTCTGAGGCATTTTATTTCCATACTTTGCAGTCGGGTCTTCATTCTTTTGGCAAGTACCCAGCTTTCGCATCCGTAAGTCAGGACTGGGCTGAACACTGTTGCATATACACTCATCTTAGTTCTTCTCTATATTTCTTTTTTCCATATAAAAGCGGTTCTCATTAGGTGGTATAATTTAGCTGCAGTCCCTATTCGATGTGATACTTCTGTTTAGTGTGTTCCCGTACTATTAATATGGACTCCTAAGTATTTCAATACTTCTACTTGCTCTAATTCGTGGCTGCCTATTTTTATATTTAATTTTGTGTGTGGTTACCCCAGAGTCATGACCTTGGTTTTGTTGACGTTGATCTTTAAATTTCGGGAGCGCTTTCTTCCATACATCCAGGTTGGCTATCAGTTCTGTCTCATTGCGTGCCAAAACAACCAAATCGTCTGCAAATGCACATATGTTTAGGTACTTTGCTCCTAAGTTTCTGTGCCCGATGTAAATGGCTTTCGTTCGTATTTTTGTCTCTTCAATAACGTCGTCCATAATCATGTTAAACAGAATTGGGCTCAGTACTCCTCCTTGGCGTAGTCCCACGTTGATACTAAATTCCTGCAATTTCATGTTATTTGTTCTAACTATGTTTCTATTAACTTGATGAATACTTGCTATTGCTCGTTGTAAATTGATTGATATTGCATTCTTGTAGCTGTTTAGTAGTAAAAATATGGTCCTGTGTCGATATCCCTTTCCGGAACCCGCTTTGTGACTGTTCCATGGTTGATTCAATTTGCTGGTTTAGTCTTTTTACGAAAGAATACAAAATATTGATATTCAATCAGTTTTATTTGAAAGACATTGTATATTGACGTGAAACAAATTTAGACAATGATATTGAAAATACCTTCCTATAATATTTGAGAAAAATGCGCGTAATTCGAACTCCAAAAAATTATTTTCGTTATTAATAGCATCATTGTATAATGAATTAAAAGAGTTTGAAATAGTAGCACCCTGAAGATCACATTATTTAACCATTCGCAATTCAATTGTAATCATAATTTATTTAAACAGTTGACTGTATTAATAAAATGCAAAGGATTATTAAGTAAATGTGGATAACATTAATGAAACATCAAATACTAATTCTGACCATTATGCAAAGTTGGGCAAGTATTTAACTTTACTCTTGGGAGTACAAGTAATAGCCATTTAATGTATAATTAGGTATTATGGAAGGTACAATACTCCAAAGTAGATTAGGAACTTCACAATCTCGAATCATTTGTAATAACAATTTAAATAAATTATGGAAATAGACTATGCCACTTACATTTGAATGGATTAACTACTACTTATTCTATATTTCTTTATTATATTAACTTCTTTTCTATATTATAGTTTTTAGTTAATAACTTTTAGTAGTGTACATTGTTACCTACACAGTTCCGAAGAGATGTTTCAGCCCATCAGATGTAAGTATATTGTTCGGGAAATATGTTTTATTTAATCCTTTTTCATGTAACTCCAATGCGATCATTGAGAACTTAACAGTACTTATTTCTTCTGTGATTGCTATTATGAAAAGAATATACCTGGGCCTCTTTCACAAGAATTAAAATATTTAAATTAAAAATGAAGTATTGGGTGTTTAATATGAGAATTAGTTTCAAATTCATGATGATTTATTAAAAATAACTGAAAACATTATTTAAAGAGGAAATTATACTTCAGCATAGCATCAGGTACACCGACTACTTTCATAGGAGATCTGCGCCCTAACTACTCATTTGTGATAGGAATTTTTATTGTCATATACAAACTCTTTCTACGCATATTGTCCATAACTTTGTTCAGACCATATTTTCTTTTCTTAACTTATACAAATTTTATTAAATCGAAACAAATTACTTGTCTGTTTTCGCGCCATGTTTGGTTATTGTGACGGATTGATAACAAACGTCAACCAACACGAATGAGTTTCAATTGATTAGAGCTAGTTTCAGTCTGTGACTAAAGAGTTCGTTGCTAGGTTCGCCCCCTGACTAAAGTGCATGAAGTCACAGCTTATCAATTTATCAAAGAAGATCACAGTGTTATTCAAGCATATACGATAAATGACATTTTAAAGATAGGAGTAGAAAAAGTAAATTTTAATACGTGTGCAAGGTGTGTTAATACGTGTTGCACCTTGCACACGTATTAAAATTTACTTTTTTACTCCTATCTTTATTTATCTATGGCGGGAAATTCGTTTGCTTTGATCTGAATTACTATGTCACGGTTGGTAAATAACTAATAGAGAAATAAATAATCCTTAAAATTATGAATATTTGCTGAAAAGCGCATAATATTTTCGAACTTCGCGCTAAACTAGAACTTGTATTCATATCTTAGTATAACATTCAATTATTAACAGTTGTTATCTGAACTATGCATTGACCATCTTCTTCTTCTTCTTCTTCTTTTAATAGGCGTATCGCCTGTTTAGTTCCGGTTTCTTTGCAATGGTGATTCTTGCGATTTTGATTGCCAGCTGTCACGCCATCGCTTTGGTGGTCGTCCTATAGGTCTTCTTCCATGAGGCGTGTTATTTCGAACTATCCTGACCATTCTGTCGGGGATCATTCGGCTAACATGGTGGTTCCATTCTCTTCTTCTCTTCCTCGACCATCTGACCACGTCGTCCGTTAGGCACTTCTCTCTTATGTCTGTGTTTCTCTGCCTATCCTTCAATGTATGTCCCGTTATAGTTCTTAAGGTCTTCATTTCAGTTGCCCTTAGTAATCTCTTTGTTATCGTTGTTTCCGCTCTCGTCTCAGCACCATATGTCATCACTGGTCGTACGCATGCTTTGTATATTCTTGATTTGCATTCTGTACTTAGGTGTTTGTTTCTCCATATTGGATATCTAAGATGTCCCGATATTGCTGCTGCTTTGTTAACTTGTTTCCTCACCTCGTCCCCCAGGAAGCCGGCGCTTGTAATTTTGCATCCAAGGTATTCGATTGACATGGTTTGGTCAATGACATTATCTTCTATTGCCAATTTGCAGCGCAGAGGTTCCTTTGCTATGGTCATGCATTTGGTTTTGGTTGTGGAGATTTTCATATTAAGTTTTCCTGCCTGCTTGTTGAACGCTTGTAACAATATTTGGAGGTCATCTTCCGATTCCGCAAGAAGTACTGCATCATCAGCGTAGCATAATATATTTATTTTATGCATGCCCATTCGATATCCTAGTCCGGTGTTCTTTACAGCTTTCACCATCTCGTCCATGATTGTATTGAATAACAAAGGACTGAGACTATCGCCTTGGCGGATACCTGTTGTAGTTCGTAGATGTTGCGTTAGGGTGTGATTTGTGCGTATTTGCGTTGTTGTGTTTGTGTTTAAGTCCTTAATGAGTTCTATGTATTCTTTCTTCGTATTACCGTTTTCCAGGATCGTTATGACGTCTTTTAGTTGTACTCTGTCAAAGGCCTTCGTTAGGTCCACAAAGCAGAGATAGGCAGGGGTGTTGTACTCTAGTGATTTTCTATCAGTTGTCTAAGTATGAATAGTGCATCAGTTGTAGATCTGTTTTTTCGAAATCCCTGTTGTTCTTCGCTTATTGGCACGGTTGTGGATATTTCGTCCGCAATGATCTTAGTTAGGAGTTTTAGCGAGGTGCTCAACAATGTTATTCCACGGTAATTTTCTGGATCGGTTTTATCCCCTTTTTTGAAGACGGGTATTGTTACGCTATTTTTCCATTCTTCAGGTATTCTTCTATGTCGTAGTATGATATTAAATAGTTTTGTGTATTCTGTTATGATGGCAGTTCCTCCATTTTTTATTAGTTCATTTGGTATTTTGTCTTGATTTGGAGTTTTTCTGTTCTTAAGTTTCCTTACCGTATCCCTTACTTGTTCTTCGGTGATTTGCGCGTACTCTTCTGGTGCATCGTTTTGTGCGTCCTCTTCTTGTGCTTCGACTGGGTTTTCTATGTCTGCGTATAGATTTCGGAAATATTTCTCCCATTTTTCTTCCGTGATTGTTCTGAGTTGTATTGTTTCATTCGTTTCTCGTTTCATGCCCCTTAGTAGTTTCCAAATACGTTTTTGTGCTCCAAACATGTCTGCTTCCATTTCGTTGCTGAATTCCTGCCAGTATTCTTCCTTAATGTTTCTAACCCTATTGTTGACCCTGTTCCTTATTTCGATATAATTATTTCGGTTTTCTTGTGTTGGGGATTCCCTGTATTGTAAGTAAATTTTCTTCTTTTCTTTGGTGATATACTTGACTTCCGTTGTAAACCACGGTTTGTTGTTCGGTTTGCTGTTCTGCGATACCGTGCGTGTGCCTAGGGTTTCTTCAGCGGCTTTGTAGATGTGTTCTTTCAGTTTATCCCATGATGTATGGGGCGTATCGGGCTGTATTATAGGGTTAAGAGTGATATATTGTTTGCATCTTTCTGCGTAGCGTTGTCTCGTACTTTCGTGGTTGAGCAAATCTATATTGAATTTTTCGGTTCTTGTTGTTGGCTTTTGTTTTCTCGGTGGCATTGCTATTCGTAGTTTTCTTAGCACTAGTTTGTGGTCTGTTCCATTATTGGCTGAGGAAAGGACTCTTACATCTACTATTTGTTGGGGCATTGACCATCACCTTTACTAAAACTGAATTGCTTTTATGAATTTTGTCATGCGATTATGTCAATAATATTTAATGATCATTTCATCGATTAGTAAGTAAGGGTACTGGTGGAACTATTGAGTTATTTTATTTAGTTTGTGCCTGTAACATCATCATCATCACTACAAATCAGCAGTCAGGGGTACACAGACAGAATTTAACTATGTTAAATACTTATAACTATTATTAGTAATTATTACTTCGACTTGGACAAAAGTAACATTCAAATTAATTTTCCCCCTGAATCTGCCAGCATAATATTAGTCATGTCTATAGCAACCCGTAGAATAAGCTAGTTATAGTTATAACTACTTATAACATAAATTCTGTTTACCGGCTTGTAATAACAACCAACCTTATTTGTTATGTAGGCACTCTTTCTGGATGATATTATTAGCACTGAAGACCTTCTGTTCTGCAAAAGCATCAGTGGAAGCTCAAAGCTTTAAGACTTATTTGAGATGCTTTACAATTCTATAACCAAGAATGATTTGGATTGGAAAAAGTGCATCTGTATATATACTCATGAAGCTTATATGGTCGCTATGGTGGACTGCAGGCGTTTATTCGCAGTAAAGCACCGCCTGGTATGTGACCCATTACATCATCCATAGAGAAGCACTTGCATCAAAGTACCGATGAACTCTCAATTAAATTTTATTAGACTGTGCCGTTGATGTAATAACTACACAAAAACTAGGCCACCGAAAGCCAGGATTTTCAAAAAAACTATGTATGGAGACGACAGCAGAATTTACGGCCCTGCTATACTACTGCAGTTCAGGATGGCTTTCACGGGTAACATCCTTGTGTGTTACTTTGCCAAAACCGATTTTTACCGAAACTAGCGTATTTGTGCGATATATTTGACAAACAGAAAACCTTTTAAAGTTATAACATGCACATTTTGAAAGGAATGGTTTGCAAAATACTTTGATCTAAGGTCCTTTCCGTGCTCAAGCTCCAGCAGAATTTACTTAGCAGGAAAAAGATCTAGTCTAATTGAACTCTTTTGCGACAACAGCCTAAAAACAACATTTGCTTCCGATTTAGCGGAGTTTTGGATATCAGTTAAAAATGAATATCCAGCTCTGACTTCAAAAGCTGTAATGATCCTCATTCCCTTTGCAACAAGCTATTTATGCGAAGCCGGATTTTCAGCTGTAGATATAATAAAAAGCACATATCGCCCAAAAATTAAACAGGAGCCAGAAATGAGAGTGACATTGCCAAACATTACAACGCGTTATGAAATATTTGCGGCGATATGTAAGCTCACCCGCCAAATTAACTTACCTGTTGTTGAAGGTTATAATCATTTATTGCATATTTTCTTGTATTTTCATATTTCATTTTGATGGTTCTTTTGATTCAGTTTTAATAAATATAACCTTACTATTTACTTTAAAAGTGTTGTTTTCCTTTCTGTGCCTGACTTATGTCATCGTACACATAATTTGACAAGGGCGTTAGGAAATTTACTAAACCTGTGAGTGCGCAGCGGGTGATTAAGTTTGGGAACCCTTGAAATAAACCCAATAACATACTAAGATTGCAGAGATTGTGGCCAGAAAATCTGTGTGGGTGAATTCTAGAAAATCGTCACTATACGGTATCTGACTCAAACCAACAACTATAAATTATTCAGCTAATACTCATACTTAGCATACGGTAGATTGTAGATTTGCTATGAATATTTAAAAAAGTAAAATATTGTTGCATGTAATTTTCTTAAAAACAAAGATACGATATTACAACAGAAAGACTAGAGAATAAGTCAAACTAAAGAAAATAACTTTCTTATTTTTAGACAAGAAAATGTTTTTAACTGTCCTATATAAAGTATATGTATGTCACAACCATATAATAAATCAATATTACCTTGCTTTAAAATGCTCTTTAGATCTTCTATATCTTCAAAGAAAAGTTATGTACAAATGTGATTAAAAGTAAATTAGAACCCTTGTTTAATTCTGAAATAATTTTGAAAGGATATCGTCCTGAGTCGAGCACGAAACAAGCAGAAAATCATTTCCTTGCCTAAATGCCAGAAGCTTAATTTGCTCTTTAATTATAACAATAATTGATTGGCACCGATGTATTTTTACTCGTCCGCGTAAACACTTTCAAATAATCTTTTAACAAGTGACGAATGTTGAGTCTACACAGGCTAAATATACTTCAAATTACTTGTTAATAATCCATCTGTTAGTTTTTAAAATTGACACGCTCACACATGCACGTTTATCACGCAAGCAGTGACTGTTTTCACAACTTCATTGCTACTTGTAACATAAATTCTGTAAGTGAAACTAGCCTCTTAACACTTGTTAATCTACGGATTAAAATGAGTTTTAAGATATGCAAAAAAATATATATTGTTTAAGATATTAATAAGGTAACAGTTGAGTTTTTAATTATCGTTAATCAATAATTTTTTGTGCGTTATAATTAATTAGAAGTCTGTCAATGTACACAAAAACAAAATACATGTAACTCTATATGCATTTGGAATAGCTACATTCATACAAGAAGGTAGCGTATAAACCAAAATAAAAAACTAAAAATATGCAGTCACATTACATCATTTATTCCTTAAATACAATTTGGATACTGAACTTGTTACGTCTTATCAATAGGTTGGTATAATCATGGCGATCCGGGTAGTTTTCCCAAAATGAAGTTGCAATTCAAAATTCTATGGGGTAAAATTCCGATGGGATATTATAACGAAACTCAATACTAGGGATGTATTATTAGTAGCAGATGCTTACCCAAAGGAACTAAATACATAGTCAGTCGATACCATCATGCTATTAATTTTAAAATTCAGGCTTACCAATTCCAAAAATAACTGCTTGTTTCATAATACTATTGAAACACGAGAATTTTTGTATATAAATGGCATGAGTATTTGTAAATGATATAATTACAGAGTAATTTGTTGTGCTATATAAATTTAATGGTTGTAAGGATAGTCAAATCGACACTTGAGTACCATAAATAAAGTATAGTAACTAAGTACTAATTTTACTCCCTAAATCGTACTTTCTATCCCCCCTTTAAAATACATGTCGTTTGACCTATGCGCTGTAATCCAGTACTGCACGAACGCTTGCATACATGTTAACCCAAAATTTGTATATTCGCTAAAAAAAGAAAAACTTGGTACACGAACACCAAAGGGGCCGCTGAGGAGTGAACCTCTACTTAGTTACTATATTGTGCAACAATTAATAATACGCAATTGGAGCTTAGCGATAATTCAGTAACGCACTTAGTTCAATTGTGATTTAACTTTGCATTTTGGGTAACCAGCATTTTTTTGTTTCATAGGGAGAGGGAAACCGGCCATGAATGTAAAACAAATTTTCCGGGGTTGGGGGTGTTGTCATTCGGCCGCCACCCTAAATTGAGGTGTTTTTTTTCTAGTTACGTCCCTAAACGTGATATCCATAAAAATATTATACAGAGCATTTTTGTATTGAATACAATTATCTATTTAATATTTATTAGTAACCTTTCGGGATAGGATTAATAATAAAAAAGTTAACAAATGAAGATGAAAAATAGCAGAGTGAAAAACTTTGAGGCGAGATAACTCTTGAATTTACATTTCTTCAAAAAAATGCTACCGATTTTTTTTATAAAGCATTTCCTAATGAACAATACACTTTGCTCGTGGAATTTATTTCTAATAGTTTTCCGCTTTGAGAAGGGAGGTAAGTGGAAGGTAGATGAGAAACATAGGTGTTAAATGATTCTTGATCATTTTGTTTGGGATAGTATTTTATCTTATTATTATATCATGACATTCTAAGTAATATTTATTCATATATTCAACTCTTTCCACACCACTCTTGAAATAGAATGAAGATGTGAGCACACACGGAAGACCATCAGATGACAGACCACCATTTGTAGCTTCAGCTAGAAGATCCTCGATTTTGAGGACAACAACCGACATTGTCAACCTGCGTGCCATCCGAACCCAGGAATAATAATCAAAAAAGGGATTATCGCGGATACACAAAAAAAAAAGAAATAGAAGAATATCACGTTGTTTTTAGTATGTGATAAAAGTGATTTTTCTAATAAAACCAATGTTCGGAAAGAGTGATGATATCACTTCCAGTTGTGTAAAAAAATTCTACTGTTTTCATCAATAAACCATTATTATAATTTTCACTCTCACAAACCAGTTTCTGCCTGTCTATTATCTGTTTTATACTATTCTAGTAAAAATTTTTAAAAAATATTTATTTAAGACATTCTACTATATAGAAATATGGAATGTACCATTATCTACTGCCTAAATATCACTTTTTCTTTATTTATTGTTAATTAATCACAATTTAAAATTAAATAGGGAGGAAATACAAAATTTTGAACTATGTATATTTTATTATTATTCTGCATACTCAAAGGGCAATTTTACCAAAAAATGTAGTGTAATTTATAAACGGGTTAATTGAATATTTTTTCAACTGCACGGCTAGCAATGGACGTATCTTGCACAGTGTAGAACGGGGAGGTCAACCTTTCAGTGATTTCGGGCGTAAAGCAGAATTTTAATTGATATAGCGGACACAAGCATTTTTGTTTAAAATTAGCAAAAATCTACATGTTAAAAGAAACATTTTTATTTCTTTGTGTAACGTAAACGGTAAAAAATATTATATTCTGAAATAATCGTTTTTATTTGTTAAGTCAGTTTTTCATACAAATATTTTTATTAATGGGTATTTCGAGGTTACGTCATTTTGCAGTTCTATCAATTTTAATTCAAAATCTTGAAGTTGTCTGCTGATTGCTGTAGTATCAAAATTGTTAAATGAATTATGTCCATATTATTAAATTCATCAAGACTCAATGAATTTTATATGGTTTCGAATCTAATTGTTTTAGAATTATAGTATTGACATGTTCGAAATGTAACAGAATTAATTCGCTTCTTTTTCAAAGATGTAAATTGTCATTAATGAATTAACACAACTAATAACATTTATGAAATCTATCTTTACCATGTTTCTAAAGAAAATCAATTAAATATTTATTACAGTAAGAAGTTGAAAGTATGTACCTACTCTTTCTTTTCTTTTTATGAAATTGTTTTGTATCATTAACCAATTAATAATAATAATTATTATTATTATTCTTTACTTCCTAACAGGCTTAATACCTAAAATAACAGAGATATTGCACATTATAGTAAATACATACAAGCATATAAACAGACGTATGCGATTAATGTTCTGAAATACCCACATCATATGACTGGAAGTTATCCATATCCATCCTATTATTCTGGAAAGAATTTACGATTTGCTGCGGCCAGTTTCATAGCGTTAGTCCTAGCAATTGAAACAATCAGAGTCGAGTTATACCTTGAGGTGACCCATGCTATATTGTTTGTAAAGATGATAAATTGTTTCGTAATATAAATCTGCTGGGGTATGGCCCTCTCCAGATAAACACCATTGATTCTGAAAAATAAGCGCTTGAGAAACTTTCAATGGATATGTTGGAGTGCCAGCGCGTTGTAAGTATAAATGAGATGCCAGATAAGTGCTGGGTATTTAATTTTACTTAATACGTAAGCCCAGTACAAGGACTCAAGTATGGTGATATCCTTCAAATATTTGATGACACGCATTACAAAACCAAATGATCCAAAAGCTCCATAACAGATTCTCTCAATGTGTGATCTGAAGGTAAAGTATGGGAAAAATTACACCAAGGTCCGTGACTTCTAATATTCTTACAAGGGCAGTATATTCAACAAGATAACACTAAGCGAAAGTTTTAGAGGATCGTGTAAAAATAACCACGCTGAGTCTCTGGCTGGTGTAATCTCAGAATATATTTTAATGTCATCCTCGTACGTAAGAACAGGAGTGTTAATTTGGAGGAATAAATTATTAATAAATTGGACAAAGTACATCTAACCTGATTTGGATTGCTCTCATCTGCCGATATTATTTATTACATCATTTAAAAAGTTTTCCGTTTTATAATTCTTTACGGAGACAGTTAATATTATTCCACCTATTATTACTTGCTTATTGGTAAAATTATTGAACAGTTTTTCTTTAAAAGAAAATCAATTAAATATTTATTACAGTAAGAAGTTGAAAGTATGTACCTACTCTTTCTTTTCCTTTTATGAAATTGTTTTGTATCATTAACCAATTAATAATAATACTAATTATTATTATTCTTTACTTCCTAACAGGCTTAATACCTAAAATAACAGAGATATTGCACATTATAGTAAATACATACAAGCATATAAACAGACGTATGCGATTAATTTTCTGAAATACCCACATCATATGACAGGAAGTTATCCATATCCACCCTATTATTCTGGAAAGAATTTACGATTTGCTGCGGCCAGTTTCATAGCGTTAGTCCTAGCAATTGAAACAATCAGAGTCGAGTTATACCTTGAGGTGACCCGTGCTATATTGTTTGTAAAGATGATAAATTGTTTCGTAATATAAATCTGCTGGGGTATGGCCCTCTCCAGATAAACACCATTGATTCTGAAAAATAAGCGCTTGAGAAACTTTCAATGGATATGTTGGAGTGCCAGCGCATTGTAAGTATAAATGAGATGTCAGATAAGTGCTGGGTATTTAATTTTACTTAATACGTAAGCCCAGTACAAGGACTCAAGTATGGTGATATCCTTCAAATATTTGATGACACGCATCACAAAACCAAATGATCCAAAAGTTCCATCTGTTTCAAACTTTATTTCGGAACACCAGCATGGTTTCATGGAGAAGCGATCTACTATTACTAATTTGGCGTACTTCATGCAGTACACCTCCCACGCTATTGATGGCCAGGGGCAGGTGGACGTTATCTACACGGACTTTTCTAAGGCGTTCGATAGAATCAGTCATTCGGTGTTGTTGGGGAAGTTGTGGCGTTTTGGTTTCAGTGACTCCCTGGTCTCTTTATTTTCTTCTTATTTGCACTGCAGGTATCGTATGTTCAGTACAACGGATTCGCCTCCTACTGCTTCCTTGCAACATCGGGCGTACCACAGGGTTCCAACCTGGGTCCATTACTGTTCCTGATTTTTATTAATGATCTGGTGCTCTGCGTCAATTCGATGAAGGTACTATTTGCTGATGATTTAAAAATATTTCATAGTATTCAGGATGGCGATGATTGCGCCTTCCTGCAGGAACAGTTGGACAACATTGCCGGTTGGTGCCGTCTTAATAAATTGGACCTAAATATCTCGAAATGCAAGGTTGTCACATTTACGAGGAGGCTGCGGCCTGTGAGTTTTGCCTATGCTTTGGGGGGGTGGGATCCTTACCCGTACTGCCTCGGTTAACAACCTTGGGGTTACATTTGATGCGAGGTTGACGTCTGTTGAGCATATCTCTGGCATGGCGTCGTCGGCGCGAAGAGCCGTGGGCTTCATTATTAGGAATTGTTCTTCCTTCTCTAATATAGCTGCTTTTAGATCCTTATATTTTGCATTGGTTAGGTCTAGACTAGAATATGGTTCACTAATTTGGAATCCTGTCTATGAAACCCATAGGCTCTCTCTTGAGGCTGTTCAAAGGAAGTTTCTGTAATTTTTATCACTTCGCGTTGATGGTTTCTATCCTCCTCGTGGGTGTGAGCACACCGAGCTGCTGGCACGTTTTGGGGTGGCGTCTTTGGAATGTAGAAGAGCCATTCATGCTATCTCGTTCTTATACAAGTTGTTACACAATGGGATTGATAGCCCATCCTTACTCTCCCAGGTTCCATTTCTTGTGCCGCGATTGGTGTCTCGGCGGGGTGATGCATTCTACTGCCCTCAGGCTAGGACGAATGCGTTACATGGATCACCCATTTTCTCCATGTACACGAATTTTAACCAAATATCCGGTATGTGTGATATTAATTTCACGTGTCTTAGATCTGTGGTTTCCGTGGCTGGGGAGCACTTCCGTTAGCGTCGGCTGGTGGGGGTCTGTTGATGGCAATCGGTTTGGGTCTGGCTTTAATAATTAATTGTGGTTGTAACAACAAATGCCAGAGTGTGAGGTTACTTTACTGTGTTTTGCTATCCGTATGGATTTTGCATACTGTTCGGTGCAGTGGGGTTGGGATCTGCTCTGCGATTGGGTGCACTGTTACTTTTACTTTTACGTTTACTGTTACTTTCATTATTATCTCTTTTTTATTGTTTTCTTATTTTCTTTTTTGCTGTATATGCTTTTGTATAGTGCATAAATTGTAAATTGTCCTGTAATTGGATTGTAATCTATTGGGCAATAAAATACTATTATTATTATTACCAAGAAATAAGCGTACTAAAATCTATTTTTTTCTTATTTGCAAAAAATTAAAATAAGTTGGAGCAAATCCAATGCGATATTTTGAAATAAATTTATCTAAAACGATTTACTTCAAATAATCAAATTATATTTTCATTAAATTGAATAATAGTTATTAAAAGAATTGTTTTGAAAAGGCATATTTTTCATAATCTGATTAACGCCAACACATCTTGTGAAAAACTCTTCTATTGGAGATTAATACATAATTAAAATTAAACAATATTTCATCACTCTAGTTGCGCGGAAGTGATTTAACATTGCAAGTGGCTCTTAAGAACATTACCTTGCCATAGGATTTTCATGAAAAAAAGAGGCGTTAGTTATGTTGAGCTAAGTATAGTATACATGAAAGTATGATTTTATTTGGTTAATGTACAAATCATATAATATCATAATCATAATAATATCATATACCAAGTGCTTGCCTGCAAGTTGAGGATGCATTTTACTGTGTGATAAAACGACGACACCGACCGAGAGTTTCTATGAGTTAGTACGAGAAAGCAATATAGAAACTGCTTTTTGGTCGAGTGTAGTGTTGGAAAAGAGGGGATTCGAGTACATTTTCGCTGAGGCTAGACTGACTCGCGTTTTGTCGACTCTCGGGGAAGGAAGGAAAGCAAGTTAATCAGTGCAACAAGGATAGCAGCTGTACTTGCGCATTTCATTTGAATTTTGTTTTTGAGTTATCCGGAAAGATCCATACCTAGCGCAAATACAATTCGTAACACGGTTCGACAAATTTAATGTTTACTTTCAGAATTTCAGTTTGGTATCCTTTCTATTTTATAATACTACGGAATTATTTACTTTTTATTTTAATAAGAGTTTTACTATTGTTACGTTTTTGAATTTTATATCAGCTATATTTCTTATCTTTGATATTTTAAGAAAAAAATTATTATTTTTAAGTATTTAGAATTGATGACCATTTCTTTTATTTACTCACATAATTTGGGAAGATGTGATGAAATCCGTTACTAAAATTATTTAGTGCGACTATCTGATGCTTTAACAAGTTTCTACTTATAATTATCTAGATAGTGTTTATTATTGTTTAATATAATTTCCATCTTCTCTAAAGCATTACAGTAAATGACTTTATTCTTGGTTAAAAAATTTGTTATTAACAGTAACAGTAGCAATTTTCAAGGACTAACGCAGTAACGATGTCTGCGGTGTAGGCTATAACGTACCTCTAATGTTAGTAACAGAGGCTACCTCCTTATTCTCCCACTTATAGTCTACCAGCTTGTCTAGTGTATTCATCCGCAGGTAGACCGCCTGCACACTGTATATATATAAAGTCATATATCGTCATAAGCCTCGTTCACAGTTAATTATTAAAAAAATAGGTTTCAAACTTCCAGGCAATCTGTCATTCTAATTACTAATGAGCCCACAACAAAAACCCTTTTTCATATTTCAATTTCATCTGAAGTAATCTTAATTAGCGATTATCTCGACACTAAAATTACTATCATTATGGTATTTATAAAAAATGCAATTTACGTATACTAGACCTTAACAGTTGTTGTTGTGTTACTGTATGAGTTATATTAATTTAGCTTTGAAATGTATAATATTATGCATGAATTGAAAAGCTTCTTATAATAAGAAGCTTTTCAAAAGTAATCACTCTAAGATTTTACAGTAATTATCCCAAAATGTAAATGACAGCGAAATTCAAAGTTTTGAATAATTTAGCTCATCACTGAAGCTTTTAGTGAACTTCTTTAGTTTGGCATTGCAGAATATATAAATTATATATTTCGTAATAAATTTTAAACCTCTTAAATATTTCATTTGCTCACTTTACTTTTCCCATGGCAAGTAACGTAAACTATAAAATCTTAAAGTATGGCCACAGTTGTCCTCTAGTCAAAAACTGACCGTTTTCTCTTACTAAACGTCAGTTTAGATATGATTTATTGATGTTCAGATGAGCACAGAAACAATCGTCCCGTGTTGAATCTTTATCGATGAAAGATTACGTGGGTTGTAACTGTTAGTCTAAAGAACAAACCCTTGGTTTTGTGTTTCAGTATGTAATGAAGCCTTCATTTTTTATCAGTGTAACCCACATCCGAGTTCGATAAATATCTATTGACATAAATCAACGGTATAATTCTTTTATGTGACCATGCGGGTTAATAGCGTTTAACGTTTAACTTTAATCACGGCCATTAGACAGAAAATGTCGAAATTAATAAAAAGTCAATAAAAGACTAAAATAGCTATCCTTCTGTTTCGAGATATATCGACGTATTTAAGATATGAAACGGAGTAACATATTTATTCATGTGAATATTATGGAAGTACATATATACAGTTAATACCGAAAATATTCGCACATCAATAGTATCCCACGCAACAATTTGCTCTCTACGTGTTAAAACTGTATTTATACAGAATATGGGTACTACAAGTAATATGTATAATAATTTTTTCTTCTAGGACATACATCCATATATGTATAATGAGATGATGTAATGGCATTTACAGTTGAATTTAACCTATAAATTCCATGTAACTAAAAGCGAATTATATTTATTTGCATAAAATTATATGTTCTTATGACGTTAAGGGAAATTACCATACTTTGACGTCATACTTTGACGTTCGAGCACTATAGATAATGAGCAATTAATGTGTTATCTTTCGTCAGTAGATAAGTATTTCGATATTTTGGTTTTGTCAGCAACCCTTTAGTGTAAGAAACTAATTGCTCATTATCCCATCGTTTCACTGCCAAGTTCAGTCAAAAAACAATAAAATTTACGATGGTGTACAGTGACTGTACAAACAATAGCCAATACGATGATATCGTTTCTGATTGGGTGACGTACATTTTACCCAGAACATGGCGTCCTGTATAACATACAGGACGCCAAAAAACTATTATATGGTCTAAACCAGGGGTCTCCAAACTTTCCAGCCTTAGGGCCATACTGATTACTCCAGTAAGTTCCGAGGGCCAAAACCATATTATCATTGTTGCCGGTGGTAAAAAGTGAAATAGTCCACTGATGAAAAAAAGTCCGGAAAAGTACGCAACGTTTAAAAAAGGCTGCAAAACGGCAACACTGCATATTATTAATTTTCCTGTCATTATCTGTAATTTCTAGATTAGTCGTAGAGTACGAGCCATGAGGAGTAACGTGACACGGCATCTGGTGGACACAAGCGGAAATAGGTAGTACCTTCTATCGCTAACAGATGGCGCTAATAGCACGTACAGAATAATCTCGTTGGTTCGAGAAAGTTCTGGTGTCTTCCACTCACTTCTAGATGGCAGTAATTGGAATATATAAGAAGGCTAGTGGCGCAACCACAAGTCAGTTCCTATGACACTGTTGTGAAATAAAATAGTGCGTACCTCCTTAAAACGTGTTTGTGCGTGTTTAAGTTTAAGACATCTTTGTAATAGTATTTTGATTTGAATTGTTGCTTTTGTGTGTGATTTAGTAGTATGGAAGAGAAGCGAAAAATTGATAGTGAATGCAGAAAATTCAAAGATCAGTGGAACATTCAGTATTTCGTAATTGAGTCCAGTAAGAAGGCGCTATGTTTGATTTGCAATGAAAGCATAGCCGTTCTCAAAGAATATAACATTAAACGTCATTATGAAACAAAACATTTTCAAAATTACTCAAAATATACAGGAAGTTTGCGGACAGAAAAATTCGAAGCTATGAAGCTCGGATTGAAATCGCAGCAATCTTCATTTACAAAACTCAAAACTGAACAAGAGGCTGCAACGCGTGCCAGCTTTCGTGTGGCTCTTGAAATTGCAAAACGTGGAAAACCATTCACCGATGGAGAAATGATCAAAGAATGCATAATTGCAGTAGCCGAAGAAATGTGCCCTGAAAAGGTAAATTTATTAAAAAGTGTCAGTATGTCAGCAAACACTGTGGCTCGAAGGGTAGAAAACATCGCTGAAAATATATCCTCTCAACTGTTCGACAAAAATGGACATGTTGAGTGGTTTTCTTTGGCCTTGGATGAGTCAACGGATGTGTCAGATACTGCTCAGGTGTTGATTTATATTCGAGGAGTAGATAAAAGCTATGAAGTGCATGAAGAACTTCTTGATATGAATAGTATTCATGGCACAACTACTGGTACAGATATTTTTAAAGGAGTTGAAATGGCCATTAATCAAAAGAACCTTCGATGGAAAAACTTGAAATGTATTACAGATAAAGGAGTGGTCGCTCTTGTGTCAAAGGCTGTAGAAAATGACGGTGGTTTAAAACCATTAGTCTTACATTGTATCATTCATCAACAGTCTTTGTGCGGAAAATGTTTGGATATGTCTGAAGTTCTGAAACCAGTCATATCAACTGTTAATTTTATCAGATCTTTTGGGCTGAATCACCGACAATTCCGACAATTTATTGAAGAGATTGGAGAAAATGACTTACCTTATCATACTGCCGTACGTTGGCTTAGTTGTGGGAAAGTCCTTCAGCGCTTTTTTGAACTTCGAGCAGTGATCGAAATTTTTTTGAATGAAAAGCATCGCCCTCTTACTGAATTACAAAACAACGCATGGCTGTGGAAGTTAGCATTCTATGTTGATTTGACAAAACATGTGAACGAACTGAATTTGAGATTGCAAGGAGAAAACCAGCATCTTCCTGATTTATACACTAATATCAAATCATTCCGGAAGAAATTGATACTGTTTCAATCACAACTACGAAGTAAATGTTTTTCACATTTTAAAACATGTGAAATATTCAGCCACACTACTGAGACTGAGTTTCCTATCGATTTTGCAATCGAAACTTTGAGTGCTTTGAAAATAAATTTTGATACTCGTTTCTCGGACTTTGATGCCATTGCGAATCAAATTAAGATTTTTCAGAATCCTTTTGATACTGACATTGAAACCCTAGCCCCGGAACTTCAAATGGAAATAATTGATCTACAGTGCAGTGATATAATCAAAACTCATCTTTGTTGGAATTTTATAAGAGTCTTCCACTGACACAATTTGATAATTTGCATAAATTTGCTCGTGGGCTGTTTTCTGTTTTTGGTGCTACTTATTTGTGTGAGAAGACCTTCTCCAAAATGAAGTACACAAAAAATGTTTAGAGATCTAAATTAACTGATGAGCATCTTAAATCTGTTTTAATAATTGGTACAAGTAAAATTAGTCCACAACTACAAACTATTGTCATTATGCTTGTTATAAGTTATGTTTTTATTTAAAATGTATAAAATGTTAGTTGGATTCATTTCAATAATTTGTTAGTTATTATATACTGAAGTAAAATTTTCTGCATATTATACATGTCTTTACTCATTACAATTCTGTGTTTCTTTATCCAACTTATCACAAAAACAATGGCAATAAGCCTACAACAATGTTATGAGTAGTTAGCCCATGACCATATCAATGTAGATGTCATATTAATAATTATTCAACATAAAATTAGAATACTTCAGTAAACTAAATTTAATTTGCTATAAAAATATGTTCTCTAAAAGGAGTTTTCAAGTATGCTAGCTCTCCGCGGGCCGGACAAAATCTATCCGCGGGCCGGATGTGGCCCTCGGGCCGTAGTTTGGAGACCCCTGGTCTAAACTATTACTCCATTGAAGGTTACTTATTGTGTTCTGTGTAAATTATGTACTGTGTATTCTTATTGATCATATATTTAATGTTTTTATATAAATATTCTCTAATGCACCCATACTGTCAATACATGTTTATTGCATTCTAGCATTGCATTTCATTCGCTGTATAACTAGAATATCATAATTATTGAAATCATCACTTCAGGTTAGAATATTATTTCCTAATCTACTTTTTTTGTTTTTCTTTAGAATCCCACATATTCTTGTTTAATAACAACATATATGGATATTCTTCCAAATAAATTTAATGCACAAAACAAGTGTTTTTAATTTTTCCGTTCATTAACAATTGCGTTTGATATTTCAGTTCAAACATATCGTTTATTTCTATACAAATTTGCATATTATGCTCATTGGTCAGGTACACATAAAATTGCTGGTTTTGCGTCTATTATTGTCTCGGTGTTTATCAAGTCACTGTAGGTGAGATATTCTTAGACTACTGTCTATTGTCCAACAACCTGAACTGCTTTTTTGGGTGTTTGTCGTTGTCTAAATGAAAATGTGTTATATAGGTAGATCCCAAACCACTCGTGTGAAAGTGTAATTTCACAAAACGGCATGCCATGAATAGAAAGCTTGGAAAAAATAGACGAAGAACTGTATAAAGAGTTTACAAAATACAGTAAATTCATGTCATTATGTAAAATCCCAACAACAGTGTTATTGCGCTAAAGCGGTCCCGACGAGACCAAAAGTTCAAAATATGTACCAAGTCATGAGCTATAAGATTCCCTACTCATTGTTCCAATATCACTAGGCTAGAGTGGTGATTTCACATAAACTCATTTTATTAGTTTGTCATACAGGGTGAGTCATTAGTCGCCGCTTTTAAATAAAAGAAAAAACAATTAGTGGAAGATCCAGGGTTGCTTGTGGCGCATATTGTAAAAATACTTTACGCACTTCTGATTTCACCGGAAGTGCACGGAACTTAATTTTTTTAAATGACACCCTATATATTTTTGGATTTTCTTGTACTGCTTTAAATTGTGTGTTCGACCGGGTTTTCTTTTTCAAAATTGAGCCAATAGTTTTTGAGTTTTTAATTTTTTTTGAAAATATTTGACCAAAATACATGTTCAGAAAAAAATCATTTTCACATTGTTTTTAAAAGCAAAAACATTAACCTTGGTGGTGCTTGTAGCCAAGAACATTCTGCATCATTTGGTAAAGTTGCACTCCACAATACCTCAAAAAACTTTGTTTTTTCAAAGCCTACTTCCTGAAATTTTCACATACCAAAGACTTATTTTTTTTAAATGGAACACCCAGTATTTCATTGAGTCATTCTGTTCCTTTTCTTATTGTCTTTAATTTTTGTTAACAATGTCCTATACCTATTTTTTCGTAATTTCTGAGATAATCACTATAGGAGCAATTAGCGGTCAATTAAAGAACTACGAGCGCTGTTTTCTATGCACCAAAATATTCGTTCAACCAATGGAAGACCGGGATGGCGCCCGACTTCCTTAGTCAACTGTCAAACAAGGTTATATCCAACTATCCCAAAAGTAATAATTTTATAGAATGAAGAGCATCGCATTTCAATTTTTTAATTCCGGCAATGTCCAGTTGCAGTATTTCATTGTTGACACTGTTGGTTAACATCGAAATAAAATAAAGGTTATGTTTACTGACAGATTTGAAGATGTCTTCAAAAAGTTTTGAAAATCCGTCCGTAGACAGCGAAGATACTCTCCCCCTTTAACATTTTCATCAAAGAAATAAAGTCCAATTATGTATCTACCCACTATTCCTCCACACAGTTTTAATGACCAACGATTTTGAAAGTTTACAGGTGTGATAAAGTGGGGGATTTTATGTGTTATAATAACGGAAATTGTGACGATGAAAGTATTCATTTTAATAGAAGGTGGCTTCGTTGGTAAACCAGGTAAAGCCAGGATAATTTATCTTCTGCCAATTGACAAAAATGTAAGCGATTCTAAAAATTTCTTTCATCTAACCCTGTGTATGAATATACTACGGGTGAATTTCATATTTCCTAATTATTCTGGATTCTCAAATTTGACTTACATCTAATTGACGACTAATTTTCCTAGTACTAGTATGGGGGTATTCGACTACATTCGCAAGTACCATAAACGTCTTATCCTCACCAGTTATTGCTTTTTCCGCTCTTCTTTCATATTCAATGCTTTCTGTTCACTTAAACCATCCAGTTTATATTTTCGAAGGTTTCTGGCTTCGGTTGACTTCTACTAGGGATCGCTGTGCATAAAGTCTGGATGCTAGCAAAGAGTTTCTTTCAGATTCACCCAAAACGTCAATCATATCTATTAACTCTTCATAAGAATAATTCATTTGGATGATAACTATTAGCGATGCTCTTATAAGTTTGACATAAATATATACCGACTTTCTTTAACAGTTGTCTCAGGCAGTCAGCCGCATTCCAGCCTTTATTGGACGAATATTTGGGTGCATAGAACAGCGCTCGTAGTTCTTTATTTGACCGCTAATTGCTCTTGTAGTGATTATCTCAGAAATTACAAAAGATAGGTATAGGATATTGTTAAGAAAAATAAAAGAGAATAAAAAAAGAAACAAAATGACTCAATAAAATACTGGGTGCTCCATTTAATAAAAATAAGTTTTTGGTATGTGAAAATTTCAGGAAGTAGGCTTTGAAAAAACAAAGTTTTTGAGGTATTCTCGAGTGCAGCTTTACCAAATGATGCAGAATTTTCTTGGCTACAAGCACCATCAAAGTTAATGTTTTTACTTTTAAAAACAATATGAACATGATTTTTTTCTGAACACGTGTTTTGGTAAAATATTTTCGAAAAAAAATTAATAACTCAAAAACTATTGGCTCAATTTTGAAAAAGAAAAAAGAGTTGAACAGACAATTTAATACAGTACAAAAAAATTAAGTTCCGTGCATTTCCGGTGGAACCCGAAGTGCGCCAGAGCTTAAAGTATTTTTACAATATGCACCACAAGCAACCATGAATCTTCCACTGATTGTTTTTGTTCAGATCAAAAGTTTTTTCTTTTATTTAAAACACAAAAGAACAATCGAAGAAGCGGCTACTAATGACTTACCCTGTATTGATAAGCTAATTGTTTTCTTGTTGTTTAAATAGAATGATCTCTTTAACACATTATGTTCAATTAACTTACTGTAGAATATTTAATAATACTAATAATATCTTTATTGGTCATGGATCAGAACGTAATATCGACCTTAACATTCAAGTTGAAAAAGAAACGCAGATGCTATATACAATGCGCATCCAAGTTTCATATAAAATGTCAAAATATCAGTCGAGATACTAGTCAACACTATAAAACAATTATCCAAGGATTACTTCTTAATTTTTCTCTTAAATCTTGGAAATTGCGCTAAAGTTTTTCAAATCACTTTGAAATTTGTTGTAGACTTTAATGAACATATAATAGGAACTTATGTCATTGAACGAAAGCCTGTGCATAGGAACACTCATTTCACCACCACCTAGTTGTGTACATATAACTGTTCAAAACAAAACCATGCATAGATGAGGGAAGTATAGGTGTCTACGATTCAACTTATTAAAATTTTCACCACCAGTTTGTTGAGCTGAAGGTACTTCATATTTAGAGCTATAGTTACAATGTATTTACCTTGAAATATTACAGTAATAAAGAAAGAATAATATTTTGTTACCGACAGTTATAAGAATAAGAATATTTATTTACATCAAGTTGAATATACAAATGTTAGTATACATATATGAAGTGTCATTTAAGAAATTCGAATGAGTAATAAGTAAATCTGACTTTTTCCAAACAAACAAGAAACATACAAGTAATTTAAAACCAGAGATCAGATAAACTGTTCGCTGCACTGAACGTCAAGGCGTTTTCCCCAAATTAAAAAAATCTTCCAAGCTGTAGAGAGGATAGTTGGTGAGGTACTCCCTGCACAATTTCCGATAGCACTTGATTCTGGTCTCTGATCGTATATGCGGTGGCAGCGCATTATACACCTTTGCGCACATATAACTTACTCCTATCTGACATACAGAAAGTCTCTGATAATCGGCTCGAATTAGGTCGCCAGCCCTGGTCGGATACCTATGATGTTCATTATTCGTCTGTAGTATCAAGTGTTGGGAGAACACTAGTAAGTTGTATATGTAACGTGAGAACACCGTCATAATTTGATATTTCACAAACAAGTATCTGCAATGCGCCCCATACGCAGATCCCTCCATTAATCGTAGCACTTTCTTCTACAACTTCAGGACCTGATCGACGCGGCCGCTTGAACCCCAGAAAACCAGCCCATACGACATCACCGACTGGCAAAGTCCGTAGTACATGCGCACTACTTCCCCCGACACAGTACCTCCGATTGCGAAGAACATGTACACGACCGAACTCAACTTGGCGCATACCCAATCTATGTGTGTTTCCCAAATACGTTTTGGTTGAATGTACAATCCAAGATGTTTGACACAGTCTACCAGTTCGATGGATTTATCCCCAAGCCTTACAAGGAGGCTTGTATCGACTGATTTCGTCTTTGGGTAAAATTGGATCAACCTGGTTTTGACAGTATTGAGGAGTATGCCGTTTGAAGTGCACCAATTTAGGATGCTGCATGCCGCTGTTGTGCCTCTTTTCACCAATTCCTGTTCATTTTCGTGAGCAACCGTGATGGTGGTATCGTCCGCATAGATATTAATGCTGGTTGCTGCAGGGCACATCCCTCTGGCAGATCGTTAATCATGATGCTGTTCATCTTTATTTGCGGAATGTGTTCTTGAAATTACATATCAGTCAACGTTTACACGACGAAACAAATTAACAATATGTTTAATAGACAGGTGATCATGAATACTGACTAAATACTGCAAAGAAGTATATAAATTGGCTAGCCAAGAAAATTCTGCTATCACTGATCTGGATGTCATGACTTGAGAGTATTAAGAAGAATTTCCCAGTCACTAAACTAGCCAATGAATGCTGAAAGTGAAACTTTACAGTCCTGTACTGTAGATAAACAAGAAATCTGGGCAAGATATGAAACGAAATAGGAGTTAACTGAGAAGCAGCACTATACTAAACCAGTATTAAGTGGCGACCTAGATACTAAGTGATCAAATTATCTAATTATATGTAGCAAAAAAAAACATTAATACTGTTACCGCTTTGGTAGATCAACACTGCCTTATATACAAGTTAAGCTTACTTACCCAATTTTGGAAAAAAGTTATGAATAAGAGAAAGAAATCAGTATGCATCTAATATCAAGAACTGAACGGACTCATGCAGAAGCACTTCAGACACTTAAGATTGTTCAGCCA
The DNA here is from genome assembly GCA_963170755.1 of Amphimallon solstitiale. Taxonomy (NCBI): domain Eukaryota; kingdom Metazoa; phylum Arthropoda; class Insecta; order Coleoptera; family Scarabaeidae; genus Amphimallon; species Amphimallon solstitiale. Next base: position 191,380,647 of record OY720675.1, read on the forward strand.
GCTTTCGAAAAAGATATATGAATAACAGAAGGATATTAGTATTGATGTAATACAGCGGTTCTCAACCTTTTAGGTTCTACGACCCCCTTTTTAGGTCAAATATTTAGGCGACCCCTATGAATTGCAAAGTTAAATTACCATGCTAATTATATCTACAATAGATAAATGTTTATATTTACTGAAAAAGTGAGTTACTTTTATTGATTTATAATTACAATAAATTTAACGCGTAACTATTTAAAATGATTATTGCTATTAACTGGATGTATAAAACACTTAATTTGTTAAGCGACGTCAGCTGAAAGTAAGAAGTCTTCAAAAAAGAACCGGCAATTCACAAGGTCGATGGTCGCGGGTTCATGTGTGCGCGCGCACCCAGTGGCAGGCCTAAGCACTACATGTAGCTGCCTGTCAGCTGATCACTCACATTCACATCACAGCCACACAGCGCCAGTCTGCCCGAGGGCGTCATATTGAGGTGATCAGTCTTCTTGTTGTGCAGTTTTTTATTGATACCATGGATAAGTTTTTGAAAAGAGCATCTACAAGTAGTGAGAGTCGTGAAAATGTAAAAACAAAGGTTCTTAAGTACAACGAAATGTACATACAGTTCGGTTTTACTGAATTAGGCAACAGACCTCAGTGCGTTATTTGTAGTGAAACGCTATCAGCGGAAAGCATGAAGCCCTCGAAAATGAAACGCCATCTTGAAACTAAACATTTCGCTTTGAAAGACAAACCAGTGGAGTTTTTCCAGAGAAAACTGGTTTCTTTCAGAAGTCAACTGGTAAATATTAAACACTTTTGCGATGTTAGTAAAACTGAACTCACGGCATCGTACGAGGTGGCGCTGAAGATAGCTAAGAAAGGAAAACCACACACAATCGTTGAGGAATTGATTCTTCCTGCCGCAATTGATTTGGTTACTAATATGATCGGCCTTCAAGAATCTGAAAAATTAAAGAAGGTCCCTTTATCAAATGACACTATATCAAGACGCATTTCTGACATGTTTGAAGATGTCCAGAATCAGCTAAAAAAACAATTAAAAGAAAGTAGTTTTTTGTCCATCCAGTTTGATGAGTCAACTGACGTTGCCAACTGTGCCCAATTTTTGTGCTACGTTAAGTATGATTACAATGATTGCATTCATGAAAGTATATTATTCTGTAAGCCCCTGCCAAATAACACAACCGGTGAAAGTCTTTTTAAGATTCTTGTAGAAGCGACTGAACCTTTTGAAATTGAATGGAACAAATATGTTTCAATTTGCAGTGACGGGGCAAAGGCACTAACGGGAAAGAACAGTGGTTTGATAACTAGGCTGAAATCATTAATTCCACTCGCAAAATGGGTCCACTGCTTTTTACATAGGCAAGCTTTGGCAGCTAAGAAAATACCAGATGAATTCCGCCAAGTTTTGGCTGAGGCAGTAAAGGTTGTCAACTTTATTAAGAGTCGCCCCTTGCAGAGTCGGTTACTAGAAAATTTGTGTGATGATATGGGAGCCTTACATAAACACTTGCTGTTTCACACCGAAGTAAGATGGCTATCTCGTGGCAATGTGCTAAGCAGGTTGTTTGAACTGAAATCTGAAATGTTGTTGTTTTTGGTTGATAATAAACCTGAATTTTCGAGTTATTTCAGTGATGAGAAGTGGTTAATAAAGCTTGCTTATTTAGCTGACATCTTCTCTCATCTTAACAGTTTGAACGCATCCCTACAAGGACCAGACAAAACAGTGTTGTTTGCACAAACCAAAGTGAATGCATTTGTAAATAAACTTACTGCATGGAACACACGAGTTGAGAGAGACAATTATGAGAACTTTCCACTTACTGAAGAATTCAGAGAGTATATTTTGAGTGCAGGCGACACATCTCTTGACATTTCTTCTCTCTCTCAGCTCATGTCCTCAAATCTCGCGGCCTTAATTCAACAACTGACGGATTACATTCCAAACAAAGATATGAGCGGTGACTTGTGGGTAGTAAATCCTTTCAACGAACAAGCAGTACAAAATGCCGAGCTAAGTGTCCGTCTTCATGAACAACTTAGAGGTTTCGACTGATCAGGCGATTCAATTAAGTTTCAATAATGCTTGTGCCGATAGATTTTGGATGAGTATAAAAAAGGAATACCCAGACCTGTCAATAGCAGCGTTGAAAGTGTTGATGCCATTTGCAACATCTTACAATTGTGAACAAGGATTTTCCACTATGGAAAATTTGAAAACGAAATCAAGAAACCGTTTGACTTTGGAAAAAGACATTGTATTGTGTATTACTCAAATAAATCCAGACATTAAACATTTAGTAGAATGCAACCAAGCACAAGTTTCTCATTGATTTATCTAAAGGAGTTATAAAAAGTAGTGCAAAAACTATGTAATCTTGTTTTCAAATACATTAATTAACAATATTTGTTTTCATTTTTTCCTTCCAAATCTGCGACCCCCCCCTCCCCCCAGACATGTTCCGCGACCCCCCAGGGGGTCGCGAGCCACCGGTTGAGAAACCCTGATGTAATAGCAAAAATCAGGAAATTAACTCACCCAGGCAGAACCACTGAAATATATTTCAAAGCCTACTAGCGCACTAAAATCTTCCCTGAACGAGATTCGTGGAGGTGATTATATAGGTATATTAGGTACTGTAGCGTAAATGAGCACTTTATTGTATATACTACAAATAGCACAGTGCTCAATTACTTGGATTTTCTTTATTTTCCAACCCCGAATGAGAAAATGAGAGAAACTTCTGCCTATGATTGAAATGTTTAAAATATTCAGAACTAGAGTATTCCAAATTGTGACAAATTGCTGATTAGAGTATGAAATTTTTTTTCGGATAATAGCCAAATACGTAATATACATAACACACCACAATTATAATTTATTTGCTATAAAAAAGGAATTAATTATGTTTTGCTATCTTTACTTACTACAAGGCATATATATTTTCACGTTAATGATAGTTACAAATCCTATGCTTTTCTATTCGCAATAATTAATTGCATTGAGTAATTTCCCTCAAATATGACACACTATATGACTCATATATCACAGACATCACATTACGACTATGACACAGAACTATAAACAAAAATTTGTATCTTACCATGAAAAGATGTTACGAGAAAAATAAAATTTATTGCTGGTATAACCAACAACAATTTAAAAACAAATTTAACTCGTTATCCAGAAATAATAGACTTTCTATGAAAAGCAATTCCCCTTTTTTGCACAACAACGACTCTAAGCGTATAACTATGTAGCATTGTGGTTGCTGTGTAACGCATTCAGATACTTTTATATACCCCGCCTCAATTCCCAGAAGTTAATTCAATAGAGAACAGAACATCTGCGATTTTATTTGAAAACATTATCAAAGAACTAACGGATGCCTGTATATAATTTTATTTTGTTTCGAGAGTGCAATGAAAATAAGAATATATCGCCAAAATGATGGGATACCGACTGAATATGTGCTGTATATTCTAATTATGTGTCACTGACAAAGGCTAGGCTATTATGAACACACGTTTTGACAAAGTGATGTAGTGTTTAATGGCGGACTCTATGCAACTGCAAAGTTTCATTTCAAATATTTTAGGAAAATTATGTAGGATTAAAGTGGATCTATGGCTTTAAAGGCTCTGCGAAGCTGAAATTGAGTCTGTCTATTCTAGTCATATACGTACATTAATGAAGTACAAAATTAGTCTCGCTGTTATGGTACCGAAGATTAAAAGCTATCGAAAGGATTCTCGACTACATATATATGCACATACATTAGAATTAATGTTTATTTCTTTTTTATTAAATGTACGAACGCTCCCCGTTTAAAACGCTACCTACTTATTTGCCATTCATGTTTTAATTAGAGGAATATTTGAGTTATTTTTAATTTGATTTATTTAAATATGTAAGTGTTGTGATGACTGATGAGTATTTCTAATTACATGCGTCGTTAAACAAACATAAAGTATACATATGTGTTTTTTCACATAAATGTTAAGTATTTTCCTATACTAGATATGTTTTTGTCCGCATACGGTTTCATAAGAAACTGTTACGTAACATAATTATTTGTTAGGACAATTTCTGCTCTACGAAAAGGAGATTCAGGTAGTGAATTATATGTATGAATTGACATAACGCTTCTTTTATATAAAACGCTGTACTTACTACACTATATTTATTTTATTCCCACTACTTCTTTTTCAGTAAGTACTTTTGCTTCACAAATACTATTATATAAGACCATTTCAATCAGTTCTGCAATGTGTATAAATTAAAATTACATTTTGTATTAGATTCAATATTCTCGCATTATCAAACAATCAAACAACACATTATCAAACAACTCAACTATATCGATATTAATATGTTTCATATATTTTCGCAAATAATATAAGAATTTTGCAAAACCCCAAAATAATTATTAGTGAATATTGTTGCCTATGTATAGTCTGAAAATATAATTATTCTCTTTCTGAATATTCAAATACAGAATATCTTCGGCATAATAACTCGTTTGAGGTATTCGTTTCATTCAAGCACAATTGATCTAAATATACTATTTGATGTCCATTTACTATTTTCTGAACTGATGCAAACTATAAACGAATTAATTGATATTCCTACTTGCAAACTCATACACATGAATTTGCATGGTTATTATCGTATAAGATGCTTTCAATAGAATTGTAATATTTTTGCAAAAGCTTGTTAATATAAGGCTTAAGTTAGTTTATATTTATGAACTTATCAAGTTATCAAGATTTGTTCTAATCAGTTCATTTTTTGATAATCTTCATATAAATAAATTGTCATTATTCTAAATTGAAATTAAAAAAACAAAACATTAAAATACTGGCCAAAAATGGTACATATAACAATGTTGAAGTTTTTAATCACAGATAACCTATACATTAGTGTATGTACATTGTATATGGGAATGTGAAAACGTATTTTGTGTTATTATCGCCCACTGTTGTTTGGAACGAAACCACTATCGAATAGGTGCGCGAATAGGAAAAATATATTTTAGTTAATTAGTACAAATTACCTCGGTAATATTTGTGCTTTTTTTGCAACTTATTTTTAGCAAGCTAAGTACTCACCAATAAAGCAGAATATGCCAAAGTATATTCTAATAAATAAACGGACTCTTACATATTTTATTTTAATTTTGTTGTGATTATGAATTTCTGTTGTACGCTTCAAACTACAGTCTCCGATATACTTGGATTTAATATAATATTCAATTTAAGTCATTCTTTAGGATAACCTTAAGAGGAACGTTTACTTATCGAAAATTAAGGCATCGCCGTTTCGCGTTTTTTAAACTTATTTTGTAATTTTAGAATCTCAAATTTGGGTTAATGATGCAAAAGGTATAAATTTAGAAGGTCAAGGTCAATTTTTGTACTAATTTATTTTCTTAAGAAAGTTATGTGTTTCAGAAATAACCACAAAAAAGCATGAATTTTATTAATGTCTACTAACTAAGGTTGGTACACAAAGAAGAAAAACGACCTCTACGCGCCAGCTGCACATTTGATGTACTATATAAAGAAAAAATCAAATTTATGTAATTATTTTTAAACATAAAAAACATTAAACAGTAAACATTGTCACACACATTTTACACGAGGTTTTTCCAAGCTAATCGCGTCGTCTATCCCCACTTTACGGTATCTCTACCGGTCTTAGCGAAGACGAAAATCTATCGGAATCGGTCGGCTATTGCAGACTTAAATGCGAGTGACAGTTTAATTACAAACTGTCACTCGCATTTAAGTGTCATATATACCTATAATATTCGAGTGTATAATAATATAATAGTTATTGACAAGCGAAAATTGGCTTATTATAAAACATCAACAACATCAACAGTTCCGTAAGTACTCATTCTTTATACATTATGTTTCCCATCTGTAGTATTCCTTTATCTATGGCAGAATCTGTGAATAAAACCGAATCGCTGTGACAGAACCGAATATTGTCTACCTCCACCTACTCACACACCCTTGCGTCTACCCGTCCCGCGATTAATATAAGTTGCATAAAGATCTATTTGTTAGTAAACGCTCCTCTTAAGCTTTTTTTTTCTTTATTGAAAAGTCCTTCTCAAATAAAACTCTTCAGGACATCGGAAACCTTATGAAGGAAATCTGAATTCTATGTTTTGTAACTAATTGTGCAAGAGAGCACTCTATACTATAGGTAGTACTATCAATAATATAAGTTTGTAACCTACAACACAGTAGCAAAAAAGTAACTATTGGTGTTGTTGATCCATCATAAAGCAATAAAACACAAGACAAGACTTGAACTCGCAAGACTTAGGGACGAATATGATCTTTGAGCCTATGGGAACCATTAAAGAAGGAAATCTGTAGAAGGTGTTATTTAAACCTGTATTCAATGAGAAGTATCATGCCTTGCGAGAGATACACAATTTTTTGTTTTAAACTGATAGTTACGTGGCAGGTACTCGAATAACTTTATACTTATTATACAGGAAATTCAGACAGGTAAAGAAGTATAAATGTTAAAGTACTTATTGGTTAAGGAAGGACATACAACTTCTATAATGATATAATATAGTCTGTTCAATAAAGATACAATTGATTTGCAAATTTGACATTTGCATTTTAACGATTTTTGAATTTTTCAAAATTCCCACCCTTGCTTGAATTCAAATTGATTGTCAAATTTGACATTAAAATTTCATAAGCGCAGTTTAAAGGGTTTTTAGCAGTAATTTTGAAAATTATTGACATAAACTAATCAACTTTAACGTAATATGAATTAGAAATTGTATATTTAATGCTATTTCATCATATTGGCAATGTTATATTGGCCCGATCAAGCATGAGTGAAATTGGGACCAGTGGCAAGACATTGATTATAATATATAATTAGGAAATGGGAAAATAAGTAGACCTGAGTAAACTAGAGTAAAGGCTTAAATTTGACTAGGGAAAAAATAGCGCATTGCGTTTCATTTTAGGAACAAAGACCATAAGATGATCAGGTTTTCTAATTTTACAATGAGAAGGGTTAAAGAAACAGCACACAAGGCAACGGCAAATAAATTAATTAATATTAAAATCAACGACGTTTAACTATTCTTCGGTAGAAATAAACTACCCCAGTCATGAAAAGCACAATAATAAGACTAAAAGTACTCATTGTAGCATAAACTATCCTACTTTCAGTTTCTTTAATTATATATAAAATCGCCCTTATCCGTACTATTCTGAATACGATAACCAAATCATTCAAAGCAACACAAAAGCTAAATTCAACCCCCTTAAAAATGTGATAGAAGTTGTCAATAAAAACTGTAAATATAACATGCTTTTTAGTTCTACACTATTCGCTCTAACTAAAAGTTTTGCGAATATTTTCATCTTCAAGAACAAGTATCTGTAATTTAAATAATATTTACAAACAAACAAAATCATATTAATAAATAAACCTTTTGTCAGATATATCACAATATATTCTTTAAATCGTGTTCAATCCTCTATGCCCAACTTTTAGTGTTTCATTCTCTATAGCAAACTAATAAATACTTTCCGCAATATTTTACTGTCTATGAAACTGTTTTCTAAATGTGAGGTGGTTGACGCCGATGTCTTGTATTCACTACTCCGACACTTCGCATATTTGGCATAATTTTCTTATAGCAAGACTAGTCTGAGGAGTTTAATAGCTTCATAAGTTAATTACTGATTCTACAATAACGTTCCTGATTAATGGCGACCTAATTGCTTTAAAATTATTGTAATTTTGTTCGTGTTAGATTCCGCTAGAAATTACATGCAACATCCCAATACTCTCGCAATTTATCGAAAATTGCTATATTATTATAAAGCAACGTAATATGATTAGAATAGTTTATATACATTTAATGAGATGTGTTACATAAAAGAAAAAATACTTTACATAGTTCGTTAACAATTAGTTAGAGCGTTTGTTTTATAAAGTATGATACAAAAAGAATGATGAGTTTATGCCTTAGTTAGTACAGATTGTATATAAATGATTGAAAGGCGTTTGAATTTCCCACTTTTTATATTTTTGCTTTAAGTTGGTGCCAAGTAATAGTCAAATCTCTGAGGCTGTAAATATTATATATCATAGGCGTAACATACAAAATGAGAAAGGGAACAATTTTAGTAAAATATACTAATTTATTAAAAGATAATTACAATAAGATTGTTTTCTAATGTTTATATTTTAAATTGTAAATCTTAATTTTTGATTCAATGAAAATCATTACAAAAGTACAACACTTATTCATGATATTTATCATCTAAAATTTTGAAAATTACAACATTTGTTCAAAATGATTACAAAATTATAACTCTTATTCAAGATATTTATTATTTAAAATTTTGAAAATTACATTTGTTCAAAATTACTACAAAAGTATAACACTTACTTAAGATATTTATCATATAAAATTTCGAAAATTTCAAAATTTTATTACAAAAGTATAACACTTATTCAAGATATTTATCATTTAAAATTTTGAAAATTACAACATTTGTCTAAAATGCTGCCCATCGAAATTCAAACACAATTTCATTCTTTTTTTCATATTGTCCAACACATTGTGTAAGATTTCTGGTCTAATGTCATTTAGGCGGCAGTCCCACTGATAAAGCGATGTCCACCGACGGTCATCGACTAAAATTAGGTTATGAGTAAAGTATCCGCAGCAGTCCGACTGCATCGATTAACGGCGATCGTTCAACAACAACCGGCATGCATCGGTTCATAATTTTCGACAGGTTCTAATTTTAGTTGATGATCGACGATTGGACACATGCGCAGAAAGGCTGTTTTGACAGTTAACCCAAGCGTCGCCTGTTGATTGTGTTTTGGTTTGTTTTTTTAAAATATAAACGGAAATATGAAACAATGGTTCTACTTTTGAAATTAAGTTACGATAACATTGAATATTCATTCTACAATAATTGTAGAATTTTTCTGTATCATTTAAAAGTTGAGGGATTAAACGGTGAAATTCTCCTAACTCCTCTCTATTTGCAAATATTTGACGTACCCACACTTTTATATGCTTTCAGTATCAGAAGAAGAAGAATTAGATGACATTTTTAATTAAAGAAGTAGGACAAAGATTCTAGTTATGACGTCTGAGGTTATGTTTGTGTTTATAGTTTATGTCCTGCCAGTTTTGTTGAATGAAAATTTTGCGCGCGAAACTTAAATTTTGTTTGATTACTTTTCCCAGTGAGACCGTACCACAAAATTTTAGTCGATGAATGTCGATGTCAGTTACTGGCGCTCAATGGTTGTGTATGCAGTGGGACTGCCGCCACAGAACTTTATTCTTTAAAGAACCGAACATGAAATACTCCAAGGGGGTCAAATCAATAGGATTTCAAAAATGAGGTGTGGCCACCATATGACTTTTTAAACGGATGTGCGATAAAAATTAAAAAAAAGTTTTAAATACTTTCATCTTCTTGCAAAAATAAACCTGTAAGTATGTCAATCAATTCCTATGCGAAATTTGAAATTTTTTTATAGAAAACTTATTCAAAATCTTATTCTAAGTACTTCTTTTCTCTTAATAAATCTCTATGGGATGCAACTTTGTGAGTTATTTGGAAAAAAAGTGCTACTCGATAAGAGTAGAAATGTTACTACCGATCCGAATTTTTAAATTTCTTTTATACAAAAATTATTCCAAATCCAGCTCGAAATACTTCTGTGCTCTTGAGAGGGAGAGGGAGAGGAGGAGGGAGAGGGAGAGGGAGAGGGAGAGGGGGAGGGAGATGGGGCGGGGAGGCGAAGGGGAGGGAGAGGGAGATGGGGCGGGTAGGCGAAGGGGAGGGAGAGGGAGCGGGAGTGGGGGGGGAGGGGGAGAGGGAGAGGGAGAGGGAAACGTCCTTATACTAGGTATAAGAAAGTAAAAATATAAAGAGTGGGCACCACGCAAGTTTCTTATACGTATGTGCGTTCCGAAATATGTATACAGAAGTTGTTCCAAAAAAAATTGTAAATTACTTCTCAATAAAATAAACCTCTGAGTAAAAGTGTTACTTCCGGTCCGAATTTTGAAATTATTTATATACAAAAATTGTATTCTAGCTATTCTGCTAAGAATGCATACTTTGCAAGATATTAGCAAAAAAACGTTTTTCGATAAGACAAAATGACGTACTTCCGGTAGGATGTCGAAAAAGTTTTTTTATAAAATATTTTTTACTTTTTATTACATTTGTAGTCCTTAGAAATTTGTCTAAACTTAATACTTGACAAGATATTAAATTTTGATTTTTTTGCTGAAGTAAACTAGTACGTCCAGTCTACCGATTTTACTGAAAATCTAAATGGATTTCAAGAGGAAGATTGTACTCATAGATATATTGTTTGAGATTGCTAACTGTAGCCGTTTGGCCGCTGTCTCGGTCACACACACAGACAGACAGATAGTACACACAGATGTTTGCAAAAACCAATTTTTCGATATCAAGGGAGTTCAGGAAGTGGACACTTGCAAAAATGTAGAGGCCGAAAATTTCCTTCAACACAATACTTCCTTAAACTACGTATAATAAAGTAAAAGACTTTTCAAGTTTTCGATTTAATAACATGAACATTTCTAAATCGCATTGCGTAAGAAAATTACAAACACTCGTTAAAGTTCACGATGACCTTAGTTTTGACATATTTAACATCATTATTTCGCAGCAGATTTTTATTTCGAATATTATTATTATTTATAATAATAAAAAAGTTCGCTTAGTGATTGTAGATATTGCATTATAGTTCTTCGTTGCACTCAATAAAGTCTCAACAAAATTATTAATAAGTTACGTGTTTATGCAGAATACAGCAATATAAATCATTATTGTTGTTATTTCATACCGAATGGTAAAAAGACATTTGCAATAGAACATTTTTACATGTACATAATTACTTACACATGCATTTCAATGACAGAAATAATATTTCTTGGTATCAAAATCTGAATATACTCTCATAAGAGATAATTATCACATTGTTTAATTGCGGTTATGAAAATAAATAAATTTAATCTCAGAACTAATAAATCAAATCGAAATGGTTATTAAAATATTTTCTTTAGGTCAAAGCAATGTGTTTGTAACATTAATCTTGTTCTTGGAACAGTCGAATTACATTATTTTTAAAGGAAACATGCAATTGCAAACAGAAAGTTTGTTTTGCAATTGCCGGTATGAAATTAATAGATGTAATTATTTTAATATATGCTTGGAAATGGTATTAGTTATACATATTATAGATTTTTCAAAAATTTATGCTAGGTAGATTGTATAATCAGAGTGGTAACCATGATATTATTTCTGATAGGTTGACGCAAATTATACCTACTGTGTCAAAAATGTATTTTTTCTGTGACGGGAAAAAAGTTTGACATTTTACCTTTCTTGACAGGTAACAAAATGTCACTTTTTCCCGGTTAAATTGACAGGTACTCGGTATTTTATCTCGAGCTAAAATCTAATACTTTTTTCTCTAGTATAATAAATAACTATTTTTCTGTGACGGGAAAGAAGTTTGACATTTTATCCTTCTTAACAGGTAACAAAATGTCACTTTTTTCCCGGATATGTACACACAAGTAAGAACACGGACATTTAATTTTAATATATTTTATTATACAAAAAGTTTCATTTACTTATGTAAGCCAATAACACCGTCCCCGAGAAAGAACTGCATTTCTTTTTCACCTTCCATTCAAAATAACTAATAATCAACTTAAGTTCGCAAATTTTTAAAACCAAACACAAAATTACGTTGACAGATATTTGAATACTTTACAGGTTTCCTTAGCAACGCAGGTGTAATGTCGCTATAAGTACAACAGCCTACCAATTTAAAACTTCAAATGTCACATCGATTGATTTTCTGACTTTAATATATAACTATCCGTTACTGAAGTATTCGTTACTCGATAAGATCCGAAGTACTTTTAATTTTGAGTTGTAATGTGTTGTGTGATACTTTTATTGAATTTTACTTATTTTATTTATTTAACGTAATATACAGGGTTAGTATTAAATAGCATCCTTAAGAAAAGGGGGTGAAAGAAAAATATCAGAAATGTCTGTCCAAAAAAAAAAAAAATGGCGGTTCAATGTGCACGCAGTGACGAGATATTGATTTTTCTTTCCTGGAGTCCGAGCATGTCGCAGTTAATATACAAACATAATAATAATGTTTATGGTGAGGAATTTAAGTTTCAAAATAATATACTTCCATTTAACGAAAAAAAACATGGTAATGCACCGAGGTTGTCGACCTTTTCCACATAAAGGCTTTGTGCTATTCACAAAAAAAAAACATCGCCATAGAAAATCTTTTCAATTGCCACTTATTCTCTAATAAAGGTTGTAACTCTTTGCATTTTATCGTTTTTTTGGAAGAACCTTAAACGGGAATTACTAGTGGTATTTACGTAAATGCGTATAGGATAAACAAAGTTATTATATCGACTTTAACTACATTTTGGCCCTAAAAATTTAGAAATTTTTGATGAATAACAAATAAATTTCTTTTTTGATTTCCAGTTAGACAATTATACGTATTCTTCAGATTCGCATTGCCTGGTACCTATTTAGCGGTAACCCGGTATATTAAAATTAGTATATAAGCGAACATTTTGTTTGTACTATATATTAACTATACATATTCCCGCATTGCACATTTGAACGAGTACTCGGTAACGAATAAAAAGTAGTGGACATTGAATTCGAAAGTAACGGATAGTTACAAGTACTGAAAAGTAACCGAATCCAACATCACTAATATATAGTAATAACATGTTTTTTTATCAATATTAAATCGTCGTTTTTCCCGTATTTTCAATTTTGCTGCGGTTTGTGTTCTAAATGGGCCAGAACGGGGTGGTCGTTTTTGCATTGCATACAACGCGTTGTGGCCGGCAACACCGCCCACAACGCGAAGAAGTTTCTTATATCGGTGTTTGGTCATCTTACAATGACCACAACGCCTTGTTTTTTTTTTTCGCTAAGTGAGGGTTTTGGCTGTTTGGACGTAACATATACAAAGAAATCCTAACAATCTTATTTCTATAAGTAAAATTTTTTTCATTTTAGTTGCTAAAATGATATTAATTATAACTCCATACATTTCTCGTACTGTAAAATACTAGTTAAAGGTAATTCATAATTAGATAAGGTTTGGTACACTAATACAGTCATGAGATAACGAAAACGCACGAGCGCCTAAAATTATCACAGATTTTCTACCTCAAATGCACACTTTAAAACCTCATTCTAGCTGGAGTTAGAAAGAAGCCTTAGGTGCTATTTAATAAAATGAAATGTTGGAGGTGGAATCATCGTTCGAAACTGTTATTTTAGACTTTGTAGCCAAACACAAAGCTATATCGCACAACCTAATTAAGCTAGTAGCTAATCTCTAACTATTTAAGTATATATCTCTACATAAAAAATCGTTGAAATTAATAAATGGTATAATTACTGTGACTTACATATATACCTTTATACGTAAAACGTATATGCATATATGCATGTGTTTGAAATACACACATACATTAAGTGCTATTGTCGACAATCGAACGCACAGACACCGGTGTTTCGACCTATGTGGTCTCATCAGTGTGCGTGGAGATTCTCGACAATAGTTTCAAGACTTAAATCGCTGCTTATGTCATTTTAGCGTGTTAAATGCAGTGAGAGTATCACAGCGACATCTAACACCCAAAAGATGACACAGAACAAAGCGATGGCTTCTGACGGCATGTTCTGCTATACAGAGGCCTGTATGTTAATAGTGTATCTCATGTAATAGAGCCTTAGGTGGCGTCACCGATCAAAACGAAAATGAAAAGTGTGAACACATGGATGTTAAAACTAACATCAAGCAGTAAATAATTACTGTGACTTACATATATACCTTTATACGTAAAACGTATAAAGGTATATATGTAAGTCACAGTAATTATTTACTGCTTGATGTTAGTTTTAACATCCATGTGTTCACACTTTTCATTTTCGTAATAAATGGTATATTAAGTACTGTAGAAGCACATCATACGTTTTGTATCATACTTTATAAAACAAACGCTCTAAATAATTGTTAGCAAAATATGAAAACTCTTTTGCTTTTCGTCTAAATCTTCTCACTAAAACTATATCAATTATTCTAATCATATTATGTTGTTTTATAATAATATAGCAATTTTCGATGAACTGCGAGAGTATTACGTTGTGGCATGTAATTTCTAGTAGAATGTAACACGGATGTAATTACAATAATTTTAAAGCAATTAGGTCGCCATTAATCAGGAACGTTATTGTGAATTCAGTAATTAACTTATGAAGTTACTAAACTCCTCAGACTAATCTTGCTATGAGAAAATTATGCCAAATATGCGAAGTGTCGGGGTAGTGACTACAAATCATTTGCAACAAAACATTATTCGAATATAGAGAATATTGTTTATCGACTTCGACCAACTTACATTTAGAAAATAGTTTCATAGAAAATAAAATATTGCATTTAGTATTTATTTGTTTGCTACACTAAATGAAAGACTAAACGTTTGCAATACTTGGACAGACTTTAAAACGATTTTGAAGAATAATTCTAATATACCTACCTGACAATAGTATAGATTTCTGTATGAATATGATTTTGTTTGTCGGTAAACTTTATTTAAATTCCAATTGCTTGTTCTTGAAGATGAACAACAATTACAGCGACTACTAGTGTAGAACTGAAAAGTAGGTTATATTTACAGTTTTCATTAACAAGTTTGTCAACTTCTATCTTATATTTTTACACGTAGTAGTGGTTAAAATTAGCTTTTGTATCCTAATGTAGTCAAACATTAAACTGGAAATACAATATGTATGTTGCTTTGTCAATGTTTTACTTGTCGTCCTCAGAGTAGTACTGATAAAGACGACTTTATAAATAATTGAAGAGACTGAAAAGTAGGATAGTTTATACTGCAATAATTACTTCTTGTCTTATTGTTTTATTTATGTAATCTGTTTTTTATCTTTGACATTAGCTTCCCAGATCATCTGATCTGTAGTCGGTCTATGTTTCAAAAATGGAGAGCAATGCGCTCTTAGTTTTTGAAACATAGACCGACCACAGATCAGTTTAATTTGGAACAACTTCTGTATACACATTTCGGAAAGCACATACGTACAAGAAAGTCGTGTGGTGCCCGGACCTCATTTTTACTTTCTTATACGAAAATTTTAAACTTCGATATTTTTGCAGATGTTCATCTATCAGTGTGTGTGACCACGATGGCGGTCCAACCTTTGTATTTGCGAGTATAATCTCTCTGATTAGATTATCAGTAAAATCGGTAGACCGGAAGTAATAGTTTACTTCAGTGAAAGAATCGAATTTTGCCAATATTTTGTCAAGTACTAAGTTTAAACAAATTTGTAAAAAATTCAAATATACTCAAAATTAAATTTGAGGAAAAATGTATCAAAAAGTTTTTCGAAATTCCTACCGGAAGTAGGTCTTTATCCCTTTATCAAAAATCGGTCTTCTGAGAATATCTCGGATATCATGCTTTCTAGGCAGTACATTACGAGTACAAAAGTATTTAAAACATAAGTTTTAATACCATTTGTATGAAAAAAAAATCAAAATTCGGACCGGAAGTAAGACTTTTACTCTATTCGAATAGGAATTTTCTCCAAATATGTCGTAAATTATGCATTCAATATATATTTATCAAGAGTACAAAAGTATTTAGAGCTGGATTTGCAATATTTTTTGTATACTCGTACATGAAATGTCAAAATTCGGACCGGAAGTACATTTTACTCTTAGAGAGTAGTACTTTTACTTCTTATACGTAGTATAAGGAAGTATTGTGATTATGAAAATTTTCGACTACGAGTTGTTTGCAGATGTCCGCGTTTTGAAGTCTCCAGATACCTAAAGTTGTTTTTAAAGAATGCCTCTCTCTCTCTCTGTCTGTCTGTCAAACGACTATAGCTATCAATTCCAAGTTTTGTATTTACGAATACAATCCTTCTCTTGAGATTTTTAGTAAAATCGGTAAACCGGAAGTGGTAGTTTACTTCAGTGAAATATCGAATTTTGCAGTATTTTGTCAACTACTAAGTTTAAATAAATTTACAAAGAATTCAAATGTACTCAAAATTATATTTGAGGCAGATTTTACTAAAAAAAATTTTTTCGAAATTCCTACCGTAAGTTTTTATCCAAAATCAGTCTTTTGTGAATATCTCGCAAGTCATGCTTTCTAAGCAGGTACATTATGAGTACAAAAGTAATTAAAACATAAGTTTCAATACCTTTTGCACAAAAAAAGAAATTCAAAATTCGACCCGGAAGTAACACTTTTACGCTTATCGAAAAGAGATTTTTTGCAAATATGTCGTAAATTATGCATTTTATATATATTTCCCTTGATAAATATATACCAAATACTTTAGTACTCTTGAGTACAAAAGTATTTAGAGCTGAATCTGCAATATTTTTTGTATATATGAAATGTCAAAATTCGGACCGGAAGTAACAATTTTACCTTAGCGAGTAGCATTTTTTTTCCGAATATCTTGCAAAGTATGAACCCTATAGAGATTTATTAAGAGAATAGAAGTACTTCTTAGAGTAGGATTTTGAATCATTTTTGTAAAAAAAAAAAATTATGATGTGAAACACTCATACGAATAAGAAAGAAAGTCGTGTAGTAGCCACACCTCATTATTTTACTTTCTTATACGTAGCATAAGGAAGTATTGTGATGATGAAAATGTTCGACCTCGAGATTTTTGCAGTTGTCAACGTTCTGAAGTCCCCTGATACCGAAAATTGTTTTTAAAAAAAATCTGTTTTATGTGTGTGTGTGTGTGTGTGTGTGTGTGTGTGTGTGTGTGTGTGTGTGTGTGTGTGTGTGTGTGTGTGTCAGTGTTTGCGTGTGTGTGACCACTATAGCTGTCAAACGGCTGAAGCGATCAATTACTAATTTTTTATTACATCTATAACTCTTGTATCTGATTAGATTTTCAGTAAAATCGGTAGACCGGATCAAACATATCAACAAATTCATTAATAATTATACATATACTTAAGGATATATAGTTTAAGTATGTATGTATTATTGTATGCATTATATATAAGAAACAAAAATAATGTTATATTTTTCTAACTCTCCTTCTATATTTACTTGTTTGGGCAATAACAAACACGTCAGGTGATTTTAATTTATTGTAGAAGTCTAACAGAATACGTTTATCGAGCCAAATTTGTTGACCGAGGTGAAGGGTTAACCCGGACGGATGAACCTTCGAGCCGTCTGTACTAGTGAATCAGAGTAACAAACGTTCCGATTTTGTGCACAAAGCCACGACCCTTTTCAACTTAAAGAAAAAAATACTGGTGAATTTGTATAACTTCAAGCTATTTACACTAAAGTCATTAATATACCGGTTGTTATCATTCATTAGCTTGTGTATATTTACATATCTCATATTTATGGATTCAGACGATGAGTGTAGCAAGTTCGATTTTGCATCCAACTCACACGTAACTAATTATGACATCAAATTTGAGATATCGCAGAATTGAACTTTTACATGTATGCATAACTAAAAAGTAAGAGAATTATTTGTATATTGCATAGAAAATATATAAAGTGTAATGGACAGCTTTGGAACGATGTTCTTGATCGAAAGTATTACAAATACGTTTTCTAAGAAATAATTTTTAGTATGTACATATATCATTATTTTATACATCAACTATATTAATCTGGATATAGGAATGTCCACAGTATATGTCTTAGGCGTATGATGTCTTCTGGAGGTAAGCACACTACAACGAATTGAAACATTGATAGTATTAACTATTTCAAGAACCATGATCTGCATGTCAATGCTAACCAAACACGGACAAAGACGGAATAAAGTATAGTCTCTTTAGAGACTGATGGTATTATTATTCTGTGGCGTGTGCTTAATTTCTGGGTGTATCATGCGTTGAGCATTTGGTTTGGAAGTCACACATATAATCAGCATGGTAGACTAACTCACATACGTTTTATTTAATTTAAGAATTATGTTGTAAACAACAAATATCAATCTATTATGCGCAGGTGAAATCCTGTTTGACTTACGGTGTCTGTCTTTCTTTCTCACAAGCGTATATTGTGACAGATAGCTGGGGGGGGGGGGGGGGGGGTGTTACTTGTACAGGCAGATTTTTGTTCGTTAATTTGTTTGTATATACTTGAAATGTCTATGCAGATTTTTAATAATATCAATGAACTTACCCGTAACCCTGGCATTCACCCTCTCAATACGTGAAACAGTGAGTTACTATATATCCAGTTCTCGAGAATTAAAGTTATTGTCATTCCCCAAAACAAATGGGACCCAGAGTTTATAATTTTTTCCCAAATAATACAAAGCTAGCACTAGTACGGTTGTACAGCGAGATCCAAAATTATATTGATAAATGTTTGCCATGGAATATAAAAGTCTATCTTAAGTTATATCATTAAGTATCACATTATCATTAATACATAGAGATCGTAATGGTTGACCGTGCCGCTTCATCGATATGTCAACTTTAGCACGAGTTTGCCACACGTTTATTGTTGTAGTATGAATATTTAGTTTATACATAACTTCGCTAAAGTGTCTGTCAATTCAATATTCTGTCATTTATACATAATTGTCAGTCATATAAGCTTTCTGTCGTTTCTTTTTTTCTTGGTTTACTGCGTTTAATTGAATATTAGAAAAAGTCTTTCTCAAGGCAATAAAAGGCACATTTCGTTGTTACTTTAAGTTATTTTTTTCGTGTTTATTGTTGCACTTTTTTTTGAACTCTATATGTCTTCATTGTTTTGATTTGAATTTACCAATATTTTGGAACTTTTAGTTCATTTGATTTCGGGCGACGCTGTATATTTTTGCGTGTATTTTTCAGAATTTGATGTATTTCTATAGAATTGTTGTTTACCTTTGATGGGTTTTGACATTTTCATTGGTGTGTATTTTCGCTAGTGTTGAATTACGTTTAATTTATATTAACAAGTCTTTTTAATTATTTTTAATGCTAATTTTTACATTTACGGACATCTATCGGTGGTTAGTGGTTAGTCCGCTTGGTAGAGACTTATGTATCGTTCGTCTTAATTTAATTTTCAATTGAATATTATATTTTTTATTTTTGGGATTTATTTAGGTTCTTTTTGTTTCCCCTTCGTAATTTCAATATTAATTAATTAATATTATTGTTAATTTGTGAGTCCTATCGTTGCATTTGTTGGGTACTTCATTTACCGACTGTGGCGCTGTTTTCGTCGGCAATGGTCATTCTTCTAAAACGTGGTTCGGTCCTTTTGATAACGATCATTTGTTCTTCAAGACTTAAAACCGAAGAACAAGCGGAATGGTATCGATCTATGATTACTGTAGATTATTTTTGTGTTTATCCATATCGATCTCGTTTAAGTATTTACACTCATTGTAGTGGATGTAAACAGTGACAAAATTCAAGTTAGATTTGGATCTTTTATTTGCGACGTAATGTCGGATGTGTTTTTTTGGGGGGATCGTGTGCCTATAAATCCGGTAAGTATGTCTTGCTAAATTACCATCATGCACATTAATGCTAATATTGTTGTTTTCCGCGTAATTTTAGCGCTCTTTTTTCCCCTTCCGTACTTAAATCAACGTATAACTTATCAGCACTTTTTGATGAATATGTGACCGCCGCCATTTGCTTTGTCTGCCGAAAATTTTGTAAAACAAAAGGAATCAATTCACGTCCTGTTGTATCAAGGATTTTAGCCGATGTAATAGAGCTAATTTTTCCTGGATTCCGCATACATCTAGAAGAATCCTTGTGATTACCGATGTTGAATTTCCTGGACGTCTTCTATGTGAAAGATAAGTTTCTTGTGTGTTGATTATTAATATTTGTGTAGAGACAATCAATATTGTTCACTGTATTGAAATTTTAGATGCTGTAATTTTTTTTTATATAACTTTTAAGTGCTTCCCACTCATTAATTTGTATATCCCTCCGCTACAATTTCTGGAGGGGATTTATTTCACGAGAATTTAATTAATTGTTCGATCAGGGTTGTTACACCTAATTTAAATAATTCAGTTACTTATTATAGTACTAGTTAAACCTCCTTTCGGAGTTGTTGTCAGTGTCTCACTACCTGACAAAAGGTTAATGGTCAGCTCCGAGGGCTGTCGAGTAAATTTTAATTAATTGTCAATTTATTGGTCGACTAATAGGTATTCAGTCCAAATAGTTTATTGTGTTTTCACTTAACAAACGATCACCATAAAGTTAGTTTGATTTTAATGGGGAGACACATACCGCATGTTCATGAATTAATGTTTATGTACAGGGAGAGATCTCGAACTATTTTCTATGTTTCTAATAGTAATAACGTTTTGTTGTTAAGGAAACCATGAAACAATTTCCTTTAGGCTCGATCACACTATGATGCCGTTCACGGTTCAATCTCGCTCCGTTCCCGGACCGGTCAAATATTCTTACACAAGAAAGAATCAGAGTATTCACACTATCGTCTCGCTCTAGGTCCGATCCGATATCGCTCCGGTACCGGTTCGTCGAAAAGAATATTTGACTGGAGCGAGATCGGACCTGTCATGGCTTGTACCGACAGTGTGAATACGCTTTTGCTTCAATTCCAGTCTTTCAACGGTCGTGCAACGAGATGTTACATTATTTTTTATTATTATGGCTAGTAATAAAATGTGGAATTCTGAAAAAGGTTAGTATTTATGCATGTAATTTATAACATTTGATTATAAATAATTACACTATAATTATTTTTGCCAACTTTTCTATAAGCGTTTTTTTCGAGAAAAATGTGTGTATGGTAAAATTGGCGAACATTTTAAAAGAATAGTTGACTGTTTTGCACTTTTCAAAAATATTTTCTATACAAAGTAAAAAGAAATAAATTGAATATAAGTTTGTATTTATTATTTCCAGATGAAATACTTATTGAATTAGTAAAAGGTAAACGCGGCTTATCTGATTTGCAGTCACAGTATTATAGTGACAATAATTATAAAAGAAAAATGTGGAACGAGGTTGAAGAAGCAATTGGATTACCTGGTAAGTAAAACACAAAAGTTATACAAAATTTGATATTTAATTAATTGCTTCATTGCTTTATTCAAATTACATCGTAAGATTTTCTTACCACGGTACTGAACCTTCAGGAGAGTTGAAGAAATTTTTAAAAATATCCCTCGTCTGAAATGCTTCTGCTTGTGAATTTCCTCCATGTCTTCTTAGATTCTGCACGTGGTTAGTATTAATACATTCCAAGTTATTCTCGAAATTGATGATTCGATTATTTCTAATAATATTATGCAGAATGCATGTTGTTAAAATTATTGTGGATGCATTTTGAGGATGAGCTCTGAGTCTTCTATTGTACACGCGAAAAGTTAGTGATAAAATACCGAATGCACATTCAAGTAATCTTCTTCCTCTACACAAACGATAATTAAACATTCTTTTCGCATTATCTTCAACATTTTTCGATCGTGGGTAAGGCCGCATTAAATGTTTTTTTAGCGGAAACGCTTCATCTCCCAATATGACGTACGGTGCTATTATGTTTGTCCCTGGTAGAGGTGAGTCTATTGAAACATTCAGCGTCGCATTTTCCAGTCTTTTTCCCAATGCAGAATTTGCAAAAATTCTACCATCACTGTTTTTTTCCATATGACCCAATATCCACAGCAACGAATTTGTAATTGGCGTCTACCAACGCCAAAATAACTATTGAAAACGTCTTCTTATAATTGAAATATAAAGATCCACTGTTTGCTGGAGCTTCTATTGTTATGTGTTTGCCATCTAAGGCTCCCAAACAGTTTGGGAAATTCCACATGCTCCATATTTCATCTGCTATTTGTAGCCATTTTTCTTGAGATGGAGTTGGAATATACTCTGTTAAGAACACTTCGTTAATTGCTCCGCAAATTTCGAGAACGATGCTATGTACTGTCGAATGGCCAAGGCGATAACTAAACGCAATTGTTCGGTAGGAATCCCCTGTAGACAAAAATCTGAAAACGAAAAGATTTCACAGTATTTGTTTTGTACTATACATTGTTTCATTCATGAATGTTTTTTTTTACCATAGGAGCAAAGAATCGATGGGAAGGACTACGAGCTCAATATCGAAAATACCTCGCTAAGTTGAAGACCAAAAGTGGCCAAGCAGCTACAAAAATTTGTAAATGGCGATATCACGATCAAATGCAATTTATTAATGAATTTATAAATTGTGATAGACTACGAATATCTACTATTATCGATGAGGAAGGAGACAATGAAAATATTCATGATAAAGATATCGAAGAGACAGATGGACGAACTGTTGTGTCAAAAGAAATTGATGCCAGTGAAGAAGTTGAACTGGACATTGATCCTGTCAATACGTTCACAAGTAATGTACCGCCGGCTCACAAAAAAACATAATAAACAGAAAAATACAGGAGTGCAACAGGAAAATGCATCATCGACCTTATTTTAGATAAAAAAGCACAGGAACGTACAGCAGATCCCATCGACATTTTTACGCATTAATCGCTGGCACCGTTAAAACATTTTCTGCTGTTGATCAACATTTTATAAAAACGAAAGTATTCACTCTTGTGAGTGAAATTGAAGAAAAATATATCACAGCTGCTTCTTCGCCCGTCTTATCATCGGCATCTGTTCATCACTGCCAAGTATCACCTGCCCCATCTACATATTCAACATCGTCATAATCATCATTTAATTTCGCTGAAGTTAATCAACCTCACTCGCAAGATTCCTCACGTGATTGCCCAACACCATTATCGCAACATTCATGTTATGACAAAAACCTGCGACTAACAACATCAAGGATTATTTCTGCTCCAAAAACATTAACTTCTGCTGAAACTGTGCACTCTCAAACACAATATACCCTACCTCCGTTTTCATCTCCGCTGTCAACGCATTACGCAATGAATACTGAAGAGCAGCACCAAACGACTCTATATGAAATGAGTCCAGCAAGCACTCGCAATTAGCAATTATCCAAAAACCTGCCACAAAAATGCAGGCAGATAATATAAAAATAAGTTGCGCGATACAGATTATTACTCACAGTCCGTATAATGATATTTAAGCTACTATTTTGCTACGTTATTTTTATGCTACACGCATGCTACATGATAATAATCTTTACATACGAATTTTGTAGAATACGTTTCATTTAGAATAGGGTTTATTAGAATAAAGTTTAATTTCATGTAACAGTATTATTACTTACCTTAAACAAACCATCAGTTTTTCTCGTAAAGAAATCGTCTCGCGAAAAGAGGTGTTTGTTTTTGAAATTTTGCACTGAATGATTTTCAAAATCATTTCAAATGTTCCTGAGTCCATTCGACAATATTGTAAAAAATTTTCTTCATCGTCTATCAAATGACGATATAATATGTGATATTCGCCTTCTTCTTTTCTCTTTATTAAACTGGGATGTATCCACATTCTTCTTCTTTTAATTTTACGTTCTCTTCATCCAAAATAATAGCTATTATGGCTAATTCTTCAACTGAAAAATTAAATGCCATTTTTTGGAGAGTCAAATTGATCTGATTATTTCAAAAAACATCCTATGTCGACCAAGGATCAAACCAGACTGATATGAGACTAGTAGTGTGGACACAGCAAGATTTGATCGGACCGAGACCGGAGCGAGAATGTATGAGACTAGTAGTGTGGACACAGCGAGATTTGATCGGCCCGAAACCGGAGCGGGCCGAAGTTGAAGTGTATAGATAGAACATACTGTATACAGGATGTTCAGTGGAAGGATTCCTGTTTCACTTAATTTTTCAATATTGTTTTTTTCCTTTAAATTTTCTTTAATATTGCAATGCGTTCATTTAGACTAAGGGATTTTAGTGTTTAATTTACATATTTTCTTGCATCAAAGTCGCATTATTGTTGTTTTTTTTGTTTGTTAAAAGTGTTTAAAATTGGCAGCGAGAAAGAAACTTATTAAACTTGTTTTGTTTGACTTTGTCGTTTGACTGTTCTTTACAACCTAGTGTACTTAAATTGTTCTTGCTTTCGGAACAAGTGACACTTTGGGTGGGGGGTTTATTCTCAAGAAAGCTGGCGCCTTATTGTTCATCTGTGTTCGAAGAGACCCCGCCTAGACGCCGACGAGTTAGTGTCAAAATCCTTCTCCATATTATCCACCGCACACTAGGGGTAAATCATATTGAAGACGTCGCACCAAAACTCTCCGAAACTTTCATAAGTTTTAATTGTGCGAAGCTACAGATTTTTAGCCCAGACAAACGGGCTCATTCTTATATTGCCGAACGGATGAATATTTTAGTTACCGACGGCGCCATTTGTTTCGCCTTCTGTCAGGTCAATTTACACGGCAAGAGGGTGGTAACATTATACGAATACCATTATCATTTTTGCTTAATTTTAAGTTGCGTTGAAATCAACAATGCCATTTTCGAAAGAACATGATAAGTTTATTGTGGAGGCTTATTTTCATAGCTATAACAGAAGAAATGATCCAAAATGTTTTCATTTCTCTAAAGACGTATAAATGTGTATCTACAAAATGAAGGGTCTTATTTTGAACATATTTTATAGGTTTTCTAAATATGTAATGTTATATGCAATATCGATCTTTGTATTAAATTATTTGTTATATGTAATATCGATGTTTGTGTTAAATATTTTTAATAAAGATATTTTCAATTATTGAATGTATTTCTTGAGTTATTAAAACAAGTAAACTTGACAAAAATTCTTGAAAGTAGTTCATATGTAAAATAATAGATGTCGCACGGACGAAATACAATTCAGAATATAATATATGTAGCAAATACACCGACTATGAAGCGGCACGGTCAACCTTTTACGATCTCTCTGTACAATGACAGAATGACACTTAATGATATAACTTAAGACAGACGTTTTACATTGCATGGCAAACTTTTATCAATATAATTTTTGATCTCGCGGTATTTAGTGGAAGACTAACGTGGTGTTTGTTACTATTGCATGGACTATTTTTCTACGTAATGCTTACGTTGTTTTTGTGAGGACTTGTATATTAAATTTTATTTTATTATTCATATTATTATTAATAACACAGCATGTCTCCTTAAAAATCAATGTTTCCTTCCAACTCGATCGCACTGTATGTACTGTTGTAAATAATATCTTTTCAGTTGATTTTTTTGATAATAATTACAACAAACGTGTTTTCAGGTTCTTATGAAATTGAAAATACTAGAATGTATATATTTACTAAACGATTGCATCTGCCGCCATATATTATATGTTTTGTATGATCATCTAATCCGTTTGTATTAATATTGTTCTAAGTAAGAAAGAATAAGCGAATATTATTTTCTTGAGACTATCTAATCCAATTTATTGCAAATAGTCGTATTCGACTTTGTATTTCATAACTTTGAAATACATTTGTGCTTACAAAATCTCTTCAAATTCTTTCGGATACCTATTGAGTTCTCCTGAACAGAAAATGTTTCAACTTCACAAAGCTTTTGCTTTGATTTGGTTCGGAATAAAGTAAAAGGCAGTGCAATCACTAGCTTTACTGTTTATTTTAATAATTAGTTTTGGAGTTTTTGTTTAAATTCGAATGTTAGTTATATACTGCCCAAAATGTTAATGATGAATTTCCACTTTAAATCAACTGTGTAAGATAAATTTAACACAATTTTAAGAATTTTTTTATACAAAAATTATGCAAAGTCCTATTCTAAGTACTTCTATTCTCTTAATAAATCTTTATAGAATGTATACTTTCCAAGATATTCGAAAAAAGTGCTACTCGTTAAGAGTAAAAGTGTTACTTCCGGTCCGAATTTTGACATATCATGTATACAAGAAATGTTGCAAATCCAGCTCTAACTACTTTTGTACTCTTGATAAATGTATATAGAATGCATAATTTACTATATATTTGCAAAAAAATCGCTATTCGATAAGAGTAAAAGTGTTACTTCCGATCCGAATTTAGACACTTTTTTATACATAGTTAATGAAACTTATGTTTCAAATACTTTTGTAACGTAATGTACCTGCCTAAAAAGCAAGGCTCGCGAGATATTCGCAAAAAACTGATTTTTGATAAGAGTAAAAGACCTACTTCCCTTAGGAATTTCGTAAAACTCTTTTGATAAAACTTTTCTCTAATTTACTTTTGAATACCTATAAATTCTTTATAAATTTGTTTAAACTTAGTAGTTGACGAAATATTGGCAAAATTCGATTTTTTCACTGAAGTAAACTACTACTTCCGGTCTACCGATTTTACTGAAAATCTAATCAAATCCCAAGAGGGATACTATACTTGTAAATACAAGACATGGATTTGATAGCTATTGCCGTTTGACCGCTATTGTGGCACACACATACTGACAGACAGATACATACACACAGACATTTACTTTCTTATACGTAGTATAAGGAAATATTGTGATGATGAACATTTTCGACCTCGAGATTTTTGCAGATGTTCACGTTTTGAGATCTCCTGATACCAAAAAAGTGGTTTTTAAAAAATGTCTGTCTGTGTCTGTCTGTGTGTCTCTCTGTCTGTGACCACGATAGCGGTCAAACCGCTACAGATATCAATTCCAAATTTTGTATTTACGAATATAATCTCCCTCTTGAGAACTGATTAGATTTTGAGCAAAATCGGCAGACCGGAAGTAGTAGTTTACTTCAGTGAAAAAATCGAATTTTGCAAATATTTCGTCAATTACTAAGTTAAGACTAATTTATAAAGAATTCATAAGTATTTAGAAAGTAATTTCCATTATCTTTTGTATAAAAAAAAATCAAAATTCGGACCGGAAGTAACACTTTTGTACGTATAAGAAAGTCCTCATTTTTTCGGTATCAGAAGACTTCCAAACGTGGACATCTGCAAAAATCTCGAAAATTTTCATCATCACGGTACCTCATATATGTAAATCGCATAGCTTATACTAACTGTTGTTTTTATAGAAACAACGACAGGTGTGTTTGTAACTTAGGCCATAAATAATTCTAAACAACAATTTCTGACGAATAAGTACACATAGCAAATCAACAAGGTTTCAGAGCGTAAGCGTACAGAGTATGCTTTCTATGTGTTATACAGGATTGAGACCTAGAGAGATACCTGTTCCCCTAATCCCGTAACTTAAGTTTTTTTCTTTGACAATTAATCTTGAATGTTCAATGCTATCAAATGCCTATTTAGGTGTAATAAATACCAGGTGGGACCTCTTTGTTTTCTAGAATTGCCAAAGCGGCCTGCATACAAGCAAAAATAGTACTGTCGATACCTTTTCTCTTCAAGAAGCCATGCTGAGAATGATTGCCGATTTTGTGTTTAGTAACGAAGTCGCAAGGCGCTTGCATAGCATTTGTTCAACGATTTTCTTTTGAGCTTATCTAAGTATTTAAAGAAGCAAACAGAAAAACTGAATAATAACGGAAAATAATAATGATTAACTTTTGGCATATATCTTATATCTGTATGAAATATAATTAACTTACAATGCTAGTCCATTTTTTAGTTATTGATACACACGTATGTAAGTATTTGATAAGAAATGACAAAATGTCTTTGTCTATTCATTTTATATCAAAAAAATAATTAATGGAAACACATGCAAGTTATTTAGTGCTTTTTGTATAGATATTTCAATTTCACATGCTCATAAAGCAAGCAAGAAATAGAGGGAGGGGGTGAGTAAGGAATAGATATCGATCAAATCACTTAATATGCTCAAGCGAAATTAACACCGAAGTTGCTTGAAGAATGTAGGCTGAGGGTATGATTAGAATTTACCTTTCTCGATTAGTTTCTAAAAGTTAAGTAAGTAAGGTAATTGAAACGTGAAGGGTAACATATTGACCTTCAGTGATATTACTACCAGTATTTACTTTGAATTAACGTGTTAGCTAGTGCGTGTTGACGTATGCATGTTGAAGTGAATATTGGAATTTAAATACAAATGAAACACCACGTAATTTTCCAACTTTCTTGGTACTATATTATGTAGAAACTCGCTATTAATTGTGTCGATTTAGAAAAAATATCCCTGGACAGGCATTTATCAAAAAACTAAAGGTATTTTAAGCAGATACATTTCTAAAAGCACATGTCTTCTATTATTACAAATCATGTAAAATTGACAAAAACAAAATTTATTATGAAATATTTACGTAAAATATGGATAAGGCTTTTAAATGCATTAATATATTTCGGATTTATTTTAATGAAATTGAAATACAATTACATAGCTTTACATTACTTCATACGCATCTGTGAGTATACTTGCTGGATCATTAGTTTAACGATTACATCAACTTACATAGGGTTTCCTATAGCTGTCTCCAGGTAACGCATGTTATTTAACTGACCCAAATGCCGCATTAACTTAACTGTGCGACATCGCAGATTAATAACTGATTCATTAAACTCGCCTTCAGACCATCTATAAATGTAAAAAATATATATAAAAATAAATCACCTTCAATATGTTCATATGTAAGATACCTGGACGATTATTTATTAAACTTGTAATAAAAATATTAAAAAATGAGATAGATTAAATAAGATGTGCAATGTCATAAGTTACGATGCATGTCATTAATTGCGTTTTTCTAATTAGTGCAGATGTTCATTCAGATACAGTAAAGTTCAGTTTCCAAGCATCAATGAATACATGAGTTCTTCTCTTCTAGTCTTGTTTTCTGTAATTCTATAATAAATTTACAGATTCCTCGATTTGTATGATTTGAATAAATTTTGCAATAGGGCGAGTTTTATCCAAACAGTACTTACGATTCTAGTGAGCTGCAGGCAACACTAATAGTTAAAGATGTATTATTTCCTCTCTAAATCTTGAAAAACTCTTTTTTGATAAGAGTAAATGACTTAGATATTTTGAAATGCTGTTTTTATAAAATTATACTGATTTCATTTTTGAGTACTTTGGCATTCGTTAGAAATTTGTCTATTTTTGAAAAAGTAAACACACTTCTAATAATTAGATGTTGAAGATTATACCACTAAATATTAAGTTTGGAATTGATAGTTGTTACTGTTTGGCCGCTATTGTAGTCACACATACAGAGAGGGGAGGGGGTGGGGCCAATTGTTAAAATCACTTTCTTCGTTATTAGAGGACTTCAAGATGTGGATATTTGCAAAACTCTCGAAATCGAACATCTTCGTCATTACAATACAGAATCAAAATATTTCCGAATATTACTAAAATTTTGAAATTCATTGGATATCTTAAACCTAAGCTAAATTTTACCATATGAGTGACAAAAACGAGTCCGACAAACAAGCTCATGGCATTGATACATTGCTGGAATGTCGGTCACTGTTTTTAGTGTTGATGAATTTGTACTAATATCAACTAAAATTATATATAATAGTCAATAAAATACATCCTCATTAAAGTGAAATTCAATTATTAAGAAACACGTGCAGGTATTTGATATGAGGGTATGTCAAATTTAAATGGGACTAATTGTTTAAAGACAGAAACGACTTGAATTTCTCAGGCCACTTTAGTACTACAGAAACCATGAGAGTGATAAGTGAATGTTTCTGTTGAGCAACGGATAATTATTAAGTTTTTGGCAAAGGAGAGTGTGAAACCAATGGAAATTTTATTGAGAATACAATCACAGTTTGGTGTGCACACCTTGTCATGAATCCGTGTTTTTGCGTGGCACAAAGAATTTTCTGAAGGGCGTGAAAACGTTACGAACCAGAGCCACAATTGTCGCCCGGCGAATACCCCGACCGAAACCAATATTGAGAAGGTTCGACAACCTATGGGGGAAAATAGACGCATAACGCTCTGGAATATTTGGATTCCACAAGGTGTCTGCAAGATTGATTCCGCGGCTGTTGTAGGATGAATAGTCACTGCATCGATACATTTATGTTTTAAAATAATATATTTTTGGAAATATTGCAGAATAAGGCTATGACTTGGAAAAAGATTAGGTGTGGCCACCACACGACTTTCTTATACGTGTATGCGGTTCAAATTATACAA
This sequence comes from Amphimallon solstitiale, assembly GCA_963170755.1. Lineage (NCBI taxonomy): Eukaryota > Metazoa > Arthropoda > Insecta > Coleoptera > Scarabaeidae > Amphimallon > Amphimallon solstitiale. Next base: position 191,410,863 of record OY720675.1, read on the forward strand.
AAGTTGTTCTAAACTAAGATATAAATACTTTTATCTTCGAAAAAATAAACGAATTCCTACTGAACTTCTATTCTCTTAATAAATCTCTATAAGATGCATATTTGGCGAGACATTCGAAAGAAAGTTCTTCTCGCTAAGAATAAAAGTGTTATTTCCTGTCCGAATTTTGAAATTTCTTTTATACAAAAAAAATTCCAAATGTAGCTCTAAGTACATTTGTACTCTTGATAAATATACATATATAGAATGCATAATTTACGAGATATTTGCAAAAATCGCTATTCGATAAGAGCAAAAGTGTTACTACCGGTCCGAATTTTGAATTTTTTTTTATACAAAAGGTATTGGAAATTAAGTTCTAAATACTTTTATATTCGTAACGTACCTATCTAAAAAGCATGGCTTGCAAAATATTCGCAAAAAACTGATTATATAGAATTTAGAAAAATATGGCTTTGGTTTTTTTGAATACTTTTCTTATTAAATGTTGGATAGTTATATACCATAAAATATAAAGAAAAGATTAAACCAATACAACGAAAATCTTATAACATCTGGGCTTTAGTCATTCATAAATAAGAATTGAAAAAATTATTAATAATTTTCGATAAATGTCACTGTATCTGTGTAGTGTAATATGTTTCTCTAAAAATTGTGAAAACTAGAGAAATATTTATACAAATTTTAAAAGCTGCTGTATGTAATCAAAATTGTAACGATCAGATTAAAGATTAAATACATTTTACTCTTATTAAATCCACTTTTATCATTGATGCAATTGGGCAACCTAGATATACAGGCATTATTTATTTACTTGCGTGTCAATTTTTAATTAGTCTTCCTTTGCATCAGTTACAGAAATTCGCAAACAACATTTCGAGAACTGGTATCCCGTTTACTTGTTTATTTTGCATTTACACTGAGCTGTTCATTTAATTTTATTTGTTTTAGTGCTTTATAGCACATACGTGCACATGTGCTTGTTTTTCTTATATTCTTTTCGAATGTCCTTTTTAATTGATTTACACAGATAATAGCATACACTTTTTACACTGCGTTCTACATTTATTCAGTCTATATTTGCATTTGATTAATTTTTTGAAAATTGAAACAAATGTACACCTATCTCTCTATATTTAGTTCTTTATCGTTAATTTACTTTCTAATTGGTTATTTTAAATGGTTTTAAAAATCCAGAAATAATGTACTTTTGTGTTGTATCTGTCACTATCATATAATGCATGTAAAATTGTTATTTTAGTGGCAGTTGAAAAGCAATAATGTACAAAGTACTGTTCTGAAACGTCGCGAAAGCACATCCCAATTACACTGGTAACTACATCACACTAGGAAATTTGCACATACTCTTACTATAAAAGCTATTGTAATTCGGTACTTTCAAGTACAGCATGCATTATGTGTACACTTTTTTAAGTGAAGCATAGTTTGTATAATGAAGTATACACCGCTGGTCTGAGCAGATCTGGAATGCAGCTATCAGTAGAAAACGCGCACAGTGTTGCCTTATGTATTTGAAACATTTTCCCCGGTATCGACTTATAGACTATGCACTAACGTAATGTAAACATTAAACATTTTGTTGTTGTGCATTGGTTAGGTCAGGCTAGATATACGTCATGTAAACGTTACGAGTGCATTTAATGCTTCCGTATAGCGCGCTTTTGTTAACGGTAATTTATATTTTATCGAAAATAAGTAATATCACACTGGAGAGAAGTGAAAAAATACAAACAGAACACAATAATCAGTTTAGAGGTAGCAACGTTTTAATAAAATTGGAATAATTCTGCGTAAGCAATGGTATTAATGTAAAAAGATCGCTAGAAAATTAAACTAAAATATTCTTGAAAAATTAAATTACAAAATTAAACTACCGTATATTAGAATTAAACTAAAATGTTTTTTAAACTAATTAGTAAAAGGAAAGATTTTATTTTATAAAATTTAGTACAAAAATTCTATAAATATTAATGGAGTAAATGTTCAAATAAACCGCCTGCTTGCTCTTGACAATAACCAAGCCTGTAGTAAAATTCATTCCGTACGTTGGCAAGTGTTTCAGGTAATATACTATTGGCAGTGTTGACAATCTTTTGCCGTAATTCTTCCAAATTTCTAGCTCGCTCATGCGCATATGTATAAACGTTTTCCTTGATACAGCCCCAAAAGAAATAATCTAACGGCGTCAAATCGGGCGAGCGAGGTGGCCATTCTATCGTGTCTATGAACCTATTATACGGTTAAGAAAAGTTTGTTGAAGAAATTGCCGTACAATCCGTGCAGTGTGAGCTGGACAGTTATCCTGTTGAAACCAAATCTCTTCAACATTAACATTGAGAGCACGAACGGCCGGCATGATATTAGTTTCGAGCAATTGCAAATATCTGGCTGCTGTAAGTGTACCATCAATAAAAAATGGACCAATAATATGATCACCCAATATACCGGCCCACACATTCAATTTTTGAGGATATTGGGTACGAAGGGGCAAAAACAGATGTTTATTTTGCTTTGACCAATATTTAGTAATCATTGGATTAGAACGACCATGTAAATAGATCGCAGATTCGTCCGTAAATAAAATGTTTTGTATAAAATTATCATTTTCGACGACTCGTGCCATTACACTTTCACAAAAGTTAATGCGCCTTACTTGATCTCCGAGAAAAATTTCCTGGCGTTTTTGTATGCTGTAGCTACGATACCCTTGCCTATTGAAAATCTTTCTAACAGTACGCGCTGGGATATCAACCTGTTCAGATATTTGCCGTGATGAACATGGTTCATTTTGCTCAACAGCACTACATACATTAACTTCCCGTTGTTCCCTTTCCTCGCTCAGTATCCGTATACGACATCCTTTGCTCTTCTCAATGCATTTATGGCAGTCCGTAATACATCCAACAGATTCGAATTTATGAACAATGTTCAAAACTGTTTGAACGGCAGGGACGGGTCTATTTTCAAATGAAAATATGAAACGACCAACTACTTCCTGTGCTGTACTACCTGAATAGTACCATTTAATTATTTGAATTCTTTCTTCCGTAGTGTACAACATCTTAGACAGTGTCAGTAACTCAAAATCAAAGAAAACTGTCCGCGTGAATATACGATTTTCTATTAAATGTCATTTGTGTCATTATTAAGTACTGTCATAGTTATGATGCGGGACTAAATTATATTGGCAACCTCGCTTGCTACCATATGTACGAAATACATGTATTTTATCCCGCATTCTAATAGTAAACAGACCAGCGGTGTATGTTCAAATATGTATAAAGGACATAGTGCTTAATGTACACCAAACACTTTCATGGAACGTTGAATCACTGAGGAGGCAAATGTTTATGCTTACTGTTTAATATAGCATGAATGAATACACGATGTTTCATATTCAAATATATGAAAATATGTCGTATTTCGTTAGATTTATTGTTTTCTAATAGGTAGTATAGGGAAGTATTGTACGACAAAAATGTTAAACTTCTATAATATTGCAAATGTTCATGTTTTGAAGCCTCTGATACCGAAAAAGTGTCTGGAAAAAATCTGTTTCTCCCTCTGATACAATATTGGTCAAACAGTTGGAGCTACCAAACTTTGTATTTAAGAGTATAATCATATTCGTAAGATTAATAATCGACGAAGGAGATACACGTTGAAAGTCTATTATATATATATACAGTGAGGACGCGCGGGTTGGAACAAATTCATTTAAAATTTTTGGTTTTGTTTTATGGAAAAACGCTCGGAGAGGTCGATTTTTATTTTTAGCTGCGGTTTTAAAAAATAAGTTACGACCTTCAAATTTTTTTTTCGAATGGAAACATGTTTCTCCTATAGTGATTATCTCAGAAATTAGAAAAGATATGTATTGGACATTGTTAACAAAAATGAAAGGAAATAAAGAAGGGAACAAAATGCCTCAATAAAATACTGGGTGTTCCATTTAAAAAAAATAAGTTTTTGGTATGTGAAAATTTCAGGAAGTAGGCTTTGAAAAAACAAAGGTTTTTGAGGTATTGTCGAGTGCAACTTATATCAAATGATGCAGAATTTTCTTGGCTACAAGCACCACCAAAGTTAATGTTTTTTCTTTTAAAAAACAATGTGAAAATGATTTTTTTCTGAACACGTGTTTTGGTCAAATATTTTCAAAAAAAATTAATAACTCAAAAACTGTTTGCTCAATTTTGAAAAAGAAAAGACAGTTGAACAGACAATTTAAAGCAGTAGTAGAAAATCTAAAAAATATACGGTGAGTCATTTAAAGAAATTAAGTTTCGTGTATTTCCGGTGGAGTGCGTCAGAGAGTATTTTTACAATATGCTCCACAAGCAACCATGAATCTTCCACTAATTGTTTTTTCTTTTATTTAAAACACAAAAGAGCAATCGAAGAAGCGGCTACTAATGACTCACCCTGTATATTCTGTTTAATTCTAAATCAAAGGATTCTTTACTCAAAGGAATGTTAATTAGTCTATGAATCATTGATTGATAAGCAGATAATTTTTGTGTTATGAGATGAAACGAACTTGCGTGTATATTTGTGTCTGTATGTGCAAGCGCGTTTCAAGACTATGACTATTTTTCTAAAATGTCAAGTTTTTACCCGCATAGTTTACATTTTCAACAAGTTTATTATTTGAAAAATATGATTAGAAATATACAGTGCTGTTCAAATAAATCTGGGACAACTCTTGTAACGTAATTCTCCATTCCACTTGTTCATATAAATCTGGGACAACGTTTTTGTGATTTTTTTCAATAACTTTTTCCAGACTTCTTGGCATCGAATTAATTAATGAACGCCCTAAATCTTCGTTATTTGTCAGTTCCTCCCATGCTTCTTCGATCCATTGCCGCAATACTTCGTCGCTTTCTAGTTGAGCATTTCGTTTATTGATAATCTTAACCAAAAGCCCCCAAACATTCTCGTTCGGATTTAAGTCCGGACTGTTGGAAGGTCACTGCAAATCTTCGATGTTATAAGTTCCAAGTACTTATAATTCTATCAGAAAGAACCGAACAATTACCTTGCTGAAATATGACTTCGGAATTTTGATGCTGATATGATGGACCGTTGGAAGCATGATATACTCTAGAATGTCTCTGTAAGTAATTGCATTAAACCTGTTTTTAATCCGCCAACATATTCCTAAACCTTGAGAACTGATCCAAGCCCAAACATCAACTCCGAATCTTCCAGAAGTTCTTCTAAGACGACTAGATTCCTCGTGAAAACCAGTTCCCCGTGGCCTATAAACTCTGATTTTACCGTTCAAAGTCGACTGAAAAGCTTTCTCATCACTAAAAATAACCCAGTTCCAATAATTCAAATCATTATTAATATGACTTAAAGCAAATAACAGTCGTGGTTACTTCTGCTCATTAGTTAAGTACAGTTTTCTTGCAGCAACACGGCACTTTAAATCAGATTTTAATATTTTTCTGCATGCGGTAACTCTGGAGGCGGGAAAATTTGTGTTTATGCATTTCTTGCAGTTTCAAATCGACGGCCTCTTATATAATCTAAAAGTTCGATATCTTCTTCGACAGTTGACTTTCTTTTGAACAGCCCTATACAAGTCTTCTTTTTAAAGGTCTTTTTTTTATTCACGTTAAAATGTCGTGAAGTCATTCTTATCGACCAACGGTCTTCTATTTTTGAAATAATCCGCGCTTTTTCAATGTCTGTCACTTTTCTTGCCATTTTATTATAAAAATGTCTTTGAAAAACGTATTATTTAAAGATATTTTTACACTTTGACAAGCTAATACACTATGTACATTTTTTGATGATAAGCATGAAAACCATGGAAATACTGTTCAATATATAATGCACCTTTACAATCGAAAAATAAAATTAACCAAGATTTATTTCAACACAACTGTACGTCTAGTATTTCTAGTAAATGTAAACATTGTAGTTATGACATAATGAACTATGCCAGTTTCAGGAAATATCCCACTTTTTAAATAAAATAACTGAAATTATTCACATGCGTATTGATTGATGTATTTCTCATTCGTATTAATGTGCTGACATTTACATTATCTTTTAATTTTCGTAACATGTAGAATGCAGTGTATTAACTGGGTTGTTGCATGATTTATGAACACTCCTCGTTGACTGTTGACGAGGCGCCTACACCTCTAGAAGATTTATTGGTTTGTTTCAAGTTACACTTGCTCTTCCAATGCTAGAATTAATGAAATTTATTTTACCATTGTTTAGTATTAATGTCAGTTGTATTCGAACTTGTTAAGAATTATCTAAAAAGTTTTTATATATAGCCAGTCGTGTGCACAAATAAATAATGTTCATTTTCTTGACTTGTTATTTACCCATCTTTTTTTCAGTTAGCTTTTGTTTGTGTAGCTTTATTTTTTTATTTGGAGCTTCTTGTCTACTTATCACTAAAATTAACATGATAACTAGCGAAGTTTGAAAACTGTGTAGAAAACATCAATTTAAATACTTATCTATATGAGTCACATAATTTAAATGCAAATAAATAGTCTTTCATCGAAATATTTCTTTGTGAATACACACTCTGAGCCGAATATAATATTATTGTTTCATTATTGGATTCAAATCTGCTGAATATACAGTCAGGTCAGGCGTTGCACAGGGGTCTAATTTAGGCATTCTGCTTTTTTATACTATTTATGAATGACCTCTTGGAAACGCTTTCTTGCTGGATGGCGTACGCTGACGACTTGAAAATCTATCGTTGTAATGATACTGTAACGTTTTCGGGTTCCAATAAACAACTCGTGCAATTATTTATTTAAAAACAGTCTGTATATTTATATACTTAAAATTATATAACAATATAAAAATATAAAAACTAACGTAACACACTTAAACTACTACAATTTAATTATCACAGGTATTTATTTACTACTACTATTATTTATATCTCTGTCCGTATTTATTTATATAACAGTTCTATTTATATAAGACGGCACTACTATATTTATTTATTTGGCTACCACTATTTATTTACACGCACTCGAGACTGAACCCCGCAATGAATCCCGCAATCAATGTCCCTTTCTCTGTATCGGCTGCTTTTTATACCGGCACACAAGACTCTCGTAATACTCGGGAACATTCCATCTTCCTCTCGATATTTGCCAGAACATACGTCGGACATACCGTTGCCCACATATTATACACATATGATGATTCATCAGACTTGTTTACCCGTCGCGCCGAATATGATTTATGGTCTTTTTTTGTGCGTGTGACAATTTCGTTTTTATCGCGCCGAGAGATCTGATTCTTTTATTTAATGTAAACACATTTCGTTACATTGCCCCCTTCTTAAAAACTGCGTTTCGTCCCGAAACACACTATTCCATGTTCTTGACGCTGGCGGATGACGAAATCCACACCGGGACCCACGGGTGCACCCAGCCGTCTTGTGGCAATGGCAATCCACCGTCCCAGGCTGCACAACGGGCTGATCGGTCCGACAGCCGCACACGACCATTTCCATACCAGCACGCCGAAACACCACCTCCAGTATGTTTCCTGCGATTTTCCATACCAAACGGTCTAATCCGCAGCCCAGCCTCGGAATTGCCAGCCTACCCACATCCTGCTCGAGTGCACGTCCTCGTAAATCGACAAGGGATTCCCATAAGCTGGCTCTCTAGGTTTTCCAGCAATTTGTCGCACATCCGCCACTTCACCGCCGTCATGTCCATGGTATGGGGCACCTGGTTGAAACACACCATCCCTGGCTCACTATGAGGTGTTAGTCTCATGCGATAAACGACGTCATCTATTTGCTCCAGTATTTCGTATGGTCCCTCCCAGTATTCTTGGAGCTTTGGGGACAGGCATCGGCGACGTTGAGGATCATACAACCAAACAAGGTCTCCTTCTCCGTAACCATCTCTTTCGGCTTGCACGTGGTAACGATTCTTCGTCCTGTCGCTGACATCCTGAGTGTGATGGCGTACTCGCTCGTGGACATCCTTCAACCTTCGCCAGGATCCACTGACGCAGTCTTCTCCATTTGGGTTCTCCACAACACACTTGAGTAGATCCATCCTCTACTTTCAGAGAGTCCCATTGAGCCCAGTAGGATTCCAGTCCCTGTGAAAGAGGAGCCACTTCTTGCCAAGTCGGTCCGCGACCAATTCCCTTCCAAACCATCAAAGAACCAAGGTCTTCATCAGCTTCTTGACCAATCCGCAAATTGTCAGGATGCCACTGATCGTCAACCACGGCAGTTCTGAATGTTTTGGCCGATTTTTCTTCTAGTCTGTTACTATGCCTGCAGTCTTCTAGACGTGGTCTTCTTGCAACAGCATCAGCGATTTGGTGTTGCACAGATGCACTTCGCGCTATTTATTTTGAGGCTCCACGATACTGAGTCGACGATTGCCTCTTCTCATCGACCCGTTTCATTTTTCGCTGCTCCGCTATGATTTTCTTGGGCTTCTTCGCGCATTTACTATGCGCATGGCCCATTTCCATCTCCATTTCCATTTCCAATTCCAGCATCGGAGCGTTCTTCTCTTAGGTTGCACTTTATTCACTAACCGTCGGACTACCTGTCCCACGTGTGCATGCCCATACTTCATCTTAAGACGCTTGATTGATTTAAGGTAGTCTTCACACTCTTCTGGAAGTAAGGTCTGCAGAACATCACTGACCTGTCCTCTTAATGACACAATCAGACCAGTATCTTTCTTCGGGGACGTCCACCCATTTGCTCCTGCAGCGGCTTCGAATTGATTCCGGTACGACATCCATGACGTCTTTCCATCGAAGGTGGGAGGTTTTACCTTTACCTTCGCTGATTACTTATTCATTAAATTTAATTACAATAATGTCGTTTTCTGTGTGAGTTGAACGCACACTATACCGATCCCCAGTTGGCCGCCCTAGAAAATAAATAAAATAAATACATCTGTTCATAAATATGGCGTTATTAATGCAGGTATCTTCTTCGTCATAAATTCTAATTATTGTTTGGCTGTCTGCCATTCAATGAATTACTCGTCTGGGAATTTTCCAGTCCAGGAATTTTCTACCTAAAGAATTTTCCAGTCGAGGAGTTTTCCACTCGGTGAATTTTCGTACGATAAAATTGCTAGTGAAAAATTTGTCGTTGGCGAAATGTTTTCAGGAAATTTTCTTAGGCTTCTGTCATGCTGGTACTATACAGAAATAAACCAGTAGTAACATGTTAAAAATTAAACGTTATTTATTTACTAAAATTTTCGTAATTTTGCCAATACATTTCCTCATATCATTAATTTATCTATTATTTAAGCCTTATATGGTCTCTTCATTTGATCATGCAATTATGTTTGCAGAGGTGTGATCTTATTAGTGTTGTTTCAAACCTCATTCACAAAAAGTACGTTTCCTAGGTCGCCTAATTATAAATTTTAAACTGGTCGTAACAATGCACTTCTTCTTAAAACAGCATTCTTCTATTATATCAACATTGTGTTGTACATATGAATTATTTCAACGCTTTTCAAAAATTCCATATTTTAGAAGCCTCTCTCACGAGCGAAAGAAATCACATCTGACGGCTATTTTCTATTAAGGAGTCCCCATTTATATTTCAGGATACTAACACAGATACCATATACTAAACTAAGATTGCATATGTTTCGCTTATGAATGGCAGAATCTTCCTTTATGTGTCAAATATTAAGGTAGTAAATTGAAAGGTATAAATCCACGTTGTTTTGATAGCATTTTCTTTTTAAACGCTGCCTTATATTTGATCTAAAGAATAATAAATTAGTGTTTCGTTTCATCATATATACGTTAACTTTTGTTTTCACTAATTATGAAGAACCTCTATATGGAAATAACTGTTATGCATATATTTTAAACTTAGTAAAGATATTTATCAATATATGAAATACGAGTACTATGCATTAATTCTGTTAAGAACTTAACATCATTTATTTTATTTTATATTATTGTTTCTTGCTTTATATATGAATGTTTTTCTTTATTTTTATGTGTTATTATATTTTTGTAATGTATGTTTTATTTTTTTAACTTTTAATTATTTTGTCACTTAAAGTATTTTTTACTTACAAATATTGTGAGCATACTGATGCGGAGCGACCTTCGGGCGTATACGGTCTCAGCGGCCGAGTTTATTGTCTGCCGGCCCGAGTACACGACCGTACACCGAAGGCGATGCAACACCTCCAATGTATGCGTACCGTATGCAATGTCTGGCATCTGCACATACATAGGGGCGCCCATAGCTCCTCGAGCGATTCACATTTATATATGCTGTATATCTTATGTTCGATGCAGAGCGACCCCGACATATCGGCGCACACCGAAAATAAATAAATGTGTATTTGAACTGAAATTGAGTTTTATTTATGGTACTTTCAAAATAGGAAGTTTTCTTAACAAATTCCACTTTAATATGAATATTCCTTGAATTATTATGTCTGTACGAATTATTTATTTCCCTTTAATATATTAAACGTTAAGTAGAAATTTCACGGGTCAGATTATAACAAGTGTAAGACATAAGTAAAATATATTAACGGCTATCTACTACTCCATTTGAGAAATACTTAAAAAATTCATATTCTTACACAACTTACTTTTACGACGGGTGAATAGTTTTTTGTTAATTAAAAAGAAAGCTGTAAATATAACTGTTTGCGTTAATTAATTTGGTAATTTGTACTGTACATAAATTTTACTGTGAAAGAATACGTCTAACTAAAACTAAATCAATTCAAAAATTTGAAATATTGGCACTATTAACAGAGCATTCCTCTGAATCTGTTTCTGTTGCATTAAATACACGTGCGTATTTATAAAGTTAAACTTACGACCGGAAGATTTACTGGCATAGAAATGCTATTTTTAAATCATAAGTTGAATAATTTACTACGGTTAAATGACATTTGATATTTACAGAATATACACACGCGTTTCAAATCTGAAAATCTGAAATGGCACGCGGAACAAAGACTTCAACTACTGACTGAAGAACGACGGAGGCTGTAATAAATTCTGCCCCTACAGTAATTTATGTAGGATATAATTGGAAAGTCTTGTTTAGATCAGCATTTTGTAAGTAAAATTTGTTTGTACAAGATTCGACCAAGAACCATTTCTTTATTTCTCATTATTGACATGTAAGAATGCAGTGGAGTTGGTGGGAGATCTAATAATGCTGATATACGTCAAAATAATACTTTACAAAATGTTATGAACAATCCAAGTACATCAGTACGTCGAGTGTCTCGAAAAAATGGAATTACAAAATCTAGTGTTTATAGAATTTTGGAAAATAACAAATACCACCCATACAAAACAACAATTGTACAAGGTTTAAGCGATAATGATTATCAGCGAAGACTACATTTTAGCAGGTGGTATCTACAAAAATGTAAAGTGATACTGATATTTCTAGGAAAATACTTTGGATAGATGAAACACGGTTTACTAACTGTGGAGTGTTCAATAGGCATAACTGACATCGCTGGTCTATTGAAAATCCAAATTTGGTAATTCAAAGAAGATTTCAAGTTCGATTTGATTTAAATCTATGGTGTGGTTTGATTGGTACGAACTTTTCTTGACATATTTTTTGAGTTTTTGTATTTTTCATTTTAGATAATCACTTAATAATAGGTCCTTTCATCTTTATTTTATCTTTATTTTCCTAGGAAAATCCGTATCATCTTTACATTTTTGTAGATACCACCTGCTAAATTGTAATCTTTGCTGTCATTATTGCTTAAACTTTGTACAATTGTTGTTTTGTATGGGTGGTATTGGTTTTTCTCAACGTTCTATAAACACTAGTAGTATTATTTTGACGTATATCAGCATTGTCAACTTGGTAGTTAGATCTTTTTTATTCAAAGTTTCCACAGTTCACTAAATTTCTGCTATGTACTGTCGTCTGGGCTAGGCGGTTGTGTGTGGTGCGCTCTATTAGTTTCTGTTTGTAAGAAAATGTCTGAATACAATCTTCGTAACAAGCTGGGAGCTGGACCTTTTGACGAAGATCTTGTTGCACAAAAGATTATCGATAAGTTAATCCAATCTGATGAGTTCATATCGAAAATTAGTGCCAAGATAAGTGAAAAACTAACACCTATTCTGGAAGATAAAATCAAAGTATTAACAGGGGAGGTGAGTCAACTGAGAATTGAACTTGTAGAAGCTAATAGTAGGATTGAACATCTTGAAATGTACTCGCGGTTAAATAACTTGCGTATCTATGGAGTGCGAGAAGAAGAGAACGAGGACACTAATGTGGTTGTCGCTAAGATCTGCAAGGATAAACTTAACGTAGATATTAATCCTTCGGATATCGATATATCGCACCGACTCAATGGTAAAGAAAATGGTTCAAGACCTATAATTATTCGGTTTACATCTCGAGCTGTTAAGAATAAAATTTTTAACAGTAAAAGTAAACTTAAAGGATCGAGAGTTATTATTAGAGGAGATCTAACTCATAGAAACATATTATTAATGAAGGAACTCAGTAGGCACGTTTCTCCTGGCTCGGTATGGACTAGAAATTGTGTTATATTTTGTAAGATCAACGGCAAGAAATACAGAATTAAAACTTCGGACGATATCAAGGAAATTCAGAGGAGAGCGGGCTTTGCACAGAGCGGGTCCACCTGATGCAGATTGCTTGGCGTTGGTATCGATTATTGAAGAATAGTTTCTTTTTCTTTTTTAAAGGTATTTCTTTTAGTGACTTGTTTTTCTTTATTTACTTGCTACAACTATTTTTCTGGTTATTCGATATTTTATTTGTTTATATTGTTGTATACACATATACAGATCGCTTAAGGATATAACATTTACACATTGTTTAAACTATTTTGTTTTTGTTTTCTGTTATTATAATTGCATTTACCTATGTATTAATTGAATGTAATGAATAATATAATTAAGTTGGGTCATTTGAATGTCAGGTCACTGCTGCCTAAAATTAATGATTTGCGTGTTATAATTTCCTCTTATAATTTTGATATATTTTGCATATCTGAGACTTGGCTCGATAGCACTATAAATGATAATAGAATAAGTGTCGACGGATATAGAATACTACGGTCTGATAGGGGGACGCGAGGCGGTGGAGTCTTGATTTACTTGAGAGATTGTTTCGGGTTTAGTGTTATTGATGTTAATGATTCCATAGAACAACTGTAGGTTAGCTTGCAAGTTAATAGGTGTAAAATTGTTCTGGGAGTGTTGTATAAGGCACCGGAGGTGGATTACAAGACATTTTTGGATGGATTGGAGGATTCTATTTATCGGTGTTCTCTGCTATCGGAATTTACTTTTTTTTGTGGAGATTTCAATATGGATTTCTTAAAATTTGATAATGCCTCAACATCTTACTTCAATAGCTTTCTTGAATCTATAGATTTCTCTTGCTTGATTAGTCAGCCAACACGTGTTACTGCTACTTCTGCTAGTTTGATTGATCAAATTTGCACTAATAGTGATACATTTGTCAAGTCTTCGGGGGTAATTGATTGTGATATTTCGGATTATGACATCGTTTTTTGCGATATGTTTATTACTAGACCGCGGCTGCCTCCTACTTTGCACACGTTCCGTGACTACAAGAACTTAAATTCCGAGGCGTTTCTGCTGGATCTGCAGTATCTACCTTTACATAGAATTTACTATATTGCTGATGTTGATGAGAACGTTGATTTCTTCACTGAAAATTTATTGTTGCTTTTTGATGTACACGCGCCTTATGTAACCCGGAAATTCACTAGGAAATCAGCTCCTTGGTTAACTGACAATGTCAGACTTCTAATAGAACGAAGAAATCGTGCTAAGTCAAAATATCGACGAACTCGGGGTCGCGAGCACTGGGATTATTACAAGTCCCTTCGCAATTTGGCGACTTCCTGCTTGAGGAATGAAAAGAAGGCATATTTTGAGTTCATCTCGCGTGACAAATCTAATAAATCACTCTTCAAACATTTACAATTCCTCGAATTAAGACCTAAACACAACAATGCAACAAGCATTCCAGTTCATATCGCTGCGTAGACCAAATCAACGATTTCTTTGTGAATAGTGTTGCAAATTCAAATTATTCGTCGCAACACATTCCACGATCTCAAAGGGCGCTTCCTAATTTTTCTTTCAGTACTGTTGACACAGCAGAAATCTGTAAAATAATTAATAACATTAAATCGACCTCTGTTGGTCAAGATGGTCTGAATATTATTATGATTAAACTGTGTGGTCCTTACATCCTACCCTACTTAATACATATAATAAACGAATGCATCCTTTCGAATAGATTTCCGGCCAAATGGAAATATGCCTCCGTGATTCCCTTGCCTAAGATTCAGGATCCGATGAAATTCAAGGATCTGAGGCCAATTAGTATCCTTCCTACTTTGTCGAAAATTTTGGAGAAAATAATTTTTCACCAGTTATTCACTTTTGTTAGCAATAACAGCATACTTCCTGCATTTCAATCTGGGTTTCGAAGTGGCTACAGTTGCGAAACTGCATTGTTAAATGTAACGGATGATGTTATTACCGCTTCTGATGAGGGTCTTATTACGATATTAACTTTATTAGACTTTAGTAAGGCGTTTGACACTGTGGATCACGATGCGTTGATTGATATTTTAAGGAGTATAAGCTTCAGTTCGACAGCGGTGGGATTGATTTCTGATTACTTGACTGATCGTAGACAAAGTGTCATCTTGCAGGGTAGGCAGTCGCTGCCGTTGCCTGTGAGACTCGGGGTCCTTCAAGGCTCGATCATCGGACCTTTACTCTTCTCCATATACACAAGTAATTTGCCAAATGTAAACAAACACTCACGGTATCATATGTATGCGGGCGATGTACAGTTGTACAAATCGTTTAGGCCTGACGCTTGGCGGCAGGGAGTTGCAGACATCAACAGGGATTTAAGTTCGATTCATGCTTTCTGTGGACAGCATAATCTTCATGTGAATCCGGCTAAATCACAAGTCATTTTGTTTGGTAAATCGAAAATTTGTGATCAGCTTCGGGAATCTGTAGTTATTGAGGTAAATGGCACAGCTGTGCCCATTGCTAGCAGTGTGAAGAACTTGGAGATGGTACTAGAGAACTCGTTTAGATACCGCGAACAAATTGGTAAATATATTCAACGAGCCTACCTTACTTTAAAATCACTATATCCACACCGCAACGCTTTGGGTACCGCTGTCAAGTCAACGCTTTGTGAGTCTCTTGTGTTTTCTAACTTCACTTATTGCTCTGCGTTATACAATGCTGCAATAGATCAAGTGACCGAGTCGCGAATTCAAAGAATTCAGAATTCCTGTCTTCGATTTATTTTCGGCATAAGGAAGTACGATCACGTAACTTATAAGCTATCCGAGTGTGGCTGGTTGAATATGAGGCAGAGACGTAAGTTAAAGAGTCTATGTTTATATCACAGAATATTAACTTGCAAAACCCCTTCATACTTGCACGATAAGATCAGATATCGCTGTGATGTACACAACATCACAACTCGTTATCGTAATCTCATTTCGCCACCGCTGAGCCGTACTTCCCTCTTCAAAAGATCTTTTTCGTACGACATTTATTCAAGTTACAATGACATACCTGATCATTATAAAACTTTATCAGTCGACTGTTTTCAGATGAGGCTGAAGCGTGACCTGCTTCTCAATGGCTAGGTATTGCTATTTACCTGTGTGTGGATGCATACATATGTATATATATTTATATTTATATGACACTTGCAGAATGTTACCTATTTTAGGCATGATATAGTTCAAACTATAGTATCTATTTTTCTATTTTTTTTTTATCAGGGTTTAGGTAGAAAAACAGACATAGTCTGAACCTTACCCTGCGGTTCGCTTCTAATTATTATCTTCTTTATATTATATTGTTGTAAATTTTTCTACCAGCGAATAAAGATTACATTATTATTATTATTATTATTATTATTATTATTATTATTATTATTATTATTATTATTATTCTGTTAAAAATTGTCCGGTGTTGTTGTGGTATTTCCGGAAAACGCTGAGCGTAATTGGTGCAAACATTTTCGGAGTTTCTCTTTACTGTGAAATAAACTTCCAACATATCAATCTTTACTTCATTTCAAAATCTATGTGCCATTATCAATTCTTATTAATTTCACTGCTTAAACGGCAATTACTTATCAATAATTACTACACAAGTTTCTAAATCTTTCACCAGCTGCACTGCTTTTTTACATGTCAATAATACCGAGCTTATTTATTGTCTCTTTTACACTAATATTTAATTTCATAGCTAACATTTCGTATTAGAGTGAAATTTTATTTAAATGTTCATATCTCTCGTATAAATAAAGATTTATAAGGCATGTTTTATATTATTGAAAAGCTATTTTTAAGGACTATCTAACTAATTAAAAATCCAATATGTCCGCCATAATAAAAACAAAAGAAAATTTAAATCGTCAAATATTGTTCTTTTCAAAATATCTCAAAATTGTAAAAAGTCGGAATGAATTTGAAATGAGATTTGTTGCATTGAATTTTGGAGAATATCCCTCATTTAATCTTTGCTCTATCTCTTTCAATAACCGATATACCAATGGTGAGCATCGAAATGGGGACACACTGTATATAGAAAAATGCTTCCACTAGATATGAACGTTTGTAGCATTATTTTATAATCCTTGGGAATTTTAAAAATATATTTCCACTTTATATGCACCTAAACTTTAGAAGGCTGAGCACTACTTCCAAGTGATGTGATTTCTTTTTTTCCACAATAATATATGCACGAAATCACACAGTATAATATCGATTATTGACAATCCATTGTATAATGCACCTTGTACAATTACATAGGTATCTACATACACCACACATTTTAAATGATGCAATAAACAAAAGTAACGTTCAACGTTCGACTGCTCTTTTTGGCTTCTTTTTTAACTCCCTCGTAAGTTTCAATAAACTGAATTAAAAATTCTTGGCTAAAGTAAGAAATAAAGTATTTTTGGTTATTGCAAAATAACTATTTTCACTTTGAGAACGACATAAATATGTCAATGCTTCCCCAAAAATAATTGGCTGATAAGAAGTGTGGAGTGTGATGGAGTACGTAAGTTCTTTATCAATCCTACCAGTGTTGGCCCTACCTAGCTTAACCCAGACAAGCCAGCTCAACACTCAAAATCCAACAAAGTTTAAATGAAGCTAATTCAATCCGCACCAGTCCACGCAGACAGTGGTTCAGGGCCAGTATGAAGTCGATTTTGAAAATAAATGCATTTTATTATGAATTTGTAGCACATAATTATTTAAATAATCCAGCTTTATAAAAAATATAGTATTTATTTATTACTGCAACTGCTCATAATTAAAAATGCCAGTATGCTTTTATCAGCAAGTAGCTATAAGGGAACAGACATAAAAATATTTATGTCTGATCTCTTTAATCTCTATTATTAACCCCACAAATTTCAGGTACTATTTTGTGCTACTTTTCGAGAAGTTTTTCTAAAGACTTTTGTATGGGTGTACATTATAAAATTTATGTAATTCATTTTACGTAATCCGTAAGAGTAATTTTTTTTTCAAAAAATATCAATTAATACATTCCATGACAAAACATTGAATATATATAACTATTGAGATATAAAGATTGAGCTGTCTCTTATAGATTTTAAAAGTTACGAATATTTGCCGCGAACATGTAAGTCTGAACCACTCACTGTGCGCCGCTTTTTGAGGTCAAAATTGTAATAAAAAACAAGTCTTTATTCTTTTCCTTAATTATACCATGCAAAACATCAATTGGATCCACACATGATAACATTATTTTAGACAGTAATATGAATCTTTTTCGAAGCTTATTCTAACTTTTCTCTAAATCTATAATTGTAAGTAAGGCATCTTTCTCTATTTTTTATTAATCATATTTCTTACAAGATGCTACAAAAATACAACTGCACTTACCTTTTATGTCCAAGGGTCTAATTCGATTAATTCTTTATTGTACTTAACATTTTTAGTATTGACACATTAAAAAAATAATATAAGGTAAATAGAACTGTATGCATATAAGAGAAACAGAATAAAATTGCATCAAAACTTCATAAGATGAATTTATGTAGTACATCCGAATTATCGTGTATATAAACCCGAACTTTTAATGAATTATTACGATAACAAAAAACTACTAGCTTACTTTGATAATGGTGTTACCTAATACATCGTCATGCTCTGAGTAATAACTTGAAATGTAATTCTTGTAAATATCTCAATCAGGCCTGTGTTCTGTGTATTATAATATTTATTCACTAAAGATATACAATTAAATCCATTTCATGCGTGTCGGTTTCCTATTTGTCTATATTTTGATTCACCGAAAACACACTTGTTCACAATTGCAAATAGTTTCTAAAACACCATTTTTGCTGCTTTCATTTAATATTAATAAACAAAAATAGTTGATATACATATACCACCACACAATTGAACCAAAATAAAATTTTTAACATTATTTTATATAAATAAATAAATATTTGTGCATTTACCTTAGCTCCTCGTACAAGTTGTCAAACTCTTGTATATCCATATTAAATAACTAATTTTCTTAATAAAATTTAAAATAATATGCTTTTATAAATTATTTAAAACAAATTTTCAACACGATTCTAAAATAATAAAACACATTGACTGCAACATATTCGTATCGTCCTGTATTTTATTTTTACATGGAATATTAATTTAAAATGTATGATCGAAAAACTATTCTAAGTTGGTATATTGCATTATCCCACGTAGGTATTTTACAAAACTAATAATTTTAATGCTTATGTTATTATTTATTTATTACCGGCTATACACCTATGTATTTCACTAATTAAGAGTTTTTTCTTGTTCCTCACCTTGATAAAATCTAATTATTTTTAAAATCTAATGTTTATATAGGAAATTTTGTTAACACAAATACATTACATTAGAATAGACAAAATCGAGGCTTTCACTGATGCGCTTCTGGAATAAATCGACAATACAATGTTGTATCATAGAGAACATACATGAATGATATGATGACCCAATAAAAATAATAGAAGTATATATGTTACCGGACAAACCCGATTTCAGGCCAAACTAGTTTGTCCTAGGCCAAACCGGTTTATCCTATGCGTGTTAGGATATACTAGTTTAGCCTAGGACAAACTAGTTTGGCCTAGATCCTTTAGGCTTAACTAGTTTGACCTAGGCCGAACTGATTGAATCGTTGCATATGACAAAATAAACACGTTGGGATAAGTTAACGCGGGAATCCCCCTCCCGCGCCCCTTTCTATCATGCTTTAGTTGTCTATTCACTCATTACAAGCAATCCCGTTGTGAATTGGGACGTCCAATTCGGAAAGCACTATTAATTGATTTTTTGAACGTAGTTTAAAAGGTTTGTGTTATTCTTATATTGTTATTATGGATGAATGATGGAGAGAGCGGTTTTTAAAAGAAATGTTGGAAAGTCAAAATATAAGATCTCCTCATTTTAATGTTTTAACAAAAGATAATTACTTAGATCTTATCCTACAAGTGAAAGAGGCTGAAAAAGCTGAAATCAAAACATCACTTCATCAAAGGCGATTAAAAAGGTTTGCTATTTTAAACATTGGTTCTGTAAAAAAACTTGTTACCCGTAGTGAAGATAACATAAAATTCTATATTCCGGCTGAGGAATTGTATGATGTTATTGATGCAGCTCACAGAGCTATCGGACACGGCGGACGTGACAGATTATTGGCTGAGACATCTTTAAAATATGCTAATGTCACAAAACAGGTGATTAACCTGTATTTATCTATCTATGTAAGATGTCAAGAAAAGAAGACCAAAAAAGAGAGGTTTAGTTTCTAAGCCATTTAAATGACATATTTTTGACGATAGGTGCCCCATGTATTTTGCAGTCAGACAATGGAAGAGAATTCGTCAATCATATTATATGTGAAATGACGAGTTTTTGGCCAAAACTTAAGCTAGTGCACGGAAAACCACGGCACAGCCAAAGTCAGGGCTCCGTTGAGAGAGCCAACCAAGACGTCGAGAACATGATTTGTTGTTGACTAAAAGATAATCAATCCACTAAATGGTCAGAGGGCTTGAGGTATGTACAATTTATTAAAAACAGAGCCTATCATTCGGGCATAAAACAATCGCCGTACAAAGCTATGGTTGGAGTTGAACCCAAAGTTGGTCTTTCAACGTCATCACTACTACCAGAAATAATAAAGGATATTCAAGATGAGGATGACCTTCGAAAATGTATTGAAGCTGGTTTAACCCATGGACAGACAGGAGATGTTAGTAATAGTAATGATGACGAAACTTCTAAAATTGGTGATGATATCCAAAAGGCAAGACAAACAGGTGCTGAAAATCTTCAGAAACAGGCTAAGAAAATGAAATCTGTTTCTGACCAATCGCATTCGCCAGCTAAAGTGAGAGATAATGTGACTTTGCCGATTCCTGATGTAGACAGAGGAAGGGGCGCCCTAAGAAATGTTATTGGTGTTGTTCTGGAAATAAACAATGATGGCCTGTACAAAATTGGAACTAAGCATGGAATATTGCAGACACTCTATTGCAGGTTAGTTATGCGATTTAATATTTACTTCTTCTTAAATTACTTCGAAAAAAGAAATTCGTTTTAATGATCATGTTACTTTATTTCACTGTCAAATCTGAACTGATTTCGATGATTATTGATTTTATATTTGGAAGAGGTTTCCATATTTTATGACTTTAAGCATTATTAAGTATGTTATGTAATTTGGTCAAAATAGATTATTTGTTTATTACAGAACTGAATTCGACCTTTGTACTCAAACATTTCTCCAAGAAAGTGATGTCAATCAAGATGTTGAAATCTCACTAAGGACTGCAGCTACCAAACATTCAGTTGGGACAGGTCAAGGTTTTATAAGATGCACCTGTACCAAAAACTGTACTACAAATAGGTGCCAGTGTAAAAAAGCGTAGGATAAACCGGTTTGGCCTAGGACAAACTAGTTTGGCCTGAAATCGGGTTTGCCCGGTAACATATACACAAGTGTTTACACTAAATTTAATTATTCAAATTTTTTAACATATTTACCAATATTCCATTTTAGTTGGAATCACGGCAATATGTCTGAATATACATTAAAGTAATTTTTAAACGGAAATACAAATTTGTGTATGCCAATTGAAATACTTTTAAAGAAAATCATTTTTTTGAATGTAAAAATACTTTATCTATAGTATATGTTTAAATATTAAATCTAATGTCCCAACAACATTTCCGAAAACTGACGACCATTATTAGCAACTTGAATGGAGAAGTATTACATTAAAATATTCGGAGTCCTCTTTTTGTATGATAACTTCAAAAAAAAAGTTCTACTTCATTTCCAACAAATTATACTTTACTTTCACAGCACCGACACTTTAAATTTTCTTTACTACGATTGATAACGTTCTCGGGAATAAATAAATTACCGTTACGACTGGTGAGAAACAGTAAGCATCAGTATGAATAATTTAAGAGACTTCTGAGTTTTACTGAAATAAATTCGAATTTCTTTGAGAGTCCATGAAACTCTCATTAGGTCTCAATGAAATTCTGTGTATTTCATTTCTTCTCTTTAGAATTAATTATAAGTGAAAAATTACTGCGATATTCGAACAACTCTTTTCCGTTCCGCAGAAAAAATAAATATTTGAACCAACTTAAGTTTCCTCGAAAGAGATATATGGCATTCCTAAAAGTGCGAGAAAAGGTTTTCCCCCTAGTGATTTCGACAAGTTTTAATTGAATTATTTCGACTGTGGGCGAAATCAGTCGGCCTAATGTTGAACTTCACAAATTAATCGAATTCACTTTCAGTTTTATTCAATGTACTTTCTGAGTGTCCTTATAAATAAAATTGCTTCTTTGTAAATCACTGCTGTTGCTAGCCGCAATTGAATTATCGATGCCTTTAAATAAACCAGGATTTCAACAAGTCTACATTCTTTTACATCAAAATAATAAACAGTCACTATGCTTTTTTAATTAGCTTCTTTCCATTTCCTAACAATTAAAATAGATTAAATATTTCTTTTATAGTCAATAAACCTTTTGCAATTTACCGATTCTTGTTTTAAACATAACTCAAGAATTTTCTAAGCTCCATACACACATATATATAACAATCATAAACATTTTAAACGTTACATATAAAAATAAAATTTACTCTTAACCTCTGTCGATTCTAAATTTAACATGAAATTCTAATCTAAATAAACAGTTCTTGTTACAAGAGATTTAATTAAATTTGCAGATAGAGAAGCGATACCTTTTAATATTTATACTTCGATTCTATCTGCCTATTGAATATTCAAAACTCTCCTTGATATTTCGTAACGTTTCACTTGATAGTGTCATAATTTACATTTTTATTAAGGTGTTTGCTTTATTTGTTCACTGATAGCTGTTTCCTTTTAAATACTTGAATTAAATAATAGTTACCCTACTTGGCGTTTCTTTGATAATAAAAAGTCTTATGTCGTTTTGATTTTCCGGTTTCAAATGAAAGAAAAAGTCGTTTAAGTAAAAACTGTTTGGATCTGAATTATCATAATGAATAGCAAGTGGGGAATTGAATCAAATTTCTAAACTAAAGGATAATTAAAACATGATAAAATTTATTCTCTATTAACGTCTAAAGTGCCTCTGTTGAAAAACGTCTAATAAAAGATTTAACATGACTTACCGCACCCAGAGAAAACATACGCCAAAACTGATTAATATGTATACCGACCTAACGAGGAGAGAAAAACATATCAGCATTATCATAAAAAATGTTATGAAAAATAAATACACATTTTTAAACAGAATTATATTATCGCGCCATATTGTTTAACGTATTAATGGAGTCTGTAAAATGTAAAATGGGTGCTGATAAAGCTTTTAGAAATATAAAATGAAACGTCATATCAAATTAAAGATTATAAAGGAGGCTTATTTGGAGATGATACGAAAATAAGGAACAACGAGGTCCAAAAATGGGACAAAGTCTTTACGGATGAACTTTGCTTCAGTCAACTATTCGGGACAATCACACCTGAAGCTTTGCCCTCTAATGGCGACCTGCTCCTTAGTGATCAACATTTATAAATAAAGTGAGCAGCAATGTCTTATCTTCCAAATTTGTCATTTATATATAATCGATATAAAACGATTAAGTTCTACCGTTTTTCTTAATAGAAATAGAAGATACGCAGTGGCGGTGAACTGGTGAATCGAAATCAATAAATCTAAAGTGCTACCATCCATCAAAAAAAAAAAAAAGTGACGCATGAGACTACTAACGGACAGTGCTTTTTAATCTTACCGATCAGAGTACGAAACCGTATTCGTCACACACGCTTGCGATTGTTTAAGATACTATTTGTAACTCTAGCTTTTAAAAACTAAGTCACATCTCTTATTTTTGTCTATACTTGGTAATTGCTCTATAGTTTCCAATTTATTTCAGGTCTTCTTCTATCGCTTTTTTTCATCTCTTCCTCGACCATTCCTTTCTTCGTCTCTGTTATGGAAATATATACAATATATTTTTTGTATATCCTTCACTTTGCATTCCAAAATATTATGTTCTCCCTGCTTTAGTTATTTCTTCAAAAAGTTGTATGAATGTTTATTAATTATTTCTTCATGCACACTCTAGTAGACTTCCCACAAACGAAAACTAACAAACGTGGCCACTTTCTAATTCAAAATATGCAATAATTTTGTTTATCAAAAAATGTAGCGTCATTAGCGAGAACTATTATCTAACACCGGTAGTTAGAATTTGAGGTATATATTTATGAATATGAAAGGAATATATTTCTGGCATAGCACAATTAGAAAATAAATATAAAGAAACGAGTTTAAAACAGTTTATTTACTTTAATCCTCTCGTGGAATCGTGTGTCGCATTTATTATCATTAGCCCAGCCTTAATAAACAAATCCAATTACTTATTATTTCGCCTTTTGGTGAGTCATTTCATTCGATGAACAGTGAAATGTAGGAAGGAGGTTCTCCGAGTATCATCTAGCGTCCTATTGAACTGCTTCGTCTGGCGGCGCTGATTAGACCAAAAAGTCGACATGAGTACCCATGGATGAATGCCACAGATTTTTTGTTTATTGCATTTATCCTGACGTTAAGTGCCGTGTTTTGACATAATAGTGAGTTTTCTTTATTTAGCTCTAAAGACGTATATATTTAAATTGTCACTTGTAGTATTAGAAGATATGGTCTGGTTAAGTATACATATACTTTTACAGTTTTTTTTAAATTAAAATGTAAAATTAAACATTTTGTTAGTTTTATATTTGTGGATATTTATCAAGTAAATGTTGAATATATTCAGTCTCATATGGGATTCTCTTTAACATTTCTCTTGGCATTATTAGATTTTGATTTCTGCTGCTTCTAGATTTGTTATTAAGTTTAATGAACGCTGTATATTTTATTTATATTAAATTGTAAGCTAATTTAGATTTCTGCTGTTATAAGCTTCTGTTTGTGGTGTCTTTTAATTGGTTTCTTCTAAGAACATTATTTCACTACAGTAAACAAGACACCGCTGACTCTTGTGGAATAAAATTTCGTCTCTATTTATTCCTCTTTTCCGCATTATATCGTTCACTGCCTGATTGTAAAACAAAGTAGTCGACAGTAAATCACCTTTCCTTAGCCCCTTTCTTATTACCATTTCAGTGTTTCTTAAGCTAGACTTTCGTAACAGTATTTTGCATTGTTATAAAAATCAAGACATGTCTAGAGAGCGTTGGTGAATATAAAAAAATAACAGCAAATTCTTATCATCTTTACATTAATATCGACTTTAATTTCTAAACTAGCTGATCTTGTCAATAATTATTATTGGGTTGTCAATTTGATACAAATGATGTGCACTTGTTGACAATAATTCCTTTACAGGAGCATTGACTTAGTAATATTGTTATGGTTACACATTAAAGGTCCAGGAGAGAGTGTGCAGTAAGAGAAACTATTAACACAGAAACCAAACATATTGTTTTCAAAGTTTTCATTTAACAAAAAACACAAAAATAAGCGTGAATAAGCGTAAATTAATTAAGGTTGCAAAGTAATTAATATTAGCGAAGAGTAAATAACGACAGCTATTACTCGCAAGTGAGTTCAGAAGTAAAGGTTAAAACGTAAGTTCTAAATGTATCACACAATAAGTATGATATACGTAGCATGTGTGCAATAATATGTATATTGGACAGAATTCACAAGTTTTGAAGGACGTCGATGACCAGGTAGCGAATACTATCCGACACTGTAAAAAGACAACAGAGAACTGGATGTTTTGAAGTAATCTAAGAGATAATGGAATAGTGCTCTGACCAATGGGAAGAAATAGCGCGTAGGGAATTTCAGAAAAATATGGTTTGCAAATCCAGATATTAATTGAAATCATAATCATCATTGCGTTAAGAACAATGAAATGTAACAGGTCTATCCAAGAACAGGGAGATAATTAGGAGACGAGTGAAATTCACAGTTGTCTATGGGCGAGTAGAGTATACCAGCGGACACTGACAAGAGCGAATCGAATAGAGACCTCAACATATTAAGGTAAGTTGCAGAATAAAGGAATAGTGTGTCACTGATTACAATACTAATTGAAATCATTATCAAAATGCTCTAGCATTGCGTGGTTGAAAATGAGTAGGTAAATCTAAGAAGAGGTAAGATAATTAAGGGAAGGTGAAGGTGGGCTTATCTGGGTATCGGTGGCTTAGTTGACATTCATTGAAACTAGGAACGGAAATTAGTTTGCCTGAGAAATAAATACAAATATAGTAAAGTAAAAGGTTTGGTGTTTGCATTGTCTAGATATTTGAATATATCTTTTGACAAATTTATTATAAACACAAAGATTGTCTTTGTTGAAATTATTTTTTTTAAATAATTTCAACATACGAGTATAAGGAAGTAGTAAAAGCCTATATAAATAAAAATGAAATGCTCTTCGTTGGTAAGTGCATCAATTGAGAACGGCTAGACCGATTTGGCTAATTTAAAAATAAAAAAAAATTGTTCGAATTAGGTTCTTAGGGAAAGAGAAATTTTAAAAATTGCCCGGAAAATTTAAAATTTTCAAAAAATTGAAAGTGCTTGTTTGTATAGGATTTTTGTATGAACTCAAGACCGTAACTCACAATTCAAACGATGGATATGTATAATCTCTTTTTTTGTTGTTCGTTATGGCCCTAAAAAGTTTTCTGGAAAAAGAGTTAGGTATAAGGGAAGTCGGAATATTCCGAAAAACTACAAAAATCATTTATTTTTGTATGAATTTATTTTTGAATGCACTCTCGATCGTAACTGACTATAGGAACGACATATTTGATTTTCTTTTTATTTCGTTCGTTATAGTCCAGGGATGGAAATTACTCTCAATTGATTGTTTGAAAACAATGAAAAACCAAATTGAAAGATCTGGAGAAAAATCTGGAAAAACGCATGCCAACCTAAATTAATGCGTCTGTTAGTGATCATGTCACTTCTGAAGGACTTGACCGATTGAGCTCATATTCACGCAATGTTGTTTTGCCGAGACGATAAATTACAGCTATGCTAGAAACCGATAGGGGCCGCTGTAATCATCAGTTATTAACAAATTCTATATTTATGGACCAACTCCAACCAAAATAACTTATATTCATGATATATATTGATTTAGACAGAATAATGTCTGCCGGGCTAGCTGCTTTATAATAATAATATAGCTGGAGCCTCAATATAGTATATCGGTATCGTATTCGAAAATGAAAATCGGTGATGAAATATTTTTTTCATTTCATCATATACCCTTCTAGCTCCAATAAGTGCAAGAGATAAATAGAAAGTTAATTATAAAAGTTTGAAGATATACTATGAATGAAATGTGAACTTCTAAAGCCCGCGCCAGGTATTACATGTGTTTGTAAATTTTTAATACATGTAGTTACCGGCGGTAGAAAATACGTACGTTACGTATTGTGTTTCTATTTATAATCTTGTTTTCCCGTTATGTTCAAAGCAATACAATGTGTTATTGTTATTACATTCATTGTATTTGTAGAGTTGTCAGATCCAGGAAAGACTCTTTACATTCGAAGCGAATGCTCATTGAGTGTGTGTGCAATATCATTTATGGGTGTGTATGACCGAGCGTTCACTGATGCAGAGTTAGCCTTGATTTGATTAGAGAAAACTACAAACCGTCTCTTATTGGACACGACACGAATTTGTCTGTACACCGGTATCTATACTCCATTGCAAACCGTTTTGAATGTCTAAATGTCTAGATGTGTAGATAACACTCAACATAGAACGAGGATACATATGTAAAGTATTTAAAATATGAAACGGTAACGTAGAGATTCTGTAACAGAATATGTTAAATCAATGCCTAAAGTGTACATATATTCAAACGAAAGTCGTACGATAACGTTTAACGACTGAAATAAATGAAGTTATGGAATAGCATTAAGATAAATACTTAGACGGCATTTTATTATAGACAGATAGCTAATTTAGGAATGCTCTTCAAAGATATTAATTGTTATTTAACACAATTCTTACAGTCCCAGATGTTACCATTCCCAGTTTACGAGGTTACACATGTAATCAGTTTACAACTAAAATATTTATAAATAACCAGATGACCGGCCCGGCAGACGTTGTTCTGCCCTTTCCGGTAGGTGGCGCGATGAAGTGTATATATATATCTACATTGATTTTTCTGCTTCACGCAGAGTAAATTAATTAGGAAATTTTATCACAAAAAAATTTGCCTACGATGACATTTGAACTTATGACCTTCTTTTCACCGGTAAGACGCGCTATCCATCTGCGCCATGCAGGCCTGAGTTCATATCTACTTAAACTTCTTGATCTCTTCAAGTAACAGTTGAAATAATACATCTTTATCCGGAAGTTCGGAAATAAATGTGTAAATTTGAATTTTAATTATTTTTAAAATTCTGTTTTCAGCGTAGAAATACCTAAATTGATTTTTCTGCTTCGCGCTGAGTAAATTAATTAGGAAATTTTATCACAACTGTTACTTGAAGAGATCAAGACGTTTAAGCAGATATGACCTCAGGCCGGCGTGGCGCAGATGGATAGCGCGTCTTACCGGTGATAAGAAGGTCATGAGTTCAAATCTCATCCTAGGCAAATTTTTGTGATAAAATTTAGTAATTAATTTACTCAGCGCGAAGCAGAAAAATCAATTTAGATATTTCTGCGCTGAGAAAAACAGAATTTTAAAAATAATTAAAATTCAAATTTACATATATATATATATATAATAACTCGGACACAGCGACACTTTCTGATCCAAATTTTGTGATTTTCTTTCCTGGCTCTAAACCAACATATATATTAAATTAGTGTCATTTTGATCAATGAATTTATAATTTGTTAAGAACTTGATTACAACGCAACCTTGCATCTTAGCATAGTTATAACTCATCATCTGGACAAAACAAATGCATTTTGTGAATATGACCTAAATCGGTCAAGGCGTTCAGACGTTACAATCACTAACAGACACACCGATGATTTCTATAATCAGTTATGATAGAGAGTAGTGGTGTTGCAATCCGTTACTAAAGTATTCGTTACTCGATAAGATCCGAATTAACGGATACTGTTTTCAAATATTCGTTACTTTGTCAATGAGTTACTCTCATAATATATAACTTTTAGAACACATTCTTGTGTGTCCAGGGCAAAGTGTGCATCAATTTTATGCATGCATATATGAATTTTAATTTATATATGAAATATTTTATTAAAAAATATAATTTAGAGTAAATAACTTTGTACAAAATATTTGAATTTAACCAATTATTAGTATTACTTGTAATTGCGTAGATCGATCTCATTATAAAAGTTTTGTTTGGACTATCGTAAATAAAATGGGGACTTCTTAAAAAATACTGTTCATTTCAAAACTTCCCACTCCACATTTCTGGAAATATGGAAATCTATGAAAAATTTCATGAATACACCTAAGAAGCATTATCGTGTGGGCCATTTCTTCATGCAAAATTGAATCGACCACTTTAACCCCCACCCCGGGAGCTACCCCCTTAAAAATCTTAAATAGAAAGGGGTATCGAGTAATACGTTATTTTAAAGGTCTTTTGAAACAGTACATTTTCGCGTTAACTTTTTTTTAAATTGATCGATTCGTATTGAAGATTTTCAAAAATATCTTTTGGTTTGTTTAATTTTTTGTTTTTTGTTTTAGGCTTAAATATCAACTACTCAAACACACTTTAACTGCTTAAAATATTTTATTTTTGTTTTCAAATTTATTTAAGAATTTAAATAATTTTTTGCAGAAAAATTCAATCCAATAATTTTTCAAAATGTTCTTCGTTGATCGCTAAACAATGGTATAGCCGTTGTTCAAAACGACGACGAATATTTTCAAAATCATCTCTCTAAATTTAACGGTAGGTTGCGTTAATTCTCTGACAAAGTTCTTCTCAATTTTGAGGCGGAGGGGTAAATTCCATCTCTATCAAGTTATTTTTTGAGAGCATCAATAATTAGCGGATTGCTAGTATTTTCCAACATATCAAAGTATGCTTCGCCATTTAGATTTCCATTGAAAAAAAGCGGACCAGTCACTTGGTACAAAGAGATGTCTGCCAGTACATTAATTTTTCAGGATACTAGGTGTGTCCTTCTACAGAGAGATGAGGGTTGTTGTTACATATTTTCAAATTTTAAGGATGAAATTTCTGAAGTTTTGTAATTTTATGAACCAAACCCAAGGAAGTTCCAGTTGTCGCTGAAATCTAACGTAATGATGTATTAGGATTTATGCCAACATTTCCAATTCAGCGCCTTCATTCAAAACTCTCGCCTGATTATGTTTTACACTTGCAGCAGTCTGAGTAAAGTTATCAATAAGATTTAGGACATATCTATGAGATGTGATGCCTTTCGTTAAATGTTGCGGCAGTTAGCACATTGATTTTCGGCTCCATAAATTAATACAATTTCAACCCTTTCTTGCAATTGTAAAAAATTATTATTTTATTTAAATAACTTTGGGTTAAACATTATGTTACTCTGCAGTTACAAAAATTGAATCAATGAACGCAAAATCGGTATAAAAACTTCCTGAAACATGCAATTTTGTTTAATAAATAAATACAAAAATAAAGAAAAATATTCTGTATTAAACATAACTAAAAAGCTAAAGAACCATAAGATTATTTATTTTCCATGTTTTTGAGAAATTTATAAAAGTTGTTACTATTGGCTTTTGTTCAGATGCTCCTAAAGTAGATTGACTAGCTAGAAATATAAAACAACTCAAGCCAAAATTTACTATATAAGTGAACATTTTGTTTATACCATATACTAACTATACATACTCCCGCACCGCACATTTGAACGAGTACTCGGTAACGAATAAAAAGTAACGGATATTGGATTCGAAAGTAACCAATTGTTACAAGTACTGAAAAGTAACCGAAACCAACATCACTAATAGAGAGTGCATTCAAAAATTATGATTTTGGTAGTTTCTCCGAATTTTCCGACTTTCCTTTGTAATTGTCTCGATTTTTTTTTCCTGAAAACTTTTTGAGGACCATAACAAACATAACAATGAAAGAGTTACGCATATCCATCGTTCGAATTGTGAGTTTATAGAAAAATCTTATAGGGAAAAGCACTTTAATTTTTCCCGAATTTTCCAGTTTTATGAGCAACTTTTGCATAAGTAAAACGCGCGAAACATGTAGAAACTGTTATCTCCCTTCTGAGTAGCAAAATTCAACATCTGTCTCTTTTTTTTCTTTGGGTATTCCCCAAACGGGCTCAGCAAGCAAGCGCCATGTGTTAACTTTTTCCAGCCGGAGCAATTTGGCTATCGCCATTCCCACTCCACTACCCTCCAACTTCACAGACCCGTAGATCACATCACTAAAGGCTTCAACAGGAAGCACACCACCGGAGCCCTGTTCTTAGATGTTGCCAAGGCCTTTGACAAGGTCTGGCACAATGGACTGCTCCATAAACTCATAACCGCAGGAATTTCACTTCCTATCGTCAAACTTCTCCAATCATTCTTGCATGGCCGCTACTTCAAAGTTCGCCATAGACAGTCACTTTCTACACCAAAGCCCATAGCTGCAGGCGTGCCACAGGGTGTGGTACTATCCCCCACTTCTGTACACAATCTTCACCTATGACATGCCTAGAACCCCCGACACGCAGCTGGCACTCTTCGCCGACGATAACCTCATCCTCTCTCGCTCCCGCGCCTTTTGGCTGGCCGCTGACGACCTAGAGGACTTGTTCTCCATGTAGAGGATCCAGATAAACCCAGCTAAAAGCGCTGCCATGCTCTTCTCCAAAGCCAACTGGCGTCGTAACGCCCCCGACCCCACTTCAATGTTCGACGTGGAGGTCCCTTGGACCAACACGACGACTTACCTTGGATTCACCTTCGACACAAAGCTAACTTGGAGACATCACCTCCAGGATTTAGCGAACCGAGCTCAGTCCACCCTAGTCCAGCTGTACCCTCTGCTATGCAGAAACAGCAAACTCAACATCAAGTTTAAAGCCCTTCTCTACAAGGTAGCCATCAGACCTAAAATCACGTACGCCTGGGGGTATGTGGCCGCCTCCCACATCAATCTGCTACAAGTTCAGCAGAACAAGATCCTTCCCTAATCCAAGATTACATTCATAATCAAGCCCAAGAACACTTCAACAGGATTCCCGACCACGAGAACCCAACAATCTCTGGCATCAACGTCGATACCCTCCAAGGTAAACACCGTAGACCTCAATCTGTCCTTGTGCAGTAAACAATCGAGAATAAAAAGAATCAAGTTCATCTTCTGCTCATGGACCACGAAAACGAAAACGGGTTAACTTTTTTAGTCGAGATTTGACCGTCTCTACGTAACGCCGCACGCCGCCCTCCTCATTCGTTACTGTCATAATCTAAATGGGGATAATTACCTCGACTTTTTGCAAAATGACTTGCACAAATTGTTAGCTGAGTTGGCAATCTTCAATGAATGCAGGGCTATTGTTTTTCAAAATGACGGAGGTCAGCAATACGAGCAAGATTTCTAGACTTGTGATCATGTTATTATGTATGCCGATATACAAATTTAACGAATTAATGAAGTTATAATAAAGGTGTTTATGACATATTGCATACCGTTGGAAACTAAATACATTCGAGAAGTTTTTAAAAGTATTAGAAGATCACGATCGCTCTGACTTACTTTTTTTATTGCAATGTAAAGTTGGGTTTAAATTTTATGTTTACCTCTTCCAAAAACATTGTGAGCTAATAAAATGAAAACTAGGTGTTATTTGAAAATAATTTTGAATTTGCTTGAATCACACAACAGCCATTGTACATTTTCTTTCAAAACATTTCCTATGTTTACCATACTTCGTTTATATTAGTCACTATATTAAATATGAGCATTAATTAATTTAAAGTGGTATATATTCTCAATATCAATATCTTAGTTTTTACTTGATATAACTTGTTTCTCATTAATTGACAACAACTGCAAAGAGGATAATCAATATTACTTAAAATATTAAATTATATTCATAATAATTATTTATCTACTAGTTACCATATTTCTTTTTAGCTATCTCAGATATTATTCAAAAACCATTAAACTTCCTAAGTCGTGAATTGCTTCAATCACACTTACTTTTGTATAATTAATACAAGCAAACCTGATATTGTAGCTAAGTAAATAATTAAAGATAAAATAGAATGCTCATGCAATAATATGCTTCAAACTTCCAAATACAAATTTGAGGTTATTCAAAAAAATATAATTTACAAAGAATCATTTCTACCGATGTTATTCATTGCTGATACTGTTTTTTGGTTTATGGAAAACAACTTTGTCTGGAATTATAATTGAAACAAATTTTAAAATCATCAATAAGAGAAAGCCGGAGCATGAAATTGTAAGAAATATGTCGCAAAAATGACTTATTGAATTGTCGTTGCTCATGTAAGTTATGCACACATCATAAAACAGGTGATATCTTGTGATCGTGCCTTACAGCTTTTAACTTTAAAAAATTTCAAGTACACTTCTTTCTTTTACAATGTTATTCTTAAGAATTGGCTTATTGATTGAGATCACGTTAAGGCAGAAATAATCTATATACCTACGCATATCTATGAAATTAAACTGATTAAATGTCAAAAAATCAAATTAGTTCAACAATTAGAAATAATTCAACAGCGCAGTACGTAAATTAACTTTCGTATTTACGATAGGTATACGTAATGGAAATGAATGGCGACATATTTGTTAACAAATTAAACATGCGATAGTAAACTCTTTATACGATTTTTTTCAATTATGTACCATTCATTAATGAATGCTTTATCGTGCTCTCGTTTCCAGAAAGCAACATCAATGCTCGCATTTAATTAATCAGCTACACGATACCCATTTATAATTGTTAGATTATGTGCATAATGAAAAAAGGTTATTTTATGAGCTTATAATTAAACATGAGGTGTAGGCACCACACAACTTTCTAATACAAATGTGCAGCCCCACCTTTTTTATACAAAAGTTGTTATAAATTAAGTTTTAAATACTATTATCCTCCTAACAAATCTGTACGGATTGTATCATTTGCAAGATATTTGCTTTTAATAAGAGTAAAAGTGTTGTTTCAAATTCACTTTTCAGTATTTCGTATTCTTTAGAAATTTATCTAACTTAGTGGTTGGCGAGATATCAATAAAAATCAGCTATTACTTCCGGTGTGTCGATTTGTCAAAAATTCTAATCAAATCTTAAGAGTATTATTATACTTCAAACATAAGGTTTGGTATTGATAGCTTTAGCAGTTTGCGCGTTATCGTGGTCACATTTACACACACACACAGACACACGGAGAGAGAGAGAGCTTTTTCAAAAACCACTTTTTCTATCACAGGTCTTCAAAATCACAATACTTCTTTATGCTGCGTATGAGAAAGTAAAAATGGTATTGCGTAAATATTTGTGCGGTAGATAGACTGACTTGTAGGTTCCCATTTTTTTCCTTCTTGGCCTATCCAGCTTACGTCCTCTACTTTACACCGCAGCCAATAACATTTTTTGTGCCGAGCGTGTATGGTTCACGATATCCACACCAGTACTTTTGTGTCTTGTTCAAGGCTATACAGATCCCGTTACTGGATGTTTCTTAAACATCTTGTGATTCAGTACCTGACATCTGTGATCCAGTAACTGATAATTTTCTAAAGTGTGTGACTGTGTTTGGTTCCCTGTTGCATTGAGTATGTAGTTATGGTCTCCATCATAAAGGCCCCTTGTATTCACAAGGACTTTTACATGAGTGTCACCAGTTAGGAAACCAGTTTTGATTCGCAGCCAAAACCCTGCTCATATGTAGTGTTTCTTCAACTGTTTTTTTTTGCATGGTTAACCTATAAATTTCATACCGTGATTTTACCTGGAATGTGTTGGGCAGTAATGCCTATGTTTTTTATGAACCCTGTCTTTGATATAGCTTCGGGTAATTTTTTTGGTTTGGGGACGATAACTTTTGTTTCTGATCTTCCCCTAGCGAGTCCATCAGTTTCCAATGACCTATGTGCCTTGGCATTCAGATTAATTTTGCCTTATTCTGGTTAGCTAGATCTTTTATTTCTTCGAAGCACTCCCAAAACAGTCTTGAAGACACTTCTTAGCAACATATAAGAATTGCCTTCCGTACCGCTTGATTCTCAGATATTAGTTGGTTGCTGGTCGACGACGGCTGTCCTATTGGTACCTATAGCACACTGAAGTATGACTTACATTCCTGCCTAAAACACAGAACCATACTTCCGCAATGCATACTATTCGTCCTGACTAGCAGAGTAGATTTCTGCTCCTGTGCCAATTATAGGTGATTTCTAACCTGTCTGTATACCAGGTATCTCGCCTACTGAAAATCTGCATACTATTTTCCCATTCAATTATTTGTGAAATTCTTACCTCAAATTGTCGAAAGCATGTTTATGTGAAAATTTAGGAACATATATACAAATATACTTAACATTTCTCTGATAATTAAATATTCGTAGACAGTGTAGTTCCAATTTATATATCACGATGTTATTTTTAATTAGTTTATAATGCTGACCTACGTATATGATAACTAAGTATCTAGGGTTTTCTGGACATATCGTACGGGTACACAATAATTATTTATATCTTGATTCCAATGTTGATGTTTTTCCCATATAGGTACCAAAATTAAAAAAAATATTTCTTCATATATACATATAGGTATGTACAAAGTACATTATAACTCCATCTGTACTTTTGTATCAACTTTCTTATACCATAAAATGCCACTTTCGTCATTAAAACATCTACAATCTTCACACAATTTATACTTCAATTTTGCTATTTGCCCTATAGTAAATAATCCAAACTAGGTACATGCTCATATTTTCATTTCGTAATGCCTCAATAGGATACATTTTAATGTACATTAAAATATGCATGTTAAAGTACAACATGTGGCACGTAGCATTGGCGTTAAGATGTGATATTTTTGCCCGTGTGCATTTTGGAAGAAACAACACAACATAAGGGCTGTCATTTTAATTACAGGAAAATATAAGCACGTGCAGCAAACTCTATGAACTCTTGATACAACCAATAATGTAAATATATATAGATATTACATAATATAGTTTGCTCTGAAATTGCTATCTGTCAAAGATAAACATCAATTTTTATAGTACCTATACGTATACCGATATAAACTCAAATTTCCAATAATTTAGACTTTAGTAATAAAACATCTAAATATTTCTTATTCTATTTATTAAATGAACAATACTTGCTCATTTATAACAGCATTGCGCGAGCAACTTCATTATGGATCCCTTTCTAACAAGTGAAACTGACTGCCTTGAAATGTTGTAGAGCTTACTTCACCTCAGGTCAAGATGAACTGGCCAATGTTTTGCTCACCGATTATGCACCCATTTATTCAGTTCGTTCCGTTGTCTACGATTTTTAACATTTCTCTTCAGGCATCTACTTTTCCAGAAACATAAAAAAATCGAAGTTAATCAAAGTTACTAAACATGTCATATCCAACTAGAAGTCAATAAGTATTTTGATGAGCAGTTCGAAAGTATTCGAGCATTTACTCTACACTAAGCTTTATGCAATTACGGATACACATTTCTACACAACAACATGGATTTATTTCTGGCAAATCAACAGTCTCCAACTTAGCCGAAATAACACAACGGTTAATGTACCTTACAACGGATTTTGCCAAAGCGTCCCATCTTATTGATCACATAATACTTGAAAGATGTATTATGCAAGGTTTGCTAGGTCTTACCTCATCTATTAATCTAATAGCTTCTTAGCTTGAGAATCGTGCCAATTATGTGTACTATAAGAAATTGCATTCTAAAACTTCTTCAGGCGTTACTCAAGGTTTAGACTTAGGTCCATTATTTTTCAATGTTTACATTAACGATCTACTGCCTATTCTCAGTTGTCGCGTCCTAGCTTATATTAATGATTTAAAGACTTTTTCAAGGATTTGGCCAATCTCCGATTGTAAAGTCCTACAGAGTGATCTCTTTGTCATTAACGACTGCACAAGAACAACATAAAAATCAGCGTTAACAGATGTATAGTATAAGAAATGAGTCATTAATATCCTACATCTTAAAACAAATTCATGTTCCTAGCCAAACACAAATTAGAAATCTCAGAGTATGTTTGATCAACATTTGCAGTTTTCTAATCATGTCTATTCTGTTATATAACATCGCCGCGCGAGCACTCAGCTTTGTTATTGTCGAAAATTCTTGATTTCATAGACATTGGAAACACTGTTTTACTCACTGGTGCGACCTAGGCTAGGTATACGTCTATAATCTGGTACTCTTGCTACGTTCACTAAAACTTACTAATTTAGAAGAGATTTCTGAAGTATCCATCGTATAGAGCACCCGGCACGTGTCTTTCTAGAGGTGTTGACTATGAAAATCAATAACTAGGTCGTGATTTTCTTCCATCTTAGAACTTCCATGAAATTGAAGATGGAAGTTCTGACTGGGTAAATTGATAATAGAAATGATGCTTCGAATCTGCTCCCCGCCGTAGATATTTTGGTTCCCAGCTATGTCAAAGGTTTTGTCAAAGTCCCCTCACTCATATGGCTAGGAACGTTAGCAGATGCTACAATCCTTTTTACCTACTTTGTATTCTAAAACCTTCTTCAAACAACAAATAGCTATCTCTGTGAATTTAATTTAATTATTTATTTTGTATTTATTGACCACCACATGTATATACTGATATACATATTTGAGATAACATTTTTTCTCACGGTAAGACTATCGGCGTCGTTGTGTATTACCGCTGCAAATATGAAAAATTAAATTTATTTATGTATACATTAAAGAATAACACAACTTGGCACAACAATTGCGTGAGATATGAAGTCTTACAAATGTTAAATATCCCGTTCTCTCACTGTTATTCACATGAATCGGTATGTGCAGATCTACGAAAACAAAAGGAACGTTACTATTTCTTGAAATGAAGTTATTCCCTAATAATTGGGTCTAAGAATAACAGAGTTCACCGGCGTTTAAACTCGCACATGTTGTCTGTGTTTCCAGCAAATGTAAACAGTTTATACCTCACTATGAGCACGCCTATCATCACGGCTTGTTGTATGATGTCTGTACTCTACGTTGCAAGACTCATCCAAAATTGAATTTGTTTCCAAATTGTCTCACTTCCAATGATGTACCTTTCCATATTATTAAATTCGAATTACTGATATATAAGCAAGAGATGTTTGATCAATCACTTCGCGAAAATTGACTTGTCGAATTTCTTTAAAAATATATAAGTATTGTAATTAATATATGACAAAGTATATTTATTTACAATATTCTAAGCAAAGTTTATGAAGGTGATGTTACTTCATTAACACTATTCCACGTAGACTTTTCTAGGCTGAATACTGTCCCGTTATTTCAGAGTTTGTTATTCCAGACATGTATATGTAAATTAGGATATGTTTATTAATGATAATAATAAACAAACTTTTTTGGATTTCGTTAAAGAACAGAAAACGTATTTGATGTATAGGTATTTCACGGAAAATATATTTCATGTGTTTTATACTTTACCTAACGTATACATTTATAATATAAATACAGTATCAGATGGTTTATTTTGTTCATAGCAAATCTTATCTGCCATTGGGTGAATCAATAACACAGTATTCCTTACTGGCATACCTAAAACATATGTTTAATTACATGAAAGCTATTTATATTTCGTCGTCTTGAGCAATTTTATTTAGTCCGTCTTCTGTAAAGAAAATATCTAATGAGTCGAATCAGATTAAGTATTAGAATGAACTCTTTTTCCTTACAAATCACTTCCATATATTCTTCATGCAAACAATTAGAAAAGTTCTTAGCACTTAATTATTATGTCTGTATTGTTTATACAGAAACAAGATATTTTTTACTTTTCTGCCTAGAAAATAATAATGAAAATATTCCAGATAATAATACATACACATTTTCAAGCACAGAAGTCCTTTGTCCTGCTTGTTGTAATTTAATACATGGATATTCTGTGTTGTTCGATCTTACTCCATGAAGTCTCGGGCAATGTTCGAATTATCAATATATGAATGGAGCAACCATATATTTAGTTAAGATAAAGATAAATTATACTAAACCTCAGAAATAAGAACTATTATTACAGTAAATGGGTCAAAACAAAAGACATACGATTCCATAATGAGTTTAAACATCTCAGAAGACTGGTTAAAAAGCAAATACATGATAACTATGTGTCTTATATCGCAGGGGTTGAGAAATCAATGAATGTAGCCCCTTCCAACCTTTGGGGCTTTCTTCGGACAAAAACACGCTCCACAAGAATACCTGGTAATCTTCGTGACAATGTGGGCAATGACTTTTCTGATACAATAGAAATTGTCAATGCTTTCGCTACATCCTTCTCATCCGTATATGAAATGCCTTCAAATACAGTGTATTCTGAATCAGTTTATAACCCTTTACCTTATTTCTTCTCCAATGTAACTGAAAAGGATTTAATAGAACTTATGGCTACTTTCCCTAATAAGCAAACAACTGGTGATGATCTTATACCCAGCTTCTTGATTCGGCACTGCAGGTATATGTTTGCTTCCCCTCTCAAAGTAATTATTAACTTATCAATTTCCTCTGGAATATTTACCGAGCGTTGGAAAAAAACTAGGATTGTACCTGTCCACAAAAAGGGTGACCGTACATTGATATCTAACTATAGACCGATCTCTATAATATCTAACTTCTCCCAATTATTCGAGAAAGTTCTATATTCCTTTATATATACCAGTATACGCTCCTTTATCTCAATTGACCAACATGGTTTCTTATCTGGGAGGTCGACAGTTACGAACATGGCAGTACTTACTCAGTGTATATCAGAGGTTCTGGACAGGCGCGGACAAGTTGATGTAATATACACTGACCTTTCGAGGGCATTCGACATGATTGACCATGACCTGCTACTGCGTAGATTTGGTTCATTTAGCTTTGTTGCTTCGGCTGTCGGCCTCATTGGGTACCTTAGTGGGAGGAGATGTTATGTCTGTTATAATGGTTTTTCGTCCACTGAGTTTGTAGTTACTTCTGGTGTTCCCCAGGGTTCAAATTTGGGTCCCCTTTTGTTCATATTGTTTATGAATGATCTTCTCCTACAGATCGATTGCCCTGTTCTTGGATATGCAGATGATATTAAAATTTATTCTGTAATAAATGGTCCTGCTGATGTGACTAACCTTCAGAGAAATTTAAGTGTATTGTCTTCACGGTGTGAACGTTCTGGACTCAAGTTGAATGTGGATAAATGTTGTGCAGTAACCTTCACACGGTCTTCAACTTCGTACAATTCTTTTTACTTCATTGGTGACAACAAGTTAGTGAGTAAAACCGAATTTAAAGTTAGTCGAAGTTACCTTCGATTCCAGCTTGAGCTTCAAATCTCACATAGAGAACATTTGTACATCTGCGTTCAGATCGTTGGGTTTTGTTATGCGTGTGTCTAGCTATTTCACTGATTCAGCATTGTTGAAATCTCTATACTCTGCCTATGTATTGAGTAAGCTAGAATATGCCTCCTTAATATGGTTTCCTATTTATGCAAGTGATTGTTTGGCATTGGACCGTGTTCACCGTAGGTTCTTGAAGTTTCTCACGTATCGGGCAGATGGTGTTTATTCGGAGAGGGGCTTGGCGATGGGTGATCTGTTGCAGAGTCGTGGTATGGTATCCTTGAGTGAGAGGAGATACTCTACATGTGAGAGATTTTTGCTTAGACTGTTGAATGGCAGCATTAACTGCGCTGATATCCTGACCCGAATGTCATTTCTGATACCGCGGCTTAACTCCGGACATAATTGCACTTTTGCAACACCTTTTGCGCGAACCAACATTATGAGACGAGCTCCAACTTACACGCTTTGTCGCTTGGCGAACAAAAATGTTGACCTATTTGCGTGAAGACTGTGACTATGGATAGTGGATCATCATGGAATTTGTTGTTACTTACTGTTTTTCTTTCTTTTTTATATTTTATAACCCTGTTTTGGGCTTTGCCTGTTGGGAAATAAAGATTATTATTATTATTATTATTATTATTATTATTATTATTATTATTAAGGCCGTCTATATGCACAAGGCAATATAGTGGGTTGTTAGCCTTGTTATTAAAAGAACTGTACATTATTCAATGCCGTAGCCAGGTTTTTGGCAGGAGAGGACAAAGTCTCGATATATTAGGGCCTAAGCAGTAACATCTTCTCATCTCGATAATAATAGGCGCAAAATCCACATAATCGTTTTACATCTTTGTTACATCTTCTACTAAATGTGTAGCAAGAACTGTAGTATAATAAATTCCTTGTATTTTTTTGGGCATAGGCAAGTTTTTCAGGATGAAGAATGAAATGATGAAAATCATCTAAATTTTGAAAATGTAATAGTATACTTACATACATATCACATGCCTCTGAGTACTGAATGTCCCTTTCATCGTTGCTATCATGCATGGCCGTGCAGGACAAATCATCATTGCTTGTATTCTATAAGGTAAAATGTGCTCTTTTTTGTTCAAAACGTCAACAAGGTTAAGTGCTTTTATATCTTCTTTTCCCATGTTCATTTCTTTCCACAGATTAAAGCACATTTCACTCTTAATTTGTAGCTCAGGGAGATTATAAACGATAGCAATTTCTTTTGGGGTAATTCCTAGCTCTTCTACTGTATTCATGAGGTGCAGATTTATTAATTGCAATGCAAACGCCTGACTCTTTTGATCAGAAAAATGATTTTCGATATTAAATAAATATTTTTTTTTTTTAAATACTGGTTGAGTCTAGTAGCTGGAGGATTCGAGGGAACTTGTTGCCTATCCAAAAGTCTTCACATGCTTAACTCGAATCGGAGGGCTTCACGAATTTACTGTGCATCATCAACAATCTCTTTTACGTGTTCCTCGGCGGCATCGTGGTAGGAAGTGATAACCGATACAATTCGCTTGCTATCCTGCTTCCACACTAAGGCAAGAGCTTTTCATTGTACGGTGGTTTGTACATGTTCTTAGTCTTTTGTTATAAGGTATATGTAACTCTCCTGGTATCTGTATTTTCTACTTTAGACACGTTTCGAAGTCCTTCTACAATATCCACAAGGTTCAACTTGACATTTTTATATTTTTGGCACCATCTTGTTTCACACAGTAGAGGTATATTAGGAGCATAATTCCTTCTCAACAACGAAGAAAAAGCTGATTAACCGTCGAAACCTGGGTCCGTACTTCCGAAATGGATTGACGTCATTAACCATAAGGTTTAGCTTTCTCCCGCAATATTTTTACGCCTTCGTCTTTGCTTGTAATTGTTAAACGTCCAGTTGATTAATAGCCACGAATTCTGGAAAATTCTCACGAATTTCCATTTTCACTTTAATCAACGAAAAGGTCTGCTTTTGAAAGTTGCTCCTTGTCTGATATATTAGCGGTCTTATCAGCTGAAATGTCAAATGCCTGGTCCTGCCAAAGAACTTCAGCGATTGCCATTTTTATTATATTTCCAAGGGACTTAATTATAGTTCAACTTAATGTAAATTTTAGATATCATCCTTGAATGTTTATAATCTAAAAATGTTTTGTTTGCAAAAGCGTATAAAAGCACCACTGTTATGTCAAACCAACAAACTAAAATATGTTTATAAGCTTCAAATTCTCCCTTTTAATTTTCTAGTGCGACATTACATTTTCATGACCGTTTGGAAAAGTATTCGCTACTGAGTACAATTTTTCTCGGACACTTCCTGAAAAAATAATGATTTGCTCGAAAAGTCAATAAAGGCATACATACATATTTTATACAATTTGTTAAGTGCGAGATCACTTCTAAGTCCATTATTTTAAATACATCACATAATCAATTCTGTCCACCGAAATGTAATTCTTTTCAGTGTTATTTTGCATCTCAAACATGTATTTATAAAGTTCACTTTAAGCACTCAACTGATTATTTATTTCTACTTGAAACTAAAATAAATAAGAAAATGAACTTCGTTCATATGAAAATATAGATTTTTTTGTCCACATTGTTTTGTTAACTGTTTCATTATATTGTAGTTACGATAATTAAATTACATTTGTTGAGTGAACAGAATATAGTTTAGATAACACCAACTCGCGGTCTTTTATATCGACGCATGAGTTTAATCTTTTTCTCGTTTAATAAGTCGATTAATTTCATCAAAATCTCGCGGCCCTATAGCACCTACATAGATTATGTTAGGATCTGCTTACAAATAAATGAATGTAAAAATGGTACATTACTTCCGTATACGTAGCATTAAATTCTTATCACAATATACCGAGCAAGTTTTATGCCAGGGTATTAGATCGGCTTATTCATGACTTAATGTAAAATACACATACATAAAATATCGTTTGCAGGCAATTCCTGTTCGATATTCTAGCCTACATTTACTCCGCGTAGATATGTATAAGATATGTGCATTTTATGTATGTATGCAAGTATGTATATATGTACCTATATATTCAAAATGTATATAGGAACGTGGACTAAACCAAAAATCGTTTGTGCATGAGTAAGTTCCTTCCAATAGAACACGAAGTCGTTTATTGCTACCATTTTAAGTTATATACAGGTCTACCACACTCGCGATTCATGTATCTTTTATCCATTCTACAAATTATTGAAATAAACATAGAACGTATAAGATTTATAACTACTGGAATAACGACATACTATGGACTATCAAATTACATATCAACTATGTTTAACCAATATGGGGTAAGTAGACCTACGCAGAAAATGTGTTTATTCTGGAGAAGAAGACTGTTCGAGCAATTGTCTGTGTTTCACAAACTATCCACTGCAAACCTCTCTTCAGAGAGCTTATGATAATTCCATTAGCCTTGACACATATTCTGGAACAACTAACGAGGGCTCTGAAAAACCTGCCACACCTGACCACTAGAGGTGAGATTACAGAAGTCTCCATCCGTTATAACCACTTGCTCATATCCCTCATTTCATAGGACAAAAGCCACTTCAGTACAACATCGTCACTGGTAATTATTTAACAAAATCAAAATTATGTGGAGACATTTTTCTACTTTCGTATCTAAAAAGAAAGTAAAGGACATTCTCCTTCAAGAAGCCTTTTACAATGTCAATGATATAAATTGGTCCTTTGATTTCCTATGTTGATGTTATTATCACATTTTTGTTTGAATGTGCTATTGTGTAAATAGTATGTAAATCTTATTATTGATACAATAAATTTATTATTATAATAGAAACACTATCCTTCTTACTTTAGAAGTGTTATAATTAATCCTGCTTTTACACCCACAATACTTCATTTCATCAGGGAAGTCGCAACAACTTTCATTATACATTTACATTCCTGATAATTATCAACACCGATAGGTCCAGCCCGCGACGGGCCATACATAGGCAACAATATACGTATGGAACGTGCTATGTGGCAACGTGTGTACGATACCACTCCGCGTGCTCCTATTTTGAGTGACTTTCTTAAAATTTGAATTTATTTTGAAGAATTATTGATTTTTTTACTTTTATCTTTTAGACAGCGTTATTGTTTTTTTATTACTTAAAATTACTTTTCCGCAGCAGCTAAGAATACAATAATAATAATAATAAATTGGACCTTATTATGTCTGAAACAAATGGGCAAATTACGTATACAGAACGAATATGCAAACGACTATATCCTTGCGCGGTTTAAGTCTTACTAAATTCTTAACTGCAATGTGCTGCTGCTGCGGGTAGAGGGGTTTCGGTGGGGGTTTCGGTGTTGCCACTCATTGCTGACTATGGCCCGTTCCGAGCTGGACCTATCGGTATAGTAAGTACTGCCTACACGTGGTCTGTATATGGACGTTTCTTCATTTTGTATTTACCTGCGATTTTAAAAATTGGGGTTATCAAATAAAACTAGTTTACTTGTATTTCTACTACTTCATTTTTCATTTACCCACGTGTACTTGCAATTGTTTGAAATCTTTATTAATTTTATTGT
This sequence comes from Amphimallon solstitiale, assembly GCA_963170755.1. Lineage (NCBI taxonomy): Eukaryota > Metazoa > Arthropoda > Insecta > Coleoptera > Scarabaeidae > Amphimallon > Amphimallon solstitiale. Next base: position 191,455,689 of record OY720675.1, read on the forward strand.
ATTACATATGTAGAACTTTAGCCTTCATATTCATTGAAGTAAGGTATAAAACAATTATAATCTTTCACTTCGTAAAAGGTAATTAGATACACACATCAATGTACTCAGCTTTGACATTACATATTTTATTATAGTTCTGATTATTTTTATTTTATCCAGGCCTGAATCGTAACAACTGCTATGATGCAAGCCTGGATGAATCAATTATTGTTGAGGATTGTACATACCCACAAGTTATATAAACAAACTAATTCTCAACCAAGCAAAGATTTTATTAAAGGTTAGTACTTTGAAATATTTCTTCGTTACATCGTCTTGCAATATGTATTTATTTTTGGAATTTAAAAAATTATAGTCTGTAGACTTATCATATCCCTCAATCGAAAATATTTTAAGATATTTAAATCTAAAGCGAAACGCCTATAAAAGTATAACAAACACGATTGGTGTAACTGGATTATTGCGTCAGATCCTTTAAGATCCCATTGTCTTCTTTTTATTACTACAAGAAGACTGCTTTTACTTTTTACTATAACAAATTTAGCGGGAGAAATTAATGAATGGACACATCCTACTGCCGAACCCCTCTGGTGGTTACCATCCCGAACTAATCTTCAGTTGTATACCTATAGTATACATAATCAAAACTATAGATAAGAAAGTAAAGCGTCATTATATTATAACGTTTTGTCCATGATGTTGAGCTATTGTCGATTAGGTGCACCAGTAAACTAGTCAGCCATTTGTCGTTTTTAGGGACCGCCACGAATTTCTAAGAAAAAATTAAAAACAAGTTTATATTTTGAATAATTTTCAGGTAATCTTAAGTTTTAAGTAATCTAATAGTTTAGAAGATCACAATACTATGGTAACGTTTTGTCCATGATGTTGAGCTATTGTCCCTAAGCCGTACGAAAGCCTCGAAAAATTATGAAATTATTTACCACACGACAGCATCCTACATATCTCTGTCGTGTCGGAATTAGACAGAAATACCTACGGCACTTTACTTTTGAATTTCTGATGCTCCATAGGTAATTTATAATTCGTACAAAGTAGTATTTTGTGTTAGATTCTCTTTCATTTATGATTCATTAATTTGAAAATGCCAGAACACCAAATAGGTCATGACATTAACAGCGACGAACTCAAAGTGTGTATAAACCAGAATTGGCGACCCACATTCATGCAACAAGGGAAAGATAATTCACTGAGTTTTTTGCACATTATTACGCGGAGCACACAGAGAACAATATGGAAGTACCAGAGCTGTTTGTTTTTATGCTTTTGTATGAGATTATTGTGACACTACTTTTTCAGTTGCAAATAAGAGGCACTAATCAAATAGAACATATATCATTTACTGTACATACAAGTGTCCAAGAAAACATACCGACATCTATATATGTATATCTAGACCATTTTATTAAATTCCTATGCATCTTGTGGCAAATATTTATTTAGATAAACTTGTGAGCAAATGTATGATGGCAGAATAGAATATATTTGTTAAGTAACATAATAACAACTAAATAAAAGTATAAATAAGAAGCGATAAATTTAAAATCAATATTGAAGTATACGAAGAACCGTTAGGTAGCTTGTTAAGCAATTTCTTTTTAAATTAAACTTACTGATTAAATCTAGTAACCGCGACTGTACTTTTACTTTATAATATGAAACATGAGTCTTGGAAAGTCATCTTAATTACTTGTCCTCTTTGCGTATCCCAGTACATACTACGCGAATAACATTTCTATAGAAATATATTATTAAACTTGAAAGAACTGGAATTTAATAAGTATGCGAGAAGATGTACACATATACGTATGTAGATACATTTAAAAGGGGTAGCTAGTTTAAACTTGATATATACTACGTGACCAAAAAAGCGAATATTTTTAACCAAATTTTATACAAATATTTACTGTTTAATAATAAATGATAAAAAAGTAGCAAGATAATAATAAATAAATAAATTGTCTTTTGCTGAGCTCTTATAAAAATGTTCGGTGTTCGTTTTTTATTTTGCATCAGTTTAGTTTGGTTTTTTAGGGAAGAGAATGAGGTTGCAAAGAAATGTAGAATAACAATACCTTTCATATATCTCTGTATTCGTTTGTTTGGATTGGCTTACTGTCGTTTAGGGTAAGGTTAATACTGCTTCTCAGTAATCAGCATCGTGACCTTAGACCGGTATAATGTGTGGAATGGGACGAAGTGTGGAACAATATTTTGTTTTCAGGGGAAAAATCTTTTTGATTGTGGACCTAGAATGACAGTGGACGAGACTGGTGTCAAAGAGAAGAAAGGCATTTCTTGATTTTTTCAGTAACAAATACCTATAGGTAAATGTTGGTAGTTCTGAAACCATTTGCTTTTTCAGAACATCTAATGATGCCACATTTCAGAAAGACGATTCTCGCTGTTACATTAAGATTGTTGTAAGAGGCCAACATCGGTTTTCTTTTGGATTACGCGGTCGCCAAATCTGATTGATAATATCTAATAACAAAGGAAGTTAATTACTCCAATTCCGGATAAAAGCACTCTAAATTTTATTTCTTGGAAATGTGCACAATTAAATTAAAGTAATCATTTTGTACTTAACTATTAGGTCTACATTTTCTCTTTATAGCTAGCATTTCAAGTTGCTTTAAGCTTGTCAAAGCCAGTATGTTGTGTTTTACACATTTATTACCATGTATATCTCAACACCATTGGAAAAGAACATTTAATTTGATTTCACAGTTTATCAAGTTAATTACATTCAGCTGTTGCATACTTTTTGACACTATTTTTGTTATATAATTCCTCTGAATTGTGTAATTGATCTCTTTATGAATGCACAACCCAAATGTAATCTAGTAGCCAACTATGAGGTAGCTAATGTCCTATTCCAGACACTTTGTTATAAGAATTTTCTTCAAGAAATGCATATCTAATACACACACGTTATTGAAGTGAAAACTTCTATGGGCGCGTTGATTGTTGGGCACTGAACGAGACTGAGCCGTCACGCTCGGCTATATAACGCTCGTTCGGGTAAAGTCGGCTCGAGTCGAGTCGACTAAGGGAGCGAGAGAGATATAGGTAACGCGTCTCTGCCGATCTCTGCTATACTCGCTCGGCAACCGTTTCACGATCGGCTTTGTATTATAACGCTAACTAGCGGTATTTAATTTCAATTAAATTGAAATTTAGAATAAATACGCGAAATATTGTATTTTTATTTTCTGAAAAATTCTTGTCCGCGTGCAGATGCGATCCCGAGCCGCCCGGGTGTGAGGCCGACACGTTACCATTAGACCAGCGCGGGTACTCGTATGAGAGTTATCATATCGTCTATTTGTAATATTTGTATATATACATGCGTACGTATGAATTTTTGAAGTGAAAACTTGATCAGACCGAGCGAAATGTACTAGAATAATGTATACACAATAGTAATAAATATATATTTTTTAAATGTAATATAGAACGAAAATGGAAAATGGAAAATGGAAAATGTAAATGTAAATGAATATATAACGAAAAAAAGTTGTATTTCGTATTATTAACCTCGCCTAGATGAAGTTTTCACTTCTGCCGTGTGATCTTAAAACCCAACCCATTTTTTATATTGGAAGAATATGTGCTGCAATTCTACACCATTAAGTTTTTAGACAAAACGAGTTAAAACCCGGAACAAAGACACATTCTTCTCGTCACAGGTTGTAACTGCTTTTCATGTAATACATGTAGATCTCGTTCTGGTTTTGGTTTGATCATTTTTAAAATTTACATACGCATGCTTTATTTAAATTAAAAATTAATTAAATATAACACATTTATTTTACCAGACCCAACATACAAACTGCAAACTAACGGAAATCAAATGGCTTTGTGATCACTTATTAAACTAAAAATAATCTATTTTTATATACTAATAATATAATAATCTTGAATAAGTAAAATCCAGGAAACACACAACAGCCATCTTTCCCAAAAAGCTGTACGGTAGATACAAAAGGAATATAAAATGGTTATGCACATAGGTTAAGCAAACATCTTTCAAGTATATCCCTTAATTATCCTAGTTTGTAATGGTAATCGGGGCAACAAAGAAAAATACTAGGAAAAGAAACGACATTTAAAATGAAGTTACGTCTAACATACCCAAACAGAATAATTAAAACAACACCTTACCCCAATTCTACGTCGACCGGAAGCTTCTTGCTTATTGAATTGGAACTCGTACTGTAATTTTTCAAAAATCTGAAATCCCACACAAATACTCGTATATATCTAAACTCTCACTTCTAATCCCAATTTTCTTGGTATTTGCATTCAGCACAAAATCAACTTTTGCCAAAAGTTTGAGGTTATTGGCAACGCCAAATAGATATCTTTTCTACGGTAACTTAAGACAAAATCCGCTAATCACGATCTTTGCATTTATATCCGTGCACATCACATAGCGCGTGTTAGTGAACGTAGGTGAAGGTACGCAATTAAAATATGAAGAATACAAATGAAAAGACGATTATGACACGTACAACATTTTAAAAACAATTTAGAACATTTAGAAACAAAAGCCAGCAATTCAAACAACTTAAACCAAACTAAAAATATAACAGAGGGATTTATCACATGTCACTCACTGAGAAGGAAGAAATATGGCGCAATAATTGCAAAAAGTAATTCAATATATATATCAAATAAATAATACGGTATTCTAACTCAAAATTAGGTTTCTAAGTAAATTCTGCATAACAAAATAAGACGTGAATACAAATTAACATACATTAATTATAATTATATAATAAAATACGAGACCATGAGAAATTGAAATTAAAATTGACAACGTATGTAGTGAATTTCCTTGAAAGCTGACTTCACATTGAAAAGTAGAAGTAGCTATTGATGTCAAACAGCGGAGAAAATTAAAGGTTAGCATATTCAATCAAAACATTAAGTAGTATTTACACTTTTTCTTATGGTACCCTGAAATGTTGCTATGTTGTATACAAAAGTGATACCGCGGGACAAATTATGTAATAAGTTAAGATGCAAGTACTCGGCTGCATAATAAAAGTCTGATCAACTTAAAAGTATCATTTTGTTATATGTATCTACAGACGTTAATATTATACTAACGTATTGTACTAACTTTATTTTATTAAATTAACAAAACGCCTTTAGATATATTAACACAACTGCATCTCTCGGTGTATTAAATATATAGCCCAGCTGTGTCCGGCGAAAGTTTAATTTCTGCTAGGTATATGTTATTTTTCTTACTACCGAACATATTAAAATAAAAACTCGTTCCAATTAGTGTCAAACTTAAACAAGATGTTTTCAGTATAATATGTATTAACTATCTATCTCAAATAGTTTAAATAACTAATACAATCCACTCCAAGGCTTTTATATCACGCAGAAAATAGCAGTAGCAATTCTTATTTTCAACAACTCGTAACTGATCTGCGTGATTTAGGCACCATCGATTCATGTAAGACTGGAAACACGTCATGATTTCCTTTACTGGGTAAATTGTTTCACCTTGACCTCATCTCAGAAGGCAACCAGCCTTTGTTTCCAACACTAATTATCACCAACGGCAGACAATGAAACACGTCAATTATCATTTTACACTAAATGCAAATGAATCCCAATTAACAATTATTCACGCTACTCGTTTCACGATGAAGAGTTTAACTGCTGAATATTGACGTTTTTCTGGTGGAACAGTTTACGGGAAATATAGAGGATGTAAATTTACGACAATTAATTTTCAACTTCTCTCTGGTCGATAATTATGACTGATTTCATTTATACTGACGATCAATTTTATTAATTATCCGAACAGAAAAAGGCAATTACATGTACGTGATTGGTTTAACACAAATTAATACTTATCTCGATTTAGATAATTGCCTCTTGAGACCTACCTGAAATCTAATGGGATATTTATTAATTAGTCTGCAAACGAATTCACGTTCCCTAGTAAATTAATAGAACAACTATGTGTACGTGATCCACATATTACTAAAATATTAACAAACCCTACGACTGTAGAAGTAAATTATATACGTCACTCAATTACAGCATTTTATTTCAGACTTTTTAAGAACAATCAGATCTAATACACTTGATATCGTCGTTTAAAATTAGAGCGGGTGTTTCTCAGGAACTACTGGGCCGATTTACTTGAACTTTTTTTTAATAGCTATTGGTGCGAGTCTAGGATGTGCTTCAAATTAGGGTTCACCAAACCAAAGCGGGGATTGGCAAAGTGCCAAAAAGCTACAAAATTTGCATAAAATAAAGGTGGCCGACCCTCTTGAGCAAATCGTCGATTTTTATGGTAAAAGGCTGGAATTTTGCATAGTTATATTATAACATGTCCTACAAATTACACTTCTTCCGTTTTGAAGAATCATAATTAGAAGCGATTTCATTCAAATTTTTCGGAACGTCAGTAGTGTAAAATCGCCTTTGATGCAATAAGGCATCGTCAATTTTTGAAATAGAAGATTAAAGTCACGATAATAATTTTTCTACGACTCAAGGGGAAAATCTTTCCGTTTTTAAAAATCTTGTCTACATCAGATTTTATTTAAACATGAAGGTTCAGACAGTTTTCGTAAATTCGAGTTTTTTTAAACCTCATGCACTTTATGGCAATTGGTTCAAATCCGACTGGCGTAATTTATTTTGTTTTTAATTTAACAGTCAGTTTCTGTGTTGTAAATAGAGGTGTCCAAGGAACAACCTATAGACATTTTGGCATTTGTTACACTGCATTTTAATTATTCATTTCAATCGTAGGACATTATTTGCATTATATTGATGTCATTTGAGGTAAGGCTTTAATTGTCACTATGTACTAGCTAAAAGAGAAAATGCCCCGAAGCAAAAAAGCCCGGAATACGAAAATGGAGTGTACAAGCACGAAAAGCTATGCACAAGTGTTATTTTCATAAGCACATTAAGAAGAGGATTTAACTGCTGAATTGTGCTATAGTGTCATAACTTGGAAAAAATATTTTCACCAAACAATGTATATTCCGTAGCCTCGCTTCTGCCTCTAACCATTTTCTGCTTTATGTGACTTTGTAATCTTTAAGGAATGAACAAACCAGTCACGGTAAACTATGCTATGATGTACATACAAAATTTACAGAACGGCTCTTAGTGTAGTTACATGTTGGGAGAGTTTTATTTTCCATTATTGGTCTCCCGTCGATAACTGAGAAACTAACGCATGACTAAAGTAAATCCAAGTTCAACATTTTTTTCTTAACTTGCTCGGCTGCGGAATATACATTGTTTGATGAAAATATTTTTTCCGAGTTATGAGACTATAGCACAATGCAGCAGTTAAATCCTCTTCTTAATGTTCTGATGAAAATAACACTTGTACATACCTCTTCGTGCTGGTACATTTCTTTTCCATACTCCAGGCCTTTTTGCTTAAGTATACTCACCTTTTTTCTACTCCCTTCGGGGAATTTTCTCCATTTGATAGTCTATCTATATCTGAGGAAGTATAAGTATAAGAAAATATATCACAATTACCAGTACTTCGCGCACTTTTAGATACTTAATAGTATTGTACCATCCTTTATCAATTGGCATTAGATATCAAATAGTAAATTGCTAGATTTAGTCTTCACTAACTTGCACAGCCACGCACTTGTCACTAGGGATTTTTCTTCATTCGTGCCAGAAAACCACCAGGCTTTTACTATAACTTGAAGCGGATTGTACTACAAGATTGAGAATTTTCTTACATACAATAAATATTATGATACAACTTCCGTGAAATTAATTCAGCTTCTTTATATTTAAATCTTGCAAATGCTGAGTGGTTCTTTCTGGATACGTACTTCAATGTAATTAATGATGGTGATGGAATTCTATCAAAAAAAATATTTATTTGTATATTCCCGAGTCGTTTATTCAGAATTCAGTCCCTGAATTAGAAAATGAACCGAACAAGCCAATTTTTTTGTATGTTGTTGAGGAGGGTTAGGAAATCTTAATTCCAAGTTTTCGACTGGATACCCTTTGTGCATTTTCCGCCATCTTGAAAATAAGGGCGCATTTTTGTTTCCGTTGTAACTCGGCTTCTGGTCGTCCGACGGGGAAGTTCTTTTCGTGTTTTTTGTTCTTTTTTTTATTCTTTACAATTTATTTCATATAAGTTTTTCACCTAACATCGACCGTTCTCGAGCTATCGGCAAAAATAGGAACAAATTTGGGGTATGAACTCGGTTGTTATTTTTGCTTCTTCTTTGTCGTCACACATAGAAAAAAAGTGCTTATTATCAAACTTGTAGAGCACATCTGTGTCTTTTCAAAGCCGAATTGGACTCTGTGTTCTTCGAGTTTCCTCAGCCTACACACACCATCGAAATTTATAAGTGTGCATAAATTATATAGGAGATTGTCACGGGGGTAGTCAAACTGAACCGAACCAAAGGTTCTTCCACCACTACCACTACCAGTTGTTTCGAAAGTTACAGTGCGAGCGTACGTATTTTCTATCGTTGTGAATATATACAACTCGGTGACAGATATCTAAAACTAATTGACGGTGGTTTTGTTTTGCGTAAAGTTGTTTGGCGTCGTGTTGGAGCATTCAGCCTCATCTGTCAAAAATACGTGAAGTACCTCCTAGAGCATTATCAGGAGAATATCATGATTATATTCGATGGTTATCCAAATAACACGAGTATCGCTGGGACAAAGACATCGGAAGACTACGGCGTTTAAAAAAAGTACCAATCGCCTGAATTCACAATCAACGAGACTACAACTCCAACAGTCAGTCAAGAAAAATTCCTTGCAAGAAACGTCAACAAAGACAATTTCGTGAAAATGCTGGGCCTTCATTTTACAAACGTTGGGATCAACATTCTACAGGCTTTCGAGGACGCAGATGCGTTGATTGTAACCACGGCACTGGAAGAAGCGTCTAAGAATGACTCCGTTGAAATCGTCGGCGAAGACATCGATCTTTTGGTTCTACTTACCGGACTGGCACAACAGAATACAAACATTTTCTTCCGAAAACCAGCGAAAGGAAATGCACCAGCAGCATTGTACTATCCAACTTGTCTGAAGCATGACAGGACCTTCCAGGACAACATACTCTTCCTTCATACTCTTCCTTCACACTTTCAGCGGTTGCGATACCACATCATCTTTTTTCAATATTAGTAAATCTAAACTCATAAACACTCTGGAAAAGCACGCGGAATTGGTACCATCAGGCGAACTGTTCAAGAGAAAAAACGTCGATCCGGAGATTTTAGTATCCACAGGAGAACGATTTCTAATCGCCCTATACGGTGGTAAGAAGGAAGATAAATCCATCAGTACTTTACGATACCAGTGCTTCACGAAGTGGATCACCAATAACAGATTCAATCTGTCATCACTTCCTCCAACTAAGAACGCAGCACGGCAGCACGTGTTCCGTACCTATCACCAAGTACAAAGTTGGCTCTGATTATACGAAGATCCGGAGCAATGGGGCTAGCGACGAACGCACCAAGGACTCGAACCAATCGCAAGCACAGCCGAACCCGCACCAACCGAGCTTCTGAAGCTTGTATCGTGTAGATGTAAAGAAAAATGCGGAGCTGCTTGTGGGTGCAGGAAAGCAGGCATTGCGTGTTCCACGATTTGCCTTAATTGCAGTGGAGAAACATGCGAAAACGCCGCCAAAGTCGACTACCTGCATGACGTCGAATCAGACTCATCGTCTGATTTGAATTGCCGACTTGCCGACTTTGCGGCGCGCTAGAACTCATAATTTTGAAGATATGGGGAAAACAAAAATATCGAATTTTAGGTACGAACGTGCTCTATAAGTTTGATAAAAGACATTTTTACTATGTGTGACGAAAAAGAAGAAAAAAAAACCGAATTCGTATCCCAATTGTTTTCCTATTTTTGCCGATACCTCGAGAACGGTCGATGTTAGGTGAAAAAGTTATATGGAATACATTGTAGAGAATAAAACAAAGAACTTTTTCCCGTCGGACGACCAGGAGCCGAGTTACAACGGACACAAAAATTCAACCCTTAATTTCAAGATGGCGGAAAATGCACAAGGGGTATCCAGTCGAAAACTATTACTCAACTCATGGAAATTGTGAATGGGTTTACGATGCACTTCTCTAAAACCTTCCAATAAAATATGACTTTGCCCAAAAATTTTCTGAGTAATAATCTTTTGATTGGTATTGATGGTGTTAACTAGTTTAAAATCTGGATTTAAGTGTGTGATTGTGCTTCTATCGTAGAGCTTTACCATGTACACTCTTATTCAATTTAATTATAAAAATTTCAACATTTCCTGACTCCTGGATGATGTGCAGACTTGTTCCGGTTTTCAAGAATGGCGAGAAATCTGAAATGAAATATTATAGACCCACAAGTATTTGGTGAAGTATTAGAGCACATATTGTACACTAGAGAGTCCAGGGTCTTTGACTCCGTCAATCACAATTTGTTTCTGCCAAACTACTAACAAACTATCAAATTGGCTTCCCTCCAGCCTCTGTATTTAATAAAATGACAATTTGACAGCAAGCTGTCATCTAAAATATTTCAATTACTGGCAAGATATAATGTAAACTGGAAATGTGTAAAAGTATAAATGGTAACAATTAAGCATAGAACCATCACTATTATCCACACAGTTTTATCAAATGATCTTAATTTGACATGCATTCAACTGCACCACATAAATAATATTGTCGCAAATTGTAGAATTAAAAGACTAGGTAATGTAAAAATTGGGAGTAGAGTTATTGTATACCATTCATATGGATCAATCAGATGGCTCAGATTTTATCTTAAGCAAACATCCAATATCAACACACAAATGATACTGAGTATGTGTCAAAGATATAATACAGAATTGTGTAATTCAAACATGAAGGTGTTAAATATGGAAAAGCTATCATCTAAAAGGTTTCATTAACTAACAAGTTATAATGCAAATGAAAAATGTGAACAATTAAGAATTATCTATGCAGTTTTATTAAAATGTTTGATCTATCATAGAAGTGCATTTAATTCCACTACACACATAATATCGACGCGAATTGTGTAATTTAAAGAATAATGTAAAAATTTGAAGTAGAGCTGTCGTATTCATCAAACAAGTAATACTTGACTATGTCACAAAGAGATATGATATACCTATTAATTGAATTAACACACACCTACTTAGTTGTGCCACACTCTAGAAACTAAGTAAGATAGAAACGTATATATTTATGGTTACTAACAAATATTTAACCCTATCATCTTTGATTTACACAATTCTATATTATATAGTTTTGTCAGTATCATTGTGAGATGATACTAAACGTTCGTTTAAGGTAAACCTACACCTCCTGATTAACCCACATGAACGTTATACGACAGCTCTATTCCTAATTTCTATTTTAACCTTTTAATTACACAATTCGTGTCGATATTATGTGTGTAGTGGAATTAAATGCATGATAGATCAAGACCTTTCAATAAAACTACATAGATAGTAGCGGCTGTTCTATGCTTAGTTATTAACATTTTAACTTTTACACATTTCGCATTTGCATTATATCTTGCTAGTTAATAAAACCTTTTAGATGAAATTAGAGTATGCATCTGTAGTCTGGTATCCACGGAATATTAAATGGTATCTATCCTGGTCTTGAGGTAGATTATATAAGTTTAATGGCATAACAAGATATTAGATCGCTGTCGTACCGTCGTGACTGTTACAGTGTTAAATATCGTCTGAACTTGCTAACACTTAGAATTGATTTTACAACATTTCTTTCTCAAATACGCTTTAACTCGTGATACTCGCCAGTTTACTTTTATTATTACTCCAAGAGCGAAAACCAACGTGCCAGTTAAATTTCTCGTTTTTCGCTACAGTTAAATTATAAAATATTTAATATTAATTAATTTTGAAGAACCTAACATTTTTAAATTTGTATTATTGTGAAGTGTGTACTTTCTTTATTTTGTAAATAATTTTTAATTTTAAATTCTATTGGTTAATACAGTTGATAATTAATCAATAGTAATAATAATAATTCATATATCATCATTTTTCAGTGAAGGAATAACATATTTCTTTATATTGCATTAGGATTTCCTATATCTAAAATTAAAAAAAATCTAGTAATTTGCATTTTATTTTTCATATAACTATATTTAAATAGTTTTGTTTCAAATCAAGTAGCTTTCGATGTAGAAATTATGTTTCTGTTATGTTTATGTATGTATTTTGATCTTTTATGTATAAGCTTAACCTATAAATTTAATTTGTTGCCAAAAACAATATTTAATTATTGGGAATATTTGAATGAAGTTTTAATTTAAAGACAATTACTACAAAAAGAAGCAATAAATCGAGATGAACATATAAGACATATGACAAAAGCATCGGTTATACTATGTAGCCTATAACGCCGATGTCGTGAAGCAAATGAAAGAGACAAAAATTTAAATCAATTAGAAAATCATACTTTTCGAAAATTACTTTTGAAATTGTATGAAGCTAGAAAATGGAGAAAGGTCATACTCTTTGCAGTCATGTACAGAAAGAATGCGGTCAGAATTTTCAAAATGTTCAATAATAAATGATTCTGATTTAACAATCTTTTAAGAAATGGCGAGAATTTGCAACTCGAAAACAAAATGATGGCGAGCCAGCAAAAGGGTTATTACAAAAATATCGCATTTGATATTGGAGAAGGAATAACACCCTCGCCTAAGAAGATCTGTTTAAAAACTTTTATAGGAAGCACATCATCCATATCGGACGTACCAGTTATTTTTTTAAAAAAATCATACAAGTTATTTTTCGTGCAGTAGCTCTTACCCGTTAACCATCAAACGCTACTTAAATTTCATCAATAGCTTTTACATCAGATGAATAATGATGACGTTCTTGACACATGCTTCTGTACATGAATTATAGTAGTATAGCTTCATATGTTGTACTTAAGAATCTGGGGTGTAATCTCAAACTCATCAAAAGTTCTAAGTACTACTTAACAAGTTTACAATATACTACAAGCTGACGTCACGTATTAATCCAAGAAAAAAATATGAGTACAGTGAATGTGTACGGTCTATGCCAGGAGAAAGAAACCAGATTTTTCAAAAATGAGAGAGATGACTAAATTTTGCGAATAGCGCTCACCAGTTACTTTAATTCGCGGACAGAATTTGGCATTTTACCTATGGGTTTTCATAATTTCCCACACATTTTCGATCAGGTCAGCGTCTAGAGACAGGGAAGGCGTTTATTGTCTTGACGCCATTTTCTTGTTTCCAGAACTTGTACTTACCTTCGATGTTTTGAGTCATTACCCCTTTGCAAAACACAATTTTAATTTTTCCCTGAACACCATTTTCGCCGGTATATCTGGTCCAATTTGTCATTGTTCATTAGAAGTTTAACAGTGAAGTGGATAATATGTGTACCATAGGTGGGCCAAACTCGTTTCAGCCGGATCCGTGACCAAAAAGTTGCTTCATCCAAAAAAACAACCTTGATCCAATGGCGATCCATATTCTCGCTAACCTAATCTATGCGTTTATCGATATGTTTGTCAGAGAGCAGAGGTTTTGACGTCGTGGGACGATATATTTGTCTCTTTTAAACGCCATTCAGTGTTCTTGGTGCTGACATCTAATTTTCTCTAGAGGAGATGAGTTCGATCCTGGAGCAGTTGCAGAAAAGGAATCCTCTTGAACAGTCGGAAAATCGCCTTGCCCTCATTGCTCGTGGTTGCTCGCTTCAAGCCCCGATTGGGAAAGTCATCGACATTTTTGTAGACTTTATACCGCTTCACAATAGCATTTTTTCGATTTTTTAATTAATTGTAATGTAATGGATTTTGGTTTGAATGTTAAAAAACTTTTTTTGGAAAAATTTAATAATGTGACTAATTTAATATTATAGATCAGGTTGTCAAATGTTTACTATATTTTTTATCATTTCTGTATCTTTTTAACATAACAAGTTTTATAATTACTAATTTAATTATTTTTTGTTCAATCTACCCATTGTTCGATATATATTTGGTATGTCTTATAAAATTATTTTGAAAATTTTATTGCATTTACGAGTATATTTTAGTTATAAAATTATATGTTATTTTAAAATTGTTGTATATAATGACGCATATAAAAAATATCACAAATAAAATATTAGTGTTAATAATAATTTATTGAAACGCCTCTGTACACACCAAGAATATCACATAAGCTTATTACTCCAATATTTTATATTCATAAATGTGGGTTGATTTAGCAGACGTACTATCTAATTTATTAAATAATTTGCAACACGAAATCTTAAAACGTGATATAATTGAAATAATTGTAAATTAGTATAATAGTAACTCCTATTTTTTACCTCCAATATACTTAAGTCAACAATAATGAAGTAAAATAGATCGCAAGAATACATTATAAGATAATGTTTAAGTGTCTAACTTAGTGTACTTTTAGGTGCGTAATTATAATAATATTATTAAGAATAGAGAAGTTGTTAAATAATTTTAACTATAATGAATCGAATATATTATTTCAAAGTTGCGCCTCTATGAATAATCATCACTCAGGAAACTTTGTGCATTATTATGTGAGAAAGTTTCAAGATTCAGATGGTTATAAATAGAATACTCTGGAAATATTTTCTTAGTATTCAAGGATAACACATTTACTACATTAAGTTACATAATTACTAGCACTTAGTTACATACCTTTAAGTCTGTGTTGTTACTTTGTACATTATCCATCCACATGTTTAGCTGTCTCACAACATATCCATTTATTTATAATAACTCATACGAAAAGTGTTATAATGAAACAATTAAAATGTAATGGTGTAACATATCTGGAAGGATCACAGTAAAGAATCTAGTTTGAGACCTTAAAATAGATATCTACATACGTATCTATTAAATTATGTTCTCAGATACAATTTAAAAATAATTTTAACTAATTCCAAAACTGCTATTCGATAATAGTAAAAGTGTTACTTCCGATCCGAATTTTGAAATTTTTTATTAACAAAAATTGTTTTAAATCGGGCCATAAATCCTTTTTTATTCCAGTTAAATCTCTATAGAATGCATAATTTGCGATATATTTGCAAGAAACTGTTTTTTGCTAAGATAAAAGACCTGCTTCCGGTAGGAATTTCAAAATATAGCATTAATAACCTGTAATTTCCAATTCATATTATATTAAAGTAGATTAGTTTATGCCGATAATTTTCAAAATCACTGCTAAAAAAACTTTTAAACTGCCCTTATATGATTCTAATATGAAATTTACTTGTAATTTAAATTTGCTCAGGAGTGGAAACTGTAAAAAGTAAAAAACACTAAAATGCAAATGGCGGCGACGTAAATCAATTACAGATGCACTGTATTACCGGAGACAACAATGTGATTTTAGACGAAAGAGAACTTCACGATCCAGAACTGCCGTCTAGATACAATGGAATGTGTTGGTGAAAGTGATATTAAACCTATTTTATTAAAGACTTAAGCTTACCTTATACTAGACAGTAGTGAGGTTGGATTCAGTTGCTTTTCAGTACTTGCAACTATCCGTTACTTTCGAATTCAATATCTGTTACTTTTTAGTCGTTACCGAGTACTCCTTTAAATGTGCGTTGCGGGAATATTTCTAGTTAATATATGGTACAAACAAAATGTTCACTTATATACTAATTTTTATATATTATTATTATTATTATTTATCTGTATCCTCTTTTGCCGTTAGGCGTCGAGGCGATCTGCTTTGCAGAATTTTCTCCATCCTGTCCTATCTTTAGTTATTTTTTGAGCATCTTTCCAGGTACTTCCCCGGTCCGCCAGCAGCCGCGCTATCTCCTGATTCCATACTCTTCTTGGACTACCTCTGTTTCTCCTCTTGTGCCAGCCGCTCTCCCATATTTCTTTTACAGGGTTCGTGAAACTCATTCGTGTGAGGTGTCCAAACCAACTAAGTTGTTTTTCCTGAATTTTTTCTATTACTGATGTTACACCTAGTTTTTCTCGTGACTTCTCATTTCTAATTCTATCCAGTCTGGGAACACCAACTATTCTCCTTAAAATCCTCATTTCGGTCCCTGTTATTATTGATTTCAGCCTCTTAGTCAATACCCATGACTCGCTGCCGTAGCATAGTGTCGGAAGAAATATTGTTTTGTAAATCTTTGTCTTTGTTTCCCTGCTGACCTCTCTCTTTACTTAAAAATATGTACTTCAGTGCATGATATAAACAGTTTACAATTTTGATTCTATTATTCACATCTGCCTCTATATCTCCTTTGTGGTTGATTATAGTTCCAAGATATTTTAAGTTTTCTGTCACCTTTATTGAATAACCATCTATTGTTATACTTGTTTCTTCTTCATCTTTGGAGACTGCCAATACTTCCGTTTTTCCTTTATTAATATTCATTCCAAAGTTCTTTAAAGTTTCGTGCCATATATCTATATTTCTTTGCAGGACAGTTTTATTAGGACTTGCAATTATCAAGTCGTCGGCATACAAGAATTCCTTGGCTATTGTAGGTTGATGGTTTCTGGACCCTTCATAAATACTCTTTGTTAGGCTATTGACACTTCTTGCAATATCGTCCATAACAGTTATAAAGAGAAGGGGAATCAGAACTACGCCCTGTCTCACTCCTTTAAGTGTGATAAAGCTTCTTGAATATCCGCTTTCAGTTCTTATTATGTTGTTCGTGTTGGTGTATATACTTTTGACTGCCTTTAGTAGTTCTTTTTTAATCCCTCTCTTCTCCAGCGATGACCATATCCTATGCTTCGGAAGTGTATCGAGTGCTTTTTCTAGGTCAATTTCACATAGGTACATTTTGCCGTTACTACCTAGAATTCTGTCCGAAATTTGCCTTAGACAGAATATCCAGTCCTGCGTGCTCCTGCCCGGCCTGAAACCTGCCTGATTTTCTTGGAGGGTTGACTCTAAGTTTGCTCTTAATCGCTTCTCTATTATCCTTTCGTATATTTTTCCAGCTACTGATAACAATGAGATATCTCTGTAATTGAAACATGTGGTATTGTCACCTTTTTTGTGTAAGGAGATAATAATTGCTGTATTCCAGTCCTCGGGGGTTATTTTCCTTTTCCATGCCAAGTCTTTTATTCTAAGTAGTAACCGTGTAGATTTAACTCCCATGTATTTCACCATTTCTGGCTTTAAATTGTCAATTCCGGCTGCCTTTCCTGGTTTTAGCTTTTCCACTGCTTCTGTGATCTCGCTCAGTTGTATGTTTGTTGTTGCCTCTTCAGCTTCTTCAGGCGAGAAATCCTCTGCGTCGACCTCTCCCCCTGTTTCGGCTTCAAACAAATCGCAAAAGTATTCATACCATCTATCCCTTATATCCTGTTCTGCGGTTAGAATTTGTCCTTCTTTACTTCTTATATATTGGAGGTGTGTTCCATCTGGCTTACGCAAGGTTTTCAATGTTCTATATAGCAGTTTCGAATTTCCCTTTCCTTGTCCTTCCATTTTCGTTCCAAAGTCTGCCCAGGATTTTTGTTTTGCTACTTTAATCAATACTTTAACTTGTCTTCTTTTCTTCCTGTATTCTTTATGGTCAGTATTGTTACCAGTTTCTAGATATTTTTTCCAGCATTTTTGCTTTTCTTTTACTCCACTCTTAATTTCTTCACTCCACCTTTATGTTTTCTGTTTTTTCCGTATTTTGTATTTCCGCATACCTTCTTTGCTGCGTTCACAAATGTATTTTTAAGAATTACCCACAGCCTTTCCATACTTTCTATCTCCAAACGTCCTTGTTCTTTCAATTGTTTGTCTAGTTACTGCCAATAACTATACTTTATATCGTCCTCTTGAAGTCTGGAACTTCTTATATTTTCAAATACTTTTTCAGCCGCTTCCTTCTTTATCATAACCGTAGAGTCCTTTAAGGCTGGCGTCTCGGTACGCTGCACCGGACAATATTCACGTTGAAAACAGGCTCACATTTTTTTGATAAGAAATGGAAACTATTAATTTAATTGTTATAAAAAGTACACAGTTATGTTAAGGAAACTTGATTCGAGGTCGTAGGGGGTTTTTAAATGTCTAATTGGGCTGTTTTTACACTATATACTGTGAATAAAATACCCCTTTTAGAGGTAAAAATAAATATTTTTTATCTGTAATTTTCAAATAAAGTATAGCATTCTTGCACCCCCCTTGACCTCAAAAAATTAGTTTGCATTGTAACAAAAAATACTGCAACGAAAATAATATCTTCGTTTGTAAATGGTATCCAAAATAAAAATGCGTGGACATTATATGAAATTAGGGTTACAATTCAACTATAGTGTGGAGAAAAACCGTCAAGATGCAGAATTATCACGCCAGGAACTTGAATATTAGTGTAGCTTCTGGGCATTAGGGGGCACTGGAAATTGGGCGTATATATGTACCTATTATTAATTAAAAATGTCAGGATAGGTACTTTTATTTATGTAAAAGTACAATTGCTCACAATACTTCGTCTAATAATAAAAACAGTTATATATTATTATTATTATATATTCAACAGTTTAACACTTTGCGGAATGTAATATAAAATATATACCTATAAAAAACAAAAACGATAATAAATTTGCTATAGGTATAATAATCTTACACATTGTTTACTTTCGAGCGATGTATATTTATAGCAATTTTTGAAAGTTTGACATTATTTGAAATATGTGTGTTGTGATAACTGGACGAAAAGGGAAAACCTTTCTTGATTTAATATATGATATAATTAACTTCTTATAATGTTATCTAATTACGATTACATGTGTATTGTATTGTACTGAAATAAGTAAAATCTGCAGTGGTACAGCTTATATCTTGATAATCTCGAAGACTTAAACAATGCTTCTGCTCGTACTATTATCAGAATATAATATCCAAACAATCACATAAACATGGATAAACTAGAAGATGGTATACCAACTCTAGATATATTTTATTTAGTCTACTTCAGAAAATTAAATAATTCTTGATGCACAAATTTATTGAATTCTGCGACGGGACTACAAAGGCATTTTGATACCTATAAATAGATATAGGTACATTTTTTACTTATTCAATAAATTTTGAGATTTACCGGTGCTTAACGCAAATTATCATTGTGTACATTACTCTAAATAAATACTAATTCATTTATTCATAGTGTATGATTAAATAATTAAAAAATATGTACCTATGTATTTATTAATAAGAGTCTATTTGAAATATGTAAATGTACAATAGCTTAAATTACATCAATAACTTACGAAAGTAATTTTTATATTATACACGTACACACAAACAAAGAAGCTGCAAGATTTACTGTTGCAGAGCATAACAAAATCTATATTATTCCTACTAATAATATTTATACGTCTAATTTGCTATGATTCCGATTGATAATTGGTAGAAAGCATTAAATATAATACCTATACACGATAAATATAACAAGCTTTTTTGAAAACTTTTTGGCTTATGAGCCGCCATCTGAAAAAACCGCTAAATTTTTGCACTATACCAGTTTTTACAAAATATCTTCCAAAGTATTCCAATACTTCCCGAGATAGACCTCTTTGAATTTAGAGTTTTTTCTTAAAAATGTAAAAATCAAAGATTTTTAGTTTGTTTTTGCTCGATAGTAAGTATGTATATAGTGAATCCTACGCTAAAGTTTGACACTGCATTTATAGTAGAGGTAAATAGCTAAAGTTCCGAAGCTCCAAATGTGGCTTGTCGTCCAGACACATTTTGTCTTATATAACAAAATATCACCATTTGGTTCTTATAATGTAAAGTTGTGGTATATCTGACACTTTTGTTGATGAAACTTATGTAGTATATAATTTATTTATAATTATTTATCAATTATTTATTTACTTACAAATTTATTGATATATAATTCACAGACCTATTGAATATATGAGATATACAAACTTAGCAATAAATGAACTTTTTTTTGTTTTTAATAAATAGATGCATTAATTTTGTCAGTATTAAGTTATTGCGTAACGTGTCTTAATAAAAGACTACAAAAATATTCAAAAGAGAGTATCATAGTCTAAACGAGCTAGAAGAATCAGTTTGGTCTTAAACTTTAGCTACCTACCTCTACTATAAATGCTATGTCAGACTTTAGCGGAGAATACACCATTTACTTACTATCGAGCAAAAACCGATTATAAATCTTTATTTTGACATTTTTAAAAAAAAATTCTCTAATTTCAAAGAGGTCTATCTCGGGAAGTAATGAAGCTAAATATTCCGTTTTTGTATTAAATTGTAGAAAATTTTCTCTAGTTTAATAAGAACGTAAACGGCTTTTTTGCTCAAACTAATACTTTAGGGGATATTTTGTAAAAAGAGGCTAAAAAATTTAGCGGTTTCTTCAAGATGGCGGCGTCTGCGGTAGTGGGGAAAATAAGAAAACTTGGGACTTTGCAACAGTGTATCAATCCATACACCATATCAAAATATCAAAGGTACCCTAATTAATGTAACCATGCGAGATTTTTTGGTATAGTTTGACTGGGCTATATGTATATTCTTCAAGGATATTACATCGGTGGTGTTTCTATCACAGAAAGTTAATATTCTACGTTTTAGATATCTCTTGAAGGTACTAGATTTGGTAGACCATATAAAAATATGGCACAATAGGCTTAAATTATGTGTTCTGCATGTTCAACCATTTCGTCAGGTAGATAGCTTCTTTTTCGGTGGTTTATACCAAAAATTCTTTATGTTGTCATTAATAGTGAAATATTAGGTAAGTCTATTAAAAGAATATAATAGTTGATATGTCATCTTTGGATAATATGGAAAATCAAAACCTTATTTTGGCAAACTTACTTCAGTTCGGTAAAATATATTTAGGTACGTTTAACAACTAAAATAATTACTTTCACTTCTGAATGTTGCGCATCTCCAATATTATTTAAGAAGATAATAAAATATGAATAATGTTAAGTACAGAAGCGCAGTTGATTTTTGCCAAAAACACTAGTGTCACCTATAGACAACCTATAATTAAACAGATTTACTATGAAAATTAATTGTGGACTAAAATATAAACGTAAGTAATTAATACCTATTGATCTTTTCTGGTTACATTCTGAATCATATCTCCTAAACACACAGTTAAAGTTACGAAAATCACAATATAAGCTGTATGTTTTAGTTCATATGTTCAGAGACCGGACACGAGCGGCCGATGACTCATCACCCACGCGCACTATTGAAATTTTGTATTTTTAAAAAGTTTTTAATTTTATTTATATAATTGGATAACAAGTGGGTGGTGATCTATAAAATACAAAATACTTTTTTATTTGTTTATATTGTAGTTCAAATCGAGTAAATTCTCCGTACTTTATTAATCTCACGAAATATAAGGTAGGTAAATAGAAGAAAGGAATTTAACATTAAAATCGACTTTTTTGCTGTCCGTTTTCTCGACGAAACCAGATGTTGCATCACCATACGAATAGTGCTATTCAATAACTGCGTGATGTTATACATTATTTCTTTTGTCATTCATTACACAATGTTTAGAATAAAACTGCAGTCTATGGTCGACTGTTCTACTTTTTCTACCCTTTGTAACACATCACACAAAATGTCACTTATAAATATTTTATTTTCATTACTTTTTAACAGTTTTTGTGCGGCAATAGAAGCTTGATGGCATTGTCCATCATTCTTTTTACAATGACCCATGTTTTAAAACCAAAATTCATTAAACACATTACAAATTAAGCGAGAAAGAATACTTCAAACTGACTTGTTCTTTACCATGTTTATAGTCACATGAATTACTAAATATTGTTGTTATTATTACTTCAAAAAATATTTTTTCCAAACATAAATTGTTTTATTCCTATTTATTTTATAAGGTGTACCTACTTGAAATTTTATAAATTGCTATAAATGAATGCTTGTATTTATTGATGCTTGACTGTTGAGATTATTTCTATATAGTCAGGTTCGTAATAAATACTAGCATAAATTTAAAATACTATGTAGACAAAAACGTGTTGAAAGCCTTTCTTTAATAATTTTTTGTGCGTGTTAGTTTTTTGTCTGTCTATGTTCGAGTTCATTTAAAAGCCCCAGATATAAATTTGTTGCTGTAATAGCAATCTACATTTCTATTGCTTCATCTCTCATCCTCAATTAAGTTCGACTATTTGCCAACATGAACCGCCACATTACCGACACCTAATCCTACCCCCCCACATTATATTCTTCATCACCACCAAACTGAAAACTAAACGCCAGCCTTAACCTTGCTTCGACTGGGTAATGGTCTCAGCCTATTTCGTATCCTCTTTTTACCCGTACATCCAATACCGATTTCCACTCTGCTCTTTTAACTAGCAATAAGTCAATTATAGATTTTTCTTGTCTACTTTTGACTTCCCCGGTATATTTGTGTATATCCTTGCGTTGGAAAGATGTGTTTGTAATAATCATATAATTTGTTAAACAAAAATCTAATATCAGAGAGCCATTCATGTTCTTCTTTTGCTCCCCGTATCTCCCTATTACACCGCCCTCCTTTTCAAAGTTACACCCCACTCGGTCATTGAAGTCGCCAACCATCATAAACTTTTCTTCATTGTCCACCTGTTCCCGTAGTTCCATCCAGACACGCTCCTTATCCTCTTTTCTATCATTTTCATTCGGTCCGTATATACAACAACGCATAATTTTAATATATATTACGTTAAATAAAATTAGTTAAAAGTATCACACAAAACATTCCAACTCAAAATTAAATCTAAAATGCCAAAGCCTAAAGTATTTTTTAAGGAGCCATTTTATTTACGATAGGCGAGATATCGTAAGACCATGGTACAAATATATAAGGTCTGTTCTGGCGCAGCTTCCTATGACGTAATGGCACACACCTACGTTACACCATTGATATTAAAAAAAAAGATTACTTTTGAATAACCACAGATGTAATAGTATATAGATTGCTATATAAAGAATAATAAAATAAACATAATACATAGCACAGTTATAAAATTTTAAATTAACAAATTATGTGTTTAAAAACGTCTAAAGCAAAATATTAAAACTATTAATGAAAAAGGTCCCACTGGATATTATGTGACACTTTAGAAAGCTGTTTTATGTTCTTTGATAACACAATTTATAATTAGTTTACTGACAAAGTAATTTATTAAAAAATGAAATTTAAGGCTTGAATATGTCAATTTTTCTTGTATATTGCTTTACTGATACCAATGAATATTGCAAAAGTTAGGAGTATTTATACTAAGGAAACTATTAGTTTAGTATAAGATTTACGTGTATTAATTCTTGTTAATTTACAGATAATAAGTAAAACAACAAATATGGTTATTTTTTTATTGGTAGATTTAATGTTTTCTTTGTTGATATTTTTTTTATTTATCTCTTTGATACGTATTTAAGTTAATACTCCCACATAGGCTTGTATGACTTCTTCCAGTAAGTCCATTTTAATATATTTTTAACCAAACATTTTAATATGTAGGTTTTATTATTTATAGAAAACCTCTTCGAGAATACCTGGTTTCAATTCTCATCTTGTCACTGTGTCCTCAGGATTTTCATTCGGCGTACAAACACTGCATTATAAAATCCAAATTAGAAATGTGCAATACATAAATAATACTTTTATTGTATTTGCATTTAAAAAAATAAATTGTTTCATTAAAAAAATGCTTGTAGAAGTATATATATTTACTGTTTATAGCGAGTTAAAAATAATTATTATGCACCATCATCTTAATCAGTCCAGTCTACAATATTATTACTTCAATTACAACTTATGGCAAAGCACTTCTGTAAAAATGGAACATATTGTAACGTTTTCGGGTTCCAATAAACAACTCATGCAATTTATTTATTTAAAACAGTCTGTATATTTATATACTTAAAATTATATAACAATATAAAAATATAAAACTAATGTATCACACTTAAACTACTATTAATAAATTAAAATTAACACTTGTATTTATTTATTTCTATTACTAATATCTCTGTCCGTATTTATGTAACACTTCTATTTATATAACACGGCACTACTTATTTATTTCTTTGGCTACCACTATTTATTTCTTCGCACTCGAGACTACTTAAGGACGTCTTACTCCCGAATTCATCCGCAATTACTCATCCCGCAATGAATGAATCCATCGGTGACCCAGTCGCCTCATATACACATGCGAAGATTACTAGAACATTCGCGTAAACTCTATCTCCCACTCGATGTATGGAGAACATTCCACAGACATTCTGTGTCCGACACAGTACCATGCGTAAATGGATGACTCACTGCTTTACGATGTTTACCAGTCGCGCCGAGATGATTTACAACCCTTTTTTTTAACGTCGCCCTGGTCTGCCTCATACATATTTCGTTACAATATGTATATTAAATTCACTTGTATATTTTTTGAAATAAGTAAAAGTGGTGATACATAAACTACGTATGTATTACACATTAACATTCTTCCTCTGCAACATCGGACTTTATATAGTAAATAATTCAAAGTATCTGGGTATTGTCGATTATTTAAGTACCAGTTCTCATATGTGTCTTTTGCAAATTGAACGGAACATATAACGTCTGTAAATAACATCATTAAAAGGTTTACAAATACATGCAAATGCAAAAGTTACAATTTCTTATGTTTTTTATTATTCTATCAAAGGCTTGTTTCCATTGCTGATATAGGTTTTGATCCCTAGGAAAACGAAAATATCTTTATTCCTTTCTCGAGTGTTTTCTGGCATGCTTTTGCATTTCAAGACACAGTAGCTTACCATATTCGAACTCATTACCTTCTATGTTATAACCTCTTCTGAAGTTCTTTTACACAAAAATGAAATTAAAAGTATTTGACTTAACAAAAATATTTACAAAACTTGCTAACTGCACTAAGGACATGAAATAATAACTGTAACTACAAAAAATACTACATAAAAGTCCCCGACTCCGATATTAAATCACACAAATAAATGTAGAATGTAGTACATGGCACAAAATTTATTTTACATTATATCAATACAATAAGTTCAAACAAAAATTTTATAATGAAATCGACTTACGCAAATACAACTAATACTAATAAATAATTGGTTAAATTCAAATATTTTGTACAAAGTTATTTACTCTAAATTATATTTTTTAATAAAATATTTTGCAAATACCAATAATAGGTCAATCTTATCATATCTTAATACACATAAATAAGAAGACATTTAATTAAGTAAAGTCATCATTAATTATTAACCTATCTATACTGAAAGAAGTAGAAATTTATCCCAGCCCCTATAAATTCCGCAGATAAACTTAAAAAAAGAAACACTGAAGGGTGTTTTCTGTTATCATCTGACACAGTGACGAGGAACCTTCTTTTTGGTAGCAGGACAAAATTGATAACCCACTAGTCGCTACGGGTGAATGTACCGATAGAAAAATTATTTAAAACTTGCTAACATGCGTGATCGAATATTTGTCTTTTTTTGGACGTAATCGATCACGATTGCATTTATTAATAAAATGAGCTATAGTTTTTAAAGTAACATATTTTAATTACTAATTTTATCAACTCGTCATATAAAAACGCGTATATTATTTGAAATTATATTTTCCTTTAAATGTAAATTAACTGTTTTAAATCGACACATTTGAAATAATGTGTATTTAAGATGAACGCTGTTTTATTTATATACTACAAGCAGGCGCTTAACACCTATCAGATCATAGAAAACTAAAAGAAATGATAAAAATGAGGTATAGGCACCACACAATTTTCTAAAATATAGAAGGTATCAGTACCAAACTTTATATTTAGGAATATAATATTTCTATAATTAGATTTTTAGTGAAATAGACGGCAAGTAATAGTTTACTATAAAAATTTTACAAATATCTTGTCAACTAGTAACTTCAGATACATTTCTAAAGAATATAACAGTACTCGAAATTGAATTCTAAATCACCTTTAACAATAGAAGTTTTTCATAATGTTTACCGGAAGAGAGCCTTTTTACTTTCTTATACGTAGTATAAGGAAGTATTGTGATGATGAAAATTTTCGACCTCGAGATTTTTGCAGATGTCCACGTTTTGAGGTCCCATGATACCAAAAAAGTGGTTTTTAAAAAATTTCTGTGTGTCTGTCTGTCTGTCTGTGTGTGACCACGATAGCGGTCAAACAGCTGGATATATCAATTCCAAATTTTGTATTTACGTGTATAATCTCCCTCTTGAGAACTGATTAGATTTTGATCAAAATCAGCAGACCGGAAGTAGTAGTTTACTTCAGTGAAAAAATCGAATTTTGCAAATATTTCGTGAATTACTAAGTTTAAACAAATTTGTAAAGAATTCATATGTACTTAAAATTTAAATTGTGAACAATTTTATTAAAAAGGTTTTTCTAAATTCCTACCGGAAGTAGGTCTTTTACTCTTATCGAAAATCAGTTTCTTGCAAATATTTTGCAAGTCATGCTTTTTAGACAGGTACGCTACGAATATAAAAGTATTTAGAACTTAATTTCCAATATCTGTTGTATAAAAAAAATTTCAAAATTCGGACCGGAAGTATCACTTTTACTCTTACCGAATAACAATTTTTTGCAAATATGTCGTAAATTATGCATTCTATGTATATTTATGAAGAGTACAAAAGTATTTAGAGTTGGATTTGGAATATTTTTTGTATAATTGAAATTTTAAAATTCGTACCGGAAGTAACACTTTCATGCGTATAAGAAAGTCGTGTGGTGGCCACACCTCATTTTTCATTTAGCACAGATTTACTATTATAATAGTATGAAAATATATATATAGTACATAATTTAGAAATATTTTTGTAAAAGGATATTTTTCCGGATTTTACCGGAGGTAATATTTTTACTTTGTACTTAAGTCAGTCCTTTGCTAACAATATCTACTCAAATTATATACTCTGTACAGATTTATTAAGTGTATAAAAATACTTAGATTGATTTGGAACAATTTTTGTTCAATTTCGGACAAGACTCTTTTCAAAAAGCATTTTTTATTTATCAATATACTCAAATCCAGACCTGAAATAATACTTTCACTCTTATGAAAAAGAAGTTTATGGCAAATATGCAAATGATGCATTTCGCACAGATTTGTTAAGGGGTTAAACGTATTTAAATCTTAATTTAAAACGGCTATCTTAAACAAAATTCTTGTTTAAGAAAGTCGTTTGGTGCCCTCACCTCGTTATAAACATATTTCGCGAATACATATTGTAGGAGGGGTTACAAAAACGAACATTGTTTACAAGAGGCCGTCAAATCGTATCCTACGCTGATGATGTAGTTAGTTATAATTACCAGAGAAAATAATGAAAGAGATCTTAAAAAAATGAGGTCTGGCCACCACACGACTTTCTTATACGTATGAGTGTTTCAAATTTTTCACAAGTTGTTCTTAATTGTTTTAAATACTTTTATCTTAGAAAATAAACCTGTAAGTGTGTTACTTCAAGTCCAAATTTTAAGAATTTTTTTTATACAAAAAATATTAAAATCCTATTCTAAATACTTCTATTTTCTTAATAAATCTCTATCGAACGCATACTTTGCGAGATATTTGAAAAAAGTACTAGTTGCTAAGCGTAGAAGTATTACTTCCGGTCCGAATTTGACATTTCATTTATACAAAAAATAATCCAAATCAAAATCTAAATACTCTTGCACTCTTGACTAATATATATAGCATAATTTACGACATATTTGCAAAAAATCGCTATTCGATAAGAGTAAAAGTGGTACTTCCGGTCTGAATTTTGAAATTCTTTTTATACAAAAGATATTGAAAATTATGTTCTAAATACTTTTATACCCGTAACGTACCTGTCTAAAAAGCATGACTTGCGAAATATTCGCAAAAAACTGATTTTCGATAAAAGTAAAAGACTTATTTCCGGTAGGAATTTCGAAATACTTTTTTAATAACATTTTTTTGTAGTAGTTGACGAAATATTGGCAAAATTCGATTTTTTCACTGAAGTAAACTTATACTTCCGGTCTGTCGATTTGACTGAAAATCGAATCAGATCTCAAGAGGGAGATTATACTTGTAAATATAAAATTTGGAATTGATACCTATATAGCGGTTTGACCGCTATCGTAGTCAGAGAGAGAGAGAGAGAGAGAGAGAGAGGGAGGGAGGGAGGGAGAGAGAGGGGGGGAGATTTTTTAAAAACCACTTTTTTTCACGTGGACATCTGCAAAAATCTCGAGGTCGAGAATTTTCATCATCACAATACTTCCTTATACTACGTATAAGAAAGTAAAAAATCGAAGGCGAAGGAGAAAAATTTGGATTGGTAATAAACACAAAAGAACAAAAACCTGTAAATTGGTAATCAAACAAATGTAAATAGTAAACATTTAATGAAGAAAGTATATACAGGGTGAGTAGCTTACTACTTGTGATAGTTCATCATTTAAAGTGAACAAATGCCCATTATTTATTTATTTATAAAAATAACTATATTAAGTAGCACACATTATCTTTCAGAAATGACCTTTTTTTATAAAGTGAGAGCCTAGTATGATTTGCATTAGCAAAAATACAAGTTTGTGTCATAACTCAAAAAACATAGCTAAAAATAAAAAAATAGGTTAAACTGTATTATTTAGCATATAGTTTCCTACAACTTTTTCCTTAACGCATTTCTTCTAAAGTGAATAATAACAGAGCCACAGACACCGAACAAAATAACAAAAAAATTATTTTTGGGAAAGACCTAGTAAACCATGCACTTTTTCCAAAAAACAAAACACTAATTATATAGAGGTATTAAAACTGCAATTCTTTTCCCATTTAACCGAATCTGTATTTGTTGTAGTTTCCGGGACCCCCTACTAAACATCGGAAAAAACTCATCCTGTATAGCAACTAAAATAAACTTAAATAAAATTCCACACATAGAGTTCAAACAATGTATTAACAATACAATTATTTTCCTCAATGAGAGCTTTATCAGATATAAAGACTATTTTACCTACTTAATTGACGTGACCATGTAAACTGTATAAAGAAAATCTTAATCAAGCAAATGTAAATGAATATTTGCAGAAGTTTATTTAACCCACGAAGAGGACTAGATTGGAGTTTATAGAAGCAATTTAAATATAACATTGCAAAACATGAATGCTAACAAACACTTAGAAATCATAGTTAGAGGGTATATCTAAAATACGGATAAAATGAAAGAAATTACAGAAATAGAGCTTTAGCTAAGGATAAAAAGGAATGCAGAAAGTTAAATTTCGAACCCGTTGCTAATAGATACAAGGAAATAGCGAATTTAATCGGTTCAGGTAAACACAAATTATTGCTGTAATATTTAGAAATGGCTGAAATAATTTTTTCCCATTTGACACACAATATTTGGCGGTCGTAGTATATAAAAATTTAATAATAAAAGTTTCATCAATAACGAAACCACAAATACGATAAAAAAAATTAAAAAGAATGTAAGAATGTTGGTAAATAATACATGTCAACAACGTATAATGTATTATGTGACTATCGATCAGTACTGCCACCATCCAAAACGGCCCAGATTACTATGTGATATTTTTATCTTGCAGAAGTATTTCTTTATGTCCGCACGTTTATCTTAAGCACCGCTTTAAACTGCCTGTCTATAGATCATAAATAAGTTCGATTTTAGTATCTGTTATACTTCGGACTCATATATTACAACTTTATTGTGTCATGGTAAACTAATATACTATTTGCAAGTTAAAAAATGTTGCATATAAAGTTTTAATAATTTTTTATTCAGATGTTACTAATTGCCTCTGTAATGTAGTATAATGGTATCAATGTCAATATAGCATCACATTTAATATTCTAACAATTAACATTAAAAGAGAAAACACATAAAACTTGATAGAGAATGAAGTACTTGTGTTATTGTAATAAAAGCGTGTAGTATATATTAATCAGAAAAATCGTTTAAAATCAATATTTCAACATAGAAAATTTATAACCAACCAACTTGTTTATATGAAACACTATGCCAGTTCTCCAGGCACACTTATCATTATTATTCAAAATTTAATTATGAATGTGTTTAAAAAGATTACGGTTTCCTTAAAACAGGTAGATTACTATACCTGCATAGGGATAAACAATCTATTTTAATGTGAATGTAGTAGATAAATATTTATAATTATTACTTCAACTCATATATTTAGAATTAAGCCCTGTTAATACACACAAAGGAAATTAGACAAGATATAAAATAGAAATCACATTTGGAAAAATTGGAAATCTCTTGTTTCTAATTTTATTGTTAATCCTAAATACTCAACTTGCTTGTCAGTAAAAGAACAAGATAAGTACCTACAAAACACCGAAACTGACTAGTATTAGATTTGTATTATTTCATGTGACCTTGTTGCAGAGTTCGTTCATTTACAGAAAAACCAGAACGTAACGAAAAACAGGTTATTTCTGTAATACATATATTTTACGCACAAATAGCACAAACGCTCACTGAACGAAAAATAACCACAACGCATTGTGGCCATTGTAAGATGACCAACCAGCGAAATGAAAAAACTCTTCGCCTTGTGGCCATTGTTACCGACCACAACGCGTAGTGTGCAATGCAAAAACAACCACGCCGCGGTCTGGCCGATTTAACACCCACAAACCGAAGCAAAATTAAAAAGAGCATTAACTATGTATAGTTACATAGTTTATTCATGTATCAATATACGGAAAACTGAAATATATAAGAATAAATGAAACTGCCCTAGCAAATATATATAATATAAATCTATGATTTATTCTTGCAAACACTGCCACTATGACATTTGGAATTGCATAATACCGCGTTAGGCCGACAGTTACATTTTTTAGTATTACAATAACGCTGCCATGACACATGAGAAAACCTTGCTTTGAGCCAGATGCTAGAGCTGAAACTTGTCTCAAAGTTAATGAAGGACTGGGAATACCCAAAAGGGCAAAAAAAATTGAATCCGCGAAAGTAAACTCATTTCGACTATAAAGAGTTTTCACTGTCCCTTCTTTGGTTCCCAATTCATACAAAACAGATTCGTTAACGTTTCGAAACACAGCCAAGACATATCTAGGAGAAAGTCGTCCTCTGTCAACTCCCGGAACGTTGACCATAACGTTTTGGCCCACCGCGCAGGGGGTATTTTTTACGGGACAAAGCCAACATTTTTGCAGCTTGTTTCTCTAGTCCAATTTTTGCGGTTTTACGTTGTTCTATAATAGCATCAGTCCTGTTACAATGGCTACATGTGATTTCGTTTTCAATTGCAATTCCACACCTTGAGCGTAACTTTAGTCTGTACATGGATGGAACATCACATAATCTTCGCATATAGCACATAAAACACTGCTAGTTACACTTTCTTCTACTTCATGGTCAGGTTCGCGCGTCATGCCATTCACAATGTTTTCCAAATCTTCTTCGATTTTTATAGATTCCTATATATCCTTTTCCATGAAGAATTTGCCATCTTAATTCTTTGCTTACTACCAAACAATTGCTGACCATTCTTTGGTTTTATTATCCAACAGCCACTTTTCAAACCTCCTCACACATCGGTTACACTTTCAATTATTTTATTAGCAATTTCTCTTCCGTTATCGCTTTGCAGAATAAAACGCGCTCTAAAAATACAAAATGGTGTAGTTTTAAGTGGTTTGAGTAGCGTAAATTTGGTTAAATGTCTTGATAATTCAAATAAAAGGATAGTCTCTATCCGGTTCAGTTTGCATATCGATCAAAACCACTTGACAACGTGATTTCATATGACAGAATAGGGGAAACAACTAATCCCTTCTTCTCCATTTTCCTTTTTCTTTGACATTGTTGATAGAGCGACAAATAGATGTGAATAGCAACTCAAGTGACTTTACAATATTTCTTCTTAATTTCCGTCTCCATAACTAAAAGATGTAAAAAAGAGATACTTACGCAGCTATATATACTATAAAGAAGGCCCGCCTCTTAATCTTTTATGTTAGTTGCAATATGTGCAGTTTCAATTATGTAAAACATATCCTCAGTTTTACAGTAATATTTTAAGTGGTCTGTCTGGTGTTGCATCGGTTTTTTCAATTAATTTTTTGTTTCCCCCAATTGTTTCTGTGTCATATCTTTACAGTCTTCGATATTGTTTGGTCATCAGCGGCATTTTGGTGTCATTCACATGTTTTGCTTCTTTCACCCCCACTATTTCGTTATAACGGTCGTTCGTGAAATAATCACTCCGATAGTTGCTGTTATAAATAATACTTTAAATTTTTTTTCTTAAACGTGTTTTATTAATTTTTTTGTTATGCAACTGTCACCACAAAATTTCATTGTGTTAAGACAAAATAAAAACCCACTACTTCACTTGAGCAGGGTGCTAAGACAACTGGCATGTCTGAAAGAGGTTTGAACAGCGGTCTTGCCGATTGAGAACATCAGTGTTTGATGTTCTCAATCGGTAAGACCGCTGAGTGGTCGTTTTTGCATTGTACACAACGCGTTGTGGTCGGTAACAACGGCCACAACGCGAAGAGTTTTCTCACATTTTGGTGTTTGATCATCTTACAATAACCACAACGCGTTGTGATTGTTTTGTCCGCTCAGTGAGCGTTTTCGCTGTTTGGGCGTAACATATACAGGGTGAGTTTTTTTCAATGTTTAGCATTGGGATCTCAGAAACTACTGGAGATAGAAAAACGCTTAAATGGGGAAAGATGCGCAGTTTTACGAGTTTGATTTAAAACTGCTTTTGTTTCTCCGATAACTTTCATGGCTTATTAGATATTCAAAGAAAACTAAATTTTACGATTTTCTTTAAACATGCTTAGCATCGTTAATAGTAATTTTAGAGAAAAAGTGTTTAGACAAAAGTTTTAGATAATTTTACGCCAAATAAATGGAAACCATAGTTGGTTTTGACATCATTAAAAAGATTATGTTTTGCTGATTACAATGATATAAGGTTTGATATGGTTATTTTAAAAAATAAAGAGGATATAGACATTTCTATGATTGTTCACTTTATAAGATATAAACTTTTTAAAAAAAAATGTTTAGTGTTTTGTATTAAAAAAAAAAGCTTATTTTTTTGCTGATTACAATGATATAAGGTTTGATATTGTTATTTTAAAAAATAAAGAGGATATAGACATTTCTATGATTGTTCACTTTATAAGATATAAACTTTAAAAAAAAAATTTTGGTGTTTTGTAATTCAAAAAACGAAAAATCTGAGTTACAATAGTGTTCGTTGGAGCAGTCGAGATAAATATACTAACATTGCTTTCACTTTGAGTCACAGAAGTGAGAGCTGTTAATTTTTACTTTTAAGTCAAGTTAATT
This sequence comes from Amphimallon solstitiale, assembly GCA_963170755.1. Classification (NCBI taxonomy): domain Eukaryota; kingdom Metazoa; phylum Arthropoda; class Insecta; order Coleoptera; family Scarabaeidae; genus Amphimallon; species Amphimallon solstitiale. Next base: position 191,489,194 of record OY720675.1, read on the forward strand.
GTCAAACATTGACAATTAACTATTAATTAATTTAATTGTAACTTAACTATAAGCGGTGTAAACGGCCGTTAATCATAAGTTTGCATTGGCTATGGAATTTTCTAACGTAGAAAAGCGTGATATGATTGAATGTTACATTCAAAAAAACTCACCCTGTATACATATTCTACCAAAGGAAAGTGGTAAATACAAATATATTCGCGTAAACAAACTCTACCAGGCTATCATTTTGCTTTGGATGTGTATATGTCGTAGGATAATTAAACATTCAATCGTTTTATAAAACGCCTAGTCGTTTTCAAAATGACTAGGCACATTGTAAAATTATAATTAAATACAAGACTTTTGCACTTTGACAGAACATTTTAGACGTTGCATAAAACGTCGAACAGTTCTCAGTCTTATTATAAAACGTGTTGGTGATTATTTTTACAATGCTCCTGAAATAAAGTAGACATATTTAGGCTTATTATAATACGACTTCCCTCGGGTCAGATGAATTGTTGGTTTGACCACTTAATATTATGGTTTGGTAGTTTGTAAACAACAGACAAATATACAGTATTTTTCAGTCGTTTATTGCCCAATCGTATAATATTTTAAACAGATACAAAACTTATAAGCAACTCTTAATGATACAGTTTTTGTCATATATTACTATTATTCATTTGTACAGGGTCCGTTAGAAAGATATTTTCTAGAATAAATAATAAACGTAAAGATAGTTTCAAATAATTTTTATTGTTTCACTCACAACAATGTTGTTTCGCCAAACTTTGGCTTCATCAGGTGATGACGGAATAATGTTTACAAAATCATTACAGCGTTATATATACTTATTTTACGAAAATGTCGGGGTTCAAAGAGGGGGTGTTTTAACAAATTTAGAAGGACAGTAGAGGAGAGTAATTTAAATCTGTTCGTTCATTTAGTGCCTGACCTATTATCTTATATCTATTAATTTCTAAAGCTTCAAATAAATTAATTGCCCCTTATGATTCCATCCTTTAGAATAGAATAGGCTGCACCATTATTGCTTTCTTTTGGTTGCTGTGTTTTTTCTGCACATGTTTTACCACATGCGGAATGCAATATTTGGATTTGAGGGATATTTACATTTTTATCGCGTCCTCCATGTCCGTTACCTATTAGAGTTTCTACTAGTATTTCGTAAAAATTCAGATAATACAAACGTTATTTCACCATTCCTTTCTTTATAATCATTTGTCCTCGTACTTCGATAGTTCCACTTATACGTGAAAAATAATGCTGCTCATTGGACCTCTTACTATCTTTTTTTTTTTTTGCTTTTCTACTGGTTAATAAAATGTCGGTAATTTCTTCTACTTTAGCAGAAGTCCGTGGTTTTTGACGACTTTTCTGGTGATCTACAGTAAGTATATTAAATTACTTCAGCAAAATAGTAATATTACTTATAATATTTGGCTTTTGAGGTTATGGTTTTCTGATTACTTACCTGTATAATATTTTTCAAATTCTTTATAATATAAATATAATAACTCTTTATTAACAAACACATCAGTGTCAGAATCTTCTAACATCCTGAAACGAATCTATGAAGTAAAAACATTGTAACAGACTATTCACTTGTCTATTGTTTACAAACTACCAATCCACAGTATAAAGTGGTCGAACTAACAATTTCCCTGACTCGAGACGGTCGTATTATACTACACCTAAATATGTCTACTTTATACCACGCGCGTTTTAAAAATAATCGCCAACACATCATTTTGCAATAAGACTGAAAGCTATTTAGGGTTTAATGAAACGCCTAAAATATTCAGACAAATTGTAAAAATCTAGTATTTAATAATCATTCTACAATGTGCGTAGCCTTTGCGAAAGGGACTAGGCGTTTTATAAAACGTCTGAATTTATAAATAGCCAGGACATATATAATTGCAATTTGATCGCTAAAAGTCGTGTTAGACAAAAATACAATTAATGCCCAAGAGAGATTTTCTTTACTTATATTTATTTACGTCTGGTATTCAAAATATTATTTAAATATAACTATTACATAATGTGACGACTGGTTTAGTATAATTATTAATATTGTTTTTCTTTTGTTTCAGGTAAGTTGAAAATATTTTGAAGCCATACTTCTGGAGGATTTAACAAACTGATATTGGAGACTACAAAGCCCAAAAACTAAGTACAGTTTTGTTTCTTAAAAATACTAACTTTTGATTCTTTTTGTGTCTGCGTTGCTTTCGCAGTAGAAATCTACAAATAAATACAATGTTTAATCTGAACTGTTCCGCGAACATGATAGCATTAGATGAATGTTTGAGCCATATTGATATAATGGCCAAAGTAACAAAATATTAGTTCTATTAAAAAAGTAATACGTTAGTATTGCCTCAGCACATACTTGAATATGTGTTTGAACCTTACTAACTAAAAGTTTCTACCATTAGGAGTAAGACGATTATGTTTAGTTAATTCTCACATTATAGTTGAGGCTCAATTAAAAAGTTAGTAAATTTGCTTAAGAAAGAGAAAAAAGGTCAAATCTACATAAATGTTTAAATTGAAAACTCAATGAAATTAGCAGTTTTTTTTTATCTATTTAATGCAAGTGCTACTACTTTTTTGACCACTTCGGTGTTAAGTTTTTTTAGTAAGTATTTTTTTTCTTCTGGATGCATTCAACACAGGGAACATTTAAGTGAATATCGACTTACCGGGTCGGTAAATATTAACGCTTATCTGAATATTTTAGAATAAAAGTAAAGAAAGCTGCGAACATAATCCAAACCCTTGAGATGCGAATGACATGTTGCTACATCCGTAACTCCTGAATTTCTTGTAATTGATTAGCTCACAATAATATAATGTATTCAGTTTTCATATCGTTTTAGATGTCCCAGCAATAACGTTAAACTATCACAGAACCGTATGACCAGCGACTCCTAGTTTTTTAATCTTGGATTGAGTTGGTCTTTACTTGATGTAACTCCATTTTCAATGTGAAATAAAACAAACAAATGTTTAAGATTTACACTGCATTTAATAACGACAGCTGTTTCGCTACACTGTAGCTTCTTCATATACAATACTATTATTGTAATGTTAACCTGAAGAAGCTACAATGTAGCGAAACAGCTGTCGTTTGTTTTATTACACATTGACTCCCAGTTTATTAATCAACTGGTGGGCGACCCCCTCAATATGAGCTAAGAGTGCGCTTTCCAGTATCAGTAGTTTCGAATCAGTCGACCGGATAATAATAAAAATATGTTGGTTTCTGCTAGCTGTGATATAGATAATGCTTTCAACCACACCTTTTTATATTTCGTAAATATATATGTATAAATAAATTTAATGATAGTCAAAGTTGAATGAACAGAGACTTTCAATTAGCAACCATATAATAGGTACATGTTTCAGACGTTAGTAATAATATTCAGAATTTTATAACCAATAAGGTGCCTTGAACACAGAAATAAAAAAAGGCATCATCAATCTGTGTGTCATACAGTCTAGATAAATGAAAAATTATAAAATGGTTTATACAAATGATTCGAAATATTCGCTTGGTATTGTCATTTTATTCTTTAACAAGTGTTAATTAATAAAAATTCAGAAAAGCAATATATAACGAATGCGTAATATATTCGTTATTATTTTACAATTATAATTACAACATTTATTTTACCCCAAATTCTACAATAACTATCCTCAAATTGTGCTTGCAAGGTTTTAACTGTGTGCCTCTTCTTGAAAAAATCCTTTATATTATTCTCTTATTACCAGTCCTATGATATGATTGATGTGAATTCCAAATTCTATCGTTATAGCTGTAATTATCTCGTTATTGGTAATCTTTTTAAATTTCCTTCTATATTTTCATACAACAGAACTAGTTATCATATATATAACACTTTTAGTTATATACTTACTATAAATTAAAAATTCGAATTTATAAAAGTAAAATTACTTTTATATCTAATGTAAAAAAAAAAATTTTTTTTATATTTTTAATATACAGCGTTAGTAAAAAGTCCCGGAACGGTCGAATAACTTTGTTATTTGAAAATTATGATTTCTGAAATTTGGTATGGGGGTATAGTTAATATAAATGCATTTTATGCAATACAGTTAATATTTTTTTCACTTCCGGTTTAATCGGCAATACGTCCAACTTTTTTTTTTAAATGGAACGCCCAGATTTTTTTAACACTTTTGAATGCAAAATAAAAAACTACGTTCAGGAAGTATTAAGATGTTTATTTTTATTCACAAGAAAACAGTTAAAAAATTTAAAAAGTGTCCTAATACAGAAAAATCAAGGTACCTTTGAAAAAAGTTGTTGTATAGTGTTTGCATTCTTTTTGTCGTCACAACAGAATTAGGTCAAATTCATGAGATCTCTCAAAAATCTGCTCATAATATTATTAAATCAGCAAGAATGAAAGCCTATAAAATGTATCCCGTCCATGAGTTAACTGAAGATGATCCAGATCGTAGACTACAATTTTGCGAAACAATGACGGAATTGATCGAGCAGCAGCCTAATGTTTTAGATCACATCATTTTTTCAGATGAGGCAACGTTTTGTCTTAACGGCACTGTGAACAGACATAATTGTCGCTATTGGTCAATTGAAAATCCGCATTGGATTGAAGAAGTCCATACACAGCGTCCTCAAAAGGTGAATGTCTGGGCTGGTCTTGTTGGAAACAACATCATAGGACCATTTTTTATAAGAGGAAATTTAACTGGCAACGTCTACTTAAATTTATTGCGAAATGAGGTTGTTCCAGCACTTGCGGCCCTCTTTCCAAATGCAAACATAGGTGATCACCCTAATGCACATTTTTGGCTTCAACTAGATGGAGCTCCCCCCCATTTTGCCCATAATGTCCGCGATTATTTGAATGAAATTTTTCCGGGACGTTGGATCGGACGTAGAGGAGCAATCGAATGGCCAGCACGTTCGCCAGATCTCTCGCCATTAGATTTTTTCTTTTGGGGCCACTTGAAATGTCAAGTGTACAAAAATCGTCCCCATAATCTTGAACAATTGGAAGAGAGAATAGTTCAAGAAGCCAATCGCATCACTCCAGAACAAATACAAAATTCAATAAGAAATTTTACTGACCGTTTACATTTTTGTCAAATTGTAAATGGAGAACATTTTGAACAATTATTGTAATCGCAACTTGAATAGACAGGTATCTTGATTTTTCTGTATTAGGACACTTTTTTAATTTTTTAACTGTTTTCTTGTGAATAAAAATAAACATCTTAATACTTCCTGAACGTAGTTTTTTATTTTGCATTCAAAAGTGTTAAAAAAATCTGGGCGTTCCATTTAATAAAAAAAAGTTGGACGTATTGCCGATTAAACCGGAAGTGAAAAAAATATTAACTGTATTGCATAAAATGCATTTATATTAACTATACCCCCATACCAAATTTCAGAAATCATAATTTTCAAATAACAAAGTTATTCGACCGTTCCGAGACTTTTTACTAACCCTGTATATGTATCGTTACTATGGCCAATATCAAAGCTATTCCTCAACATCACTGCACTTGTGATTTCCTTTACAATAAAATGGATTCCTTATTTGTGTATAAATGTATATGTATAGTTATACAATTTAAATAACATTTTATAATTATGAATAAGTTATTCTTACTCATTAACTAAACTAACCTAAGTACAACATTTTTAATAGCAAATAAAACATATTGAAGATATAACACTGCAGTACCCACCTGCCATTAATTTTGTTAAATATTCCTAAAAAAAAATCTGAACTTTAGGAATCATCTGTTATTTTTTTTTCTATCGTGCACGTAAATGACAGCTAATTCGTTTTTCAAACATCTCTCATTAAACTGATTCCTTAACTTAATGACCCGTTTATGATTTTCGATTCCTCAATGAAGGATTTAACCAAGATATCCTGTCTCCAGTATACTTCAAAGTAATCGTAAAATAAATATAGCGGAACTCATACATAAAATTTAAGAAGGTTTAGCTTGGAAGCGAGTATCTCTCATCAAGTTACAATAAATGATATGAAATCTACTCGCAGAAACATTGTACAATCTTGAGAATATACGAAATCTAAAATAACTCAATTTTGTTCTGTCTGTCGTATCATTACTGCAATTTATTGACATTTAGAAAAGACACGTTCATACTATATATCAATAATTCTTCGAAACTATTATGCTCTAAAAGTCGAAAGTAGAGTCTGCAATCTGGTACGTATTACATACATCTATAATGCAGCATAAGTTCCTGTTTGACAATTAACTATTTTGTTATCAGAAATAAGTTATCCAGTAAAAATTAATTTCTAATTTTGCGGGTCCGATAATTTCCTTTCTGTTGCCATATCATAATTTATTTCTTTCGTAACATATGCTAAACGCTCGATATTTTCCAGACAAACTAAACATCCTTTCGAAAATAATTTCGTTGATGATATTTCTCTCGCCGCTATATTAGTGTACACTTTTCTATATACAAAATTCAAGTAACTTGCTTGAATTGTGTATATTCTATTATTATTTAATAACTATTAAATAATAATAGTTTTATTTTTTCGTACACAATTTGCTTCGAATTTTACGTAGGGAATAAAGATAAGTGATTACTTATCTTTATTCCCGTATTCTTGTAAACAATGAAAAATATTTGAAATTAACATAAAAAAATGTAGTATCGAAAGGTAATATTTTTATAGTTATGGCTTTACAACTATTCGATTTTCCACTGTATACCTATGTGAGTGAATACAAGAATACAAACAATAATAAGTAAAAAAAAGAAACAAATCATGACATATTGTAATTTCTTCTTCTGCTACCTTTTAGTTCGTGTTTTAGGCTTATATCGCATGTGTCAAGTAACATTAGCCACAGGGGATCTGTGTATACGTGTGTATGTATATACGATGTATAGGCACCGCGCTGCGACATGTTACATACATACAGTACACAGACCGAGTCCTGACCGATGGGAGTAGCCTCGACTTATAAGTCGCGCGACTTATAGATCAGTGTGTGATAGAGAAAGAAGGAGAAAATGCAGATAAGGAATTGTAATATACTGAAAAGAGATGCTCGTGCTTATCCTAATATTATAAGGATCCACTGCGCATCATATGGGAGGGCCATCTCACCGGTCAGCTCTCAGTCTGTCGGCTGTACGTATACATCGTACATACATACGTATAAACTAACTCTCTATGGCTAATGGTATTTGACACAACCGGTATATTCCAACTTAATGTTTGTTTGAAGTTGATACCCATGAGTCCTTCTAACGTTAGGTGCAATCTTTCATTTACCATCTTGTTGATATGTTCGTCCCATTATTTTGGACGTTATCGCTTACATCTGGCGACATCCTCACTTACGTCATTGATTCGGATTTTACCTATTTCTAAGAATTTTCATATCGCTTGTCCCTAATGTATTTTTCGTTAGTGTATTATCAGCCCTTATTTCCATAGCGTACCTCAATATAGGTATGACTCATGTTTTATATATTTAAACTTTGGTTTGTTTACTTATAAATTTATTGCATCAAATGACGTTTCCAAGTTTTCCGAATATTTCGCGTGGTTTATTGATTCGGCTTCTGAATTCATGGGTTTTATCTTGATTTGAAGAAACTCTCATGCCCACATAATTGAACTCATGTTCTGATCTATTGGGTTGTTCTCCACCACGAGTTTATTGGTTTATGGATTTTCTTTGTATTGTAGAGATTTGCTTGTTCATTCATTCGGGAAAAATTTGTCAAGAAGTCGTTTTAAGTCATTTTCATTTTCAATTATTAACACCGCATCTTCAGCATGGCATATACTTTTAATCTCTTTTGTCATTAGTTTCTACCCATAACCGGCGTTTTTGATGTGGTCAATTATTGTGCACCAGAAGACTTACAAATCGCCATAACTCATACCTATTGGTAACTAGTATTGTTTCGGTCGTGCGTCAGTTGTCGATTAACCGATTGGAGATTAAGTATTTTGAAGATTAGGTACTTATAAGTTGTTTGGTAAGAGTTTTTGTTTTAATATATTATTGACAAACCACAAGAGAGCCTATTTTTATACCCTATAGATTTTTCTACAATTTGTTTCATTATAAATCTGGCACCGAAGGTCGGTCCATTTTTTTGAATCCTTACTGGTCTTCTGATATACCCACGTGACCGCTCATTTTCAGTTTTAGATTTTTGGTGAACAGCTTCATTAGGTTAAGCATCTGTAATTTTCAGGAGATTCTTTGTCGCCTTGTTTTGAATATGATATACAATATAATATATTATATATTAAACCTCCAATTGGATGTTAGGATCTTGTTGCAAATTTTGCGAGTCCATCCATCAGACGCTAATCGTACGTGTAAGATTCAGATACAGTATATTGGTGGCGTATTATTCTTCTTATGTTCTTTCTTTTAATATTTCTTATTTCCGTAATAGGTCTTCAGCTAACTTCGTAAGTGTACCATAGCTGGACTATTGCTTGTTTACAACTTAATGATTGATAACAAATCGTTTTCATCAAGACAATGGTGATGTAAACACATGTGCAGTGTTATTGCCAAAATCCACGAAAGAAGATATCAATTGATGCAACACGCGTCATTAAGTAGGTAATTGTTGCTGGAGCTTTGAGAAAGATTTAGACTTCAGTAACTACTCATTTTGACAAACAACGCCGAAATTGCAGGGTGAAAAGGAATGTTGGTTAAATCGCATTATTCAGAGCATATGGGAAACCCTTTTATTAAATGTATCGATATAATGTTCAGCTACGTTGAAAAATTATTATTTCGATAATTAGGATTGACAATTAAATCCTCTTCTTTCATTATTGTTAGACAATCATGACCAGCCACACTGTGATGCTTGTCAGGCACTACTGAGCTGTTTATTATAGAATATACTTGTAGAGCATTTAATGACTTTACTGCATCACCGCTATATAATTAGAGAGGCGAGACTTCTCACTTGTATGCCTAACAGCTAAGGAAAGCGGCCGAATAAATTTTATTGTGACCGGCAAGTTGAATATACTGGCATCAATGCACGTTCAAAAGTCCACTACAGTGCCCGAACTTCATAGCTACTCCGACCTACCTGCATCGCGAATAATCTTATGTATGAACGAAGTTAAATACAATGTGTCTCCATTTATCCATAATCAGACTTTAATTATGTATGAGATACCTAGTGTCTACTAATTAGGGATGAGCGATATTTCACTACCGGTGATTTAATCACCGTGATCAAAAATAGTCTGGTCACTACAGTGATCCAATATTCGCATTCACGGTGACCGGTGATCTCACCAGATGCAGCTTCCAATATGTACCTTAGCCTCATCAGTACCATGTGAAAGCTGGTCAGGTCTTGACTGAACGTAGAAATAGATTAAGTGATGCGAAAGCCAAAATGATTTTATTTTTAATATTCAAATGCGAATTACAAATATTTGTGAAATGTAAATAAATTTGTTTTTTATTTCTAGTAAATTAATTTTTTTTTTATTTCAATACGTTTGTTTAATTAATAACAAATTTCTTAACCATTGTTCTTTTTTTTCAAAACGGTAATAATTCTGAAAGGCAAACCAGCTCATTCTTTTTGTATATAAATTTAAATATATGTAGTTAAAAAGACATTACATCACTGCTGACTATATTGCAATATGCCGTGATAAGCGATAGAAACTCAAGTAGAGTGGAAGTGAACATTGTATGGTATTGGTAGGTAAGTAGTTATGGTTATTTTGATTTGAATTCACTAGGTGCAAAATTGGGGATTTGTACAACAATAACGTGATCACGGTCACCGTTTAAAATCACCGTGATTCAAAAGTAGCCGTCACCGATAACGATATCTGAAAATCACCATATCGCTCATCACTTCATGCTTCTTTAGCACATCGTACAGCATCAGGACGATTCTTGATAGTTGCTGCGGCTTCCACGATGCGATTACTAAACTTTGACGAATCCCGATCTCCCGATCTAACGGCGTTAGATCGGTAGTTTAGTAATCGCATCGTGGAAGCCTCAGAAACTCTCAAGGATCGTCCTGATGCTATACGAAGTGCCAAAGTAGAATGACTTTGTCGTGCTAAAGCTGCATTCAACAAAACGGTGGCCACTTTAAACAGTTCTTTTGGATGTTGTATTGTTAAATAAATATCTTTATGCTCCAATATCTTAGTAATAAATCAATTTGAGACATATATTTATATGGACTTTTTTGTTTACTTTATGCTGGAGAACAAGTACCTGGAATAGTGCCGTGTAATTCCGAAACACCCGATATATCATTATAGAATAACTTATGTCAAAATGATATACCAATTAGTACGTAATAAGTAGTATATTTTGATTGTTAAAATTAATTATCACCAAACGTATATCAGGATAATTTTAAAAATAAGCCTTATAATAACACGACTCTTATGCTCGAATTAACAATTACTCCAAAATGTACATACTAATAATAAATATTAGCAAACTCATTAATTAATTTGTGCGATATATCACAAAAGCATGTACCTATTCGAATTAACACCTAGTGGTTAATTAGGGTATAAATTACTCAAAATATTACATTCACGTGTCCATATATTCCATCTAATTAGAAGAGAAACTTTAAATATTTCCTTTCCAATAACTGTACATTATAATAGCATAGATTCGTTATACATATTATTTCAGCGTTTGATCATAATTATTAAAATACGATCCTGAAGGCTTACTAAAGCATGTAATTACCTAAATGTATATGAAATCCTTAATGATTCCTTATCTAAATCGAGATTGAATCGATTACAGAATGTACATTAAAAGTGATTGAGATTCGTGCAGATAATGCTGCATCAAAAAGTATTGATTACTTAATACCTTGAGGATATAAAAGAGAGATCGCCATCTCAAGGATAATTTACATTTTCAGTATTGGCTCTTTTATTAGGAAATGAAATACTTCAGTGATTGATACTTCTTCACAACTTTTAGAGTTAGAAAGTTGGTTCGTTTAGTGAACTAGTAATATTCTTTCGAAATAATTCAAAATATTAAAGAAAAAAATAATTACTATATTTTAAAAGAATTGAATCAAAAGTTTCTTTTTTGGTTACTTCAAATAGTATTATATTGGGGTACCAACTGTGGAAATTTAAAACAATTGCTCTGTGTAATTTTTCAAGATTTTGTCACACATACGCGAACATATACGTTTTAAAGTTATTTCTTACACATTCACAGGGTTTTTAATATGTATTTGGGAATTGTCAGTGCAATTTTTAAGAAATATTATCTTATTCTAGCATTTAATTTGTTATTTTAATAGATTTTACTGGTACGTCTACAGAGCTGAACACTCTACTTAATTATATTATATTAATTTATTACATATAAATATTGAATTCACACCAGAAATTTGAAGTAAATAATTCTAGTAGTTTTTTAGATGTATGTATTACTTAAATTAAAATAGACTCGACTATTCTATATATTTGAGACGCTCACACAGAGACACAACTATACGTACCAATTCGGCACATCCTATAGAACACAAATTAGCAGGATATAAGAGTATGATACATAGATTTATAAATATATTACTTTCAAATGTTAATTTCGAAAAAGAATTAAACACAATACAATAAATTGCAATAAATAACAACTATAAACTAGAAATGATTGGTAAAATTCTCCATAATAAATACGAAACAATAATCAGATACCTATTGCTGTGGTCTTGACTTTCTGAGGTGTTTAAATAAAAAAAATGTGTAGATCACAATTAATTTTAAGTTAAATTATTTAAGTTTATATTTAATATTAGTTTTAGTTAAAATATAACACATATATAAACTTATAATTATGTTTATTATGTATTTGGCAAAACCATGTAAATACACCATTGTTACAATACATGACAATACTTATTTATTGTTAACAGGAATCGGCGCAAACAATTGTTGATGGAACACTTGCCATACTGTAAACCTGAAAGCAAGAATAACTGGTCTTATTAAATTATTAAATGTTCATGATATTGATGTATACATTTGTAAAATTGTAACTAAGGTGGACAGTCTTGAAAAAGGTGATCGAAACACACTGTGGGAGCTCAGCTTTTTAAATTCTTCGAGCGCGGTGTTTAGAAAATCATATCTGGAAGAAAGAAGGAAACAAGATGTAAAACATCGAACAATAAACCACGATGATTGGAAATTCTTTGCATAAGAATAAGCACATTTACCAGATAACCTCACTTTTCGAGGAATATGAAAACAAATATGATACTTTTGATTTTACTTCTAATTACAATTTTCATTATTTGTATTCATACCTGATGAGTTATATTTAGACGTTTCGACAATTTTATTCTTGTCTTCTTCAGTATACAACATGAAATTCTAAAATATATACTACTTAATTTCGTTCTTTCATGCATTGCTTGTATGTTGGTTTTGGTTAGGTTCTTATATGCTGTTGTCTGTTCACTAATTTAAAATAAAACATTAGTATACTGAAAAATACAAGAATAAAATTGTGGAAACGTCTAAATATGTTTTTTAATTGTTATGTTCATTTTAATCATTGACAATTAATGTAATTAACAGGCCGCTAATGCCAACATCTATTTATGTTTTTATTATTACAAACGGTCAAGAAACAGGTTTTAATAATATATATAAATGTACCTGGAATATTTTATACATTTGGGAAGAAGCTAATGTTGTGGTGAAGCATTGTCATATTTATATATTTTACATATTAAATAATGAAAATCCAACAGTTTGTTGGCACTAAACATAATTAGTTGATAAGAAATGTTATGTAATTGTAACAGATGATCTGAGATATAATTTACTTAATTGTTTTAACATCTGCTTATTTGATAATATATTTAAGAAGCATGTTTTTTTAGCATTATTTTTTGTATCTTATTCCAATCATCATATGGTTGTTGGAAAAAAGCTTTATTTGACTATTAAGTGAGGAATATTAATTTGCTGTCGTGTACATATTAAAACATGGTACTTAAATGTAATTTAAGAACTAATTTCACAAAGTCCTTTTTTTTAAAATATTCTGCTTAAGTCATAAAAAGGAAAAGCTAAAGAACCACAGTTTATTTAAAGAAAAAACTAAAAAGAAACACATTCAAGTGCACATTAAATATAATACAACTACAATAATTCACTATACGTGTTATTGGGATTTATACACTGAGAATAATTAGTTTCATGACTCAACAGATTTGTGAATGTAATTTTTTTTTTGTCAGTTCGGTCAATGCATTCAGAAAAAAATATTATTTATTTTACACCAAGGAAGAAATAAAAAATCTTGATTGTAGCATAAAATTATAAATTTTGGCAGTACCCAAATAGTATATTATGCAATGAGCATTCAATGATTGCTATTAAGACACGAGAATGAAAATTACAAAACGAGCCGAAGGCGAATATTGTAATGAATACGAATGTCTTAATAGTCATTAAATTCGAGTTGCATACACTATTTTTTCTACGACCACATAATAAAACATTATTTTTTGAACATTCCATTTCATGAATTGAGCGTAAAATTTTCCGTACGTTTTTTCGAATTCAGCTGGTAATAAATTGTTCGTGGCTACTAAGGCTTGTTCCATAATTTCTGCTGGAGTCAAATTTTACATTTCACTGTCTTATCCCTCATTTTCACTGTTTATATTTTCAAAAAAACACAAATTTTAACTACTTACTTATAAATTGCAGAGAACTCTCACGTTTAATTAATTTTTATATCTGTCAGATATGCAGTCGCCATATTGAATATTGTTTGAATATTGGAATGTCGCATTCATATTGGATATAAACTTGTATCGTAGTGAAAGATCTGTATTCCTATTGGATATAAACTGGTATCATAATGAAAATCTGTATCGTAATGGACATCATTAAAGTACAGGTTCAGCATATCTAATAATACAATTAGGTAAAGTATGGGAGTAGAAAAAATATTATTTGTTCAGACAACTTAATACTTTGACATTTTTTGAATGTTAGATGAACCCATGCTATATGCATTGCCAATAGGTGACTCAAAGTTCGTTGGCTGAATGCATTTTGCGTTGATTGAACGTATTATTTCTAGCAATGTATCATATCTATAATTGATAATTCTCATCTCATGACCTGATTACCGCCGTCGTCTCCATAAATAGCAATTTGTCTGAATTTAAGGGACTAGTGACCCTTTATGTGTTTTGAGTGGAATCAAGCTAGATAAATTAAATGTAAAGGACAATCAAACAAAATTGTTTTATATCCTGAAGTATTTTTATTAAATTTGAAAATAATAAAATACTTAAGGCGTATTTCAACAAAACATAAAGACGAGCTAATATTTGCCTTCTATGAAAGCTCAGTGTTTTAGGCATAAGTAACGTACCTACTTATATGTAATTAAGGAAAAATAAAATTCGTAGAGAGCCTAAAATAGCAAAGTTAGATATTTTATTAGGTTAATCAACGAATATTTCAGAATTTTAATTTGGAGATCGCCTTCTTTGGAAACCGAACAACTTAAGATCAGGGAGGTTATACTAGCGGCTATATTTAAAATGAATTATGAAATTAAGTAGCCTCTAAATTCTAAATACACTACAATCTCGTAAGGGATTTCATAGGAAGAGAATTTCTTAATTATTATATATGGAATTCTCCTGGTAAATCGATTAGAATATGTAAATATCCAAACAGAACTGCTGTTACTGTTAATTAATTCTTGCGTTTTACACTGATATGTATTATAAGCAATGGTTATTCAGATTTAACCGCAACACTACGCTATTTCGAATAATTCGATTACTTTGTTAATACTTTTTTTTATTTAACTCTATTTCAATGTATGAAAAATGAGTAAATAAAACAGTATTTTAGAATATGGCATGCATTTTTAATTTTTTACTACATGGATAAATATTTAATTAAACTTTGTTAATAGATCTGTTAATTTATTATTTTTCTGTAGTTCTTGAAATAGTTATTGTTAGTCTTAAATAATATATGAGATTTACAAAGCAGGGTAATGAAAGGTTTTCGTTTGACTATTTCTATAACAAGGAACATTTACACTAACCAATCTATACTAAGTGTCGGGATTGTATAGTCATTACTACAGTGCGGACGTCCGATGTTTAAACTACGACGGAGAAAATAAATAATGTAAACAGCACGCAGTTACTGAATATAAATTGTAGGAAATAAAAACAACCAATTTACTATAAGAAGCGGGATATTTCTTCATTAGTCATACATACAGAGTACTACATATTTTCGTATATGCAGACTTTATTCCCTGAAAGAAATAATTTATTGTTAACCATACTATTTAGATTATCGTTCTTTTGTTCGGATAAATGGAATCAGAATTTAACTGAAGCTTGCTCGCATTATATGATATTCGGATTGCCGGAAAGTATGAAATAATTTTAATCTCTAATTAGGGTCAAAATAGCAGGTAAGTATCTACCGGCCGAGTCAACCTAGGAAGATTAAGGAAGAAAATTTCTGGCAGGCCCAGTTTACATCTGGGATTAGTACATGTTCTGTTAAGCGGCCGAGTTTACTATCTCCCGCAAAAGGTTGGGTGCGACTAATTTCCGACTTGGTATGTGACGAGATGTGTGATATTTCAAAGGTTAGTTAGTAATCTTTTTCTAATAATTCGCAATCTGAGATAAGTCTGCATATACGACACCTATTATTCATTTTATTTTGTCTTTTATCTTATTATTCCTGCTATTTGGTATTGTTGGGGTGAGTGGTTGGGTGATAAGACAGTCTTCTTTTGTGGCGAACGTTTCAATGTGCTTCAAAAACTGGTACAACTTCGGTTAGATCATAGCCATTATCTATTTTTCAATATCAATTGCGTTCTCGACTTCTACTTCAAATTTAATAATGGGCTTCTTCATTATGTATTTGATCTACGGCGAAGTGCTTTGCATTTTCTTTTTTTGTTTTTTTTTTGTTGGAAAGTGATATACTATATACAGTGATGTATATACGTACAATAATTTTGCAATCCCTATAAAAATACAAAAGTTACAAGCTTCCATTCCTACTGATTGATAAATATAAATTACATTTAATTTAGATCATAAAACACGTAAACTCAGTATTTTATTGTGGCATTTGTTCCCTCTTTTATTCTCTTTCGTTTTTGTTAACAAGGTCCTATACCTATTTTTTTGTAATTTGTGAGATAATCAATATAGGAGCAATTAGCGGTCAAATAAAGAAGAAGAGCGCTGTTTTATGCACCCAAATATTCGTCCAATAAAGGCTGGAATGCGGCGACTGCCTGATTCAACTGTTAAAGAAAGTCGGTAACATTTATGTCAAACTGTCAAAAGCGTCGCTATTAGTTATCATCTAAATGAATTATTTTTATGAAGAATTAATAGATATGATTAGCGTTTTAGGTGAATCTGAACGAAACTGTTTGCTAGCATCCATACTTTATGCATAGCGATCCCTGGTAGAAGTCAACCGAAGCCAGAAACCTTCGAAAGTATAAAGGAACGGTTTAAGTGAACAGAAAGTATTGAATATGAAAAAAGAGCGGAAAAAGCAACAACTGGTGAGGATAAGACAATTATGGTACTTACGAGTGTAGTCGAACACCCCCATACTAGCACTACGAAACTAAGTCAAATTAGAGAATCCAGAATAATTAGGAAATACGTAATTCATCCGTAGCATAATCATACACAGGGTTAGATGAAAGAAATTTTCAGAATCGCTTACATTTTTGTCAATGGACAGCAGATAAATTATCCTTGCTTTCTCAATTTTTTGTTGTTTACCGACGAAGCCACCTTCTATTAAAGTGAATACGTTCATCGTTACAATTTTCGTTATTATAACACAAAAAACCCTCACTTTATCACAAATACAAACTTTCAAAATCGTTGGTTGCTAAATGTGTGGGGAGGACCTTATTTCTTTGATGAAAATGTTAATGGGGGAGAGTATCTTCGCTTTCTACGGAGGGATTTTCAAAATTTTTTGAAAATATCTTCAAATATGTCAGTAAACATAACCTTTATTTTATTTCGTTGTTAACCAACAGTGTAAAAAATGAATTACTGCAACTGGACATTACCGGAATTAAAACATTGAAATGCGATGCTCTTCATTCTGTAAAATTATAAATTTTGGGATGGTTGGATTTTACATTTACTTTGTTTGGCAGTTGACTAAAGGAAGTCTGGCCCCATTCCTGCCTTCCACTAGTTGAACGAATATTTTGGTGCATAGAACAACGGCGCTCGTAGTTCTTTAATTGACCGCTAGTTGCTCCTTTAGTGATTATCTCAGAAATTACAAAAGATAGGTATAGGACATTGTTAACAAAAATGAAAGAGAAGAGAAAGAGGAACAAAATGCCTCAATAAAATAGTGGATGTTCCATTAAAAAGAATAAGTTTTTGGTATGTGAAAATTTCAGGAAGTAGGCTTGGAAAAACAAAGTTTTTGAGGTACTTTCGAGTGCAGGTTATACCGAATGATGCAAAATTTTCTTGCCTACAAGCATCACCAAAGTTGATGTTTTTACTTTTAAAAACAATATTAAAATGATTTTTTGTGAACACATGTTTTGGTCAAATATTTTCAAGAAAAATTAATAACTCAAAAATTATTGGTTCAATTTTCAAAATGAGAAAACAGTTGAACAGACAATTTAAAGCAGTACTAGAAAAACCAAAAATATATAGGGTGAGTCATTTAAAAAAATTAAGTACCGTGCATTTCCGGTGAAATCGGAAGTGCGTCAGAGCTTAAAGTATTTTTACAAAATGCTCCACACGCAACCATGAATTTTCCACTAATTGTTTTATTTTCTTATACGTAGTATAAGGAAGTATTGTGATGACGAAAATTTTCGACCTCGAGATTTTTGCAGATGTCCACGTTTTGAAGTCCCCTGATACCAAAAAAGTGGTTTTTAAAAAATGTCTCTGTGTCTGTCTGTGTGTGTGTGTGTGTGTCTGTCTGTGTGTGTGTGACCACGATAGCGGTCCAACCGCTCTAGATATCAATTCCAAATTTTGTATTTACGTGTATAATCTGCCTCTTGAGATCTGATTAGTTTTTCAGTAAAATCGGTTGACCGGAAGTAGTACTTTGCTACCGGAAGTAGGTCTTTTACTCTTATCGAAAATCAGTTTTTTGCCAATATCTTGCAAGTCATGCTTTTTGGGTAGGTACGCTACGAATATAAAAGTATTTAGAACTTAATTTCCAATATCTTTTGTATAAAAAAAAATTCAGAATTCGGACCGGAAGTATCACTCTTCATTTACCGAATAACGATTTTTTGTAAATATGTCGTAAATTATGCGTTCTATATATATTTATTAAGAGTACAAAAGTATTTAGAGTTGGATTTGCAATATATTTTGTATACATGAAATTTCTAAATTCGGACCGGAAGTAGCACTTTTATTCTTAGCGAGTAGCACTTTTTTTCGAATATCTTGCAAAGTATGAATTCTATAGCGATTTATTAAAAGAATGAAAGTACTTAGAAAAGGATTTTGAATAAGGTTTGTATATAAAAATTCTTAAAATTGTATAGTTTGAAACGCTCATACGTATAAGAAAGTCGTGTGGTGGCCACACCTCATTTTTTACTTTCTTATACTTAGTATAAGGAAGTATTGTGATGATGAAAATTTTCGACCTCGAGATTTTTGCAGATGTCCACGTTTTGAAGTTCCCTGATATCGAAAAACTGGTTTTTAAAAAATCTCTCTCTCTCTCTCTCCCTCTCTCTCTCTCTCTCTCTCTCTCCCTCTCTCTCTCTCTCTCTCTCCCTCTCTCTCTCTCTCTCTCTCTCTCTCTCTCTCTCTCTGAGTGTGTGTGTGTGTGACCACGATAGCGGTCAAACCGCTGTAGATATCAATTCCAAATTTTGTATTTACGTGTATAATCTCCCTCTTGAGATCTGATTAGTTTTTTAGTAAAATCGGTAAACCGGAAGTAGCAGTTTACTTCAGCGAAAAAATCGAATTTTGCCAATATTTCGTCAACTACTAAGTTTAAACAAATTTATAAAGAATTCATATATACTTAAAATTAAAATTGAGAATAATTTTATTTAAAAAGTTTGTCAATATTCCTACCGGAAGTAGGTCTTTTACCCTTATCGAAAATCAGTTTTTTGCGAATATTTCGTAAGTCATGCTTTTTAGACAAGTACGTTACGGGTATAAAAGTATTTAAAACATAATTTTCAATATCTTTTGTATAAAAAAAATTTCAAAATTCAGACCGGAAGTACCACTTTTACTCTTATCAAATAGGAAGTAGCACTTTTACTCTTAGCGAGGAGCACTTTTTTGATAATATCTTGCAAAGTATGCATTCTATACAGATTTATTAAGAGAATAGAAGTACTTAGAATAGGATTTTGTATAATTTTTGTAAAAAAAATTCTTAAAATTCTATAATTTGAAACGCTCATACGTATAAGAAAGTCGTGTGGTGGCCACACCTCTTTTTTTATATTATGTATACACTTGTAATATAGTTTGTAACCCTGTTTTTTTCTTTTATTTAAAAGACAAAAGAACAATTGAAGAAGCGACTACTAATGACTCAGCCTGTATATAATCTTTTCAATCTAGTATAAAAACGAAGTTTCAGATTTAAAGTTTAATTATCGTTTGATTTCGTCGGACGTGTTTTCCATCTATTTCTAATGCTTTTTGATATATTTAGATTTGAATTACCTATATTTAGCAGTTACTAATTTATCCAACAAGCTTTGTCAATTATGTTAATGCGTATTAATTGTTTTGTTCCTGCTACGCCCGTGGAAACACACATTACCGAAAACGAGGTTGTATCAAATATACTTGACAGCATATATAGAGCAAACCTATAATGAAGACATTATTTCGGGATACTTAATTATTTATGTTTCCTTTATTAATAAGAATTAAAATGTGAAAATATATTAATTAATTAATATTTCATTATCTAAAATTTTAAAAAAATTACTATAGTAGATTGATATCTGGATTTATTCTTTTAACATATAACTGACTTTACTTGCAAATTTGCCCAATATTTAAATATTCAAGAGGGATTGTAAAACCATGACAGAAAATTATCAACCAATGTCTATCCTGTCAAAGTATTTGAAAAGCAATTTATTCAACAATATACTTTAGTACTATTTCATGCGCGTTTGAACAACAATTGCTAATTGCATATCTGTGACTCAATAGATCTCTCAAGAAATAGAGAATCAGGGTCAAATCGATGTGGTTTATACTGATTTTAAACACACCTTTGAAAAAATAAATCGTGGTGTACTACTTGGAAAGCTTTCTACGATCGTATTACGGGTTATATCTTCAACTTGTGCATTTCTATTTGATCAATAGATGCAATAAAATTATGTATTTTACAATGGTTTTAGATCTCGTGAGTCCTGTATATTTTCGGTGGTCTCACAAGGTTGCAATTTAAGGCCACTTCTTTTTAATTTATTTCTCAATGATTTGCTTGGTTCATTGACGTGCCATGCACTTGGATACGCTGATGACAATGATATAATATCTGTGAAAATTATATGCCTTTTACTCGTAAAGTACCCCAGTTCTACTTACTTCATAGATAATGGAGTGCTTTTTTTTAAATTGTGTTTACGCATCGGCCTCAAGATTTTGTTATTTGTTGTAGGTTCTTCGGTAAGCCATCATTTTTAAAAACGTTATATTTTAGTTTTGTAGTCAGAAAGTCGAGTATGCTTTACAGGTTTGGTCTCCGCAGTATACTCACTTATTGCTGTCAGTTGAAAAAATTGGGACACTGGGTTTTGTTCAAGATTACTGGGGCGTTTATTACACGCTGCTGTTGCTCATGCTCTTTAGTGAAAAGTGGTTTATAAGAAAGCAGCCTAAAGAATAGATGGATTACCCAGATCTGCTTTTGTCTCTGATAGAATACCGTTTTGCAAATAAATAATCGTTATTATGATTAAATAATAATTATACCTAACATAATTAAAATAATTGACAAATAAATAAATCACCGTTAAAACCACAACTTTATATCGCAGTTGTTACAATGTAATGTTTCGAAAATCTATTTATACCAAATAATTTATAACCGGATTCTTCTGTCAGTTTTTATCAATTTCCATTTTTTGTCTATTAACTTATTTCTGGAAAAAATATAGGTGATCTCGTCGCATTAAAGCAACTAGTGTTTTATTAAATATTATTAAAACTAGACTGGTGCGATTGGATTCGGTACCGACCCAAGTTTTGAGGCTCGATATACGTTTGAATATTAAATCGATTCTGGAAAATAATACTCCAAAAATATAATTACTTTCAAACACTGAAAAAACTTATGTCAAGAGTCATTTAAATGCAATTCAGGACGATTAAAAGATTCGGCTTCATGCGGCATCAATGGCGCGGTAGATAGCACACCTAACTAGCGATTGGAAGGTCGTGAGTTTGAATCTTACCCAAGAGTAATCTTTTATGATTAAATTTCCGTAATTAAATTATTAGTGCCAAGCAGAAAATGATAGTAACGTAATCAATATTTGCGAAGAAACTTTTCATAGTGTTATATGATATTAGGAATTTACACTCTTTTAAATTATATTACTGTGCATATGTAGAATTGCGTCATTGTATAAAATCACCTTTTGGTGGTTTGTAGTTGATACTAATAGGATATTTGCATTACAAAACAAAATACCTACAGAATGCATGAGAAGTTAAAATAAAGAATACATAATTAGAAAAATGATTTTATTCTTCAATAGAGTTTCCATTAACTTCATACACTTGGCACAATGGCTTTGCAATAATTTAATTCCCCAGCGGAGGTGTGTTTCTGGAAGGTATGGTCCCCTCTACGGCTGCTATAGCTTCTTCATTTGACAAAACATGCTTTTCACGGAGGAATTGTTCAAGTTTCGGAACAGATAGAAGTCGCCGCTTGGAGACAAAACTGGCGAATACGGTGGCTGATCAAGTAATTCGTCATTCAATTCATTGAATTTAGATTTTGACAAAACATTTTTGTGGGCAGGTGCGTTGTCTTGGTGAAAAATGATTTATTGTGCTGGAAACCAGTTTTTTCTCACGAAATTTTGCATCCATTTAATCTAAAAGGTATTACAATAATATTTTTTAGTTTAATTGTTTAACTTTTTTCCAGAGAGCCAATGAATAACATCCCTTTAGCATCCTAAAAAACTGATGCCATAGCCTTTTTTGCTGATCTTTCAGGCTTTCTTTTCTTTGGAGCTGAACATCCGGCTCTAGTCCACTGTAAACGTTACTATTTCAAGGTAGGATCATGGTGATCGAAGTCTCATCCATACTTATAAAACAACGCACAGAATCGGGTTGATTCTTCTTAAAACGGTCGAAATGATGCCGAGATTTTTGTTTCAAAGATTTTTTGTTGAATTGTTAACTTGTGCGGTACCAGTGACATTTTCCCAAAATATATGCATCACTATATTGCAAAAATTTATTGTTTGGTTATAAAATGAACATCAGATCAGTAATATTTTTATAATACATTATCTGAATTTATCACGGCCACTTTATCTACTTCACAATTTATAGCCGGACTAAGAAGATATCTTTGCAGGCTCTGCAATAAGGAACCAGAACAGTCAGGCATATTCTAGAAAAGTGTGGGGCACTGAATCACAGAAGGCATCGTATTTTTTTGGCATTCGAATGTGGACACAGATATGCTGAAGGAATAGCCAGTAAAGTAGCTGTAGAGTCTTGTACAGGGCACAAAATGTACTGAAATGGATGTGATAATCATCACAGGTTCAGCACAATAAGCTTTACTGTGGGTCAAACTGGGGACGAAAATCGGACACGTCTGGAATGAAAAAAATATCTACATGATTTCAATACTCCCATCAAGTACATGGGTAGACAATAAAAACCATGTTCACATTGCCCTGCCTATTCTCTATCAGTATGAATTTTCTACAAACTTTGCTACTCTTAAATAAGATATTTGGCACTGGAACAATGCTGAATGTCTTTGAGGTGTACTTACTTTCAATTCAAGTTACTGAAATAAAGTGCACTGACTATAATACATTTAAGAGTTCAATCATCAGTGCTTTTTAAAAACTAGAAATGAGAAGAAATTATACAAATTCATTAAACTCATGCAATTTGTGGCACAGAAATATTTTGTGTTGCTATTGCTATTTTGCAGGTAAATTCTATACGGATTACTTTAGAAAAGACAGTGTTTTCTTGGTAGAATTTGATCAAATTTAAGAATTAATAAATTTGTAGAAGCTTTCGGTTTGAATTCTAATTAGTTTAATGCTTTTTGTATCTAAATAAATCAATATATTTCTATATCAACATAAAACTAAATAGACATGTATTTATAATTATGTAAATTTACGAGATGTCTATTTACATAATTATATGCAAGTCCTCATCTAAAACGATTATGAAATGTGAATTAGTTAATCAAGAAATCTCTTGCCATTAGAGTATGACAAATATGGTGATAATAATAAATTATACATAGATTATTTTACATACAATATCTTGTGATTTATTGTTTGTGGATTATATTATCTATAATAAAGAAAAACCCACGCAAAGTTCAGTTATACCTTTGAGGGATAAGTAAAACCACAATTTAAAATGTTAAAATTTATCATATGGTCATTTATATATATTCGAGGTCAAGGTTCATGATCATGGTAGTATATGTACAAATGCCAATACACAATCTTATGATTATTTATTAATAAATTATCGGTGAGCTATAACGAATTAATAAAAACACGCATATACTTAAAAGCTATCGGTGTCCATAGTATAGTTAAATTTTATTATAATATTATTCCATTTCATTTAACATACGGGAAACCTGTAACGGTAATGTGAAAAATTCATTTTTTTAGTTGGTAATTCAAAAGCGGCCGATAAATATTCCTGTCTATATTTTATCAATACAATCATCATCTTTACTGCTCGTAAGAATGACATATTTTATTAATGTAATAATACATTATTTAATTCGTTTGCGTAATGTGCATGTCTTAAGTGGGGCTTATGCAGAGGTGCCGATTAACTGCTGTTAGGTAGGACGTAAGGAAAAGGCGCTCTATGTGCTAGTACAAATTCCGCCGTTGTAAGGTATTCGTTCAAGTGAAACAACTAGCAGAAACTTTTGTTTTTCTTATTATTTTTTTGCATTAATTTGAATACAAAGAATTAATGAAGAATTTGTTGGGAGTATTTTCTTATAATAAAAATTATTTACTCCTACATTTCACCCTTGAAGTTGGCCTAATTCACAACATTATAACACAGTTTCAGAAACTTTATTTTAAAAACTAATTCCAGACAAACATGCATTGAACCTTTGTTTATTTTTGTTTTGAATTTCAGTTTGATATTTCGTAATTTAAAACTGTACTATTGCTTGAACGAAACATTTCAAAGTCCTTGTGCGGGGTCCCTTAATAAACCTACCTGGGGGTCAGAAGTCGGAAGCATTTCAACATCATAGTGTTATATAAATATCACACTGACTAGGAGTAGATTAGTTTTTGGACATGATTTCAGGAAGATCTTTTAAGTTTGCGAAATGGGGGGGAAAGCAGAAAAAAATAAAATATTACTCTTTTTACAATACATTTACCTGTAACCCTAAAAAATTTTTCAGCTTTTCAGCATGTGTATGGCTTAATCAAAAAATGTGCTATTTTTATCTGAAAACTACGGCAAAACTGCGTCCTTTACTTTTTCATCGGTTGTAAATTTCTTCCTACGCAATTCTTTTTCCATTTTAGGGAACAGGTAAAAATTGCTATTGGAGCCAGGTCTGGACTATAAAAACTTTTTTTTAATGTGGACGCCCACATCCAACTCCATGTAGGGCAGCCAGAGCAACACCACTCTTGTGCACTGACATGTATCCTTGCAGGGTTATCCAGATGCTTGGTTGCAATATTTACACATGTACCTACTGCAGCTTGTCGCACAAATCGAGATGTTGTCGTTTATTCCATACTAAAACCATATGTCTGCACTCTGCCTAACAGCTTGGCCACTTTGTTCTTAAGAACACGTTTCTTAATTTATTCCTTATAGAGAGGTTCATTTGCTGGTTACACATGGTATGCCTAGGTTGTTACTTGCAATATTTGCTTTTCTTTTAAAAGGTAACAAATGATTCCCTTTCAACGGATTTCCTTAAACCAAGGATTTTCCTTAAAACAAGGATCTTCCTTAAAAGCCTAAAAATCAAATGTACAATTAGCATGTGTTTCTTTTGAGGTTACAAATACCCGCTTGTAAAATTAGAAACAATTATCAAAAGGTGCATTACTTATTATCATTACTAAGCATGATGACTTGAGATTTTAATTAAATGGTATTAACAATTGAGCTTACCCTAGAGTCTTATGAGGCTTCGCAATTAAAAAGAAGCTAAAATGCTCTGCCTCTGTGAGTACACATGCTACTTGTCACACCGGCAACAATGATTGTTACTGAACCATAACAGGTATTTCTAACTCTTACAACTAAAAATCAAGAAGTCATCGAGAAGAAATCGTATTTTTATATGAAAAATTACACATTATATTTAAATTGTATTGCAAATTTTAACAGAAAAGTAAAATTCTTGTAATACTTCTCGATTATGAATATTAAATACTCCATATTTTGTTTTAGATTATTAGTTTTCTCTTGTTCGTCGTACTACCATCACCCAGACGTTCTAAATACAACGACAAATGCACGTGATCACTATTAAGATGTTTACACATACTTTACTTGTATATGTAAAAATATGCAACACTCCGTTTTGTAATGAAAGCTGTGGTATACAAATAAGTAAAATATCTAGAAGATTTGTTGAAATCAGTGCATAAATGAAATAGTACAAATACTCAAAACTCACATGACACTGGTTAAAATGCGCCGTACACTATTATAACAATAGGTCGGATGCCATTCATTCATGGTGTATTGGAATTTTATACGTGACAAAATCTCATTGTCACATCATACAGGCAATTTTCTATAAAATTCCGTTGTTATGTTCGGATGGAAGCTTTTCATTATTGATTTAAACTCATAAATAGCTAGGAAAAATTATGGTTGTTATGTGAACATTTAACATTAGTTACTTTTACGCTGAATCGTTGACTATAAATTAGTTTCTACAAATATCTATTATTATTAATGGCCTATAAAATACAATCCTGATATACAAAAGAGAATTAAATAATTTGTATCTATTTGTAAAATATGATTTTTAAATTTCGTCAAGGATAACAATTTCCATATATTACAGTATTATTTAAATGTAATTACATTACTCATACGTAATATTAACAAATACATATCCGTTGGTCACTGTTATATCATTCACGAAGTAATTGAAGAGATTAATAATTAATTCCATATTTTAAACAAACAGGTTGCCACTGTTTCTAGCTAATCATCTATTACTACTTGGTTTACGGTCAATATTTAAAAAAACGAGCAGATAAAAAACGTATTAGGTAGGCACTATGCCCATGGGTGTTGTAAAAAAGATAATAGCGAAAAATATAATAAATGAAATTTATGCAATACATAAAAGATATATTTGTCACTGTATATCCAATTGACAACTGGTTTCGGTAGTTTTTTACTGCTTGTCAGGGCTTACGGTACACAATAGCAATTCTATACTGTCCATACACAGGATGATCCGTTGTGAATGCAGAATGTGCTTTTATGAATAAAGAGCTTTTTTCCTATGATATCCACTCTTTAAGAGCTTTTTTGAATTTATTTTGATTTATACACAGTATTTCAATTGGTGGCTGATAGGAGTTATAGTTTTATAAATGAAATACGTTATATAACTTTAAATTTTTGAATTCCCAGTATAATTCTTAGTCAGAAACTAATAGGATAGTCTAGGCATAAAATTAATACCGTAAAACGAGGATACTTCGATAGGTTTTTGGCATATTTGTTGCTCTGCAAAGGAAACTATTCGGTTGAGAATCTTGGGTCATATACCATCGTAAAAATTGACGCCTTTGTTCTTTTTACTGACAAAAATATTTTCCCCATCGCCTTCACCCTTTTGTTTTTGTTTCTTTTTTATGTCGAAGTTTCCCGGAGTTGGGGGTAATTTCGATACCACGCATAATTAAGCATAAAGTCGAAGTTAAGCTTCTTCAGGTTAACTTCAACACCAAAGAACGTCAAAATTATTATAAATAAACAATCCGAAGAAATAGCCAACAGTCTTAGAGGCCAAAATTAAACGAAGGGAACACTAAGGGCAATATTTGCATAAACTCATTTATTTTGAACAACTTTGGTAATGCACATTTGGCATATAAATCTAAACTGAAAGAATTTTTTTTTAACTAAACAAAAACTCTTAAACAAAGTAACAAAAGTAGAAAATGTTCAAAACATGCTAAGAACATAGGAACAAGTTAGTAACACGTTTTTAACCGGCATAGAAACATGAGGCACATTCGTATCTCGCTTGATTGGAACCCCCATTGCAATACCTATACACAACCCCACTTTTTACAAGTCGCGCACTAGATCACACAGCTTTTTGGTACACGTAATCGGAGAACTCTATGAAACAAATGGATTAACAATTGCCTGCAGGATCTTCGTATTGAGGATTTTTGGAGCCAATACTGCAAATGCCTCTCCTCTTTTTAGTGATGCTACCTGTTCATTAGAATATACTCTAGACTCTTTTAGAAAACCTAGTAAACTGGAATTTAGCACCCTCTCGGAACTCGATTCTTTGCCAGGACCTAACCCAATACTCTTTCTGAATCAAGAGGGCTTAGCCCTGTTGCCCTAAATGTTTGTGTTAGCGTTGTCTGTTATATGAGACCACAATCGATCCAACAAGTTTGGGAACTGCTCTTTTCGGATGCTTCCTTTTCGACGATACTCCGTTCTCCATGAATTTAGGACTTCTTGCCATTTTTGCTTTATGGAAGCAAAAAAACTCACATCAAAAAGTTGCATCAGATGTGTTGAATTTGCTGGTAAGGGAATATATATATTGTTCGCTATTGCTGCATTGACGGCACGAGAGTAAAAGTGTGATGCAAGGTTATCTCCAGTCACAACCTTTGTTTGTTTTGGGCGCTATTAGCGTTTATGTGAGGAATCAAAATATCGAAAAACCATTTTTCAAATGTTGTCATATCAAACCATCCACTTTGCGTGATTTCATAAACTGTGCCTGCCGTCCAACTTTGGTATAAATGTTGGGACTTGTAGACCACCATGGGTGGAAGCAGGATGCCCTTAGTTGTTTCACAAATCATTATACTTTCCAATGTCCTTGAGTGCTCTTGAACTCGCTCGACTCTCTTAGTTCTTCTGGGCACCAATACTTCTTTTCAAGAAAGAAGGTATTAAAAGGTCAAAAATTCCCACAGATTCTTTATTTTTAGATGGTGTTTGGACCTTTTAATACCTTCTTTCTTGAATTATCCACCCACACATGGCCTATCATACCAATTTAATACTTCTTTTGTTTTCCAAGATGTCTTTAAGTTTGTCAAAAAATTCTTTCAATAATATTGCAAGGCAAACGGGTTATCTGATTGTTTCTTGCAGCAAATTGGTTTATAAAATCCAAACCTGGTTCGTTGTTCTTCTATCTCGGAACGTCCTTGTCTTGCTTCATCACAAATTTTTCCACAACTTGATTATCGTAGTGTGTCATGGAGAAGCCCCAATCGCTTACTGCACCAAGAGTTTTTGCTATTAGCTGTTCTTCCTCGACAGTTAGCACACATGGACGATCCGGTTTTGAAGGATGAGTTTCACGAATTTTATCGATCAAAGTTGTTCTTGGAGCCTTAAACTTTTGACTTGCTTGAATTTGGACATGCCGTTCTTTACAGCTTCAATGACTTTCTCCATGTTCTCCTTTTCGTAGTTGAGTTAAGGTCTATCTCACACCTTTTTGATGTAGGTGCGTGGCATCTTAAGAAAAAAATTACATGAAACAAGGAGAAAAACTAATATAAACCAAAAAAAAATTAAAACAATTAAAAAAAAATAGTAATAATGATAATAATGAAAAAATATAAAATATAGAAAACTAATGTACAGATAATAAAATATCAATGAATAATCGAAAAAGCACAAAACATGCATCATAATATGCATGTCGAAGTAACCCCGTTTTACGGTTGTTTTCTACTTTCTCTAAAAAAATAATTGTTTTAAAAAAAATATATTTCTCGAAAACTGCGTATTAAATTGTCACCACCATTCTTAGTATTGTAATTTATCATAAAGGTACCTAATGAAAGAATAATTGATTTTTTTCTAATAGAACGTGTACAAAACTGGATTAAATTTGTATGACATATTTTTATCAAATAGATATATTTAAATTTATTCATTTTTGAATTACTTATTAAATATATTATCAAATTTCTGAAATATCGTGACAATTGAATGAATGATAAATTAGTCATTTCCTTAGTTGAAAAGCGTATTTTGTGAATGTTCTTCTTCTTTAAATAATTTAGTTAGAAGTTATTTTATAATGATTTTTTAAAGAGAAGAGCTCACAGATGTGATTTGTGTACTGGGGAATTACTAAAGAAATTATTTACTGGCGTAGAGAGTTTACCACAGCGTTGACCTAAAAGAATATGCCCAGGGCAGATGTATTTAGAAGGGTAATTAATTTTTTTTTGCTATCCAAAATCACGCAGAAGTAAGATTGTGATAATTGATAAAAACATGCTTAGACTTAATAAAATTGGCTATTCCTTCGATATTAATAGTATAGACAGTCTTTATTTCAGATTACCAAAAAGTTCTATTTTTTTTTTTTGAATTCATTGTGAAAAGTTTGTATTGCTGGATTGGGTATTTGCGTCAATTTTTAATTCTAAATTTCATGTATGTGAAACTAAAAGCTTTAAAATAGGTTCAACGCACTACTCTTTTGACGATGCGATTAATCAACAACGTAATGCAAATTATAATATTTATGTAGTCTCAAGGTGACAAATCACTGATGTTAAAAATATGTAAATGTTTCTATATATCCTAGACTAAGAGTATTTAACTTGACTGCCTCCTTCTCTGCAAATGATCAACAAGTCGATAATGCTGCTGTTCTACTTAAGTGTATTGTTTGCTTTAGCCCTCTGATTCTTGATCATCGGTATATTTTATAGCCTTGCATTCTCGAAAAACTGAGAACTTTATGATTCTGTTCCTGGGAATGTATCTAGAAATATTAAATATGAAAGTTTATTGAAAAAATATAGAATTCAGTCTATCTTCGTTACCTAACCTTCTTATTTAATGATCATGTTGAAATAATTAAAATATTTAATAATATCTCTCTTCCATTTTGCTTTTATCAGTTCAGAGTTAAAATACGCATCTCTAAGGTTATACTCATATTAATCAACATGACTTTCATATATTAAATGTATTAACTGTCGTTTTTTAATTTTCCTGGTAAAACAACAGAATCTATGGCTATGATAAATCATTTAATATAGTACTCTAGCTTTATCACATGCATGTGTTAGCTAATTGCAGACACGCTCACAAGTGCAAACTTTCATACAAACTCATAAATAATAAGATCGACTCCGCTTATCTAGTTTTGAAATTAGATTTAATGTTCAGCATTTCTGCCAGATATATTTCATTTAGTGACACCAGAGCTAATCTTTTAATTAGATCATCACTCTACCTTAGGAGAAAATGTATATAGGCATATTTATAGGAGCACTGTGCGATCAAGTATTATGGATTTAATAAGTTAATAAATGAGTTAATTTAAAAATATTATTACTAATTTTAACTTTAAGAGCTTTATTACTTCTTTTCAATGGTTAATATTTATGTAACATTTACTTTTCTCTGTTGTTTATATTATAGACAATACTATAATAAAACCGTTACATTTTGTCTTACGTTTACCTATTTTGAATTTGTTTGAGTCTTTCATTTCAAATACAATCAATTTCATGAATTCCTTATATACGAGATGTACACAAATATTTACATGAAACATACATTCATTACGACTATTCTGCAATGATAATTTCTTTCTAAGAAGCTAAATTATGTTTTTCAATTTTTGTTACGTATTTGCATAATTGTGGAGACCATATGTAATAGAATGAATTATAATAATCCTTTGAATTCACGCATCCCGTCTTACTGAACATTTTAAGCAAGTAGCGACAACATCATTGTTGCTGAGTAACTAGCATTGCTTAAGACAGAACCACAAGCTTAGTACTTTTTGGTCATCATATCGCAAAATCAAATTGGATATAATAAATGATGTATGCATTCTAGGGAAAATTGGTATAAGTTAAAAGAATTTCTAACCCTGTCTCAGAATAAGACGGAGTGATTCCAATATCACCCCCAAAACACGGAACACACAACTTAAAATGTAGTAGACAATTTGATATGACATCATGACAATTGAGGTTGGAAGAACTGTATTATTTTTAACTAAGGATTTAGCTGTTTTGTGCTTCATTTACTACTTTGGTTAAAATGGATGGATGTGTAGCTTTTCATTCTACCAATCGAAGCGGCAATAAGAGTGCAAGGCAATTGGCAACAAGAAGAGTAAAGTTATAAACACAAGTATGACATATCCGAAATATAACATGTTTATGAACATGTGGTAATATAATTAGTATTTAATTAACACTTTCTTGAAATTAATGAGTTTCAAGAATCTGTGTAGAACTGCTCAGTTCATTTTTGGTGTGGACTCATCTGTAGTTATTTTTGCAATGATATTAAGTGTAAGACGTTCTATTTTAAAAAACGAAACTGTACACTGCCGTACAGTAGTTTTGACAGATTCATTAAATTTAAAGTTAGCACTCATGTTCAGGTTGTAAATAAAAGTACGGATTTTATTTAACAACACATTAAAGTATAATAAACCAAAGTCAAAATATAAGGTTATAGCTTGGTTATAAACATAAAATGACGTTTTGGCGAACATATTTTCCCATGTTAAACTTGCCTAACCAAGAACCAATGAGATACCTTAAAAATATACACCATATTGGCGCGATATTTGAATCACTCCTTCTTATTCTGAGACAAGGTATAGAAATATAACGTTTAGTTTATTTCTTGTTTCTATTCCAAAATTCTACATTCAATCAATCAATCGAATTAATTTTACTGATATTGCCATTATTTAATTGCTTAATTTTATCTGACATAACACATTTTCGAATCGGTTTGGTCAACACAACACGTTCTTGTTAATATTGTGGCATCAACTTATTACTCATTTCTTTGGCTTATTCGGCCAAATCAGATAAATTTTCTTTCGCTGTTCCCTGTTTCACAATTGATTACACCCCTACACCCTTGACTACTTTTATCGATATACGGAACGGTTGCCTAATAAATTGCCCACAAGCTGATTCAACCAGTATAATCAAAGTAATGTATGTATCAAATATAAACAAAAAAAAATTAATTGAAATAACATATTTGTGTAAGGTAAATTATTAGAATGAAATAAATAAATAAACTTGATAATTATTCAAATATATGCATAATTATAATGGAAATTAATTAAATTTAGACTCACTAAACAGTATTGTAATCTTCAGACTTTTTTGTTCACAGAATACAAAGTTGGTGGGATATTCCCCTAACTTTCACGCAAAAAAATGCGCCGCGTGTCTCTCTAAATTAATCAGTTTTGCTTATATTGATATTATTTAATTGTTTAATATTCTCTGACATGACACATTTCCGAATCTGTTTCATCAACACAACACGTTTTATTTATTTCTACGTAGATATTTATTTACATATTTTTTATTGCCTTCAGATATACATAAATAAGAGGATGTGGTGAACCACAGTATGCATTAAATTTTGAATTCATCACTTCACAAGATATATGGTTTTGGAGACACAGCCTGTATTTACAACAGATATAGAAGGCGGATTCTTCAGCGATGTAAGTTCCATTTAAATAAACGTAAAATTTTGTTACCCGGAGGTTTTTTAATTGTTCTTCTCAGAGGCAAACGTAAAAAGCAATTTTCCACTTCTTCAGCTTTTCAAAAAGTTATTCGGACAAATTTCGATAGATGAATCTCAGTACCATCTTAAGAATCTAAACATAGCTTTTGGTAAAGGAAAAAGGAAATTTTGTCATAGTTGACTGCAGTAAGATTTCGAGAAAGATCAATTGATCGTGCCCTCTAACCTAGAATAATACTATAGATTCATGAAAGGTGTGGTTAAACAAAAAAAAACCCAAGTGGATTTTCATTGTATGTTAATATTGTGGCAGTAACCTATTAAACAATTTCATGACTTATTAGGCCAAATCAGATCAATTTTCCTTCATTATTTCCTGTTTCCCAATTGATTACGCCCCTACACCCTTGAATAATTTTATCGATGTATGAAAGGTTTGCCTAATAAATTACCCATAAGATGATTCACGCAGTACAATATCAAAGTATGTATCAACTATAAACAAAAAAGTTAATTGAAATTACATATTTGTGTAAGGTAAATTATTGGATTGAAATAAATAAATTTGAATTATTCTAACCTATTCTCCTCATACATTGCATTCAATCCTCCCATATTCAATTCCCTACAATAGTTATATACAGTGTGCACGCGATCCACCTGCGAATGAATATACTAGACAAGCTGGTCGACTATAAGTGGGATAATAAGGGGGTAGCCTCTGTTACTAACATTAGAGCTACTTTAAAGTCGACACCGCAAAAAGCGTTACTGCGTTAGTCCGTGAAAATTGCTACTGTTACTGTTCATAACAAATTCTTTAACCAAGAATAAAGTCATTTACTGCTGTACGTAGATAATTTATAAGTAGAGACTTGATGAAGCATCAAATAATCGCACTAATTAATTTTAGTAACGGATTTCATCACAGCTTCCCAAATTGTATGAGTAAATAAAAGAAATGATCGTCAATTTTAAAAACTTAAAAACAACAATTTTTTTCTTAAAATATCAAAGATAAGAAATATAGCTGATATAAAAACGAAAACATAACAAAAGCAAAACTCTTATTAAGACAAAAAGTAAATAATTCCGTAGTATTATAAAATAGAAAAGGAATCAAACTAAAACTAAAAAAGTAAACAATAAATTTATAGTAAGTAAGTACAAACACAAAATTTAATTGGAAGTTAAAAATTGAATTATTAAAGAAAAATGAATTTCTACAAGTATGTAATTATTTATTAAATGCTCAAATAAGCCTCCTTCTTGAGCTGGGCAGTAACCCAGCTAATTATAAAAATTTCAACGAACATTTGTTAATATTTCCGAGGTAATAATATTCGAAAATACAATAATTTTGGCGTGTAATTGTTCTAAATTACATGGACAAACGCGATTTAAAAATGTGTTAGTCGACTAGCGATCGAGCGTGACCAAAATTCAAGTGAAATGCGCAAGTACAGCTGCTATCCTTGTTGCACTGATTAAACGAGAGTCAGTCTAGCCTCAGCGTAAATGTACTCGAATCCCCTCTTTTCCAACACTACACTCGACCAAAAAGCAGTTTGTATATTGCTTTCTCGTACTAACTCATACAAACTCTTGGTGTCGTCGTTTTATCGCACAGTAAATGCATCCGCAACTTGCAGACAAGCAATTGGTATATACATAATTATAATAAAAATT
Source organism: Amphimallon solstitiale (assembly GCA_963170755.1). NCBI lineage: Eukaryota > Metazoa > Arthropoda > Insecta > Coleoptera > Scarabaeidae > Amphimallon > Amphimallon solstitiale. Next base: position 191,524,034 of record OY720675.1, read on the forward strand.
AATCTTCGTCCTTTTTGTTCATATAAAACAAGGTAAGAGGGGTATTCCTCTGTATTTCACGCAAGAAAAATCCGTCGAACGTCCCTCTGAATCGGCATATATAGGTGAGATTTATCATTTCATACGCTGAAGACATACATGGTATAGATTAATTAACATAATAAACAAAGGCGTATACTGCCTATCTACGAGAACAACAAATATGCTGGTCTAAAAATATGCCAAGTATTCAGTACGATACTAGTACTATTTATCCTTAACAAATTCTTTATAATTTTATTTACTTATAACAGTCTTACGGTAAATTGCTACGATTAAGACAGAGTCATAGCAATATGTTCATGTTTCACATATCAAATTTTCCGTGGCCTAATAAAAGCCACACTGTATCTCAATGAAACGCTGTGTATCTCATTTGAAAGTTAGTTATTCAGACCACGTTTGTCACCAACTATATTCAACAAAAATCTAAGTAGAGTCTACTGTGACATGTAATTAGACCTGACATCGAACAGAATACTGTGAAGTTTGCCAATTAGCTTCCCGAAGAAGATTGTGAATATCATGCCAGCGCTAATTGCTATGCGCTTACTAAAATTAGGGTTACATATTTCCGCAAATCACAAACTTCTTAAAACAAAAACATTAGTTGTTTTGTGGTATCTTTCTTTTTTATTAACAATCGTGCTAAAGCGTACATGCCTACATTTGGGATATCGTTTGTATAGAAAACCCTCAATCTCCTTTCAATTACAGTAACTGAAATTTTCATTATTCAAGTAATATAGTTTTAGAGCGTTCCTCTGTGGTTACATTTGAAAACTCACATTGCATCAACATCGACAAATAAAAGACATTTAAAATTCTCCAAAAAACCAACATCGAATGGAATAAATAAAACCCAAAAAAGAAAATTAGTCAAAAAATGTACTTAGATTTTAAGTTATACTTTAAACTTAAGTCAGTAATATTTGATAATCATAGTTACTTAAATGAACATTAGAAATAATAATTCTACAAAAAATTGCATATTTATTATAAACAGTACGATATTAGTCGCAAATATTTGTTTCCCTAGTATTGTATAAAGCTTCTCATTTATATATCAGAATATTTAATATTATAGTACGTATTTGTGCTGTTCTAATCTATATAATTAATTAAACATTCTATTTTTAATGACAGTAGGAAATGTAAATGTTTCCTAAAGAAAGTTTCATTTAAATTTAGAGTTTCGTCGAGCTGCGTTTAATTTCCTTAATGCTTTTTCTTGTAAAGGAAAGATACTTATGTTGCTTAACCCATTCCGTTCGGCCTAATGCACTTACTTTAATCATCATAACACTACAAAAATCTAAAGCACGAACACTGTAAAATCGATATAAGCTCTCAATGTTCTCGATTCTTAGGTAAAGGAATTTTATTCATAATAATCCCGTAGGGTAACCTAAAGGGATCCATATTTGAAGGATTTGAGTCATATTTTGCCATGGTTTAGAAAGCAGTGATTTAATTGAATTATTTATTTAATAATAAGTGTATTTCAGTTATACAATATATTTAAGTTTGTCTGTGTAAAGTTTAAGATTTCATATGCCTTAGTAGTTAAATATTGGGCTCTTTAATTTTTTCAAGGACGATGTCAATGATCCCAGTATAACCTAAATGATATGCCCACATGACTAAGAAAATTTTGTCATTAAAAAGTTTTCTATAAAAGTGAAAGTATTGTGACAGGAAGAGGTGTGTAATATTAATAAAATGTATATGTGTATATCGCAGTTGCAATGTTAGGAATGTTGGATATTTAAAATTTTTTTAGAGCATTATGTTTCAAAAAGCTGAAGTATTTGCGTCCTAGAACTTAAATGAATATTTATTTAGGTAGGTTATAAGTTTAGTTTTATTTATATTTTTCACTAAGTCAAAAATAATTTGCAAGTTGTTCTTTTCGTTGGCGTGTTTCTTTTACTTTCTTATACGTAGTATAAGGAAGTATTGTGATGATGAAAATTTTCGACCTCGAGATTTTTGCAGATGTCCACGTTTTGATGTCCCCTGATACCGAAAAAGTGGTTTTTAAAAAATGTCTCTGTGTCTCTGTGTGTGCATGTCTGTGTGTGTGTCTCTGTGTCTGTGTCTGTGTGTGTGTGACCACGATAGCGGTCAAACCGCTATAGGTATCAATTCCAAATTTTATATTTACAAATATAATCTCCCTCTTGAGATCTGATTAGATTTTCAGTAAAATCGGCAGACCGGAAGTAGTAGTTTACTTCAGTGAAAAAATCAAATTTCGCCAATTATTCGTTAACTACTAAGTTTAAACAAATTTATAAAGAATTCATATATACTTAAAATTAAGTTTGAGACAAATTGTCTTAAAAAAGTTTTTCGAAATTCCAACCGGAAGTAGGTCTTTTACTCTTATCGAAAATCAGTTTTTTGCGAATATCTCGCAAGTCATGCTTTTTAGAGAAGTATGTTTCGAGTATAAAAGTATTTAGAACATAATTTTCAATATCTTTTGTATAAAAAAAATTTCAAAATTCAGACCGGAAGTACCACTTTTACTCTTATCGAATAGCGATTTTTGCAAATATGTCGTAAATTATGCATTCTATATATATTTATCAAGAGTACAAAAGTATTTAGAACTGGATTTTCAATATTTTTTGTATATATGAAATTTCAAAATTCGGAGCGGAAGTACCACTTTTACTCTTATCGAATAGCGATTTTTTGCAAATATGTCGTAAATTATGCATTCTATATATATTTATCTAGAGTACAAAAGTATTTAGAACTGGATTTTCAATATTTTTTGTATATATGAAATTTCAAAATTCGGACCGGAAGTAGCACTTTTACTCTTAGCGAGTAGCACTTTTTTGATAATATCTTGCAAGTATGCATTCTATAGCGATTTATTAAGAGAATGAAAGTACTTAGAATAGGATTTTGAGTAAGTTTTGTATACAAAAAATCTTAAAATTGTATAGTTTCAAACGCTCATACGTATAAGAAAGTCGTGTGGTGGCCACACCTCATTTTTTTCGAATGTCTTGCAAATTATGCATTCTATGGCGATTTATTAAGAGAATGAAAGTATTTAGAATAGGATTTTGAATAATTTTTGTATAAAAAAATTCTTAAAATTGTATAGTTTGAAACGCTCATACGTATAAGAAAGTCGTGTGGTGGCTACACCTCATTTTTTTAATTTGGCTTTATACAGTAGACTTTGTTTATAACCCATGATGTGTATTATTATTATTATTATTATTATTAGGTACATTTTGCCACATTACTTAAAAACATATATTCAATTCCGATAATGATAATAGTATGCAAACATTGAAATTAATATATCTATATATGAACATCTATACGTAATAAATTGTCTAATTTATTTTTTAAATAATTATTAGAAAAATGTCGTAATTATTTTTTATATTTTTGTAATATAAAAATTGTAATGTCGATAATATTTTACTCAAATGAATATATATATGCAAATACACAATGTGCTGTACCGATTTCGATATATGTGACTGCTTTCAATTTGCGGAATAAAATATCAATTTGTTATAAATTTCAATAGATAAATCATCTAAATTCATTATAATACATGCATATTACGGAAAAAGTGACACTTGGAAAGTCATTATAAATACATTTTTCCAAACTGTGAAAAAAGATTATTTTTCATTAAAATTGTAATTGTATTGTTGTATTATTTTTATATTATTATTATAACAGAAAGTGTTGGAACTTTAAATTACTACAAAGTTATAAGAATTACATTTAGAAATGAATTACACGTTTTTATTTAGAATAGTAGAATGTTCATTAGTGGTATTGTTACGTTAATTTTGAAAAGTTCTGTATATTCCGGAATTTTGTTCTTTTATTTATTTTGGTAAGATTATTGTTATGTTTTCTGTTATTTTGACGTTAGCAATTTTCGCTTTGAATTATTTTTGTCCATAACGTTATCATATTTAGTAGTAATGCATTTCAGTATTTCTAGTTTAAATATGAATTAATTTAAATTCTAAGTTATTGGGTTGTTCCGCCATCTTATGGCAAGCTCGGTCGTAGAATAGACATATAAGATATACAATAGATCTCTACTTCGCGGGTCTGTTACAGCAAGTCATAGTCAACTCAGGTATATGCAACTGTTACATATACAACCTTAATTACGCTAATCTGGTGACTTCGAATTTAAATAGTAATTAAGTATTTTTTACTTTTGTTTTGCCTATAATTTTTCCTTCCTTCCTTAGTATCTAGTAGGCTTCCGTTTTGGTTTACAAGTATCGACAAGTACATGTTGGTACCATTGCAATTTATAGTTCTGGTTTTGGCCGTCGAATATGTTATCGTAGTAATTAGATGTCTTCTCGTCCATTTTGCATCTTATCGTTGATTTATTTAGAAGCAGATTGATTTACGATCGATATTCATTGCAAATTATTAGTGAATTAATACCGATATCGTCCCCTAGAAATTACGTTTGTTAGCGGATTAATGTTGCAGTGATTATTTTATAACTTCTTTGAATATTTTGCTTTTTTCGACATTCTGTCGGTTGAATTGATGCGATCGATTAAACTCATATCTGGTGAGTACTTTTTCTTAGTTTTCCGTTGTGTAGAATTGTTTTTAATATATGTCGTTTTCCCTTGTTTTATAGCTTCTTATTTTGTGCGGAATTTCTCACATATATCGTCATAAGTGAAAATTAAATGCACATGGTGACCGCCATTTTGAATTTTAGTATTCGGAAGTAGAAAATAATTTATCTACCAAATCCGTAGTGCTAAGGACATTGGCTGTTCTTACACTAAGTTTATTTTTCTTCGGAGCCCGACTAGAACAGATATTTCCTTTCGTATGTGTCAGGCTACGCCCTCTTTGTAAGATAAATGTTTTTCATTTTATCCTAATTAAGTGAGTTAATCTGTAAGTTACCGTTATCCTAATTTGTTGTTTAATTTTTAAATTAAATATTTCTATATCATAAGGTTCTTCCGCTCTGAAACTTCATATATTTACCCTTAGCCAAACTTTGAGATCGGAGGTTGAGGCTGTGCCTTTATTTTTATGTGAGATTTGCGTTGATTAGAGCCAAAAAGCGATAATTAAGTTTTCATTTGAACATTTTAAATCTATTGCCAGATATTAACCAGTGTGGCATAGAATAATTTCAGTTTACGAGGGTTAACGTACCAGTTGTCATTTAATTGTTATTTCAAATTAAATTTTGGAGGCCTTAAGCCGAATTTTTATTATATTGTCTTTTTTTAACCATTTGTTATAATTTTATTTTATTCTTAAGTACATTAATATTTATACACAGTCTGTCCACATATTGACACATTTTTAAAATTCTTTGTAACGCTGAGATCTCGTGCTAACGTTAAATATTAAATTTGAAACTAATATTGATATCACATGTGCGATATACAGGTGTCCAGAAATAGGGTACCTCTGTCACTGTAGTTGACATTGTCATATATTTGTATTTTTGGTGTATAACGAATTAATATCCCTCGTAACTTTCGTAAATATTTGTTTTTCTTTTTCTATTTTATATTTAACCTTGTATTTTAAACAACTCACTGCATAAATTAAATTGTTTGTTGTTGGGAATTTGTGGTTTTGCCTTATCTTATGCTACCTTGAATATTTACACTGATTTTTCTCCCCGATCAAAGATCATTTTGGGGTAGGGACTATTGCACATAGGGAAATGGCGTCCGTATATTCATCCATCTGAGATTCTGTGTAAATCCACGACCCACAAACGATTGAGTTGGAGGCAGTTCCTTACACCATATTTATCAACTGTACGCAAGGGTAGTGACAGGTAAGGCATCCTTGAAGGTGCAAGCATGAACATTGCGAAACTTTGGTGATTTAATAAGCGGCGATACAATCATTTTAGTTTGGCCAATACTTTTTGCTACGGGGGCTTACGCAGAGGTGCCGACTAACTGCCGTGAGGTAGGACGTAAGGGGGTGGCGTCATATGCGTTAATCTAAATTCCGCCTATGTTAGGTATTCATTAAAATAAACCAAACAGCAGAAATTCTTGCTTTTCTTATTATGTTTTTTGAATACAAAGGATTAATTAAGGCTTCGTTGGGAATACTTTCTTATAATTCAAATTATTTACTCCTACATTTCATTCTGAAACTTGTCAAAATTTACAACATCATAATACAGTTTCAGAAACTTTATTTTAAAAACTAATTTCAGTCGAACATGCATTGAGCCTTTGTTTATGTGTGTTTTAAATTTCGTTTTGATGATTCGTTAATAAAAGCGGTACTATTGTTTTAACAAAACCTTGTAAACTCCAGATTTACATTAGCGTATATGGGGCTACCCCCTTACGTCCTACCTCACGGCAGTTAGTCGGCACCTTTGCGTAAGCCCCCTTAATAATTTTTACTACAATAATAACGCGTGACAAAATTCTACTAAAGTTAATATATCGATAATTCCGGAAGGTCAATGTTATTTGCTCTCACTGTGTATTAATTAATTATTGTTGTTTTATAAGCAATTTATTCATAAAACGATATCAAAGGGAAAAGAGGAATCATAAAAGCAAAATATAATTAAAAATTATTTAATTGGTTCAGGTAATTTTTTGTAAATGTGTTAATTTAATTAAGGTTTATTTGCAGAACGGCAGGTAGGGTCGATGAATATTTGTTAGATCTACTTACGAAACCTGTTATAACATTTTTGGTCATATTAATTACTCCTATGAGAGAAACAAATTTTTGTTTAAATTTAAAAAAAAAACTTCTTTTTATATTATTCAGAGAAGTATTTCCGTTAGGAAAAATTATCGAAATTAATATAAACAATTTATTAGACTCTTTTTTTAATATTTTCTCTATGTACATAAAAAAAGAAGCCATGTTAAATTAGACTAGTACTAAAGTGATACCTTTCATTCTAAAGTTAAAAGCAACACTAATGAAGCTACATTTGTAAGAGATTTTAACAAACTGAATTATTAATACCCGGAACCTTATATTCCATATCACGCTTATATGTATATACATAATATACATTTATAGCAGAGGTAGACTACGACAATCGGATGTACCCTAACCGTTTAGTGTTAACTAATTGACTAAAATACTAAAGCAGCATTTATGTATAAATAAAACTAAACGTAAATGAAAATGGATATTATAAAATGAAAAAACACCAAATTAACAAAATAGTATAAGAAATATAAAGTAATTATTCTTCTGAAGAATATACAATATTTCCTGCTTAATGTGCTTTCCTGGAGGTTCGCTAAGAACTAAAAGAAATTGAAAATTCTACAAATTAAACTATATCTTGACAAACGTAATTTCAGATGTCCTATATACATCAAACAAGAAGCCGGAACAGGTATCTAACTTTCGATTTAAATCATTTAAAGCGTTTCGGAAACTGTTTTGGCGGTATCATCAAACAATCATCTTCTTAAAGCTAATATTTGCAAATTGCAAAGTCACGTTCTTCTGATATGCATGCACGCATACTGCATCACTAAAGTATATATACAGCGCGTTTTTTTTAACTGTTGCCATAGGGAATTGCATGGTAAAAATTCAACCTTTTGTTCTGATGAAAATATTTAAACAATTTTTGGAACAAAGCTAGAAGATTCTTTAAACTATCGGATAGATTACAATTCAATATTCAAAACTGTCGAAAAAGTTTAGAAAAAATATTTTTGTGAAAGCATTTTCTTGTCACTATCATTTCTAGCAGGCTTTGTTTTAAAAAATAAATAGCGGAAGCTCCTCAAGGCTATGACTAAATTAGCTTTTGGAAGACAGAACATGTAAAAATGTATTTATAAAAAAAACAAAACCTAGAAACCATTAAAGCTCAAATAACTCAACAAATTAACAACCATTATCATTAATTATCAAAGGAATGGTTCAAAGTGGTTTCCTTCGACTGCTAGACAATGTCCCAAGCGCTCTTGAAAATTTCTTCGAGAATTTTCTAAAGTTCGCACTGTAATGGAATTACAAGCTTCAGTTATTCTTGCCCTTACTTCCTCCACAGTTTCTGGTTGTCCTCTTATGAGGTCTTAAACTTGTGTTCCTAAATGCCCCCATAAGAAAAGATTGAGTGGTGTTAGGTCAGGACCAACTATCAGGAAATGTTTCGTTTAAAAACTCTCTGTTGATGGCAGCAAAATGGGCTGGTGCTCCATCCTGTTGAAATATTATTGCTCCGTTGCATCTCAAAGCATCCACCTGCGGGCCTACCTCCATTTGAAGTAGATCTAAGTATTTATGCTGGTTCAAATTTCCGTCAATAAAAAATGGGCCTACTAAGTGATTCTCTAAAATTCCAACCCACACGTTACCTTTATCACGATATTGCGTATGTGCTTCTTGTGTTCTGTAGGGATTTTCTCTTGCCCAAACCTGTTGTTTTGTTTGTTAACTTTGGCATTTAATGTGAACGAACTCTCATCAGAAAATAGAATGTTATTTAAAATATTTCGATTTCCATTAATTTTTTCCATCCAGAATTCACAAAATTCCATTCTTGGAAAGTAATCACGGGGCAATAGTTCTGCACATTTTTAATTTTGTACGACTTGAACTTTTCCATTTTCAAGGCTTTAAAGCAGCTGCTTCTTGATGCGTGAAATTCTTCTGCCAGAGAAGTAATTGTGGTGGTGTCTTCTTCTTCAACCGCCACACAGATATTCATTCTTAAACCTTCTGTAACAACATACGAGTTTCTTTTCCGTTTTTTGTGCTCATGATTTAAGCAACCCGTGGCACGAAAAGCATTGTAATATTTGAGTATTATAGTTTTACTCGGAATAGGGCGATCGGGATATGCAGCAGCAAAATTCTGGCTGATTTCTCTACTGGACATACCTTTAATGAATGCTGTTACAAGTTCAACACGTTTCTTAGTTGTAAAAACAGACATTTTTAAAGGATTGTTCACAATAACCGGGTATTTGGCAGAACTTGTGAATAAAATGACATTTGTCAATTTTCGTTTTGATCTTGCCTACTACGTTTTTTGTCAAATTATGTATGTTCATTACCTTCAAGTTCGAATAGTAAAATTAGTCAAACAAAACTGCTTGTGGTTGTTCAAACAGTAGGAGGATATATATGAGGAATATCTGAAATGGTATGAGCATATATTAATGTCTTGTTGTCTAATAAATCCAGATGCTGTTTTAAGTTCAGATATTCAAAAAAAACATGTAATGAACACTTGCGACTCTCATTTCATAATCTTTTCCGAAATAAAATATATAGTTATATTCTGGGTATTATCCAACGCAGATTATAAGGTTTTTATTCTTCAGTAGAAATATATTATATGATTGATCTGTGAGTCAAGTAGAGGAAAAACTGTTATTATTATAAAGCAGTAGTGCAATCTGATTCCAAAACCTACTTTTGAAAGGGCCTTGTAATATTTAAAATTCATCATTAGGAGTTTTTATTTTAATCCTAAGCATTATATTTTTGAGAAACATTTAACAAATCTAGAGCTTATACCATTCCCTTTTAAAGTTTCTAATAAAATACCTTACTGACGCCATCAGTATTTAATTAAAATCCCAGAGCAGTTTTACGCCACCTACAAATAATATGAGGGCAATGAGTTACTACTACAGAGCGGACACGAACGGTTAATGACTCATCGCCCACGGGCGCACTATTGAAATTTTGTATTTTCAAAAAGTGCTTAATTTATTTATATAATTGGATAACAAGTGGGATCTATAAAATACAAAACACGTTATTATTTGTTTATTTTGTAGTTCAAATCGAATAAACTTTCCGTACTTTATTTATCTTACGAAATATAATAAATTTTAAAAACCCCTCACGCTCCTACCTACGCCGATGAACATAGGAAATTTACTAGTTAAATGGACTTTTTTTGCTCTCATTATCGGGCGTAAACAGATGTTGCAGTTCACCATATGAATAGTGCTATTCAATAACTGCGTGCTGTTTACATTATTTCTCTGCTCCTTCGTAGTTTAAACATGGGACGTCCGCTCTGTAGTTATTACTTGCCAACATCTGTGTAGCGATTTATACAGTGTGCTTACCGACGACCTGCGTATAGGGCTTACTGTGAGATAAAACGACGACACCGAGAGTTTGTATGAGTTAGTACGAAAAAGCAATATACAAACTGCTCCTTGGTCGAGTGTAGTGTTGGAAAAGAGGGGATTCGAGTAGATTTACGCTGAGGCTAGAACGGGCTAGGCTGACTCTCCGTTTAAGCAGAGCAACGAGGATAGATAGCGCAGCTGTACTGCAGTTTGTATATTGCTTTCTCGTACTAACTCATACAAACTCTCGGTGTCGTCGTTTTATCTTACAGTAAGCCCTATACGCAGGTCGCCTGCAAGCACATGGTATAGTCACCTACCATTATTCGACAGGAAGGGCGAAAAATGCAAGAAAAACCATCACTTAAACAGAAGATAACAGAAGTGGAACCGCAGAACTACAGGTTATGACGAAATTATTTAAGGCACAGCAGCAATTCCTCCGCCCACTTTTATTCATGGGACAAAGGTTTCTATTTATATAGTTCAAATCCTGAAAACGAATCTCTAAATTTCAAGTTACTAATTAATAATTGCTAATTTATAACAATTACTTTTGTAGTGTTTATATATTTTTAAATTTAATGCCAATGGTAAAAGAAAATAAACTATTTATGAATCCTTGTATCTTTCATAAGACGTACTGCGTTGCGGCTGACTTAAAACGTGGTTTTCAATTGGTCAATTGGTAGAAGTTTATCCCTACTTCACAATGTTGGCATATACGTAATCTAGGACGAGTTGTATTGAAATAAGTCATGATGCCATCACATATAATTGTTTAAATAATTTCATGTTATAGGTACAATGCCCCGACTTAAATTTGTAATATTTATTTAGTTATAAAATATTTGAAATAGAAGCATCTTAAAATATAAAATCAGATTTATTATACCGCACAATTTCTTTTACGACTTCCATGTGTACCATATTACTAACCCAAGTCACGAACTTTGTGTTTTAGTGTTTATGATCTTACCAGGATCAGTGGGTCCATAACAACGCTACATTTTAACTTAATACTATGATAAAATAAACGTAAGTCTTTCGTTTTTAAATACACACCTACCAAATACATAATTTTACCGTGTTGGTATTTAATTGCTATAAGATCATATTTCTGCAAGAAATAGCCTTAGCTTTATTTGCTGTAATAACGGAAGTAAGCGAAAAGAAAATTCCCAGAACCTATCTATTACAGTTGTTAAATTAGGTGATAAATTAAAATACGTAATTATCTATCTTTCCACCTGAACCTACACTATTCCGCTATTTAAAAATTTAATAGGATACTTTGCGCTAACCGTCTTCGGAATATTTGATATGGAGGGATATATCCAAGGCACCTTGTCTGTGCCGCTAGATGTAATTTGTGAGTGTATATACATTAGTACTGACTATATCAATATGTGTGTTTATTTAAATTATAACTTGTATAATTGAAATATTTATAAAAAAATATTTTCCTTTAAACGTAAACATATGAAACGTCATATGTATTGGATGTATTAAATCTCACAATATTTACTTTGTACACTATAAGGGAGTATTGGGATGATGAAAATTTTTGACCTCGAAACTTTTGCGGATGCCCATGCTTTGAAGTCTCCTGATACCAAAAAAGTGTTTTTTATAAAAGTCTCTCTCTCCCCCTTTCTCTGTTAGTATGTGTGACCACGGTAGCAGTCAAACGGCTAAAGCTATCAGTTCCAAATTTTATATTTACCGAGTATAATGTCCCTCTTGAGGTCTGATTAGATTTTCAGTAAAATCGGTAGACCGGAACTAGTAGTTTATGTCAACTACTAAGCTTAGGCAAGTTTCTAAAGAATAATAAAGTACTCAAATGTATATTTGAGAAATACTTTATAATACAAAGTATAAGCGAAAATATTTTTGAATTGTAGAGCTTAGGATTATAATTATTACACTAAAAATTTATCTTCATTGTTAGATACCAATAAATGGACTTCATTCCTTTGCTGGGATATTAGCATGAAAATAAATGCTTGACTTCCATCTGACAGCAAAACATATAAAATTCTATTTGTTTTCAAAATACAATATTTATGGTATATAAATTGTGCTCAAATTGTGGCATCACCTACGCCATTCTTAGACTGATTAAGCTATTGGCTACGTTTACATATACGTCTATATTATCGTCTTTAATATGGAAATAAATTACTCCTGGAACCACATTCATGTATTTTACTTCACAAAATATGAAAATTTAGTCTTATCGAAAAATAGTGTTTTGCAAATATCTCGCAAATGGTGATTTCTGGACAGATATATTGAGAGAATGAGAAACATGATTTCAAATATGTTTTCTGTAAAAAAAATCGGAATTCGGACCGAAAGTAGCACTTTTACAGTTATCTAATTGCTGTGTTTTGCAAATATCTCGCAAATTATGCATTTTGTAGAGATTTATTCAGATTACCTATAATACCTATAATATTTTGAATTGCATTTAGAATATTTTTGCTTAAAAATATTCAAAATTAGGATCGTTATACTTTTACTCATAGGTTAATTTTATTTAGATTTTTTTATATTCTTGACAATATAATTCATATATCACATGATCATAAGTCAGCCAATCGAAACGCATAATATCCTAAGTTACACAGTCGTGATGAAAGAAAAATAATTATCACCTTCTTTACCTTAGTTGTTACGGTTTTAATAAATTTGTCAGTTCAACAAATTATATAATAGTTTTTATCTGCGAAAAAACATTCTTCATTCACAATAGTTACTAATCGGTGGGGAGAGATAACAGGCTATGAAATTGTAACGAACTTTGTTTTTCCATGCATAGAAATGCCGAAGTTCTAGTGAATAAAAGTTTACAAATACCAATTTGTCTTAATAATTTCAGAATTTGTATACTATTACATATCTGTAATTATGTAATTTTTCAAAAATGTAAACTGTTTTATGTATTCTTTTTGTAAGGTTAATTATTTTAAAAGAAGTGTATCGTACTGATCAGGTGACCAAGTTATGGCTTGATCACGTGATAAATATGTGTGCTCGGGGTTCGATAATACGACTTGTTAGTATACTCAAGACTTTCCGTGGGTATATAGTAGCCCTGGATTTCGAATATATTTGACTTTGAATGGTACGTCCTAGCCTGATTTACGGTTTACCCAGAGTTTTAAATGCTGCCTTCTGGCCTGCTTTACATCTCGCTATTTCCGTCTTATCAGCTGTCGCCAATTGACCTGTTGATTAAAAAAACCTTTCTGCACAAATGCCGCAAGAAAACGAAAAATGCAAACACTTTGGGACTACTATACTCCGGCAGGTTTCTCAAAAATATTTTATACTATAGCTGCAAAGGAAATGGCATGAAGAGGTCATAATGGCCCATATATTATAGCAACGTCTTTAACGTGAGAAAAATTGGTGGATCTGAGTACAAAAAGTCTGTAGTAAAAATACTAGGGAACACAGCAGTTAAGTCCTAAGACTAAATATATTTTTAAAAATTCAGAATAAAAGTCAATCCTTTTGAAGGCACCGAATTTTAAGAAGCTAGAAACGCAAGAGATTCTAAAGAACCTTTCAGGAGAAATCGCCTCCTCTGCATTTATTTTAAAAGAAAAGGATGAATGCAAATGTGGGATAAAAAGGCTCCAGAAGGTGTCTTAAATAAATACTGTGCTGCAAATAAAATAGCTTAGAAGGACTTTAAGCGTTATTTAACCCAGACGGTAGATATAAAATGCGATCTCTGTTAGATAGAGGAAACATTTTTTAATTATGTCTTATGCTAAACCGAAGTTTAATAAGGATCTAATTTCAGAAAATTAGGTAAACCAATCTTAAACGCAAAGATTTGAGGAAAGATTGCAATTGTATAAAATACAGGGACTGTTTATCTTCTCTACGTTAAGAGCTTGTATATTTTTATAATATTTTTTTCTTCTTCAAGTATTACATTTAGAAATAGCATTATTCAAATCTACGAGTAGTGAAGTGGAGCAAATAACTAATTCTAGATATAGTAAATGATACAGTAGTATAGTCTATTTTGTTAGTTTATTTATAAACTATAAATTTAGATGAACTTTCCTTATTAATAACTCTTTGAATTACAGACAATTATTGTACGATGACATGTGCAAATAGTAATTATAATCTAATGAGCGGACAGAAATTATTAAGACTCGCATTAATGAAATCACTGTGGTCTGCAATTTTCCTTAATTAATCGAATTACTACGTTGGGCAACTTATATAACAGACAGTTATTATTTTAATATCTAGAATTTGAACTGATTTTATGTTCGTAAATGTAATTACGACATTTATATTTAGTTCAGCTGAAACGAAGTGTTTTATTTAATTTTAGTAGGTGTTTATACAGTAGAACCTCGATTATCCGTGCTCAACTGGACCGGACGAGGCACGGAAAATTGAAAAGCACAGATAATCCGAACATTTATTTCTTATATGTATGTATGTATACATACTAAAAAGATAACAAAATAAAAAACAGAATTCTACATAAGTAAACTTTTACACTAAATAAGAAAAAATAAACTCTACATAGGTAGGTTAACTTGCATTTATGTACATAAAGCAGATGAAAACCGAATGATTTCCAGGGATTCCCCTAGTACACTGCTGGCGATATCGATATTGCATCATGCGTATGGCACGGATAATCCGCAGCCCGGATAATCCGTACACGGATAATCGGGATTCTACTGTACTATATATTATTATATCTACTACAACAATGATAAGTTGAAAAATAATGTCTAATATTAGTACAGTGCATAAATTTTAGGTATTAAAAATAGATTTCTTCTCTGGAATATGAAATATTATTATGTATATATTATAAATATGAATTATTATTTGCTGCTTGTGGTGGGACTTATGCTAGTGCCTTACCACATTCTAAAAGATTTTTAAAAAACCACACCAAAACCACTACTAAAGCAGATGGTACAAGAGCGTCCGATAAGATTTCTAAATACTGCAACACTAAATTGACATACTACATTTGCACATACGTACTCTCCTATAAAATATTAATATTCTACAAATAGTTTAAATAAAAAAATATTTCCAGCCTTCATCTCACTATCAAAAATAACTTAAGATCAACCCCACATAAGTCCAATTTTCACCCCTAATATAATAATAAGTCGCCTTTATTCGTTTAAATATTACATATAATATAAATTAAAATAAAATAAACGTAAAGATGAAAGATGCAGAATTTAATATTCAATTATTCAAATACATGAATATCTTACGCGAATCATAGGGCTCTATCCACTTTCAAACCTAAACCCTTTATTGAAATTTATTTCTATTAAGAAAAATGAGGTGTGGCCACCACACGACTTTCTTATACGTATGAGCGTTTCAAATTGTACAATTTTAAGAATTTTTTTAATACAAAACTTATTCAGAATCCTATTCAAATTACTTTCATTCTCTTAATATATCGCTATAGAATGCATACTTTGCAAGATATTATCAAAAAAGTGCTCCTCGCTAAGAGTAAAAGTGCTACTTCCGGTCCGAATTTTGAAATTTGATGTATACAAAAAATATTGCAAATCCAGTTCTAAATACTTTTGTACTCTTGATAAATATATATAGAATGCATAACTTACGACATATTTGCAAAAAATCGCTATTCGATAAGAGTAAAAGTGGTACTTCCGGTCTGAATTTTGAAATTTTTTTTATACAAAAGATATTGAAAATTATGTTTTAAATACTTTTATACCCGTAACGTACTTGACTAAAAAGCATGACTTGCGAAATATTCGCAAAAAACTGATTTTCGATAAGAGTAAAAGACCTACTTCCGGTAGGAATTTCGAAAAACTTTCTAAATAAAATTATTCTCAATTTTAATTTTAAGTATATATGAATTCTTTATAAATTTGTTTAAACTTAGTAGTTGACGAAATATTCGCAAAATTCGATTTTTTCGCTAAAGTAAACTGCTACTTCCGGTCTACCGATTTTACTGAAAAACTAATCAGATCTCAAGAGGGAGATTATACACGTAAATACAAAATTTGGAATTGATATCTACAGCGGTTTGGCCGCTATCGTGGTCACAGACAGACACACAGACACACAGACAGACAGACACACAGACACACACACAGACATTTTTTTAAAAACCACTTTTTTGGTATGAGGGGACCTCAAAACGTGGACATCTGCAAAAATCTATTATCAATAATTCCTGCCCAAATATTAATTGATTGGAACTGATGTTGATAATGCGAAACAATAGTGGCATGAGGATTTTCATCAGCCCATACATGCGTAATGTGTAAATTGGTGATACCATTTTTGGTAAACATTGCTACATCCGTGAAAAGAATAATGCTCATGCAGTTCACATTATTACATTGCTGATCCAATACCCAGTTTGCAAACTGCATTCAACAAGGAAAATCTTCAGGAATCAGTTCTGCAATCGCCCGCAATTCTCCCTTAGACGTTGGTCAACACGTTGAAATGTCTTATGGTTTGATAGAGCACGATTAGGAAATCTTTCGTGATATAATCTTCTTTCTTCGAAAGCATTGCAAGACTCAAGACCATACATCAGATGCATATCTGCATACTCAATAAACGTGTATTCCATACTTCGAATAAACTCACTGTGTCAACGATGTGATGACAAGTTCTAAAATGCCGGATATTTTATTTATTTCGTACCATAGAACGTTTGCAACAGCAATAGGTCTTTTTGGTGCTGATAAAAACTAAAACGCACATTGTTTGCAAACTTTTTCTCGTAAACGGTTCATTTTAACGACAATAAACAAGAGTACCTTTTCAAAATCTATGGTTCAAGCTATCCAGTTCAATATTTTTAAAGTCTTATCATACAGGGTGTTAAAAATTTAGGCATTCAGTTGTAAAGATTAGCCCGCCTCTGGTAAACTACAAAAGTTAAATATGTTTCAAGGACACCATTTTAGGATGTCCTTACTAGTGTCTATCACATTAAATTTTTATTAAATTATATTAATTACTTTAAAAGAAATTCAATAAAACCGATTTCCAGCGGCGTCCTTCAGGGACGCGCATCTCCGTAGGAGGGGCCTGTAGGAAACATTTTTATAGGAACTTGTCATCTTATTTGTTCATGTTCTATCTGCATACAAGAGATTTCTCACATTTTCCCGGACACCCTGTATATTCTATAATGTACTTTTATTTTATTTGGAGATATTCTCTATTTTTCTCTGAGTATTCTACTCAAATTTTGAGAAGAATATTATACTTTTAATTATATATGTAAGACTGGGATCGTGGCCTCAGAAACATGTTTGCAAAAGTCATATTTTCGCAGTAAAGAAAATTCAAAACGTTGACATCTGCAAAAATCTCGAGGTCGAACATTTTCATCACAATATTTCCGTACACTACGTATTAGAAAGTATAATGTATTTAATATGCAAAGTGTGTAATGTAATAAAAAAAGAATTACATGTTTTAAAACTAGTGTTTAACATTTTCATACCCAAGGAAAATAATATATGCATGTATTCGATATTGTCATGTTCTAAACTCAGGTAAGCTAGGTAAGCTCCAAATAATTACGGAGAGCTCTACACGTCCGCTAATATATGAGGTTATATAACACAAGCGTGCTAATCATAAATTCATCGTAAAATTGTACATAGTATAACAGTTTACACATTCATTAATTATTGATGTACAATTTATTCTAGTACGTGCTTCCTCATAGTAATGTGTATTTGTAAAAATAACCAACGTATGCACCTATACTTATTATTCTGTGTAAACTTATTGTATGTTGATTTATCATTTCTTACACGTACGTGCATTACTACAAATTCAAATATTTGCTTCCGTTCTGAAACAGTCTAAAATAATTTTATGCAAATGAACCAATTTGTATATAGCAAAAATAATTCTAGCTGTACGATATAATGATTTGATACTTGTAACATATTGCAGTGATCTTGAGTCTAGAATTAAGATTGTAAATAAGTTTTCTCCAGATGACTTTTAGATTTAATTTTAATTAAGTGCTATTTTATTTATTTATTTTGTAAAAGCCATGAACAAAATTAAACTATCAGCCTTGTATATTATGATTCTTTATTAAATTAAGTTTACAGTAAAATTTCATGATGCATCTTAAATAATGTGAGTATGTTATGATAAATCTCATGTAGGTAGAAGAAGTCGCAAAAAATTCTGGGTAAGAAAGGAAAAAGGCAGATTGGTGCAGTAACAAGCGGGGAAAGAGGTGTAAATACGAGTGTAGTTTGTTGTGTAAACGCCGCGGGTCAATACATTCCTCCAATGATAATTTTTAAAAGAGGAAGAATGGCTCCAGAACTAGCCAATGGTGCTCCTCCCGGAAGTATGGTAGAAATTTCAAAAACAGGTTACATAAATACAGACTTTTTACCAAGTGGTTAGACAATTTCGTTGAAATTGTACAACCCACCATCGAAAAGAAAGTACTTTTATTGTTAGATGGTCACACCACGCACAGTAAAAAATTTGAATCTATACTTCTTGCACGGGAACATGGGGTTACTATGTTGCAATTGCCAGGTCATACGACCCATAGATTACAACCACTTGATGTGGGCTTTTTCAAACCCATGGAAACATATTACACACAAAGTGTAGAAACATGGTTACGGATAAATCCTGGTAAAAAAGTGTCGATGTTTCAAGTATCCGGACTACTTGGAAAGGCCAACGCTAAATCTGCAAGCGTACAAACGGCTATAAATACGTTCAAAGCTTTCGGAATTTGGCCAATTGATCGTCATGTTTTTGGCGATCACCATTTCGCATCAGCAGATAATTTGGAAGAACTTCATGTCGTCGCCGACGAAGAAAGTAACGAAGACAAGGAAGAGGATACCAGCAACGAAGAAGAAGACAGTGAAAATGAAGTGGCTCACGAAAACATTATGGTGGTAAAAAATAAACTATTTGAAAATGAAGGAAGTGAGAGCAAGTCGCAAACCCATTTAAATATCTCAGTTGAAGAAATATCTTCTATACCAAAACCAAGAAATCTTGAACAAGCATTACAAAGGGGACCACATCAGGCCGCTGAAATCACTAGTTCATTTGACGATGAAGAAAGAAAAAAAGCAAAAAGGTGTCTCCAAGAAAACCGAACAAAATAAACAAGCAAAGAAATTAAGAACGCAAAAGAAAACTAAAGTAAACGAGGACCGGTGGCATTGTACCATCTGTGAGGAAGAAGACCAAAGGGACATGATCCGGTGTATGCTGTGTCGATGTTGGGTACATGCAGACTGTGCCAATGTCAGTCCTAAGCGCAAAATCTATAACTGTCCCTCATACTTGATGACAATGTAAACATGTATTTAAACATTATTTTTTTATCATGGTCCAATTTAAGGTACTGCTGGTCCATTTAAAGCAATGGGTTTCTTATATTGGTCCATTTGCAAGTAGGTAACGAAATATTTGTTTTTCAAAGAAAAAAAATTTTTCGAAATGTTTGTTGTCAAAAGTTTCTTAATATAATAAAGTTTCGTTTGCGTTTCTTAAACCTATCTTTTTTTACTTTACCTATCCTCAACAACAAATAATCTGCAAACTGGTCCATTCAAGGCAACCTTCCCCTAACTCGGTGCCCGGGGTGCGAGAATGCAGGGATATAGATATAGAATAAAAATATTTAAGTAATGAAATTATTTAAATATTAATTAAGGGATAAATATTTGAATGATTTTCATATAACGAGTAAAATTATGAGACGATTAAAAATTTATTTGCACTTCAGTCTGAGATGTCAATCACCTGACACCATCCGGTGGGTGAATTCTTATAATAACCACAAGGTCAACTGTGTGGAAGGAGCCGTAAAAACAGCAAGTGCATCCAGATAATTACAAACGTATTTCCTTTATTTCCCATGAAAGGGAAAACAAAGAAAATAAGAATTAAACTTCTAAACAACACCAGGAAATGGTTTAGAAATCATACTAATAGTAATAGGGAAATTTATAAACTGATACAACAATGGTAGTAAACGTTCAGAATATATTGGAAATAACATAATGAATATTAAGTACTCACCGTGTTGAGTATGACAGGGTAGTAATTTCACTGTTTGTCACATTTAAGTTTCACTATTTGTTAAACTTATTTGTTGATATTTCTTCAAAATTTTGTGCATTATAATTGATACAAACGTGTCAATATTTAGAAATATGTTTGTTTACATTTTTAAGTGAGTGATGTATAGATTTACCGCAAGGGGCAATAATGTAGATATGCCTATTTAAGAGGTGGAACCATAATGAGTACCGAGGATGACCGTAGTTTTTGTTGGAGATTTGTTAATAAAAGAGCATGCACCGTGATAATTCGGCAGATACATTGCAGGTGAAAACAGCTCTAAATAATAAAACCGACATAAGGTGTTTGTATCTAAAAAATGAAGTGTGGCCACCACACGACTTTCTTATACGTATGAGCGTTTCAAACTATACAATTTTAAGAACTTTTTTATACAAACCTTATTCAAAATCCTATTCTAAGTACTTTCATTTTCTTAATAAATCGCTATAGAATGCATACTTTGCAAGATATTCGAAGAAAAGTGCTACTCGCTAAGAATAAAAGTGCTACTTCCTGTCCGAATTTTGAAATTTCATGTATACAAAAAATATTGCAAATCCAATTCTAAATACTTTTGTACTCTTAATAAATATATATAGAATGCATAATTTACGACATATTTGCAAAAAATCGTTATTCGGTAAGAGTAAAAGTGATACTTCCGGTACGAATTTTGAATTTTTTTTTGTACAAAAGATATTGGAAATTAAGTTCTAAATACTTTTATATTCGTAGCGTACCTGTCTAAAAAGCATGACTTGCAAAATATTTGCAAAAAACTGATTTTCGATAAGAGTAAAAGACCTACTACCGGTAGTAATTTCGAAAAACATTTTAAATAAAATGGTTCTCAATTTTAATTCTAAGTACATATGAATTCTTTATAAATTTGTTTAAACTTAGTAGTTGACGAAATATTTGTAAAATTCGATTTTTTCACTGAAGTAAAGTACTACTTCCGGTCTACCGGTTTTACTGAAAAACTAATCAGATCTCAAGAGGCAGATTATACACGTAAATACAAACTTTGGAATTGATATCTACAGCGGTTTGACCGCTATCGTGGTCACACACACAGAGAGACACTGTTTGTGAGCGAGAAAAGGCGCTGGGCAGTATTAATCAAAACAGAGTCAACACCTTGAAACACATTTAAGCATTTCAATTAAATTTTATATACAGTGTGTTTCACTTTGATACTTGAAAAATCAGTATTTTTTAATGGAACATCCGATTTAATTTTTTCTTTTTTAAAATATATTGCACTTAAAAAGCTGTACACAGTGATATGCATTTTTTTGATTTGGGCCCTTTGCATGGCCTGCTGTGGTATTAAATGTAACCCCAAAAATGGCAAAATCGTATTAGGCATTTTTTTAACAAAAAAACTATTTATGCAATCGATTTAGCCATGCTTCGAAACCCTTAGTACCAAGTTTCAAAGTCGCATCTTATACAGAGTGTTTATAATTTAGGTGCAAACTTCGAAAAATACCAATGTTTGAGAGCACCCTGTATTAACAGAATAAAATATTTTCGAGATTTTCTTCTTTCGATGGAGGTGTAAGTACTATGGCTTTGAAATTATACTCTTTTTATTGGCCTAATTAATACAGGGTATTCGTAATAAAAAATCAAATTTAAGGAAAAATCGATTTTTTTCGTTTTTATTTTTAGTAAAAGAAATTTAACTGAACATAACAAAAAACTACAAAATAAGTAAAAATAAATAAGATAAAATATTTTAGTGCTAGTCATGCATTCTTCTGTTATTCTCTGCTTAAGTTGAGGACATTAATTATTTAATTATGTTGGAAGAAAAAATGAAAAGTGATTTGGTTATCATAAATTCCGCACCTTACATTAATTTTCTCATAATATTGTTTTTTAAATTGAATAATCTAGTTAGGGTTTACATCCGAACAGAATTTTTTGTTGAGACATCGACAAACTTTGGTGGAAGGTATTTCGCGAAATTTGTCTAACGCTAGTGAAGCAGGCCTTGAAAACAAAAATGTATCAAACTTCAAACAATTTGACACTTGCTGTTATATTGCTTAAAACGTTATTGTGTGTACCATTAAAGTAGTGTAAAAATGGTTAGAAATAAACTAACTTTACAGCAAAAAGTTGAAATAATAAGACTAGTTGGTGACAATGCAAAAACTTATAAACAAGCTGCAGAAGAATTTAACAGGAGACATCAAGAACTAGAACCAGTGAGTTTTCAAACTGTAGCAAATATTAATTCTCTTTTCGATAGAACTGGTAATGTTATTTCCACAAATAAAAGGGGAAACAATTTAGTTGAGAACAGAGAAAACATTGTTTTAAATCAAATTCGGCACAACCCTAAAACTAGCGTTAGACAAATTTCGCGAAACACTAATATACCTTCCAGCAAAGTTTGGCGATGTCTTAAGAAAAATAAAAAGGTTGCTTACAAACCAAAATTCCTACACACTTCAGAAAATGGTGATGAAAATTCTCGAATGGAATACGCTCTGTGGTGTCAAGGACATTATCTAAATGACCACAATTTCCTAAATAAAATTTTATTTTCGGATGAGGCAACCTTCACCACAAACGGGGTTGTATCTTCACAAAATTGTAGATTCTGGTCGGAAGTAAACCCTCACTGGGTTATTCACTGTAAAAGGCAATATTCTGAGAAAATTAATGTATGGTGCGGAATTTTTGATAAACAAATAATTGGTCCCTTTTTTTTGCAACATAACTTGAAGGCCCAAAATTTTTTGAATTTTCTAAATACGAATTTCTGGGATGCCTTAGAAGAACTGCCAATTGCTAGACGTGCCGACATGATATTTCAAATGGACGGTGCACCCGTCCATACTGCAGCAATAATTAACAACTGGCTTGATCAAAAATTTCCCAGAAAGTGGATTGGGCGCTATAGTCAAGAAATTAAGTGGCCTCCGAGATCGCCAGATTTGACGCCACTCGATTTTTATCTTTGGGGGAAACTTAAAGAAAATGTTTACCGTACAAGACCCAAGAATGTGGAAGAACTTAAGCGGAGGATAACAGAAGAGTGCGAGTTAATTTCTCATCAGGAACTCGCGAAAGTAATGAATCATTGCCAAAGAAGGTTAGAAAAATGTATTCAAGTTGAAGGAGGGGTAATAGAAAACTCGAAAATTTAAAGATATTTGGTTATTTTGTAGTTTGTTATGTTCAGTAAATAAAAACGAAAAAAATCGATTTTTCCTTAAATTTGATTTTTTATTACGAATACCCTGTATTAACTAGGCCAATAAAAAGAGTATAATTTCAAAGCCATAGTACTTACACCTCCATCGAAAGAAGAAAATCTCGAAAATATTTTATTCTGTTAATACAGGGTGCCCCCAAACATTGGTATTTTTCGAAGTTTGCACCTAAATTATAAACACTCTATATAAGATGCGACTTTGAAACTTGGTACTAAGAGTTTCGAAGCATGACTAAATCGATTGCATAAATAGTTTCTTTGTTAAAAAAATGCCTAATACGATTTTGCCATTTTTGGGGTTACATTTAATACCACAGCAGGCCATACAAAGGGCCTAAATCAAAAAAATGCACATCACTGTGTAGAGCTTTTTAAGTGCAATATATTTTAAAAAAGTAAAAATTAAATCGGATGTTCCATTAAAAAATACTGATTTTTCAAGTATCAAAGTGAAACACACTGTATATATATTAAGGGGTGGACACGTTGTTGTGTATGTTAGGGGTGTGTCCAACGAGTCAAAAGACAAACTCGTAGAACGGAACCCTGGTGTACCAATCTGCGTGAATTTGTTTTTTTGGTGATACTATCTAAGAGCGAGAAAAGACTCTGGGCAGTATTAATCAGAACAGAGTCATTACCTTAATGTGTATATAATTATAATCGGTGGGAGTTATAATTTTTTTTTGTTATTTGTTATATATCCAGTATAAGTCACGACATTCAATTAAATTTTGATTTGTTGATTGCATTGGTTTCATTAATTGTAAACTGACCAAATACAAGTGTGTTTGGCAGAATGCTTTAATTTGTTTTATATCATTATTATTATTATGTTCATAACATGCAATGTTTTAATTTTGAATATCAAAATTTATTTTCCTTTATTTGTAAATATGTCTGTAATAATTTTTAAGTATATTTAATAAATTATGTAATAAGATATTTCTGTATTTTATTTACTCTATCTGACCTGGAGAGAACTTAAGAGCATCAACTTTGGAGAAAGAAAATTTTTTTTCTGCCCATGAGAATAAATATAATTAAATTAACCGTAATCTGAGCTAGTGAAGTGCGAAGTTGCCTAACCCACTTATTTGCAGAAATTATATATCCAGGACTAGCATAAGGCCTAGCACTGGGATATATGCTTGATTTTTTCTGGATTTGAAAATAAGGAAATTTAATAATCTCACTTATTTATTAACTGACAAGAGTCACAGCAATATGTTTCCGTATTTTTTTTCAAAGACAAAAAAAATATTTTAGCTTTTTTATTTGAAAAAAAATGAAGAGACACAAATCAATGTGACGCTTGGAGTGTCTCTAAACAATATAAAATAATAGCCAAACTAACTACTTCCATAAGCTGGAAACATCAAATGTTGTCCCAAAAATAATGATACAACTCCACTATGACATCTAAGAAAATTTTGATTTGAAAAAACCCATATAAATTTCTAAATGCAACGTTCTCGAGATATTTACTATTTTAACAAAATCATGGGGTTGTAAAGCATATGAAAAATGTGAGTCTTTTATATATATATTTCTGTTGTACATGAATTCCGTTATACAGTATTTTAGAACGAAGAAAGCAGCAGTAGCAAATACAAGAATGATTGATACTTACTGGATGCGTATAAAAGTTTTATTGTAAATTGTTTCAGAATATGTACGAAAGTCAAGAATTTCAAATGAATTTAAAATTGCAATTTTCTTAATTATGAAAAACTGTATCATACCGTTAGGTTCCCTATACCCATATGAAAGCATCTACTAGTCTAAAACCCTTCGTTCACAAAAGCCTTAGATTGCGCAGTGCTTCATGGAAGTATTTGGGACCCATACTATTTTTATATTATGTCAATAGTATTGATTAGGTAGGAGAAATTTCAAATTGCTGCTCTAACACTAAATTATGGTGATAATACGGCCTTACTTTTTCAACTGTTTTTTCAATTAGGTAGGAAATTCTCAAAGAAAATGGAAAAGTGACTCAATTTGAATACCTTTACAATAATGTCTAGTAAGTGCGCAGGTTCTCTTCTCAGATTTAGTACTGTGATATTGTGTCCAGAATTATTAAATAATTAGACAGTTTCATGTTTCTTTCATGTTAGTTGTATTATTGCTTTTCTTGAATTTTGCTTCAGTATTGGTTACTTTAAAGCAGTACAATATTTATTAGTATTATTATTTTATTTATTATTATTCCGAAAAAGAACTATTTTTCCATTTCATATACGTTATGATACTTGAGTAATCGTATTGACAACAATACAATTTATTCAAATATCATGATTAACTTCATAAGCTATCTAAATAGCAAAAGTCATCTTTACCTTGAAATGAGTAAAAGATACTTACATACTAATATAAGTTACATTAACGATAAATTACCACTATCTTGTCATTAAATAAGAATATTGTAAGGAAAATAAAGACTTCTGTTTGAATTCTTTTACACTTCTACATTTTCTAAAAGTGATTTTCACAATTTCTTATAGGGATCTAAGTATAAGAAGTACCAATTTTTGTGTACACTTATGATATACATCTATGCCTCCATTCCATAAAACTCCAAACATTGAAATAGAGCATATATGAAACCGATAAATAGCTGAAAATTTTACGTTAAAAGAGAACATCGCGAGAATTATTGAATTTACATATACTTGATCTATAATTTTAACAATAATTCAAAAATCTATTCATGTTGTTCTAAATAAAATAAGTTGGTGATGGTGATGACACGATATTACCAAAAATAACATAAATATTTGTAGTTTTTTTTTTAGTTTTAGTAGATCATGCTAGAAGGGCAGAAATTATTAGATTTTTTGATGGATACCTTTGAATATATCAAACGAAAACGTTCCCCTTGAGGGTTCCTATATAAATACACATATCATTCCAATGTATTAGAATAAATGAATAGAAAGAGAACGGACAAAAGGAGCGAACTGGAAAACGATATGCATATACTAAAAGGAAACTTCCAACCAAAACGCATTTTGAAGTATGTAATGTTGCTGTGAATATACGATAAATAATAATGTGAAATATCGTCGTGATCATAAAGATTTAAAACAATTCTAAAATAATATATTTTACTACCAATTATATTTTTAACGAAATATTTATTTCAATAAGAGCGGTTTACAATGACTACATATACAGGTTCGGCCTGTTTTTAACGTTCATGCGGTTTCCCGTGTATAACCCGAAAGGAGTTGCCAAACCGTACCCGCCTAACAAATATACATACGAGAGCCGACAAGTAGACCTTCAGCGAATTTCATAAGCTGCATGTGTGTGTAACGATGAGATTTAGATTAGTGGTTTGCCGTAGCAGATGTGATAGACAACGTACTTTAATTTTGCAGTATCTACTTTTGTTTGAGAATTGACAAAAGAATATGAATGTATTCCGTAATAGTGATATACTATACAACTACGCACATGTACAATATTATTAACTACGACCGCAAGAAAGACATACTTATTTCTAAAATCTTATACGTAGTCATCAAATGTAAGCTCTAAAAAAAAATAAATGAAATTCTTGGAAAACAAAATGTAAAAAATCAATAAATATAATTTATGGGGAAACAGGATAAGTACGATAAACTAAAAAAATAATTCTAAACAAAGGAAATTAAAATATGCTTCCAAAATAAACAGAATTCTTGAAAAACGAAATTAAAACTTGTTATTTAATTAAATGTTCAAATAATCCACCTCTTTGCTCCCGACAGTATGCAAGTCTATGATAAAAATTATTTCGTACATTCGAAAACATTTCCAGGGTTATAGTATTTGCACAATCAACATTTTTCTGTTATAGTTCCCCAATATTACGTGCTCGATTGTGTTGATGACTATACAGGGTTTCTTTTATATACCCCCAAAAAAAGAAAGCCAGGGGCGTTAGGTGGGGGGATCGAGGCGGCCAAACAATTGTACCTCCGGAACATATTAAACGTTCATGAAATGTTTCCCTTAAAAATATTTGAACCAGACGGGCAGTATGGGCAGGACAGTTATCCTGCTGAAACCAAATATCGTCAAAATTCACATCAAGGGCACGAACAGCAGGTATAATTTCATTTTGTAGCATTTGTAAAGATTTAGTTGCTGTTAAGGTGCCGTGAATAAGAAAAGGAACAATGATGTGAATCCCCAAAATGCCGGCCCACACGTTCAATTTTTGAGAATACTGAGTACGCAAAGGTAGATAGAGATGAGAGTTTGCTTTAGACCAATATCTTGTAGCCATTGGATTATGACGTCCATGTAAATAAAAAGATGATTCGTCCGTAAACAAAATATTTGCAATAAAATTGTTATCCGCAATGACTTTATCCATTACCTCTTCGCAAAATGCTACGCGTTTTGATTCATCGTGAGGAAATATTTCTTGACGTTTTTGAATTTTGAAGCTACGGTATCCTTGCCTATTTAAAATTTTTCTTACAGTTCTCGCGGATATATTCACTTGTTCGGCAATTTGGCGCGATGAGCATGGTTCATTATGTTCAACCGCGCAACATACTAAAATTTCCCGTTCTTCTCTTCAATACGCGCATTCTAGGTTCCCTATTTATGCATTTTCGACAATTTTGCACACACCCAGTAGATTCAAACTTATGAACAATACTCATTATTATTCGTATTGTAGGCACAGGTCTATTTTGGAAAGAAAAAATAAATCGGCCTACTAACTCTTGAGCAGTACTACCAGAGTAGTACCACTTAATATTTTGTATTCTTTCCTCGTTTGTATAAACGAACATATTGAATAAAAACTAGAAAAACAAGCTAAAACCAAATACTATAAAATATAACTGGGAATGAAAACGAAATTAAATTCAATCATAAAAATAATAAATCTCAAGGAATTCTTATAATGTTAACTTAAGATACTGTTTTAAAAATATTACGAATGGGAATAATAGCTAAAAATGAAGATAACAACCCTTACAAATGATCCTATCGGCACCGGCTTGTCGTCTGACTTCCCCACTACTTTTGTCGCCCACATATGTACATATTGGCAACAACGTTCGTTTCAATACATGCATTTTAACTGGCATGCTAGATAAAAACAGGCCGAACCTGTATATGTATCTCTTTTCAGTATATTACAATTTCTTATCTGCATTTACTCGTTCGTCCGGCTAATGTATGCGATGATGAACAAATGTTATCATTTCTTCTTTCCGAATACTTTCTCTGTTACGCACTGACCTATAAATCTGCGCGACTTATAGGTCGAGGCTCCTCCCACCGGCCAAGATTCAGTCTGTGTACTCTGTACATACATACGAAAGCCGACAAGTAGACCTTCAGCGAAACCATATTAAATTCAATCATAAAAATAATAAATCTGAAGGAATTCTAATAATATTAACTTAGATACATTTTTAAGAATAATACGAAAGGGAATAGTACCTAAAAATGAAGATAACAACGCCTGCAACATGCACACATGCATTATATTGGAATCTTATGATCGAAATGATCGTATCGGCCTGTCGTCTAGCGTCGAAAAGTACGTGCCCACTGCCCACATGTGTATAAATACTGGCAACAACGTTCGTTTCAATACATGTACTTTAGCTCGCATGCAAGGTAAAAACAGACTGAACCTGTATATTTCGGAGAGTATATATAAATTATAAATATAAATAAATATCGACAATAGTGAATTTATTCAAATGAACGAAGCAAAAATACATACTACTTTTAAGTTAATTATCAGATTAGTATTAATTTGTTATAAATAATATTTGTAATAAGACACACGAGAGCATGAATAGAATTTTCCAAAATAATTAAAAAAATCATAAATAGGTATAAATTTGTTTACTATATTGTGGTTTATTAGAATAACATTTAGTTTTACACTGGAATATAATCGCTGGTGCAGCTGTTGGTGATCGTATAACCTGATTTGACCGATTGTGATCATATTCACATAATATATTTGTTTTGTCGAGACGATGGTTCATATATTCTATATATTCTATATTTATGGACCAAAATGATGCATATTCATGATATACGTTGCTTTAGTACCAAAAAGAAAAAACATAAAATCTGGACCCTATAGGTGACGCTGTAGTCGAGCTATTAATAAATTTTGTATTTATAAAGTGAACTGATTTATCTCTATACACGATATGTTCCCGTGGCCAATAAAATTGTTTTGGTATATGCTGCTGTCCAATACCGGAAAGGGCAGAGAAGGTCTGCTGGGCCCGTCAGTACATTATAAAATTTGATTGAAAATATACTGGAGTGACAGTGGTCTGAGATTAACAATTTATTGCACATGCTTCACGGGAATAAACTATAACAGAAAAGAGAACTGCCATAGCGTTTGACGTTTGAATTTTGAATTCTAAGCAACCGAAAACCTGATTTACTAGAAAATGAAATTAATCTACAAAATTAGTTTAGTTTAATTACACATTTCCAATTCATCAAGTCTATTTGAGTGAAAACATAATCTCACATTTGAAAAGGCAATCCATGTATGTGTCAAAAGTGTAAATTGAAGTAATTTAAGTCAAAAAAAGTCAACAATAAATCAATTACTTAAGCCACTAGAATGACAACCAAACTATTCCTCTATTCTCTTATTCTGACAAGAAAGTGCCGTATTTGATCGAGACATTTGTCACAGAGGTGGAGCACCACATTAACATCATCTGATAAATTCCTTTAACTTTATTCTTTAAACATTATTTCTGTTATTTATATGTTAACGATTTTTTTTTTTGATAATAGATTATAACTTGCTACACTATTCTAATTTTAGTGAAAATTTAGATTAAGAAATTCTTAATTTAAATAGGAAGTATGTTGCTTAGTTAGTTCAAAGTTCACTTGCCTAAGTGTTGACATGTATATTAAGGGAAATACATTCTTTTCATTCCAGTACACACCATTTTAATTCAATTCCTTATTATTATATTACATATAATATATATATTATATCAAATTTCAATTAATAATAAATGTATGTACATATAAGCGTATAAACATTTCAAGAACACGGAAATAGACATTGCTAACCTTACAGTTACTTGATATTATTAGATGAAGCCGTGATATGAAATGTTTTACACGAGTTGAAATGCAAAGTAATTATTGTATATACATACATATGCACCTCAAATATAACAGTAAACGGAATATGATAGAGATTAATTTGGTTTTCATACTCCAAGAAAAAATGAGGTGTAGCCACCACACGACTTTCTTATACGTATGAGCGCTTCAAATTATACAATTTTAAGAATTCTTTTATACAAAAAGTAATCAAAATCCTATTTTAAGTACTTCTATTTTCTTAATAAATCTAGAATGCATACTATGTACGATATTCCGAAAAAAGTGCTTCTCGCTAAGAGTAAAAGTGTTACTTTCGGTCTGAATTTTGACATTTCATGTATACAAAAATATTGCAAATCCAGCTCTAATTACTTTCGTGCTATTGATAAATATATACAATAAGTTACGACATATTTGCAAAAAATCGCTATTCGATAAGAGTAAAAGTGTTACTTCCGGTCCGAATTTTGAAATTTTTTGTGTACAAGAGGGAGATTATACTAGTAAATATAAAATTTGGAATTCATAGACCGCTATCAGAGAGAGAGCGACAGAGAGAGAGAGAGAGAGAGAGATTTTCTGAAAAACACTTTTTCGGTACCAGGAGACTTCAAAACGTGAACATCTGCAGAAATCTCTAAGTCGAAAATTTTCATCATCACAATACTTACTCTTTTTTACTTAAAAAAATTAGGTGTGGCCACCACACAACTTTCTTATACGTATGAGCGTTTCAAACTATACAATCTTAAGAATTTTTTTATACAAAACTTATTCAAAATCCTATTCTAAGTACTTTTATTCTCTTAATAAATCGCTATAGAATGCATACTTTGCAAGATATTCAAAAAAAAGTGCTACTCGCTAATAGTAAAAGTGCTACCTTCGGTCCGAATTTTGAAATTTCATTTATACAAAAAATATTGCAAATGTAACTCTAAATACTTTTGTACTCTTAATAAATATATATAAAATGCATAATTTACGACATATTTGCCAAAAATCGCTATTCTGTAAGAGTAAAAGTGTTACTTCCGGTCCGAATTTTGAAATCTTTTTTATACAAAAGATATTGAAAACTATGTTTTAAATACTTTTATACACGTAACGTACCTGTCTAAAAAGCTTGACTTGCGAAATATTCGCGAAAAACCGATTTTCGATAAGAATAAAAGACCTACTTCCGGTAGAAATTTCGAAAAACTTTTTAAATAAAATTGTTCTCAATTTTAATTTTAAGTACATATGAATTCTTTATAAATTTGTTTAAACTTAGTAATTGACGAAATATTTGCAAATTTCGATTTCTTCACTGAAGTAAACTACTACTTCCGGTCTGCCGATTTTATTGAAAAACTAATCAGTTCTCAAGAGGCAGATTACACACGTAAATACAAAATTTGGAATTGATATCTACAGCGGTTTGACCGCTATCATGGTCAGAGAGAGAGAGAGAGAGAGAGAGAGAGAGAGAGAGAGAGAGAGAGAGAGAGAGAGAGAGAGAGAGAGAGAGAGAGAGAGAGAGAGAGAGAGAGAGAGAGAGACATTTTTTAAAAACCACTTTTTTGGTATCAGGGGACCTCAAAACGTGGACATCTGCAAAAATCTCGAGGTCGAAAATTTTCATCATCACAATACTTCCTTATACTACGTATAAGAAAGTAAAATGCTCAAAAAAACCCAAAAAAATGACAATTTGCTAATAATCTACTAAATTAAAAATTATTGAAAAATTGTGTATATAAAATAGATGCAGTTGTAAGTCTTTATTACTATGAAAAGTATGTAGGTTCGATCAATTTACATCAGATTAACTAAAATGCAAATAAACATAACATATAAATTTACTTTAGGTCACAGACACTGTACGCCCAAACACTATACTTTTACTTTCTTATACGTAATAGGTATAAGGAATATTGTGATGACGAAAATTTTCGACCTCAACATTTTTGCAGATGTCCACGTCTTAAAGTCCCCTGATACCAAAAAAGTGGTTTTTAAAAAATGTCTGTCTGTCTGTCTCTCTCTCTCTCTCTCTGTGTGTGTGTGACCACGATAGCGGTTAAACCGCTGTAGATATCTATTCCAAATTTTGTATTTACGTGTATAATCTCCCTCTTGAGAACTAATTAATTTTTCATTGAAATCGATAGACCGGAAATGAAAAAAATTGAATTTTGCAAATATTTCGTGAATTACTAAGTTTAAGCAAATTTATAAAGAATTAAAATGTACTCAAAATTAAATTTGAGAAAAAGTGTGTTAAAAAATTTACATTTAAGTTCACCGTCGGTAGAAGAAGCTCGTAGTGTATGGTTTCCGATGGATAGTGCACTAGCACATACATAGTAGTAGAGTTATTGGAGAAATATTTTATAATCGGTAAATCGGAAACAAAGGACCTTATAGTTTTCCACTACGATCACCCGATTTAACGCTCGTAGATTACTTTATTAGGGGCTATGTTAAAGATAAACTACACACTATATCTGCTACCACCAAAGAAGAGATGATGGCCAGAGTGCGGGGCGCGTTTAATAATCTAGACGATAAAGTGATAAGTGCTACACGTTGAAAACTATATTTACTGTTATTGGAAACTATTATGAAGACTACTTCTTCTTGATATTGTCTAGTTTTCATTTAGATATTTTAGGACATTATTAAACAATGACTTATTCTGTTCTTATTTATTTACATGTATTTGCATAGCCTAATTGATTATACAAAGTAAACCTTTAAAGGAATTGATACATTTTCCAAAGTAACTCCGAAACTAAGACATTTAGTTATAGGGAACACATACTGCCCCTAATTTTTAACGTGGAATCCAATGAAGTTTAAAAAAATGTAGGTTGCTATTTAAAAATAACAAGATATTGATATTTTTCTGGATGAAATGTTTAACATTGTTTTCTGATCGCCCTGTATTATTTTGAAAAATTTATTATACCGCATTTGAAGCAATATACTTTCCAAAATAATTACCTAGAATTTTAAATATGTGCATATACTTAATTATTGGGATTGTTAGGAGTATAGCCTGAAGCACTTTTTGTACAAAAATTGAAATACTTCGAAAATGGCTAACTTCAGAGGCAACATTTATTAGACAAACTATCCTTAAAATTAAGTCGGAAATACGAATCAGTCATAAAAAATGGGGCATTCCATTAAAAGTAAGAAAGTCGATATCCATTTCCGGTATAACCGGAAGAAGCGAAAATTCGAAAATATTTTAAATCGAAAGAGCGTAACGCGCAACTAATATTTGCGAAATTTCAAAACTCAACTCTTATTAGTTTTCTATATTGTTCTAACGAAATCTCGTCGTGATATACCCTGTATATTCTCGAGTTTATTATTCATGTCGACATTATATTGTATGTGAAAAACGACGCACTTAATTGTATATAAAATAGATAGGCGTTGCTAGCTAGCATCGTTGGGAATCAGTAAAATTTCGATGATGCCATTCGCCGGTACATGACTATTTAATTAATTAGCTTCTTGCAAAATAAATAATATACCACATCATTTATATGACTATAATAAGGTCATTCAATAATCAGTATAAACAAATGAAAGATTTCAAATTGAATATAATTGTGCATCCGATGAAGTTCTATTTCTGATAATACTAGTTAACAGCAGAGCTTACTATTGGTAGTTTAATACAGTTATTATAGCTTTAAAAACGTATCTAATTTTTTACGAATCATATTAAAAGTAGTAAGTAGAAAGTAAATATACATAAATTAGCTTCTTCAATGCACTTTATCCTATTTAAAATCGACAAGAATATACAATTTCGTATTTACATTGCTCAGGGCAAGATTTGTTTTCTGTATAGCACCGTATTTACCATATATAATAAAAATATACATTCTCTTTTTAATTTCTCTACAACAATTAAATAGAACAATCAAGCAAGGGAAGAGAGTCGTTTAGATTAAGAGATGCAAATATTAACATTACTTCTGTACAGTTGCCAACTCTTATATAGTAGTAGCTGAACTCTACTGGAGAACAATAGTCAGAAGTAGATACATATTCGGATATATCCATAAATTACGAAGAGATTAGTGTAGGGTCTCCACTATACACTGCAATTGATCAGGAACATGACTTAGCATAGGCGCATATCGTCTGTGAAGGTTGAAACCTCTCATATCTAGCAACCTCCAGCAAAAACTTTTTCCAAAAAAGCATTTAATTAATTTCTGATTGAGTTTATACTGTATATCTTCGTATTTAGCTTGTGTTTTACATATTGACTTCTTATATCGTTATGTCTGTTGTTTTTCTTATAAATCTACAAGTTTCGAATATTATTATGCATATTTTTCTCTTCCACCAGAAAAGTAAAGGCAGACCAATTTGGTCATAAAATAAATTATACATATGGTTAGAATGTTGGTAATCCCTTTATCAACTTTGGTCTTCATTTACCTCCTTAAACAATCCCTGGTACAGTATAATGTTTCAGATACGAAGTTTGATAGTATCTAGAAAAAAAAAAAGGAAATTTTCTATGTAAGATATCAACACCAGGAACTACGATAATTAAAGTTATGGAGCGGTGTAACAATGACAGTTTTACAAACGGAATTATATTATTTTTTCACACCCCAGTCCTCATACACAATTGCCGCAATGTTATTAAATCTGGATTTCTATTAAAACCTGCGTCTAACTTTTGCCGAAGGTTACATCTGAAATCACTTGGAAACTTTCAATTTGAGATTTCGATTTTCAAAATATGTGATTAGTTTAGGCAAATTTCCAAAGTGTTCCTGAAGGAATAAAAACTGATTTTTTAAATTTGGGATTTGTGTTAGTTCCTTGCACTCAGAAATACTTTGAGCATCGTCAATTAAACATGTAACGAAATTTTGTAAACTATCGAAATTCTCTGTAAAAAAGCTAGTAGCATCCAACCATGTTCCCCATTTAGTTATTACTCGCGATGGGGGCCCAGTCAAAGATGGAAGTTTTCCTGTAAAGAGCTACTATAGATGGTGCTTTTCTGAAAACTTTTTTAAAAGCGAATGCAAGTCTATCACGTGAATAGAGACAGCTGTTTTACGTCAATCATCCGGATTAAAGTCATTTTAAAATGTTTATTTGGTTTTTATGTAACTAACGAATACACTAACTTAGTATGATTTTTAATGACTTTTTCAATGAATTCTAAAGTGTCGTGATTTGTCCATATCCATCGAGTGTTATCACTAGTGATCGACAATAAAGGGTATATTGCAAGGACTGGAGTAAATTGAATAATGTAATTTGAAATTAGGCACAGTAATAGTGATAACTAGGGAGCGGATACGAAAGGTTGATGACTCATCGCCCATGGGCGCACTATTGAAATGTTGTATTTTTAATGAGGTTTTAATTTTGTTTATATAATTGGATAATAAGTGGCTGGTGATCTATAAAATACAAAATACCTTATTATTTGTTCCTTTTGTAGTTCAAGTCGAGTAAAGAAGTTTTAATATTTACTAGCAATACTTTCTCAAAGTTCTCTTCTGTAAGATTTGCTCTCTTTGAATGAAGTGCATCCTTGTAGATAGAAAACGTCCTTCTACATCGTAACTGGAAATATTCTTTTATTTCAGCGTATTTAGCAGTTCGATTTTGTGTCATTGTCCTCATACACAATTGCCGCAATGTTATTAAATCTGGATTTCTATTAAAACCTGCGTCTAACTTTTGCCGAAGGTTACATCTGAAATCACTTGGAAACTTTCAATTTGAGATTTCGATTTTCAAAATATGTGATTAGTTTAGGCAAATTTCCAAAGTGTTCCTGAAGGAATAACAACTGATTTTTTTAATTTGGGATTTGTGTTAGTTCCTTGCACTCAGAAATACTTTGAGCACCGTCAATTAAACATGTAACGAAATTTTGTAACCTATCGAAATTCTCTGTAAAAAAGCTAGTAGCTTCCAACCATGTTCCCCATTTAGTTATTACTGGCGAGGGAGGCAATGACAAAGATGGAAGTTTTCCTGTAAAGAGCTACTCTAGATGGTGCTTTTCTGAAAACTTTTTTAAAAGCGAATGCAAGTCTATCAATTTCCGGATACCTGTCTCTGATATATTCACATATTCTGTGCAGAGCATGTGCTACACAAGTAATATGCAGCATATAAGGATATGTTTCCTTTAATAGTCTGCCTATTTTTAATATATGTGCGGCACTGTCACTAACAAATAAAAGTATTTCTTCCCTGTACCTATCGTCCGAATGAAGCATTTTGTGCAAATTCTCGTCAATGGTTTTGCAACTGTTTCCGCATCAACTGTATTTATAACTTTAGATGCTATTACATATGCGTTATATGGAATAGTTGAATGTAGTACACCAGCTACAACATTTACCACACAGCGTCCTAATATATCGACAGTTTCGTCGGCACTTATCCATAGGTACTGATTTGAAAGATGTCTTCTAATGCATTCGCGAAACATGATATTTGCGTAAGGTGGATTCATCAGGAATATTTTGACCAGTATATTTTTGGAGAAACGAAAAGGGGGATTGTCAAGTTTCTTTAATGGAATATTAGCCGCCATTAAAGTTTCACAGAGTTCTTCGTTAAAATTGTCAGCTTTAAACGGCTCCAATTTCTGTGTATGTTTTAGCGATGTTAAGTGACGTTGTACGTGGCCTGTTTGGGCATTCTGTAACGATATTTTACAGACTATGCAATAAATTTGGAAATCACTGACAATGGAGGACATACAATCAGTATGACCCTTAATCCAACTTGCCAATGTTTTACGATGCCATTCTCGACGTTCTTCCATATCATAGTAACATAAACAATGTTCTACATCTAAATAAATGTAACTAAAAATGTGTGAATATGTTATTGAAACTTAACAAAATCCAATGCACACTTACGTCGAGATAATTGCGAGAATTAGATTCAATGAAACGGTATTAAACAGGAACTATTACAAAAATTACGAAGTACGTAATTAACAGTCAAAACAATGAAAAAACGAAACTAACGTAAGTATGAATAGGTATATACATACATAACTTTATTTATCTTAGGAAATATAAGAAAAATATAATAAATTTTAAAAACCCCTCGCGCTTCTACCTACGCCGATGAAGAAAGGATTTTACTCATAAATTCCTTTGT
Organism: Amphimallon solstitiale; assembly: GCA_963170755.1. NCBI lineage: Eukaryota > Metazoa > Arthropoda > Insecta > Coleoptera > Scarabaeidae > Amphimallon > Amphimallon solstitiale. Next base: position 191,561,867 of record OY720675.1, read on the forward strand.
TGATGGGCATTTTTTGTTGTCGTTTTCAAGTAAACAACAGATGTTGCGGTTCACCATATGAATAATGCTATTCAGTAACTGCCTGTTGTTTACATTATTTCTTTGCTCCGTTGTAACTCCGTCGTAGTTTAAACCTGGGACGTCCGCTCCGTAGTGATAACATCACTATTACTGTGCCCAATGCTAGACACTTCATAAAAACTAAAAATAACCGTATTAAACTGGCGATCCCTAGTTACCACTGTAGTAATATAAAATACGCATCTGTAGTAATATACAATACGCATAACTAATACGAACGAGCTATCCAATGTCGGCGTGTAGAACCCTTGACTGCAAGACCAAAGCTACCGGGCTTGAACCCGGGCCCGTCCGGAAATAATATCCATTCTCTAGTGTCAGCTCGACACAGACTGCTGCCTATTATTACCTTGGAGATTGACATCCAGGTGGTTAAACTCTAAGGTAACAATAAGTAGTAGATGTGTAGCGCTAGTTGCGTTACCACCATCCCAGTATATCTAAAACCGTAAAACGTAACCCTCCTACAATTACACTACATCCTAACATGCCATTCCTGTTATAATTACCACTTCAATGACTCGTATGTTATCATCTAAATTTGTCTATGAAATAAAAAAATGTAAGTCGAAATCTGAAATCCCATTTTGTTAATTAAAAAATAATGCTCCATATTTTACATCTATTTATCATCTACGGGAAAATAAAATTAAGTTTTAATATCAACAATCCTTGGATATGGCATAAAAGTTATCTACGTATATGATGAAGAAATATCTTATTCAGTTTTTCAGCATGTAATCTTTACGTACAATTTTATACACCAATACCTTGGGAAAGCTCGCCTTTACGGAGAGTAGAACCGTTTGCGTGCTGTAATGAACTGAGATATCATCTACATTTTAATTACGAACTAGATATTTACCTAACAATGTAACCACATGGCTCGCGCAAACTGTTACCTCAGGTTAGTATAATATTTACATGTTAATTAAATTTAGCGTTCACGCGAATTTCGTACGCAAGAATAGGTTTGTGGGCGTCTACGATTATCATCTATGTATGTGTGTGTGTGTGTGTGTGTGTAAACTTTCATTCACTTAAATATCTCCTCGAATTCTCTTTGACACCTACAGTGATGATGGCGTTTTCACGGTACATTTTTTAAATGCACTTAATAGGTGTATGTATGTATGTATGTCTGCCATCGGAAACGGTGACTTTCAAAACAACTCGGTATTGTATAGTGGCGGTATAAACGAGACGACAATGTTCAGGGTCGGGTTGGAACGTGTAGGCGTTTCGATGGAACTGACAGTCCTAAATGCCTTCTTCTATACATGTAGCACACATTTTTTTAGATATTTGTATAAGATATTTAAAGCCGGTATATTATTATAGTTATTCAACTAAATACTGGTTTAAATAGTTAAATGATTAGAATGGAATGCATAAATTATATGGTTTGTAAGGTACCCTGAGAATATAATTTACTACGCCTGTAGTCAATCTTTCACAATGTATAACTATAATAACACTAACAAACTTATTGTGTATCTTACAAGATTGGTATTTAATAAATAATATATAACAAACGCATTGGGAACCTCAGAAGTACTTATTATTTAAATGGAGAATGTATGCATGTATATGTTTTTTGTGTAATTGACAGGTATTTGTGAAGAATAAAACGCTTTGCACAGGTTTTTATGTAAGATATTTTATTCAAACAAAGCCATTACGCAGTTGACACTTTTTCACAACGACCATCATCTTATAGATTCTGTCTTATATCTAGTTATACCAACTTAAAGTTACCAAAAAACAACTAACGATTCTTAGCGCATATTCTAACACCCCCCTTCGCTAAAATCGCTTAGACCAAAAAGATTTCTAAACTTAATAAATAAATTGCCAGATAATCCTTTCGTAAGTATATCTGCTTGTTGTCTAGCTGTATCAATATAAACCAACTTTATAAGCCCGTCATTTATATGTTCACAAATAAAGCTGAACTTGATATCAATGTGCTTCACTCTACGATTGTTTGATGGATTTTCTATCAATGCCAAGCATCCCCGATTGTCCTCATAAAAGGTTATAAATTTAAAATTTACATCCATATCCAATAATAATTTTTTCAACCATAGTCCATCACACACCGATAAACAAAGTGATACCAATTCCACCTCTGTTGTAGATAATGACACACAAGTTTGTTTCCTTGTTGTCCAACTTAACGTATTATTAAACATTTTAAAAGTGTATCCACTAACGGATTTTCTATCAAGAGTGTCACCACCCCAGTCTGCATCAACAAAACAACACAAATCCCTATTATCGTTTCTATGATATTCTAAACCTAAGTAAACTGTGGACTTCAAATATCTCAAAACCCTCTTAAGACTGTTCCAAGCCTCATCAGTGCCTCTGTCCTGAAATCGACTAAAAAAGTTCACAGAAAAGCATATGTCTGGACGTGATCCCAACATTAGGTACATGAGACAACCCACTAATTCCCTGAAAGGTTTATTTGTTACATGTTTATCATTACTTAAATTAATTTTTAATTTAGGATCTATTGGAATAATTGAGCCATTGCAATCGTTCATACAAAAACGTTTTAAAATGCTCTGAATATATTTTGATTGACTAATTCTTAAAATGCCATCTTCCCTGTTATAATTTATTTCCAGTCCTAGAAAGTGTTTTAAAACACCCTTATCTTTCATTTTAAATTTTGCCCCCAATTTATCTTTTATCTCATTTATTTGTGTCTCATCTGATCCACATAAGATTATGTCATCAACATAGATTAAAAGAAAAACTTTGTAACACTTATCAGAGTTAAAAACATATAAACAGAAATCGTTTTCAGATCTAACAAAACCAATTTCCAATTAAAATTTATTTATTTCATCATTCCAACATCTGGAAGATTGTTTCAATCCATATAAACTCTTTTTAAGTTTGAAAACCATGTTTGGTTCAGAACTGATACCTTTTGGTGGATAAACATAAATTTCTTCAGTTAAAATTCCATTTAGGAATGCAGTTTTTACATCCAGTTGCCGAAAGTGATATTTAAACTGATTACCTACTATTAATAAAGCTCTTATTGTTGTCATTTTGGCTACAGGCGAATAAACATTGTCATAATCTTTATTTCTTTCTTGAGCAAATCCCCTTACTACTAATCTAGCTTTAAATTTGTCATTTTCATTTTCTTCTAAAGCTTTGAATGTAAAAGCCCATTTAGTATCTAAAACATTAATATTATTCGGTCTTTGAATTTTTTCCCATGTTTCATTCTCATCTATAGACTTTAATTCTCTATCTACTGCCCTTAACCACTTTTCCTTATCAGGTCTATTCTCTAACTCCTCAAAACTAGCCGGTATATTTTCTACAAAACTATTAGCATCAAATGCCATATAAAGTTCATAGTCATCAAATCTACTAGGTACTTTTACACTTCTTTGAGTATGTTCCCTAGAACTCCCAACCTCATTTAAACCCCTATTTGAAACATCACTAGCATCACCCTCATCTGTGACTTTACCAGTTTCATGCATTATGTCTGATAATTCATTTTCTATATCATTATTTAATTTTATCTCTCCCCTTTTGAACCAAAAATCATTTTCATTAAACTCTACATCCCTAGCATTAATAATTTTTTGTTTTCCTATATTCCAAAGTCTGTACCCTGTTTGAGAATAACCAACCATAACACATTTCTCAACTTTTGCATCAAACTTATTTCTAAACTCTTTTGGAATATGATTATAAGCAACACATCCAAAAATCCTAAAATTACTCACGTCAGGACGTATTCCATACCAAATTTCCGCTGGTGTAACATTGTCTAGGCTTGCTGATGTTCCCCTGTTCATGATGTAATTTACTGTTCTTATTGCTTCACCCCAAAATTCCTTCGGTATTCCCGATTCTTCCATAATTGTCCTGCTTCTTTCTACCAAACTTCTGTTTTTTCTTTCAGCTTTGCCATTCTGCTGTGGACTGTAAGGTACATTGTAATCCAAAATGATCCCTTTCTCTACACAAAACGTTTTAATATCTTTTGAAATATATTCACCTCCATTATCACACCTCAATTTTGATATCCTCTCATTGAATTTTGACTCAGTCATATTTACATATTCTTTAAATTTATCAAATACCTCACTTTTCTCTTTAATTAAATATACTGCACAAAAATTTGAAAAATCATCAATAAAGGTAACAAAATATTTTTCATTCTCAAATGTAGCAGGTGTAATAGGCCCACAAACATCGGAATGAACTATCTCTAAAATCCTTTTACTTCTAGTTCTAGAACCAAATGGAAATCTAGTTGTTTTTCCTTTTATACAAGGTTCACAAAAATCATTGTCTTGTACTGTTACTTTTTCTAATCCATTGACCATCTGTTTATTTATTAATTCTCTAAGCCCTGAAAACCCAATATGCCCATATCTTTTATGCCACTTTGTAAAATCACTGTCAATATTTCCCACATTCATTGATTCAATTTTTGATAGTACAAATGATACCTCATACAAATTTTCTCTAGTTCCCATACCTATCAGGCTATTATATTTGTTTATCAATTTAACCCTTCCACCTTCAAAAATAACCTTAATATTTGATATTTCCAATTTCTTTACACTCAAAAGATTCGTTCTTAAATTAGGTACATACAAAACATTTCTAATAGTACAATCTACCTTTTTACATCCTACATTACTCATTACATTTATGTTACCAACTCCCATAGCCAACAAAAATTCATTATTCTTTGCTACTGCTATTTTAATTGGCTCTTTGAGCATTATGAATTCAGCAAAGCAATCCCTTCTATTGACTATGTGATCGGTACACCCCGAGTCAACAAAGAAATGTATACAATCCTTATCATCCTGGGAATTTTCACTTTTTGTTTCTAACATGAAACACGCACTTTTGTCACTTTCTGGTTCTTCTTCTTTTTCTTCGTTTGATGTATAGTTGCTCCTCCTGTCACCTTCTCTATATCTACTAAATCTATTTCGGGAACCACTTGAACCTCGATTTGAACTAAAACCACTGAAATTGCTTCTAGAGCTTGATGTCGAAAGTCTATTTTCACTGTTTGTTTTGTCCTTTTTTCTCCATGAGCCATGTATATTCACTCTGCAGTCTCTTTTAAAATGTCCCTTTTCACCGCATCTGTAACATTCCCACTTTTGTGCTTGAAATGCATAACCTGTACTTTGTGAGTTTTCTTCCTTTTGCCTATTCAAGTTTCGTTTTTAATATTCACTTACTAGCTTCTTTTTAACTTCAGAGTAAGTTAAGTCCTTGGAATTTTCAATCACTGTTACAATTGTGTCATAGGACTTGGGTAAACTTAATAAAATATTACAAATATGATCTTCATCTTTCATATCTGCTCCTGATATTTTTAATTGTCTCACTACTTCATCGAATTCATGCAAAAATTCCTCCATTTGTTGTTTTTCTGTTAATTTCATAGAAAGCAATTTTTTCTTTAAATAAAGCTGTCCAGGCAAGCCTGTTTTCTCATATTTCTCCTCTAATGTACTCCACATTTTGAATGCTGTATCTTTGTCACGCAAATATTCTAACTGTGAGTCCTGCACACCCTGAATTATTAATGATTTAGCCTTCGCATCTTTTTTAATCCAGTCTTCCTTTTGTTGTTCAGTAATTTCTGCGCTTATAACCTTTTCTTTTGTTGCAAATTCCAGTACTCCGTTCTCACCTAATATCATTTCCATACGAAATTTCCAATTGTAATAATTTTTACCATCCAACGGTTCTATTGTATAACTCCTGGTTTGCGACATTTTTTCACTGTTAATTTCCTCTTTCCTTTGTTTAACAAAACCACCTGTGCATACGCCCTGTCGCACAAAAACTACCGCCAAAATTTTAACCTTACTTTTTCCTTTTTGTTTGTGCTGGCTACTACCGCCGTTTTTTCGTTGTTTTCTCTATACTTAATACTTCTTCGTGTCCTTCAGCCTGCCTGGGCACATAACCTGAAGAATAAAACGCTTTGCACAGGTTTTTATGTAAGATATTTTATTCAAACAAAGCCATTACGCAGTTGACACTTTTTCACAACGACCATCATCTTATAGATTCTGTCTTATATCTAGTTATACCAACTTAAAGTTACCAAAAAACAACTAACGATTCTTAGCGCATATTCTAACAATTTGTTGGAAAGGAAAAGAAATTAATGATGTAATGTAGATTAGTGCTTTCTTTCAATCAGTTATATATTTAATTAATAATTCAGAAGGCCTATATACATTAACGTAGCAGTTTTTATTTGTGCAGCCTGTATAACTAACTTTGTTGTAGTTTCTTATAATAGATATTTGCACTGGTCAACAATTGTTTGCTTTTTAGACAGTGTAATATATGTACTTTTTTAGACCAATACTGAAAATATTTTCTAAATTATTTATCCGGCATTATGAATTAATAACTTTTACAATAATACCTATTCAAAACAATATTGGCAGGTATTATAGATAATTCAACATATTTAAAAATATCATAACATGTTACACGTCTTAATATTATTCGGGTAATAGTTGACGTATTTAAAATTTTCATCAGTGCATTTTGATAGTATGTACTGATTTTCTTTTGATAATACTTTAATCATATTCCTTTTACACCATAATCTACTGCGGAAGAAGAACTAATTACCTAATATAAATAGCAAAGTTTCCTCAAAACGATACGGCCGATGATGATTTTATTCCCAGTTTTATTATAAAACATGCAAATTTGCTTTCAGAAAACCCTTGACTGCAATCACCAAAATTGCTAATCAAACTGCAATTTTTTGAAACTAGAATTCCTCTTATATTTAAGAAAGGTGGTAAACCTTATGTGAATAACTACACATATAAATAAAATAGATACGGCTTTTACTTGATGTAGTTCCATATTACAAACGTAAATAAAACAAAACAGACTTGTTGAACTACACTTTAATAACTAAAAATTGAACAATTGTACAACTAGTAGAAGAACTACTAATAAAAAATAATACAAATCCTCACATCATTAACGAGATTATAAATTTACTGAAAGTATGTGTACAGCAAAACTATTTTCAATTTAATGGACACATTTACATAGGTAGTGAGGGTTTAACGATGGGTAATCCCCTAAGCCCTCTACTAGCAGATATTTTTATGGATAATTTAGAATCAATCATAAGTAATAACACTACATTTAATAATGTCCTTTTTTGGTATAAGTATGTAGACGATATTTTAATAGGCTTTAGGGGTACCAAAAGACAACTAAGTTCATTACATTATTTTATCAATACAATTCACAAAAATATAAAGTTCACTATTGAAGAAGAGACTAATAATAGTATCAATTTTCTTGATTTAACACTCTTAAATTCCAATAATAAAATTAGTTACAGCATTTACCGCAAATAGTCACATACAGACATAACGATTCATAACTCGTCATACCATCCTGTACAACAAAAAATGGCAGCTTACAATAGCTTAGTACACAGATTAGTGAATGTCCCCTTATCCCGAGATAACTTTACTAAAGAATTAAATTTAATAAAACAAATTGCACTTAATAATGGTTATGACCCGACCATGATTGATAACTTAGTCTCCAAAAAATTATTATTAAAATCAGTTTCTTTAACATACCCTATGCCAGAACGAAAACATGATAAAGTCTATAGATCATTAACATACATGGGTACATTAAGGGTAAATTTATCCAAACTACTAAAAACACATAATATTAACACGGCGTTCAAACCAGTAACAATCTATACAAATACATAAAAAACAATAAAGATAGTACAGAAAAAAGACATAAATCAGGGGTCTATAAATTAACTTGTGGGGCTTGTCCGAAGTTCTACATAGGACAAACAGGAAGATCTTTTGAAACTCGCATCAAAGAACATCTGTCATGTTACAAGAACCAAAAAACAGATTCCACATATGCGAACCATTTAATCGACGAAGGACATAATTTTAACGAAGATTTTTCTGTGTTAGGCGTACAACATAAGAATATAAAATTGAGTTTCTGAGAAGCCCTAAATATCAATAAACAAAAAAACTCTAATTTTCTTTTAAATGACGAACAGGATGTAAATAAATCTCCTTTACTTAATTTATTTGTTTAGTAGTACAATACACATAGTTTTATGAGGGTTTTAACCCACTTCCCCCTTTGTTTCCTTTTTTTCCCTTTTTTCTTACCTCCTACAACCGATACACATGATATATACTTTGTAACTTATATTTTTAGTCATTGCTGAAGAAGCCACTGTGTGGTGAAACAATTGTTCAATTTTTAGTTATTAAAGTGTAGTTCAACAAGTCTGTTTTGTTTTATTTACGTTTGAACTATACTCCATTCACGTTAAGAAAACAGTGTTAGGTAAGGCGATTATTTCTTGGATTCTGATTGGCTAATAGCCCAGGCAAATTTACTCCACACCTACACTTTCATCCCCTCGAGTCTTCAATTTTTTGAACTATGTGTAAAATTTCTTTTTAGTTTTCAAATAAAAAGATATGATAAAAAATGTATCGCATAATATTTGTTAATGTATTTGTATGTCAAAAATTTCTGACAGTTGATGTTACGGTGTGATACGGTCGCCGATCGCAGCGTTAACTACTGTTTTCTTAAAATGAATGGACTATACACATATATTTTGTTTAATGTTGCTAAAGTTTTTGAAGGCGTTAATTATCATAGCACTAGATATTTTACTGATTTAGCACGGTTATGTCAAGAGTAGTTTTATATAGGCACAAATCTTATATATCTCGGATAACTTTGACGCTCGTGAACAAGTAGACGTGATTTATACGGAGTTTAGCACTAGGAAACATTCCTGATTTGAGGGCCGTATTTATTATCTAATAATCTATTTGGTGTAACTAAGCATGTCCCCTTCAAAATTACAATAATGATTTTATTTCATGTCACATCCACCACATTTTTAATAGTTTTGAAGTGCATGTATTCAACTTGACCCAATTTCGGAGTAGATCACTGTTTTTTGATATTAGAAGAAAAAAAAATTTTACATACTTTCAATAAAATATTTAGAACATTTTGATTCTATATCCAAATGGCTCACTCTTAACTTATACTTCATCAAATAGTGCAATCTGTGTCCAAATAGGCATATTTTTTTAAATTTTTGTACAGTTTCATTTAATTACTTTAATTTTCAACAAGTATAATAATCCTTTTCCGTGTGTACTAAACAAGCCATTTTATTTCTAGAATGTTTGTATGATCGGGTATATACTTCCTCCATTTTCGGCACATAATTTCAAAATGTATGGTTAAGATGAAATGATCACTTATTTTTAGTGTATCTTGAACTTTGTCCAAAATGTGCTTATTGTTAGGTACAATATAATTGACAGCTGTCTTACTAATACTTGTAATTCTTGTACACAATAGGCGTTTTCGGAAAATATAGAGCATTTAACTGACCCGGTTAGACAGTACCTGACAGGTTAACAAATTTTACCCGGTTATTTAACAGATTTCCGAATGCAATTTGCGGCCATGTATAGTAACGTAACATAAACATAACCTATATTCATAGCTTAGATTATGTACCAGGAAGAATCAAAGAAAAAATGAATACCACAGTGAATACTCCAACTCCAAATACTCGTAAAAAAGTTCTATTAGGTACCAAGTTTGTTGTAGTTAAATCCGACGATGAGACTCTATTCTGTATAAAACTCAACGCAAAGGGGAATAAGAAAACGCCTATTATGTCATTTAAATAACTCTTTACTAATGACTGATATTCATGGAGTGGCATATCTGAAAAATCTCATGAAAATCGGCTGACTAGTTTCGGCGATATGGCGTTTTCAGTGGCAGTGCCTTTGTATACATAGTCACAAAAGCACGATGGAACAAAGAGCGAATACTAAATTTTGTTTTAAACTCGGTAAAACATGTTCGAATGCGTACAGTTTAAAGCAAAAAATTTACAGCAGGAATTGTTTGTACCGTACACATGTTTATTTGTGGTATATACGCTTTAAAGACGGCAGAAATGGCTTGAACGACGATCCCAGACGAGGTCGCCCGGTCACAACCGCCACCTATAAACTCGATGAAAAAGTGCGCAAGTTAAGGTAGGTTTTCGATCACTCGAGCGAGCGACGAAGACACTCCACCAACAAGTATTAGCACGCGATCGCTCGATCGCTTGCGTTATCGAAAACCTACTTTTTAGTTGCTTATGACCCGAATGTAACGTACAGAATATTGACAGATGACTACAATTTACATTCTCACGGCTAAATTAAACAAAAGAAAGCTGTGTGCTCGTTTTGAGATTCACAAGCTGACAGAAGAACAAAAAATGGCACACGTGGAACTTTCAAGAGGCTTAATTAAACGGCGACAGGCGATGAATCGTGGTGTTTTAAATATGATCCCCAAAGCAATCGTCAGAGTACTACTTGGAAGGCGTCAATCTCACCGAAAGCGAAGAAATTGCATCTTGAGAAGTCACGAATCAAGACAATGTTGATTTTTGTTTTAAAAGTACAAAAGAATTGTTCATATGGAATTCGTTACGTAATATCAGAAGGTCTATGTTGAGTACTATTTGGGTGTTATAAAAAAATGTTGGAAGATAATCTTACGAATAAGAGTAAAATATCATGAGCCGCCACAAGAACGTCGCTTTTCGTGAGTTTTTAGCCAAAGAACAAGTTGCCGTGATCTAATATCCTCCGTAATCGCCTTATGTTTTGTCCCAAGAAGCAATGTACGATGATATTGAAACCATCAAAGTACTCGACCATCTGTGCAAAAAACCAGGCGAGCATTGGTTGACCGCGCCCACCGCAGAAGGAGCATATTTTGATTAAACCATTTCTATAAAATTAAGCAGACACTTTTTCTTCAATACCGTTTGGTGAGGTAAAGAACAAAAGATCTAATACTGTGTAGTTTCAATTACTATTTGATGCAATGTAGTCTTGTACAACAGATCTAATAATTGAAACTGCGATTTTTATAACTTTGTCTAAGTATCAAATTTCTACTTCTGTTTTAAAATAATGAATATTTGAGTTTCAATTAACGTCGTATTCGACATACCATACTATTTCCATCTTTACATTAACTAATATTTACCTACACAGGCGTTAGAAGCTTTTTTTTGTTTGGTAGCGCTGAGGGACTTCTGTTTTATATACCAACTGGATAACTTGTGTAAAATTCATTCGATATTCATCTCCTCAAAGTTGACAGCTGTTCACTCTAAGTGCCTTTTATGCATCATTATTATATCTACAGATGCGAAGCGAAAACAAATGCGAGCCGAAAATATATATCCTAGTCATTCATGCTTATATTTAGAATGACACTAATTTTCGGGTCTACGAGAACTGTTCGATTCGTTCTCGTTTGCTGAAGATAATTCATCGTGAACAGTCTAAAAATGTGTTGTATTTGTTCACATCCACGTGGGTAGCAATTTAGTGCCACTGTTATGTGTTAAAAGAATGTCTCTTGACAAGTAAAATATCTGAATAAAATGTGTCTTCCGAAGTGTAAATTTTTGTTTTTATGGATTCAAATATTACATGACGTTTCGGACGTCGATTTTGTCTCCTTTCAAATATAACAAAATAACTGTCACAGTTTAACGAGTAGAATGTATTTTAATCCCACGTAATATATGTATGTATATATATTTTCTGACGTTCATTAATACACACAATATTGGCTAGAGGTATAGCGCTGAACGAAAAACTTAGAAGAATGGCAATTCAAGCCGTTGTGTAAGAGAATAAATTTTAAGTATTATTTATTCTAGATAATAGTATTATAAATCAATTTTTACATTATTTTATTTACAAAGAATTGGTCAAAATTAAATCAATGTTCGCGTGTTTTAAAGTGCCTGCTTTATCGGAAACTCTTCTTGGCAGTAGTGATCCAATTAAATGTTAATCCCAACCGTCGAAGCGACAAATTAATGATGCTTACACAATTCAGCTAGATGTAACTATTATTCTAACCAGCAACAACAAAACATCCAGTGGCAGTCCATGACTTTACAGAGAGACACAATTTAAAAAGATTTCTACAAAATTTTTACTTGAATTGGCAGTAAATTCAGTCTTCTTAGTCATTATAAAAAATAATAATAAGTATAATAAATCGACTTTATCGTTAGCTAATATCTGTCTAAACTATAGTAGAATTACCGAACAGATGCAGTAGCAACAGCGGATTTGCCCGTTTAAGCTATTACAAAAATGCAATGTTGCTACTGCATCTGTTTGGTAATTCTACTATAGGCGAAGTTTAGCTGTAGCTATTCTTGCACTTAAACTAGCCAGCACAGTAAAATTAAAACAAATTCAACAAAGAAAACGTACAAATATATGAACACATTTCAAAAACAAACAAAAACTTATTATAAACAAAATTCCGTAAATTTCAAACAAGAATAATGCACCAAGTTACAGTATGCGAAAACAGACATAACCAGCGACCTATATAAAAGCTTTTTGAGTGTAGTGCTTAAAATATGTGCATTAATATACGTACAAGGCTCGCAGGCATATGAAAGGCCTCTGTATCAACATGCTGACATAATCATAAAATCCTAAGCCAGTACCCACTATCAATCCTAGAATGTTTGCACACTTGCAAGGAATAAGATAACTCCCTCAGTTTTAATATTCAATTGCAGCTTAATCAGCTACCGCTTACGTTTGGAACAGAAGAGCAGTACCATAGCAGACTTAGCTGAATTAAGTTGGTTATTAAGTTATCTAGAATGCTCTTATAGAAAATAAACTCATACACACAAAGAAATGTTGTCAATACCGTCACATTGAAATTATCATTCAAGTTTTATTGAAGCAGAACATCTGCAGTACATTTAGATAAGGAGTACGCAAAAAAGTCTTGATTCTTCTGAGTATTGGAAAATAAGGCTCTGATGTTACAGTTTTTCATTAATTTTTTCAAAGGCGTGTTTTGTTAACTAGCGGTAATAAAAAAACGGATTTATTCGTATAAAGGCCGGTTATGCAAAACTGTTATCTAGAAGTAGATATGGAATATGCACATCATTCTATTTGCACAAATAATGGTTTCATTGTTTTTGTATTAAATAATTTCACACCTCGTAGATGTCCACCGTCTTTCTTCTTCGAAATAATCACAATACATGTTACGAACAAACTCCGAAATTGTTTACATTGTGCAGAATTGTTATATCTTCATGTTGTTTTACTATATGCAAGTGAGATATCAGGTATGACTTTCTATAACTTCTTTATGTTTCAATATTTTTACACCATATTTTAGTTACGTTCAAAGTACTCTCCATTTTTCAAACATCTTTCAAGTTTAAATTCATCTCTGCAGTATCCAGCAATGGCATTATAGCTTACGTTTGTTAAATATTGTCTACTAGAGAAAACAATGGTGGTGAAAATGAAGGTCATATGTCAGAAGTCTGTGAAATCAAACTGCATGAACAGCAACACTCAGTAATCTGCATAAAATGATAACAGAATAAGGAATAATACTTTTTGCCGGCGTGGCGGTAGTACTGATATCTGCGGAAAGATCTTCCGTCTAGTGGCTGTAAGAAACCAAATTGTGGATAGTATTGAATGGAATACAGGAATGGTATTCAAGTAACCTTTCCATTCATTCAACTTATGGCCATAAATATTACATATACACATGTCATAATTTTTGTTACTCAAATATTTTTCAAAATCAACCTCTAAATCCTTTTATACTATAATTACATGTCTAGAAAGCATTACTTGCGACATATTCACAACGGACTGATAAGATTAAAGTACGTAGGTACTTGAATTTTGAAAAACATTTTTTATAAAATTTCTTCTAAATTCACATTTGAGTCCATTTGTATTCTTTAGAAAATTACCTAACTTAGTAGTTGACAAGACACATCTCGAAAGGAAAATTATGGTGGTAAATATAAAGTTCGTATTAAAATTTTAGCCGTTTAACCGTTATCCTGGTTGGAGAGAGAGAAAGACTAGTCTTAATGTGGAAAACTTTTATCATCAAAGTAGTATTTTATGCTACGTATAAAAAAGTGAAATCATCGTAATTAATCAATAATGTGTTACAGAATATAAAGAACTAAACTAAGGCAACTAAATTGAAAAATCATTGAAAGAGTCTGCTGGAACTGTTATTTATAGCATAGACGAGTTCCTTATGAAATCGAAATGAATATTATATATTTGCAATGCTCATATATTGAAATGTATTTAATATATTATTATAAATTACAATTATTATACGCATTTTCCAGTTTTTTATTTATATTTTGATGTGGACAGAAAACTCTATTTACTGTCGAGAGAACGTTGTGGTAGTGTAGAAAAGTCTAATGTATTAGATATTTTGATAATTATATATACTTATTTAATATTTATCCATTGGTAAATAACATCATCATTTCTAAACAACTTTCGTTTTAATTTTTCGATTTTATATTTTTATACACTTACAAATAACTTCAGTGTTTAAAAACAGGCATAACGACTATTTAACGAATTTATAGGTAACAGTTTAAAAGCATACGTAAGTAAAACACTGCAAAAGGTCATACTGAATTTTAGAAGTTATGTATATGTCACAAATATCGTGGACTGAAGTGCCTTATCTTGCAATATTTTATTGCGAAAGGAGCAATGAACTGAAAACACATTTTCTAAGAGATATGTGTGTTTGCTTTGGATGTAATATATGGCAAATTTAACATATATCTTCTTAATATAATTTTTTGAACTCCATGGCATGCGTATAAACGGCCACTATATCTACGTTATACTGATAGCATATGTAAATCTTGGTTACATTTATCAAGATAAATATATTCTTCACTCCGCTTTTCAAAGGGCTGGTTCAGTAATTATTAATTTGGCAGTTTTTATGCAATAAAAATGTAATTAAATAAGGTCGCTTAATTTGTCAGTTTTTATAAAGAATTTTTGATGTAAATTAATTCAATATTATTTATACTTTAAAATAACTGGAGTGCACTAACCAATTTTACTTAAATAAAATAAATATTTCAAGCAAATCCTTGTCATTGATTCGAAATGTAATTAATGAAATATTCGATAAGAAAAAGGAATGTACACTCACCAAAAAAGCTTTTCTATATATATGTATATATATATAACAAGAAAGAGAATAATAACGGGTAAATTCCGCTGTAGAGCAACCGTAGACACGTGTTTCTGACTCATTGGTCGTCGTCAGTACGGTGTAGCCAAGGAATAAGGTGGGATAACCTTGGAGATGTAAGCTACACGGAAGACCATCAGGTGACAGACTCCCATTTGTAGCTTCAGCTAGAAGATCCTCAAATCTGAAGACAACAACTAACGTCGCCACGAGGAAGACTAATGTCTACCTGCGTGCCATCCGAGACCCAGGAAAGATAAATCAAAAAATGGAAATAACGCGGATACATGAAATAACAAGAAAGAGAATAATAACGGGTAAATTCCGCTGTAGAGCAACCGTAGACACGTGTTTCTGACTCATTGGTCGTCGTCAGTACGGTGTAGCCAAGGAATAAGGTGGTCTTCCGTGTAGCTTACATCTCCAAGGTTATCCCACCTTATTACTTGGCTACACCGTACTGACGACGACCAATGAGTCAGAAACACGTGTCTACGGTTGCTCTACAGCGGAATTTACCCGTTATTATTCTCTTTCTTGTTATTTCATGTATCCGCAGTATTTCCATTTTTTGATTTATCTTTCCTGGGTCTCGGATGGCACGCAGGTAGACATTAGTCTTCCTCGTGGCGACGTTAGTTGTTGTCTTCAGATTTGAGGATCTTCTAGCTGAAGCTACAAATGGGAGTCTGTCACCTGATAGTCTTCCGTGTAGCTTACATCTCCAAGGTTATCCCATCTTATTCCTTGGCTACACCGTACTGACGACGACCAATGAGTCAGAAACACGTGTCTACGGTTGCTCTACAGCGGAATTTACCCGTTATTATTCTCTTTCTTGTTATTTCATGTATCCGCGTTATTTCCATTTTTTGATATATATATATATATATATCAAAAATGACGTTTTTCGCGGTTATGTGATGACAAATTGATATTTTGGGTTATTTGCCGCGTTAATTCAAATCAAGTATGCATATACGAAATAATTCGTATATGCATAAGTGATATGAAATGTAATGCATATCTACACCACCAATTGCTGACATTAGAAGAAACAGCTGTCTGCACGTTGATATTTGCAATGTCAGCAATTGGTGGTGTAGATATGCATTACATTTCATATCACTTATGCATATACGAATTATTTCGTATATGCATACTTGATTTGAATTAACGCGGCAAATAACCCAAAATATCAATATATATATATATATATATCAATGAATATATATATATATATATATATATATATATATAACTAGTATTTCTGGGCCATTTTTTTTTAGTAAATATATTGGAAACAAAAGCAAAATTTGACAAAATTTCTTGTGAAAATTATGCGTAACAGTCACTTAATTAGCAATTTATTTATGTATAAAGTGCCATATGGTAATGTTACTTCACTTCCTCGCCGTTAGAATAAAGGACTAATCGTTTCGATTGCTTCGAACCAACGAGTTGCAAGCACTTCTCGGTCGTACAGCGGAGATACACTACTGCTTCTTCCGCTTTACTTTGTTGAACCTTTATTTCCATTGTTTTACATCTGCCAGTATAGATTTTCTTCCCCATTTTTCTGATTTTCTTATTTCAGCTAGTCGTCATTTTCAGTATCTTTTTCTGATGACAATGCTCAATTTAAACCAGATAATCTGTATATATTTCCATTTTAACCATATTTGTTTTCTCTATTCTGTAACTGTTTTCTTTAAAAAACGTTAATATTTTATTCGTCTATTTCATTCAGTTGAAGGTTCAAATGAACCCAGCAATTACAAATACATGATAATGAAATATACTTATTAACCCTTGTACGGTTTTTGAATTCAAAGTTTGTACTAGTAATTTACGAACTTAGAATGAAACGAATTCCAAACTTTCTTGCGGACCTAAAGTATTAATACCATAATTTTCTTCCCACCGTCGCATGGTCATTGAAACTTAACCAATCGATGTTAATAGATAAGACGATAATTTGTAGGCAGACAGAACCACGTTTTGAACGAATTTTAAATATCTAATTCTTGCTATTCCTGATGTTACTAATTACAACAAAATTTGAAGAAATTATATCTAACAATAAGTCCACCAAATCAAGACGATAATACAAATGAGAATACATATTATGAAAATACATATACGAGGTGTGATTATAAAATAACGACACTATTGCTGCAAAACACTTTATTTTGAATTTATACATTTTTAGTTATTTTCACCTTCAATATACACGCCTCCTATGTCCCTATAACGCACCATGCGAATTTTCCATTGTTCGAAACAATGCTGGTAGTCTTCTTCTGGGAGCTCATTCATGACGCGTGCCGCTTTTTCTTTCACAGCTTCAACGGATTTAAATCGTGTTCCTTTCAATGCAAATTTGACCTTGGGAAACAGATAAGAGTCGCATCGTGCAAGGTCTGTCGAATAAGGTGGATAGTCTAACACTGGGATGTTTTGTACTTGGCTAGAAAAGTCTTGACAGACAATGCAGTATAAGCTGGCGCGTTATCTTGATGGGAAACCCATGACTTGTTCTGCCACAATTCGGGTCGTTCTTTTCTATTCTTTCACGGAGTTGAGCAACAAACTCAAGGTAGTAATGTTGATTAATAGTTTGACCTTCTGGAACCCTGTGTAAGTACACAATTCCATGAATATTGGAAAAAATAATCACCATCGCTTTGAATCTTGATTTGCTCATTAGTGCTTTTATAGCTTTCGGTGAAGTTCGGCCTTTCCAATGCATGGACGGGCGCTTAGTTTCAGGATCATAAGTGAAAAACCAAGATTCGTCACGTTATCACTCTTTCCAAGAAGTTCAGGTCATTTGCAATGGCACTTAAAATGTTAGTACAAACATTTTAGCGAGCTTCTTTTTGTTCAATCGTGAGAATTTTAGGCACCATTTTCTCACATACTTTTTGCATGTTAAAATAGTTATGTAAATTTTGCCTTACGCATTCTTTGTCATTCCTACAGTTTCAGTAATCGCACGAATAGTTAACTGACACAGATCGAATCAGATTACCGATTTTTTCAATATTTTCATCATCAGTCTCGTTATTTTATTTCCACAGCTCGTATTAGTGGACAAAGCAAATTATCGCTTTTCTATGATCAGTAACAAGAATGCAATGTTTCGACTTTCAAATTGAATGTTTTAGCACAGTTTTGAATGTCTGAGGTACGTTTAAATTTGCTGCCACAGAAAATTCTGCAATGATTGGTGACTTCTACTAGGTGATTCTATAATTTCTTCTTCACTGGCGTGTGACATAAGCTGATTCTTTACTAATTAAAAAAGTATATTTTTGTTTAAATTCTGATATTACTGTTAATTTAAATCTATTAATTACTAGAACGTTAGATATTTACATTAATAATTTATTTATAATGATGCAGATATATTTATAATGAATGAATTCCAAACTAATAATAATAATAATATAATAGTAATAATCCATCTTAAATAATAAAAAGTGTATTGAAGTGATCAGTAATAAGAAAATTTAAATATAAATATTTGCGAATAAAATATTGATTGACAACCAAAGTGAAAAGAATAATTTGGTTTAATGCAAAGTCAAAATTTTCAAAAAAATGATTATGTAATGAATAAATCTAGCTGGAATCATAAGAGTTAGCGTCCCCGTCGCTAAACGAGACAACAAATGTTAGAACTGTCCAACAATGGCATTCAAATATAAATTCACTCTTTTCTTGACATTTGTAAAAGTAGATTGATGATTTTGTGCATCTGTACTACATACATATAGGTTCATTATTATAGCAGTCGACTTACGTAATACATGGTAAGAAATTCTTGTAAATTTATTAAAAAATGTTTAGCATGTCAAATTATACTCAGATTAATAGTAGTAAGTTATTGAAACTTACAGCGTTGCATGTGTCTATATGCATTTTTTGCATCAAAATTCTTGACAGTTTAGTTAATGTCGTTATGGTACTTTATTAATTTATTTGACTGTCATACTCAAAATTATTAGTGAAACAAAAGTGAGATACTGGTAAAACCTTTCTAACATAAATATAACTTAGAATAAAGAACATCATCTGACTAAATCTATTAATACACTTGAGAAGTTTCACAAATGTATGTTGTAAGTCCACTTATATCATATAATTAACTATATAATTCATAAGCAAGTAATAACAAAAAACACACTTGGTATTGTTTCACAAATAAATATAATTAAATACTCGATGTACATTTCGCCTTGCGGCATCGTCAGGAGTTCTCGAGAAACTAAAGTAAAATTTAATATACTGTAAGTACCTACTTCTAACAAAAATGTAAATAAAAATGTACAAAAATAGAAAATTATGAAAAGGTCATGGCTTATCTGGAAAGACCGTTTTTACAAGGCTAGGGTTTATTAGCGGTGAATTTATGAGTTCTGTTTGTTCATTAAGAACATTGCCTGGTTGTAAAAGTAAACTTTCTTTTATAAAATAACCTTCTAGAACATTAATTTTTTTACTTTTATTTAAACTATACAGTACTTCTAAATTGTCTATTGAAAATTGATGTCCCGTGTCTAAAACATGGTTAGCTACACTTGAATTTTCATAATTTAATTTAACGGCTCGCATATGTTCTGAGAATCTTAATTTGAAATTTCGCCCTGTTTGATCTAGGTATATAAAATTTACTACAATCACTACAATTAATTCTGTAAATTCCTGATTTGTTTAGTTTAGGATTCGCTGTTTTATTATTCGTTAATTGACTTTTTAAAGTGTTATTATTATAGAAGGCTATTTTAAAATCCAGTTTCTTTAAAACATTACTAATTTTCATTTGAAGAAACTGGATTTTAAAATAGCCTTCTATAATAATAACACTTTAAAAAGTCAATTAACGAATAATAAAACAGCGAATCCTAAACTAAACAAATCAGGAATTTACAGAATTAATTGTAGTGATTGTAGTAAATTTTATATAGGTCAAACAGGGCGAAATTTCAAATTAAGATTCTCAGAACATATGCGAGCCGTTAAATTAAATTATGAAAATTCAAGTGTAGCTAACCATGTTTTAGACGCGGGACATCAATTTTCAATAGACAATTTAGAAGTACTGTATAGTTTAAATAAAAGTAAAAAAATGAATGTTCTAGAAGGTTATTTTATAAAAGAATGTTTACTTTTACAACCAGGCAATGTTCTTAATGAACAAACAGAACTCATAAATTCACCGCTAATAAACCCTAGCCTTGTAAAAACGGTCTTTCCAGATAAGCCATGCCCCTTTTCATAATTTTCTATTTTTGTACATTTTTATTTACATTTTTGTTAGAAGTAGGTAGTTACAGTATATTAAATTTTACTTTAGTTTCTCGAGAACTCCTGACGATGCGGCAAGGCGAAATGTACATCGAGTATTTAATTATATTTATTTGCGAAACAATACCAAGTGTGTTTTTTGTTATTACTTGCTTATATTTCGACATGTTTCACCAAGAGATTTCCATCACTTCATTTAATTATTTATATAATTCATTTTAGGTATATGTACTTCAAACCAGTTCAGTTGCTAATTTAAATTTTTTCTGCATCGAAATTACGAACAATTTGACCTTTAGTTACTTTTCATGCATTTTACAAATTTAAATTTATATTCAGTGAAGTGCGAGTTAGAATATAGAGCTTATGTTCTCTAATATAGTGAGCGAAACACAAATTTTAATTTAAAACACCTTTGAGTGATCTGTTTACACTATGTCAGCTCTTTAGAGAGATTTATATATAAGAAAGATATTATATCCAGAGTCGATGTACAGGCGTAACTTACTGGATAATTCTGGTTCTCAATAACAAGTAATTATTTCTCTTGTAAACGTAAATATGCTTTACTAAAATGAGTAGGTTTGCATATTTTTCAAAGATAAAAAATCACCTATTATATACAATTAACAGACCCAGTTCATATTCACTGTTAATTATACAATAATATTTTAAATTGAAGATGCAAAGCACATAACAAAAGCCTATCATACCATATTTGTATATGGCTCACCAGATAGTAATATCTGAAGGTCAAAAAAATGTGTGATATAACAGCATCCATGTTCTTTGCATATACATATAGGTATATTTACTACAATTATGCATGCGATATTACACAAATGTTAGAATGAGACGTCCAAATTTCATATGACGTAAGTCAACTGCTATTCTAATGCTAATGCTAATGCTAATGTTTGATTTACAGCAGCTGCATGTAATTCTTCAGAAGAATGATCTATTTTGACAAAACTAGTTTTCAGTAATCCGCACATATAAAAGCAGCATACAAGTCCACAGAATACTTGATTTATATATAAAATTTAGCAGTTGCAGTATAATCATTATTCCATACAAATGACGAGCTTCTCGTAAAAACCTCACATGTCCATTTTTAACAAAATTGCGTTCGTCGCGGCATCTAATGGTGTAGCTGTAGAGCTACAGTATCTTATAATAGGATCCTGTAAAAACCTCACTACAATCGAAATACCGTATGCCAAAAATCGTACATTTCTGTAAAAGCAACATATGTCCATTGAACTTCCGGTAAAAACATCACTAGTCCTGGACATGTGAGGTTTTTATTAGAAACATTGTTAAGACATTTTTAGGTTAAATAATAGTAATTTATTAGTGCATTATTGTGGCATAATAGAAGTTGTGGTGACTGTGCTACGCTTTAAACAACCATGAATGCAGATTCTAATAACGATCATGCAGGGCATAAAAAGCGAGAAAAGAAGGTTTATAAAAGTAGTGTGATAAAGGACTATAAAGTAAAAGGATTGTTACATAAAAACCATAAGGGAAACATTGTAGAAGCGCGCCAAGTTGGAGATGATTGCAGGTACGTAACTACATTTTTTTGTTGTATGTCTGGTAATGGATTTGCTTTATAGATGTAAGAAATGTCAATGTTTTCAAATAACAACTGCTGAAGAGAGAGAAGATATTTTTTCAAAATTTTATTAAATGCACGACAAAAATGAGCAGGATGCGTATCTATCGGGGCTTATAAGCATTGAATATTTCGCGACGTCGTCCTCGTCCAAACTCTGACTTTAGAAATCTTCACGCAGCGTTTTTCGTGTATAAAGTACGGTGTGGTACTACAGAAAAAACCGTATGTTTTAAAGCTTTCGCCGCTGTTCATGGGCTAACTCTGCCTCATATCAAGAAGATTGCAAGAATACCTCGTATCAAGTGGCGTTTCGCCCAGAGACAGAAAAGGAAAATATAAGAACAGGTCCAAAAACTACAGTGACCAAATAGTCAATTTGATAATGGAACACATAACGGAATTTTCACCAAGACAATCTCATTCTTCTATAAGACGTAGTCCCGACCAGCGTTATTTACCCTCAGAATTGAGTGTAAATATCATGCACCAACTATTTCGTCAGAAGTACTCAATAAATATCCCAGACTGTTTTTAAAACCAAATTTAATATAAAATTTGAGTATCCACGCTGCGATACATGTTCTCAGTGTGATATTTTCCATCATTCTTTAAACCATCCACATAAAACACCAGAACAAATAACAGCAATTACTATTGAAAGAGAACTACACCTAAGGAAAGTTGAGGCATTTCGTAGTACCAAGAGAGCTTTTAAAAAGAAGTCAAGAACGGGGAAGATACCTTGCATAAGTTTTGACTTCATGCAAAACCTACCATTACCTCATATTCCATCCAATCCTGTGTTTTTCGCACGACAACTGTGTTATTATGTATCTGGTATACATGACCAAGCCACCGACAATGCCACGATGCTTCAGATTCCATATACGTGGAATCTGAAGCAAAAAGAGGTGGAAATCAGGTCACGTCTATGCTGCAAAATAAAAATTATATAATGCTGCACTTCTGGTATATTTTAGTCTTTAGGCTTGAACTGTTTGACGAAATAATATACATATTTCCAATAAGAGGCCACTTATATTTACCCAATGACCAAGACTTCTCGTTAATTGAAAAGAAAAAGAGAAATGTGGAGCGACTCGAAGTACCTCAAGACTGGACTAAACTGATAGATGCCTCGAGTACTAGATCAACGCCGTATAATGTTGTAAATGTTGATTCTTCCATGATTTATGACATAAAAGGTGCTACAGATAAATATTTTCTTAAAACTGCAAAACCATCAATTCAGATAAAGACCGCCAGATCACTTAAAATTTCGAAAGATAATATATAATGATACGTGTGACCTTGGCGTTTCTCTTTGGTACACGCTAAAGTTAAAATAACAAGTAATTTGTTGCTTAACAAGGCTTATGATGCCTCTATACACATTAATCAGAAAAAAAGTTGATTATCTGGTTCAGCTGCTACAGTTATTACATGTCCCACAAAACATGAAATTTGATGATTTATTTCTGTCTTTTGCTGGGAGAACTTATCAAGAAGATTATTGCGACATTGAAGACAATAGCAGTGGCTACGAAAATCAGGCTTTCATGGTTAAAAAATTTGCTGAATAAATTTTTTATTCAAGAATTTTCTTAGCTTAATTTTATTGTGTTAATTACTTATTCTTTTTATTAAAGTATGTAACGTTGGCCTAATATTACCTAATAATATTTTGTGTTTTCTGAGAAAAACGTCACTTGTCCACCAATATGTTGAGTTCCTTTCTAAAACTGTTAGCACAAATGGCAGTACAAAAGCTAATCTTTATTCTGTGAATATTAAGTAAAGCACTCCCCAAAGCAAAATCTTCTAAACAAAATATACAAACCACTTAAAAACATTTATTGCTTTACCCAATAAGATAACCTTAAAAGAAAGCAAACGAACAATAATAAATGAACTGAAATAACAGTGAACTCATTTCCAAAACAATATTATTAAATGGATAATTAACGAGGTTGACATTTTTATAATGCAGCTTCAAAGTAATAAGTACACTACGGCGGCAAGTTCAAACGTACCTCCGACATTAAAAATCACACTTTATGTTAAAAACTAATTATGAGCTCATTAATGTAATACTACAATATTCAATTATGTTAGGAAAGTTTAAAGTTCATTTAATCGCTCAATAATGTGCATACATCTAATTTAATTTTCTACTGACACTATTCACTTACTAGTTAGTTTTGGTTTACATACATAAAAGCCAGTCTTCAGCAGTAGCATGTTTATTTTATTTAGTTTGTTAATCACATTCAACATAATACTACTCCCAGCCCCATGCACATATACAACAAAATCTCGTCGAAGCTATAAGAAAATAAGATACACAACATCAAATGTTACGGCGTTCCCAAACCAATTCCCTGCCTGTCAGACAGATTTCAGTCTAGGGCTGCTAAGTACTATAATTAACTCTAATTCAAGGATATAACTTCCTTTATATAAGAAGAGAAATTTAAATAATTAAAAACTTCTCTTAATTAAAGACAATCCAGAAACATATTATTTAATAATTATGGTTCGTGCTTTGTATAATAATATGATATTAAAGAAAAGTTATTAATAACCTGTTTCACATTTGTCGTTTTTCCTACTGACTTATATCTGCAGGCAATTTTTAATTAGATATATTTGTGGACTAACAGTGGTTTTATACTTTTATTAAATAGACTCCAATATATTTTCTAATTATTAAGAAATAGACAAAAGCTAAAGAACTAAACTGTTTAGAATATGTTTCTTGAAATAGCTTTGAATGGAAAACTTTCGAAATTCGTATATCATTTAAAGTTAAAGATTCAATATTCTCTAACTCTGGATTGCAATTAATAAAAATACAATAATATTAAGTATTTCTGAAGAAGTATGTGGACTTTAATCAAAAAATTGCAGAACTAGTCATAATAAGGAATAGGAAATAAAAATTCGTAGATATGGACAATCATTAAGAAGAAGGACAAGGAGGAAATTAATTACGAAATAAGAAAACGTTAAGATATCATTACATTATCATAAACATCAACAAGTACCTGCGGCAAACGTGCATTATTTGGTGAGAGTTAATCTTATTGAAATAGTTGAGTTTAGGGAAAGCCTTTTTGTTTTTCAACATATCCCTATTTAACATTAATGCTATTGGACCAGTGGCGATGAAGAGTCATTAAATCAGTTTTATAATCATCAACATCCAGGTCGCCAAAATACTGCTCTACTTCTGCAATAACTTCCTAATCTCTCTTGAATTTCCTTAAAGCGAGAGACAGCTTTAGATTTAGAAATAATTGGAAGTCTGAATGAATCCAGTGAATAGGTTAGTTGGAGAAGAACTTGGAATCGTAATTGATACAGTATACTCGAGTTATAATGATGGAGTAACAGTTTTTTTCGAGCCATCGTTCGTCCTTTCTGGATAATGGAAACTCTCATTTTTCCAGAATGGCAGCATAATATGTCCATCTAGACTTCATTTAGCAAAGGACTGCAATGATACCTCTCCATTTCTGAAATTACCGTTTCGATTCTGACATGTACTAATGCACCCAAATTTCATCGACCATACACGGCAGCCACTTGGCAGAGAGCTTGCACGTGCAGATTATAGGTAACAGTTTAAAAGTAAATGAGTTATAAATTTCCACTGCATGAGGTAAACATAACTTATTGTTGAATAAAAATGATAAAATTGTAATTTGACTTTAAAGCAAAATAAAGTATTCGTAAAATACTACTACAAAACACTAATTTGAAAAGAAAATCATAATATTAGTAAACTCCTGGTGCATCTCTGATTTATCTCGTATCGTAAGCAATAGTGACACAAAATATCAATTTAGGCTATTACTGCTTTGGACTATCGCTTTCCATAATCGTGTTGCAAGAATAGACATCTATAATACGCATAATTCTACTCCAGGTCGGCTTTAATCGTCGATACTCATGCTGCCATGTTTAAAGCGAGCAATCCAGTGGCAAATTGTGGCCATCGAAAGAGCATAGTTGCCCAATACTTTCTGCATATCGCTCAGAATTGCATTTGTGTTCATAATATTAAAAAAATGTGTATATAATTGCACCACGAATACCGATTCTATCTACTTTAGTACTTTTTCTTTAAGCAAACACACACTGATTGGCAAGCCTCACCTACCATCAAATTACTTTCGTGTATGCAGATCACGAGGAGAAACCAAAATAGTTTCAATAATAGAATAGGAGAATAAGGAGGAGTAGGCGTGAGAACACAAGTTGAAGAGATATAAGTGTAACGTAAAGATTGATTAAAAAGAACACATTTGTAACAAAGGAGGAACGCCGATTATTCCACTTGATGATAGCGTAAAGGAATATGAGTTTTGTGCAAATATTATACTATTATTATTGGGTTTTAATAGTAATAATAATTATATTTTATTTTGTCCAACAGATATAACAATCCAACATGAACAAAGTAAACTACAAAAAGTGATAATATATAAGCATAAATTGAAAACATATAGTCAGAATTAAAAAAAATCATTAGCAGAAAATATCAACTTTGAACATGTTCGCGTTTCTAGGTGCATGCTGTAGTGGTGCCCTCAGAAGTGCGTCCTCACAGTGGTAGTAAAGAAGGTAGTGGATAGTCTGGGCACATGAAAATTGACCCTAGCCAGCACAGCTGAATCAATTATACCACATACAATATTGAGCAGGAACCAGGAACTAATTCTGTTGCGTCTGCTGTCCAAAGCCATGCCTTTCCAAAAGCGCACCATACGAAATATCACGCGATGGATATACATTGTACAGTTTGAATGAAAGGAACTTTAAAAATCTGTTCCTTGTGGATGTCGTATGTTGGTACCAAACAACCACACCATACCGCAGTTTGCCGACGACCAGTGAGAAGAACAGCGATTGGATAGCCAGGTGATTATCAAAGTCACGATATATTCTTATAATAAATCCGAGACACTTGGCAGTCGATGAAACTACGTTGGAAATATTGTCGTTGGAAGCTCAATCTCTCTCGAAGAACACACCCAGGTCTTTCATAACGCTCTTTCTTAGTAATGAAGTATTATTTATTATATAACTGTAGTCTATTTTCATAGTCCTTCTAGTGAATGACACAAAACAGCATTTGTCAATGATTAGTTTCAATTTATTAACTGAGCCCATATGATAATGTTGTTAAGACTCAATCGCATAGAAGTGACATCCATAACGTTGTCTATTCTACGGTAAATCTTTAGATCGTTCGCATATGCCAGGACCGAACAACTGAATGACAATATAAAGTCGTTTCCGAATACATATATTGAATAAGAGGTTAGAACCTTGTGGGACACCAGATGTAAAATTAAAATTAAACGACTTGAAGCCATTGAAACAAAAGTAATTCACCCGATCATCCAGATATGAGCTCCTCAGCCGGAACAACGAGCTGTTGAAGCCCATGCTACTCAATCTGCTAAGTAACACAGCATGATCTATGGAATCGAACGCATTTGAAAAATCGGGGTATTTACATCCACCTGGCCATCCTGGACAAATACCTCAGCGATATTCTGTGTCATAATAGCCAGGTTCGTAGTAGTTGATCGATTAGACATAAATTCATGTTGGGATGAAGAGATGTGAGCACGGACACCAAAATATATTTGATGTAACAAAATACGACATTCTTTTATCAATACTATTGTATCTGGGCGAGATAAGTGATTTAGTAAAAAGTGTTAGATTTAAAATAAAAACTGATTCTAACTTGTTCATTGCATTATACATCAGAAAATAGTAAATTTTAAAGACGAAAAAAAATTTAAACCAAATATAGTTTTTTATTGCTATACAATTCTGAAAAATTAACAATGAAGTTTATGACTTTAAGGTTATATTCATAATGCGCGTCTTTACTTCATATTTTTTCATATATAGCATTTGTCGATGGTCGTGACAATGTAAGAAGTTCAAAAAGTTCGCATTCCAATCGATATGATTTAAACTAATATTTAAATTAAATTAATTCAAAATTAACAATATTCTGTAATAACTACAGCAACAATAATATATTCAATTACTAATTATAACGAATGTTTTCTCATTTCATTATTTTGTCTCTAAGGAACACATAGAATTGCTAGAAAGCAAGTGTTATCCGGCAAAATTATTCCGACTACTATTCGTTATTAAGATGTGCAACAAAACGGAGCTATAATTCTCAAGGGAAGACAACGCTCAAAGAATAGATCTTATACGAAATAATTTCAAGTGAAGTTGACTAAGCATAACAATACATTAAACACTAAGTAAAGTACTGTTGAAACTTTATAACGAAGTTGTTCGGAATTCTAGAAATAAAGTGCATTACTGCAATGAAATTTGAATAACGACTGTGCAAAAAAGGAACTACCGAACATAAATCTATTTAAAGACATTCCAAACTGCTGAACATTATATAGGACATAAATAACTGAAATAGGTAACGAGAAAATAAAGACCCGATAGAAAACTTTACGTCTATAAATTATGACAATTATCTAGGGCCATTGCAGAAACTGCCATAGTAGTGCGTATTAAATTTCCAGTAACACAAACTTCGATCATATAATCTAAAAATAATAAGAAAGATATTTCCATAATGATAGAGGTGCATCCTAAATTTGTTTTTTTTATGCATTTACCAATACTGATATGTGAAATTTAAAAATACATGTAATATGTAATCTATTTTAATAAGAAGATACAAGTACAAAAAGGGCTTGTAAAAACATTTTTGCAATAAGTAACGCCTTCAAAAGCATTTCTCTTTATTTCTTCTTCCGCCATTGACCTGGAATATAGGATAGATGTTTAGTTGAAGCCAATCTTTGGTCAGATTAACCTTGGAAGCAATTCAAGCAAGCAAGAAGCTTCAACAGACTTTTTATAACATTAGAAATATTTCTAACTGACGCACAGATCAGTTTCTTTCCTTTTATGCTTGATAGCGATTTCATTGATTGTGACTTTGGAATGGAACTTGTTGTCAAGAATCAGTCTGAGTGTGATAAGCGTGAGTGGTCATTCAATTTTTGTTTGCAGCAAATTTGCAATCATTACAATTTCATGTGAATGCAAGCAGTGTATCCGAGTGTGAACGAAAACAGACTAAAATTTCAGAAAGCTGCACCAATAGAAAACAATATTGCATGAAAATCGTCGAATATCAATCTGAGCAATTTCAAAAAATATTGGTATTAGATGCAAAAAAGTGTCTTCTTTGTCTGAAGACTAAATATGCTTGCGAATCAGCTTGATTTTGCAATATCTCACAGAATACAGAAATCCTTTGTCTAACTCCAAGCGGGAGGAGTGCCAATCTAGTTACATATGCATGTACCTCTATCCATCGTGCATATAGCGACCCAAAGCCTCTACGAAGCCAACAACAAACGAAATGACTGAACCGAAGCCCAGTGGCTTAGACCCCACCCCTCGCAATACTCATGCTAGGAAGGTTCCTCCTCCACCGTTTAATGAATAACCTGTCGTGATCACTTTCGTGATCAATACTCCATTTATTTACTCGTGGTCGCCCGTTACCCGGGTAATACATAGAACTACATCGTGACCATGCCACATATGACGCTGTATCGTGTATATGCCTCAAGACGGTAAACAGCAGAGCCAATGCCCTCCTCAATTTATACACGTCTCAGACCCATTCACCCATATTTTGATGCGCCCTAGTCTCTGGTATAGGGTTCCCTAAGATGCTACTGCAGCTCTCTAGGGTTCCATTATGGTAGTATCAGCCTTTTCCACCACTGGGGCGAGATTTGTATCGGGTAGACACCCAATAGCTTTCTCAAGTGTACGCCTGTAAGCCTGCAAATACCCGCCTGTCCGTTTGAAGGTACCCATGTTGGAAGGATTTTTCTTCGCCTGATGGGTTACCGTTGTGAACATTTAACATGCTGCTACTAGTCCTCTTTGTTTCGACTCCGTATTCTCCAGTTACCCAGACCCCTCTAGGTAACTCTCCAGTTACCCAGACCCCTCTGGATAACTGGAGAGAGACTGAGTAGAGGTATGGAGTTAATCACTTCACGGGGAGTGTGGGGGTTTAAAGAATGTGCGTCCAGGCTGAAACCCTGCCCCATTTTTCAATGCGTAATAATCTCTGCGTTTTTTGCCTGCAGACCAAAAATGTTTGCAAAGAAGCTTACTTTGCAACATCTCAGAGAGTACAGTCGACATTACAATTACTTGGTGTCATTATTTTGAACTATCCAGTAAATTACCACCGCTACAATTGACATATTCAAATTCATAGAAGTTTAAAGCAAATATTCTACGGGCAAGATGACCGTTGCTGATACAGTTCACATAAGCTCGAGTGAATATCAATGCAAACTTGTACAATTAAACTTTGAACAAGTTTCATAAAGCAATCATAATTTTGTTTTACGACAATGCTCGACCTCATGCCAACGTAGCAAAGAAAATAATACTGCAACAAAAGAATTGGATGCTTTTAGGTCATTTACTCTATAGCTCAGTTCTATGGCCTTGCTGTATATTATGAAGATTTCAAGTATGTATTCAGACCTTGGCTGTGCAAGCAAGATTTAGTACTCATTATAAGGTTAACCAGAGACTAAATTATAGAAAATATATATTTGCGGAGGATGAAGAAATTTAATATGGAGAGCCAGAAGAATACGAATTTATGAAAGAAATTTATAGAAAAGACAAAAACATTGTGCGCACTACTGTTTTCAATTATGATGGGCAAAACCATAACAGAAGCAAAGAAAAAAAGAAAAACTAAGATATTAGGAAATGGAATAAACAGAGCTTGTTGGATTGATTTTTGAAGACGACATGTCCATAGTAGCGAAGTCAGAAAAGAAGAAGAGAAGAAAAGAACTTGTAATACAAATTGAAGGCAATAAATATTTTCAAATACTTGTGGTCGATAATCGGGACCAATGGAAAAATATATAACAAAATAGCCGACAAACTGAGGAAAATAAGTAAAATGTTTATTGTGATGAAGAAGACATTTCTACAAAAGAAAGAAATACCGAAATATAGACTATAAAGAAATATATAAATCCTATGAAAAAACGGCTTCTAAGATAAATGGAAGAAATTGGATAAAGTATAAAATAATCAGACAAAATTTATATATAGAACTTATAAATGAAAAAATTACAGAAGTACAATAAAATCACCAAAAATGTGTATGAAACGAGAATAGTTGACGATAAAAGCAGTAAACGAAGGCATAAAAAACATAGAAGAATTTATTAAAAGGAGGGATCAGCATGGGAAGAAATCAAATAACTGGCATAAGTTAGAAAACATGTAAACAAAAATATATAATAGAAGAGATTCACTATATTTGCCTGACCTCTAGCGGTACAAAGCCATAGCTAGGCACATTATCGTTTAGTATTAGTTTAGGAGATATCGAAGATTATTCTTATTCGCAACACATTCGTAATATTAACATAAACTACTTGTAATATGAATTATTGTAACTTTTGTAATTAATTTTAAAAGCAATTGGACAAAATAACATGAAGTTTTGCATTTTGTTTCAAAATTAAAACAAAGAAACATTATTCCTAGTAGAAAAGAAAATATTTAGATTGGAAACCAGAGCACAGAATAATATTGGACGTATTTTTTCTTAAAGTCGCATATTATTTTATGGCATGAAACACATTAGATTATATGGGAATCTAGGAAGAAAATATTTAATACTCTATCACCCACATTTGACGGGATTAAGATTCAAGGAAAATAATGTTAATTTTATAATTTATGAATCCGTGAATATGGCCAAACTTTAATTGACTTTTACGAAAAGTTGAACGTTTGTTAGAAAACTGCGCATCAGGGATTATGTTATACGGAAAAAGTTAATGAATTGAAGCTCGCACATAAGAAAGTTCGGAGGATGTAGATACAAACTGTATTTTTGTACTATTAAGCACTCCTACTTGGAATGATGTCAAATACTTAGGTTATTTTAAAACAATGCTAACTGACAAAGATGCATACATATACTTAATTACTAATTTATTTAATCATTAGCATTTTGTATACATCATAAGTTTTAAAAATATGGATAAATGTTCAATATGTATATGTCAGACTTATTCCACACAGGGATTCTCTACAGTGTGAAATATTACTGAAACTTTCAGCGAGTGCGCTATAAGTCACAACCTACTGGGTCTCAGTATTGTTATAATTCTGGCATTTTGTGATCTATATCTAACTGTATCTATTTTTTATGAGTAAGTATTTTGAACACGGATTTTGTGTATTTTAAAAATGACGAGACCGTCTCCATAATATGTCTAAGCAACAATTCCTGACGCTAAAGTGGGGTGCTTTTTCGTGGATGCCATTTGTGTCACTACATTACTTTGTAAATGCTTTGAACTAGATTGATTAGGGGCTTCCACTTATTTGTACTGTTTCAATAGTAATATCTCCTGAAGTTATTTCTCCTCTGTGTTGTTGTATTCGAGAGATAGGTTGCAAATACTTTTAACGCATTGTCTATTAATCCATTAGCTTGTAGCTTATAAAGCAATTCTTTTTCACAATATTCGGTTATACACAATTTTTGACATTCAACATGATCTTGAAAATATCATTTATTTTATCCACAGAATCTCCTAAAGATTGTATATTTTGATGAATAATAATAAAAATAATGGATAGTTTAGTTCCAACTAAATAGCCATTTTTTGTGTAGGTCTTTACGAGTATTTTGATTAAACATGTTAAAATAAAAAAAAACGAAAATGAAATACACACATACATTAAGTTAATGTATGTGTGTATCTCAAACACATGCATATATACATATACGTTTTACGTATAAAGGTATATATGTAAGTCACAGTAATTATTTACTGCTTGATGTTAGTTTTAACATCCATGTGTTCACACTTTTCATTTTCGTTTTGATTGGTGACGCCACGCTCTATTACAAGAGATACACTATTAACATACAGGCCTCTGTACAGCAGAAGCCATCGCTTTTTTCCGTGTCATCTTTTGGGTGTTAGATGTCGCTGTGATACTCTCACTGCATTTAACATGCAAAAATGACATAGGCAGCGATTTAAGTCTTGAAGCCATTGTCGAGAATCTCCACGTACACTGATGAGACCTCATAGGTCGAAACGCCGGTGTCTGTGCGTTCGATTATCGGCAATGGCACTTAATGTATGTGTGTATCTCAAACACATGCATATATACATGTACGTTTTACGTATAAAAGCATATATGTAAGTCACAGTAATAAAATCTATTTATAAAAATATGTTCCGACTAGAAATTGTGGTGTTTATTACAATATCCTCAACACTTGAGTAACTTTTATTCTAAATTTCGCATTGCTAACATCATTTATTTTGTCTACATCAAATTAATCTTCTGCATTTGCATTTACCATACACCAGCTGCTCAGCCCTAACATTTAGTGAGAAGAACCTTCTTATCCGTACTTGAATCGGAATTTCTTGTCATTTCGTTTGTTACCTATCTTTTATTTTTAAAGCAAGAATTTTTTGTTCTTTTGCTTTTTCAATTTGATACTGTCAGTTTTTTGAGTCACAGAAGAACTCATAGTTCTTTTTTGCCATATAGTATCTGTTCCTTCACCTCAGTGTTAATTTTTCTGACGTTTTCCATGGTGAATGCTTAATAACATTTTATGATCGATTTTAGATATCTTTTGATATTGGCAAATGAATAAAATGTATAGACATTTTATTTATTTCTATCTATGTATACAATATTAATTCTTAATATTGAATATATATGCTGCATGACATGGAAAGTGCAACACCAAGAATGGGTGCGAATTTTTTGACCAAACTTGGTAGAAACGTATAACTAGTCAAAAGCAATAATTGATTAAAATTTTGTTGCGATAGATCAAGTGGTCATGACACATCTGACACTTCATTCAGTTTTCGCTGACATTAATGTGTGGTGTATTCATTGTTTGTTTGAAATTAATTTCAACGGTTTTGTCTTATTATACCTTTGTTTAACGTGTTTAAAGAGTTTTATTATGCCTAGAGTGCGGCAACGTGGAAATTATCGCCAATTAAGCGAATTCGACAGAGGTCGAATTGTTGGTTTGCGAGAAGGTGGTTTTTCATACAGGGAAATTACAAATCGCCTTAACCGGAACCAATCCACCATTATGCGCTGTTATCAATCATGGACTAGGGAAGGTCAGGAAAGACGCCAAAGAGGAACCGGAGGCCGAAGAAGAACTAATGAGATACAGGACCGCCGCCTTCGCTTAATGGCACTAAGAGACAGGTTTTCCAGTACCAGATCAATTGCTGACGTGTGGTTAGGTAATATTGGTCGTCCTGTAACTCTTCGAACCGTTTATCGTCGAATTAGGGGTTTCGGCTTACAATCTTATCGTCCACATCTTGTGTTACCACTTACGGCTCAACACCGACAGCAACGTTTGGAGTGGTGTAGATTGCGACTGCACTGGAACGTGGAGTGGCACAGGGTGGTATTCAGTGATGAATCTCGATTTTGTCTAGGGATGCATGATGGCCGTATGAGGGTCAGACGAAGACGTGGGGAACGTCGGGATATTCAGTTTTCCGTTGAAAGGCATGTGCATCGAGCAGTGGGTGTTATGGTATGGGGTGCTATAGCATATTGGAGTAGGTCTCAATTGGTGTTCATCCAAACCACCATGAACGCCCAGCGTTACATTGATGAGGTGGTAGAACCCCATATTCTACCATATCTTCAAACGCTCGAAGACCCACTTTTCCAGCAGGATAATGCCCCTCCCCACGTAGTGAGAATTTCTATAAATCGCTTGGAAGAGGCTCATGTCAATATCTTGCCATGGCCACCCAAATCCCCCGACCTCTCGCCAATAGAACATGTGTGGGACATTATGGGACGAAAACTTATGAATTTAGCCAATCCCCCGCAGACACTAATAGCTCTCCGGCATGAATTACAGGTTGCTTGGGACAGCATACCCCAAGAGGATATCGACCACCTAGTCGAATCAATGCCACGAGGAGTGAGGGAGTGTGACACTAATAGGGGCGGTTCAACACATTATTAATAAAAATTATGTTAAATTGTGTTAGTCTTTTGTTTTTTTTCTTTGAAATTTTAATCAATTATTGTCTTTGACTAGTTATACGTTTCTACCAAGTTTGGTCAAAAAATCCGCACCCCTTCTTGGTGTTGCAGTTTCCATGTCATACAGTATATATATAGCAAACAATACATATATGTATTGCTTATAACAATTAAACACCCAGACCTAAATTCAACAAAATACGAGAGATGTGTATGAATATCATTATAAAAATATAAAATAATTAGATAGTAAACTAAAAACTTAAATCTACAATTACAAATTATAATTAGTTAATGATGCAGAAGTAATTCTTTTTTAAGGTACTGAAGTACTTAAGACCAACCTTTCCGTACTACCCACATAAGAAAGAAGAATTGAACAGCTCGCTCGTATCCCGTTCTTCACTTTATTTATTGTGTCCATTAGTGTCTTCATAAAATATATCTCTACAGCGTCACTTGAATTACAGCACAATAAATTTCCTAATCATTGGTAAAGAAACAATATTTGTCAGGATGAAGGAGCTACCTGGAATGACCTAAATCTTTGTCTATTTGAGGAAAGAAGTATAGTTTCTGACTTTTATGCGAAATATTAAAAATTATGTGTCTATTTTTATAAGTTTATTGCTCGCTAGAACTAACTGAACATTCTTTCGTTCTACAATAATTTATTTTAATATGAAAAATAAATTACGATGTATATTTAAATGCGTTTCGTATGAATATTTATCAATATCTTCTTCCAAAAATACTGATGATTAGCAATGAGATGATGAAATTGTCGTATAAGATTTATGTACAAAGTGACACATATTATAGAATAGACATCGCAAGTTTTACAAATGACTACAATTCTTGTTCATAATGGGATAGATATAATTTGATAAAATACATATTTCAAAAACATTTATTTGACAACATGGTGATTATAAAGAGAACTAATTTAACAAGAAATAGTTGTCGCGATTATTTATTTTGCTATCACTATCATGTGATGTGATGAGTCGTTGTATAGATAGCTAATTAAAAACACCTTGAGAGTTCTTTCCTTAGTTTGATTTGCTTTAAATAAATTTCTTTGCCTTGAGTTGAATGTGTTTTTGCATAGTATCTTATATTCGTGTGCAGGCTTTTGGTTTATTACTACAACCTAGGCAAGTAGAATGCCATCTTCATACTCCTATTACTCATTTACCCCTTCGTAAGGCGCAAAAGAATTATCTCCGAATTACAAAAAGCCGTACGGTTTCTATATTTTCCTGGAAAACATCTGTACTTATCTATTTACTCCAGTTAGATCTGTGACTTTACACGATACGACATTTAACCAGACCAGACCCGACTATATTAATAGTTATTTACGAACCAAGTGCGGGAAGACTGTTTTCCCGCATGAGCGCACATTTAATTGCGCGAATGCGTGGAAGATGTCTTCACGCAAGTGGTTTGTACAATACTTTTTGTACGAACATTAAATTAAAGAAATATTATTGATTAATGTCATTAGTATCATACCTAACCTAAAATAGATTAGCTAATTAATTTAAGCATTTCATGTACGTAACTATTACTCACCTTTCCCTAAAATTAAGTTATTATATTCTTACACATGGCAAACATGAGGTATTTATTCTTATATTTATTAATTTATAGTACATTTATTGCGTTTTTTGGTTTAAATACAAACAATTCCGAACTTCCAATATGAATGTCGATGTGGTTCAAATAGATGGCGCTTGAATCTTGCTTAAGATGTCGCTTAAAATGTAAACAAATAGATGGCGCCACAATTTTTTTGGAAGAATTTTTAATTATTACTCCTATTTCCCCAACTTTTAGTGAAGAATAGTGGAGGGATGTAGTATTTTATAGACTAAATTCTATTACTACTAAGTTAGATTTTTTTTTAAATGTCCCAAAGTGCCAGTGTTTTTTTCAATTTTTACAGTCGCCTCAACCGGGAAAACGTATTTCCCAGTCGAGCTACACATGCACCAAATGTCATTTTACAGGCGGTGAGTACAAAAAGGTATGATCAGATTTCTCCAAAACGTCTTAATTTTTATAAATGCTTTCCAAAAGCTTAAAATATGCTCTTATATTAATATCTTCCACTCTTACAGCTGAAATTCCTTCACCTTTCTCAAACATAGGTATGATTCCTTTTCATAAATGATCTCTCAATACCAAAAGTCTCACTAAGATATGAAATAGGTAATTATCAATATTTTTCAAATTTATGATCTTTCTTAACTTCTACTCTGTTGTGCATTTTACCAGCCATTCTTATAGACATCTAGAAATGTAATCTTCCTATATTAAACTTATAACTGTACTTCTTTCTAGTGTTGATATCTCTATATTTTGTCCCCTGATAAATTTACAAAACATAATTTCTTTAAATACTGTTCCATTTAGTGCGTAATTTCTGCTATTATTCATTGCTATATCTGTCACTATTGTATTGAGCAGAAGCCGCAAGGTCTTTTTACCACTGATGCCTGGCCCAGAATGTTATAAACCAGAATGTTACAAACATCAAATTACCATAGTAATAACATAACAGAAAATTAAGCACTTACTTACGGTTAGGTCAAGATTTTGGTGAGAAAATATTATCGTTTTTTATAAAAAAATTTGTGAAATATTGATATATAAAGTAGAATTTCTAGGAATTAAAATCATTGACACATTTTCTCTTATTACTACCAAGGTTACAACAAACGATTTAATATATCTTGTTAATAATAAAACTATTACCCCTTACTTTCGATACAATTGAAGTACATTAATTTGTCACAAAATTAAATCTTTGATATTAATACTTACCTACTATAGAAGTAAATAAATAAATTAAGAATATTAGAAATGATGTAATTATACATATCTAAAAAATTGAGAAAGACTCTTCGATAGCTCTATTTTTCCAGCCAAAACCATTCCATTTACCTGTTATTTCTTTGTTTCTAAGTTAAGTGTAAATTTGATGATAAATATTAATAATAATATTAATAAAATGCATGATTTACACGGGCGTGATATATAATTTTTAAGGTTAGCTACCGATCCTATGTATCCTGCTTAAAGTTTAATATAATAAATATTGATATAAATATATCTTATTACATAATATTATTACATTATAGTCATATAATAGTACTAAATAGTTCGATTCTTCTGTTTTAGCTGTTAAACTACAAATATGATACATGCTTATTTACATTAGCATACCGGATGGCTATAATTTAACCTTAACCTGTAACTTGACCTTTATTATTCTAAATTTCATGTATTTTTATTTTGGAAAAAAAGCAAAGGTGAAAGCATATATAAGCATATACAGCAGAGAAAGAGCGACTTAAAGGCTTTAATAGAGAAAATATAATCTATATTTTGAAAGATAACGCAAGCTGCTGTATGTTTATGAAATCAATAGAACAAGTGAAGCGTAAATATAAAATCCGCTCGTTAACTTGAAAAATTGCGGTCCTTGATTGAAAATAGAATGGAAAGACTTTCTTTGGAATTTCTTATGGTTCATTTGGTTTATTTTTTTAAATACCATTTCACGAAATAACTGTAGGGGTCCCAGTAATGGAGTATACAGTATGCATAGAATATAGGTACAATACGGCGTAATTTTGTTAAAATTTTATTATTGTCTGGAATTATTACTAAATCTAAGAAGTTTTTTCATATGTAAAATGAAGTTTCAATGAAAACTATTAAATTCTTATAAAATATACTCGTCTTTGTTTTCTGGAAAATATACAATAAAATCATCTATCGTACATAAGGTTAATCATTTAATAGATTTCATCCAAAGGATCAGTTTACAATAGAAAAAGAAATTAGCAATACTGCTTTTTATTATTCATAATGCACCTCATTTACGTTTAAAAAAGTTTTTAAATTTAACCTAGTTACTTGTTTAGAGATATTTCTAGTGGTTCATCTTAGGCTTTAACATATCCTGTTCACAGAACTGGTGTGGCTTTCCTACATAATATCCGCTTTTTACTAATAACTACCTCAAAAGGTTTGATCCTATTAAGTCGCCGTATTTATACTTGCTTGTCTAAAAGTTGAAGCACTTCAACTTTGGGATGTTTTCGGAGTCCTTCGTCATAATTCCTAGCAAATCTTCTTGATTTTCCTAAACTGTCCTCTTTAGTACAACCCAACAATTTTGTATATAATAGACAAATGGGAATTTCCAATACATATTTTCATACGAGGGACAAGCTACAATTATTGAGAATAGAAAGATTGATACAAGTGTTTAGAATTTTTATTTTAAATATGTTCAAAGTAATTGCCATTTACAATAATGTACTTAACCATTCTCTCCTTCCATAGTTTAAAAGCGTTTTCCAGCTGTCCTTATGGATACTTTCAAAAATATACTTAACGGTAATGTCAATCTCTTCTTCTAACTGGAACCTTTTCCCTCTCAAATGTTTCTTGAGCTCAAAAAATAGCCAGAAGTCACATATGACCAAATCCGGCGAGTAAGGAGAATGTTCTATAATTTTGATTTTGTTTTCTGCTAAATACTGGACAGTTGTCCATGCTGTATGGGACGACGCGTTATCATGATGTAAAATGATCCCCTTTCTGGGCACTTTACTAAACACAGTAGGCAAACAATTTTCAACATATTATTTAGCGGTAACTGTCTTCTGATCATCTAATTTAATTGCGGCCACCAAACCCGTACTTCTAAAAAATACTGCATACATAACTTTTTTCATTGCTCGTTGTTTTTTCACCATCGTAGGCGTTTCCTCGTCTTCATGTATCCAGACTCGGCTTTCTTGGCGAGTGGGAACATCAAAAAACGTTATGTACGTTTCATCGCCAGTTACAAGTTTAGAAATAATTTGATGACCTCCAGCATTCAACATATCTAAAGTTTGTTGGAAAATTCTAACACGTTCTGCTTTTTGTAAATCTGTCAGATGATGGGGTACAAACCGAGATACAACCTTTTTCAAATGTAAATGTTCGTGCATATTGATCTCACTTGCGAGGATCCAATCTTCAGATTGGACTCTATCATTGCATAGGTAATGCGGTTGTCCTCTTCCACCATCTTCTTCACCGCAGCAATGTTTTCGGGGTTATCAGCAGTTAAAGGAAAGCGAGCTCCTTTTTTATGTACCACTGACTGACGACCTCGCTCAAATTCTTTATACCATCTACAAACAGTAGCCAATGATGGTGCGAGATCCCCAAATGCCGATTTTAAACTTTCCTCACACTCATACGCGCTCAAGCGCCTTTCTTGAAATCATAGTAAATCATTATCCGAAAGTTCTCTCGTGATAATTCCATTTTTCCGATAACAGAAGCTTATTCTATGGACTATTTCTCAGACTCTATTCAATCAAATGTCACAAGCTAAACTGCAATTGACAGATAAAATAATGCACTATTTAATAAACAACAATTTGTTTTGCACGAGTAACTAAATTTTTCAATTCTCAATAATTGTAGCTTATCCCTCGTATATCAATAACATGTTACTTGCTCAGTTTTCTTTTTCACACG
Organism: Amphimallon solstitiale; assembly: GCA_963170755.1. NCBI lineage: Eukaryota > Metazoa > Arthropoda > Insecta > Coleoptera > Scarabaeidae > Amphimallon > Amphimallon solstitiale. Next base: position 191,602,806 of record OY720675.1, read on the forward strand.
TTACTTTCATTTAAGTTTGGCATTTAGATTAAGACGCAAGTATTTAACTGTTATTATTTTATTATAATTATTTTTCTGTGTGTAAATTTAATGCATCTAGATTTGTTTTCGTTTATTTTTATACGCCGTCGACTGGTCCATGCAGTTATGCTGACTATTGAGCTTTGGGGATTGGCAGGTTTTTTCCTCTGTGGTGCTTCTTACCATAAGGACTGTGGTTTCATCAACATGTAGCTAGTTTTATTTATCTACACTGAAATGTCACAACAGGTAAACTACTGTTACTAGTACGCTGCCTTTTGGAAGTCCTAGAATTATTGCCTTGAGACCCGAGTATTCGCTTGCTTGTATAACATTAGAAGTTCGCTGTGAGATGTATTATTCCAAAAGTGACACATACCGTACTGCACTGATAGGCATATTTTTTGATTTAATTATTAGTCCTTAATGCCAGATTTTGTCAAATGCTTGGGTCACACTCAGAAAAACGACTGGGCATATTTGTTTTTCTTCTAGACGTTGCTATTCGATGTACTTGATCGACCGTTGCATCTTGAGCAGTTGCCAGTTAAGTTTCTTCAATTATCTTTTTCATTCATTTCAAGATCAGTTTTTTAAAAATTGGAAATATCACTGGCGACATTGAAATTGGTCTATATGATTTTATTTATTTGTAGGTTTATTTGGTTTTATTATTATTATTACTTTGACAGTTTTCCATAATATTTGTACGTAAAATAATTGTTTTAATATTTCCCCAGTAATTAGGTCAAATGCTGGACCCTTTCTATGGTTGATGTTTATTTTGATTCTTTAGGTGTAACTATGGTTTTATAACCATAACTTCTACTTGATCAATTAGTTCCAATTTCTCGTTGGAATGGAAGAGGTTTCCGAAGTGTGTGGCACAGAGCTCAGCCATTTGTTTGTTGAAACTAGCCCAGATTAGTTTAATAGGTTTGTTCAACCTCTTTCTAGCTTTTCAGAATAAGTATTATGTGCTTTGATTATCTTACTACTTAGGTAACTTTTCATGACGCATTTTTAATATTCCTATTTAGCTGCTGAGTCAGATTTTTTAGTTTACTACTTTTATATTTTCTTGTTCTGGATTTTTACAACTCGTTTCTGGCTATCTATTTGTCTTCTACTATATCACCTATCTTTTGGATAATTGATTCCAATTATTTTCCTTTTGATTTCTGGTGTGTTATTCCATCCTAACAAATGTATGACTGTCATGCATTTTTCGATTCATATCCTAGCTATTATATAATAATAATATAATAACATAAACGTTTAAAACTAATATTAATACCAAAAAGTAATGCAATTTTAACAAAATTATATCAAGAACAATAATTTGATATGGTATTGTGATCTGTTGTACTACGTTGGCAACATGATATCGAGCATTGTCAAATGACACTACCTGAAAGCTTCTGTACGAAAACATGTACAGAAGCTTTCAGGTAGTGTCTTATCTGTTTAAATTTTATTGTATAGGTTTGTATTAATATTCACAGCAGATTATTTAAGTTTTATCAAGAAGGTCGAAATTTTATCAGCGTGCTCGAAAAGAAAAGTAAACACCAACTTCCATGCAGAAGAAAATTATATTTGGTGGTAATAAATATTTTCATTATATCAATGACAATTTACCAGCTGGCACAAGATAATAACATACTTGTTTCATCGTTAAATATAACTAAAAAGAGCAAGTTATTATCATTTTGACTGAACTCAATGAGGTGCTACAAAATCTAAGCTGATTTGCAAACATTTTCGGTTCTTAGATAAAAGACTAGAATTGACAATAGTAACAGTTACAAGAACTACTAATGTTACACAGTCATTTGAGTGATTACAATTATTTCTAAAGCTATTCTGATCAAAGATGAGCTTTAACTGAACGTCTCTGGTATGGTTATTAAATTGTCAAACATATACCAATTTTGATTTTTATCTAGTTTAGTCTAGTAAATTTTGCGGTTTTTCCAAAATATTTGTCATAATTCAATCTAATTTACATTTTGTTTTAATGTTTTAATATTACTTAATTGAAATATATAATTGAAACATTACCTAGACAAACATTACCTAGACTTCCTCAGGTAGAAGAAAATATTAACTTCAAATAGTTTATATTACAATCCAATAATTAATTATTATATATGCTTTGTGTTTTTGTATTAATACAAGCTAGGCTCCTTTTTCCTATTGACTTTGTTTTTCTGATAAGTAGCTGTTGGACTCTCTTACAAATATACATAAAAAGATATACTTGAACATAAATTGTGATGGGTATTTTCTTTGATGCAAGTTGCGTTTGCTATAGATTATTTCGATTATTAATAGATTTAGAGCATTTTGTGAGGGGCGTTAAATTGAATTTCACGCTCTACGTAATCCAAGAACTGTAATCGTAAATACTTTATGGTTTGACCACTATTAAAATTTATTAATAGATGAAAGTAGGTCTATTTTACCAACATACATAAATCGGATAGATAAACAGATATTAAGTTTTTGATTTTCTCAATAGAATGCATAAGAACAAATTATTTGCCTCAGATAAGGTAAATTTATCGCAGAGAATAATTCAGACAATTTTGTACTTTATGCTGAAAGCCATTCTTTCATATTTATCTATAGGACAGATCGATGTGACACTAATTCTCGTTGGAGCCTAAAATTTTTAATTTAAAAGCAATTCACTTCAATTTTCGAACAACAGCGATGGATTTTGCATACCCTGTTAACCTCGACCGTACACGTACCAATTTGAAACGAGAAATATATTTTTTTGATTTAAACAGATTTAGGAATTATGCCTGACTTTTATGATGAATTTATAAAGCTATTGATTTTTTTTGTGTTATAAATTTAGACGGTTTAGAAACTTCGTAGGCGACATAAAAAATAAGATGGAAGAATTTAATTAAACCGAGCAATAAGTACTCTTGTTCCAACGAGGAAATTTAATTTTAGTTTAATAAATTCTTATACTTTTTTATAGTGGATATAATGAACTCGTAAAACACTTATTTCTTGCAAATTTGCATGCTTGTTAACATTTTTAAGGTCGTGGACGTTAGGTAACTATTTAATTAAAAATTAAAGTCAAAGGTAACTTTCTAAATACTTTTATACGAAAAAAGCAAAACAAAGAAGAATATCGTGCAATATTTAACTTTTCCCATACAATTTAACTAAATAAAAAGATCTTTTCATGTTAAAATAGAAGCGAGAAATTTATAAAAATAAAGAGTAGGTGTTTAAATTTGAATTGCAAATGTACACATTTTATATATTTAAGAGTTTCTGTCATTACTCTGAATATAAATATGAAATACTGTATACGTTGTCAAAATATCACATTATTGAACCTAGTCAGTTCATATAGTTTTGACATACAATTTCATTGTAAAACTGTGACAATATCTCCTTCCAGAAACTAATAGGAGGACATACACCTTCCACTACGTTTTCATATAACATTCAAAGAAATATGTATACATAATTTGTTTGGGTATTAATGAAATTTTCAAATCTTCTTATCCAAATACTTTTAATTAGTTTAATAGACTTAATTTTACTCCTTTTTGGACTTAAGAGAGAATTTTAAGACCTACCGGAAATAGTTCTTTTATTCTTATCGAAAATCAGTTTTTTGCGAATATCTCGCAAGTCATGCTTTCTAGGCAGGTACATTCCGCGTATAAAAGTATTTAAAAGATCAGGCTTATACAGGTTCAAACGTGTTCAAACTCCGTCACGTCATGCATGCACATACGCGAGGTGTACACTATAAATATGACGGTTCGAAGCCAACCACTAGGCTTTCAGTAACAAGCCAACCAACGTGACTAGTAACGAAAATTGAGTACCGCGCGGTCATACAATTTTTAACAAAAGAAGAGCTATACACCTTATCACATTAAACAACGTTTAGACGGCGAATCCTTCGCATTCAACTGTAAAAAAGTGGGTAAAATGTTTCCGTTTGGGACAAGAATCCCTGGAAGATGCTGATCGGTCGAGTCGACCAATTCAGGTGATAACGCCTCAACAAATTTCAATTATTGAACATTTAGTGCTAGAAGATCGCCGTTTGAAAGTGAAGGAATTAGCAGAGATAACAAACATTTCCGAAACAAGTGTTCGCCGAATTCTCCATGACCATTTGGGTATGAATAAAATTAGTGCTAGATAAACGTCGAGTCGAATGTGGGCTGTCGTTTTTAAACATGTGTGTAGACGACCCAACACCGATTTTGGAGTCCATTGTCACAGGGGATCAAAGTATGGTTCTGTTTTACGATCCTCTATCGAAAAGGGAGTCCATGGAATGGTGGCGACCTGATGAACCTCGTCCCAGAAAGGCGAAAGTCGTTCAATCAACGAAAAAAGGTGATGGCCACAATATTCTGGGATTGTGAGGGCATTTTGCTAATTGACTTTAAAGATCGCAATACAAGTGTGAACGGCACATAATTTTTAATTCATAAATTAAGAGCAGTATTCGTGCAAAACGTCCTGGAAAATAGACAAAAGGAGTGCGATTATTGCACGACAATGCTCCCGTCCATACTGCCGCCATTTCACAAGCTGCCATCCGCGAATGTGGCTTTCAAGAATTGAAACATCCACCGTATAGTCCGGATATGGCTCCTTGTGGTTTTTGCTTGTTTTCTAATTTAAAAAAATGAGGTGTGGCCAGCACACTACTTTCTTATACGTATCAGCGTTTCAAATTATAGCATTTTCAGATTTTTTTATACAAAAATTATTCAAAACCCTATTCTAAGTACTCTTATTCTCTTAATAAATTTCAATAGAATGCATACTTTGCAAGATATTCGAAAAAAAAGTGCTACTCGCTAAGAGTAAAAGTGATCCTTCCGTTCCGAATTTTAAAATTTCATGTATACAAAAAACAATCCAATCCAGCTCTAAATACTTTTGTACTCTTGACAAATATATATAAAATGCATAATTTACGACATATTTGCACAAAATCGTTATTCGATAAGATTAAAAGTGGTACTTCCGGTCCGAATTTCGAAATTTGTTTTATATAAAAGGTATTGAAAATGAAGTTCTAAATACTTTCATACTCGTAACGTACCTGTCTAGAAAGCATAACTTGCGAAATATTCGCAAAACACTGATTTTCGATAAGAGTAAAGACCTATTTCCGGTAGGAATTTCGAAAAACTTTTTTAATAAATTCTTCTCAAATTTAATTTTGAGTATATTTGAATTCTTTATAAATTTGTTTAAACTTAGTAAATGACGAAATATTGGTAAAATTCAATTTTTTCACTGATGTAAACTACTACTTCCGGTCTACCGATTTTACTGAAAAACTAATCAGATATCAAGAGGGAGATTATACACGTAAATACAAAATTTGGAATTTATATCTACAGCGGTTTGGCCGGTATCGTGGTCACACACAGACACACACACTCACACAGATAGACAGGCACGCAGAATTTTTAAAAAAACACTTTTCCGGTATCAGGGAACTTCAAAACGTGGACATCTGCAAAAATCGCGAGGTCGAAAATTTTCGTCATCACAATACTTCCTTATACTACGTATAAGAAAGTCAAAAGACCTTAGCGGACGTAGTTTTCAGGACGACAATGAGTTGCATGCAGCTGTTATAGAACATTTTGACGGAAAAACTTCAGAATATTTTTACAAGGGTATCGAATTATTAATTAATCGTTGTAATAAATGTATAGAAGTTAGGGGAGATTACATTGAAAAATAAAAATTCTTACATTGTTTCAAGTTTCTTTTTTGTATATCAGGCCGAAAATTTATGGCGCCTACCTCGTACTAAGAGAATAGAAGTACTTAGAATAGGATTTTGAATAATTTATGTATAAAAAATTCTGAAAATTCTATAATGTGAACACTCATACGTATAAAAAAGTCGTTTGCTGGCCACACTTTTTTATTTCTGCTACTGACAATATTTGTAGCAGTAAAGAAAGAATACTTTTGTAGATGATAAATATTATTGATCTTCTGTATATCTTTATGAATTGTAAATATCAATAGACAAATACGACAAAACAAATGTTTATATTTCAATATTCATTTTATTTATTCAGAGACCTGCTGAAAAATGTTTATGAAAAGACGAGCGAAATTGAAAATGAAACACACTTCGTTGATTTCACAAGTTCACATATTGCGCTTATATTTATGTACTTTACATAACATATATCAGCATATACATGCATACAAATACATAAAGACACTCTTTTATGCAGAGACTTGTTAGATTTTATGTTGAAAACCATTATTTTATGGACCAATAGAACAGATTGATCGACACTGATTCTGTTGGTAACCAAACATTTTTTATATTGAATTTCGCTTTGCATGTTATATATACAGACATAATTTACTTCCTGTTTAGTACATCAACAATCACGGAATTTTTTTAAAGGCACAATACAGAACTGTAAAATATAGCTCTGCTTAATTCAGCAACGTTACACTTTAGTAATCTAACGCATCTTCGAGCTATAATTAAAAAATGAGGTGTGGCCACCACACGACTTTCTTATACGTATGAGCGTTTCAAATTATAGAATTTTAAGAATTTTTTTATACAAAAATTGTTCAAAATCCTATTCTAAGTACTTCTATTCTCTTAATAAATCTCTATAGAATGCATACTTTGCAAGATATTATCAAAAAAGTGCTATTCGCTAAGAGTAAAAGTGCTACTTCCGGTCCGAATTTTGAAATTTCTTTTATACAAAAGATATTGAAAATTATGTTTTAAATACTTTTATACCCGTAACGTACTTATCTAAAAAGCATGACTTGCGAAATATTCGCAAAAAACTGATTTTCGATAAGAGTAAAAGACCTACTTCCGGTAGGAATTTCGAAAAACTTTTTAAATAAAATTATTTTCAATTTCAATTTTAAGTATATATGAATTCTTTATAAATTTGTTTAAACTTAGTAGTTGACGAAATATTGTCAAAATTCGATTTTTTCGCTGAAGTAAACTGCTACTTTCGGTCTACCGATTTTACTGAAAAACTAATCAGATCTCAAGAGGGAGATTATACACGTAAATACAAAATTTAGAATTGATATCTACAGCGGTTTGGCCGCTATCGTGGTCACACACACACAGAGAGAGAGAGAGAGAGACAGACAGACAGACACACAGACACACAGACATTTTTTAAAAACCACTTTTTTGGTATCAAGGGACTTCAAAACGTGGACATCTGCAAAAATCTCGAGGTCGAAAATTTTCATCATCACAATACTTCCTTATACTACGTATAAGAAAGTAAAAATGAGGTGTGGCCACCACACGACTTTCTTATACGTATGAGCGTTTCAAATTATAGATTTCTTTTATACAAAAATTATTCAAAATCCTATTGTAACTACTTCTATTCTCTTAATAAATCGTATATAGAATGCATACCTTGCAAGATATTCGAAAAAAAAGTGCTTCTCGATAGGAGTAAAAGTGTTACTTCTGGTCGGAATTTTAAAATTTTTTTTATTCAAAAGATATTTAAAATTGTGTTGTAAATACTTATATACTCGTAATTACCTGCTTAAAAAGCATGACTTGCAAGAGTAAGAGACCTACTTCCGGTAGAAATTTCGAAAAACTTTCATAATAAAATTTTTTTCCAATTTAATTTTGAGTAGGTACATATGAATTCTTTGTAAATTTGTTTAAACTAAGTAGTTGACGAAATATTAGCAAAATTCGATTTTTTCACTGAAGTAAACTACTACTTCGGGTCTGCCGATTTTACTGAAAATCTAATTAGATCTCAAGAGGGAGATTATACTCGTAAATACAAAGAGAGAAAGAGAGAGATTTTCTAAAAAACAATTTTTCGGTATCAGGGGACTTCAAAACGTGGACATCTGCAAAACTATCGAGGTCGAAAATTTTCATCATCACAATACTTCCTTATACTACGTATAAGAAAGTAATAAGCCCACCGATTGAAGCAAAATCATAGTACGAGTATTTATCATTGTATACTAACAATTAAAAATGACAAAACTATTATTACGATATGCCTGTGATTGTACTCCAGTATAATAATTTTGTTGAATTTTTGTTTAAATACAATCGAATAGTTTTGTAAAACGCTGTTCAATATGAATGTCTTAAAAGTTACCCATAAAAGTAGGTTTGTCTCTTATCTTTTTAAATGTTTTCATTTCCTATTTTTAAATTTAAATTATTTTTAATTGTTCTTATATTTTTTAAATAAAAAAATACCTAATCTTAAGATTAATAAACATTTTGTCTTCCTAGTTGGGCCTGGATTTTTCCTATGGTTCATCCGAGTTTCTAGTATATCTTGCAGACTACACTAACGTGACTGCATAGCACTTCACTCTGTTTTTGTCCTCTTCAGTTGTCGCACTAAATATTGATTATTGAAGAGTTGAAGCACGACAACGTTTAAATATTTGTAGTACAACCCAATACACATATTTCATTTTTAGTTGTTCTGTTTTAATTTTAACATGCTCTTTCCAATCGAGTTTTGTATCCAGATTGAGGCCCAAGTATTTGGCTGTTTCTTTAAATTGAATTGTATTGTTGTTTAATTCCACAGGATGATAATTCACTTTCGGTTTGAAAACTGACATAAGCAGAGTGTTTCCTGGATAGTTGTTTTACCCTAAAAATTAGATTGAATCTTAGTACTCGCTTGAGATTTATATTTTTTTTATATCTTTAGTTACTTCTTTGAGTGTAACTAAGTCATTTCTAGTATCTCTTGCAATATACGAGATTGATTTATTTTTCAGTGCCTCGTTATGTTAGTAGATATTTTCTAAATATGTAGCATACATCTCAGTCTTTTTGTTTGTTGTCTAAACTCTTAACTAAGCATATTTATTTGTGTCAACAAACCCTTTGTTTCCGTAAACGTTTTACATGCTTGAAGTAAGAAATTAAACATGAAAGTTTTTGTTGGTTGCAGCAAATACTTGTTTGCACATATATGTTTCATTCAACTAAATATGCAATTGACGCAACAAAGTCTTTCTTCCCGTGTGCAAAATTTGAATATGTAAAGTAAAAATAATATCTCCAGCTAATGTATATCTTTAATTTCATTTATATACTATAATAAAGCATTGTAATAATGAAAACTTTTGACATCAAGATTTTTACAAATTTCTGTATTTTCTCATTGCCCAAAATTTGTTTTAGGAATTGTCTATTTTTGGGTCTATGTATCTCGCCTGAGACCCGATTGCGCCTAACTGAACAATACTGAAGTTAATTTCAGTCAAATTAGTAAACACAGAAATGAGCACTTTACGTCAGAGCGAAAATTGTATTTTGCGATTATCTGGTCAACTGTTATTTCCTTTAAAATTTACAAAGAGAAAAGAAAAAAGAATACAAAGGTATACAGAAATTGGTAAGAATAACTTTTGTATAAGAAAACTTTCAAAATTCAAACGAAATTAACGCTTACCGAAAAATATTTTATTGCAAATACCCTGCAGGTTCGACCAGACTTATAATAATAATAAAAATAATATATTATATTGACCAGCAGGAAAATTCCAATCAGAATACAATACAAAAATAAATACATACAAACCAATTCTAATATGACTAAAAAAAAAATATTCAACTATAAATTAAAACACTGAAAATTAATAAAATGTTTCAAAAAATGACATGATCTTAATTGTTCGCATTGCATGCGATTAATTGCATCTCTCACCACTAAATATGTTATCGTAAAATTTTTCAGAGTTCCTGATAATGTGGTAGAGTGCAGATTTAATTTAGAGATTAGTCTTGGGCTATAGAAAATTAAACGCGGCATCATGTTGAGCTAATATACTGGGAATAATAAACCGAACTTTCGAAAGTAGATAAAAACAATCGATCTTATTAATTTTGGGCTTGTGTATAATGTAGCACTATGCACCAATCGACGATCAGCAAGGGCCACAGCATTCACATGAAACGAATATTTTATTAACGATTAGTATAGTATATAAAATGTCATAATATTTAAATTATTATTATTATCATAACCATATTAATGCAAAGAATATTCTTCATATAATTCACATTATACAGCCTGTCTTACGAAAAACGCACCACGCTATATAACTCTGTTATTATTAATCGGATTTTAGTAATTCAAAAACCACATAAAACTGGTGTATAAATACTACAAAATAATATAATTTAATTTTTTTTTAATATGTAATTTTTGACAAGCGATAGTCAATTTTTTTCTTTTTAAATAGCAACAATTTCTTTTTTTACAGTTTGGTAGAGATATTTTTTTCTGAATAAAATGGTGTGATTCAACTTCATTTGGTAAAATGTTTTTGTTAAGAAATTTTGTTTTTTCTAAAATTTTCAAGTGTCTTGCGGAATCCAATGATAGCGCACAAAATAATAACTGTCATTTATGAATTGTCAGCTTGTTTCCATTTATTGTTGGTTGTATTATTTCTTGCATTTTTATTATTATTATTTTGTGATCATATTGCTATTTTATTATGGATAACAATCAATTAACTGATATTGTGCAAGTGTTTTTCGAGAGCTATAAAAATTCTGGTCAAGCAGTAGGTATTTACGCAGCTCGCTTTCCCGATAGAGAAGTTCCTGACCGTCAGAAATTTAGAAGAATTGAACGACATTTAAGAAATTACGAAGCTTTTAAAAAACCAAAGCAAGATGGATGATAAATTTTTTGAAAAAGTTGAATTAGATGCCATTCTCAGTGTTCAAGAAAATCCAAGAATTTCAACTCGAGAAATCGCACATAATATTGACACGTCAAAGGACACTGTTCATAAAATCTTAAAAGAACACACATTTAAACCGAACATCCCACTCTTCTACAGAAATGTGATTTGGTCCGATGAGTGCACTTTTAGCAATAATGGCGTTTTCAACAGAAATTCCAAGAATTATTGTTGAAACCAATCGACAACACAGATGCACCATAAATGTGTGGTGTGGTATTTTGGGTGACAGATTGATTGGACCCTTTTTTATTTATGGCACCCTAAATCAGGACAAATAGCACCAACTACTAATTGAAAATATGGACAATTTCTAGGATGAATTACCTCTTGCAGAGTTAAATAGAGTGTTTTTCCAGTAGGAACACCACATAACGCCAGGATAAATGTTAACTGGTTGAATGCTAAATTTGGCCAAAAAATAGATAGGGACATACGGGTAAGTTCGGTGGCCTGCGCGTTCACCTGATATAACGCCACTCGATTTTTGGCTATGTTCAAGACCGTGTCTATTTAACACCCCCGAGACTCAACATATTTTAAGATAAATAATTATTTATACTTGTTCTTTTTTAATTTTGAATGCTACATGCTTTGTATTCAGCAAGGTGGGAGGCATTTTGAGCAATATTTATAATAGGTTAATTATGATTTATTACGATGTTTTATTTTTGACATTAATAAAATTTTCCATTGTTTTGTATTCCACGGCACATTTAAATTTCTTTTAAAAAAGAAAATTATTTCCCAAGAATATTTTACAAAATCAAATTTAATCACACCATTGTATTCCGAAAAAATATCTCTACCAAACTGTAAAAAAAAATTGTTGCTATTTAAAAAAAATTTACCATCGCTTGTCAAAAATTACATATCAAAAAAAATTAAAATTATACTATTTTGTAGTATTTATACATACACCTGTCTTATGTGGTTTTTGAATTACTGAAATCGGATTATTAATAACAGACTTATAGCGTGGTGTGTTTTTCGTAAGACAGGCTGTATATTCGTATTTGTACTGCTTGATACATTATTTACCTGAGGTTTGCTGAATTATTCTTTATTTGAAATTGAGGTATAAACTTAATAGTAATCGAATATTTCAAAGCTTTAAATTATTTTGAGATTAACATAACCTCCAACTAGCACAGACGTTAGGTCGAATGGAGAAAAGACCTTTAGAGATTATAACTCTGCTATTATGAAACGTCATCTTCTTCTAACCATCAAAACAGCATAACATTTACTTAAGTATACCGTTGATTGAAGGAATATATAAAGATGCGCAACGCTATAGTAAAATAGCGTGTCCTTCCGTTAAGTCGTCCCGCAAACCCCTTGCCGAGAAACATCATCGCTGTCTCGGGCTGTTTCGAATCTCGGACCCAAACGACTGATGCTGTCACTATAGATCTCGGATCCAGTTTTGGCTACGCTCAGTGCTATGTAGTGGCGCATCTTTATGTATTCCTTCAATCAACGCTTATACTTTATAATTAACTATTTAAAATGGGAACAGCTTGTATATATCTATGTTAATAAAGAGATAACCGACCCAATGTAATGTCACTTTCATGTGAAATGAAAGATTAACAAACATACAATATTTGGTAATACTATATATCTTGTATACATATATCAAAACAGGATATCATTTTTTTGCTAGAACATACATATAATGGTTACGACATAATTACCTTCTGATCTGTTTCACTTCGCCTTACAAACATCTACTCCAACATTTTCTATTTAGATTTCGCGTTGGCAGGTCTATATTTATTGCATGTACGCGAACGTGTTCTTAACACAATTAAATCCTAACACTGTCAGAAGGCGCTTAAGAAATTAAACCTACAAATAGCTTCCTCCTTTATAGTTTTCTTACAGTTGATAAACAAGTTTTTGTTTGTTTAATTTGTTTCGATCTGTTCCAGTACACCGGAAAACTAATTTAATTAGAACTCACGAAATTGAATTGAGAGCAAAATGCTCCTTCTTCACTTACGTGAACTTAATAATGATAGTGACAAGACATCGCAGGTATAAATATTTACGAGGAGTTTATTTAATAATGTCTCTATTTGCTAATTCAATAAAATAATGAATGAAAGGATAAATTGATAACATTTGACTGACGAAATACAAATCTAATCTAGCTCAATATATCTAGCAAAAAGTTCGAATGGACTTATTAACCACATGATAAATAAATACTACGAATATCTTAAGATTTTTAAATATTTATTGAGAAATTTATTTACACCTAATTCTAGATATAAATAAAGAAAAAATGCAGAAAATAGAATAAATCCATATTACAATACCAATATAAAAGTTACTTGTATTTATTTATTGCTTAAAGCTATGCAATAGTCTTCATCCGTTTATCTTAGAGTAGAACTTTAGTTTTAAATTAAAAAGTTGCTACAATAGGCTATGCAAATTGTAGCTAATTTTGATCCTTTTGTCACATTGTTCGTGTTATTGTGCAACATTGGCTGGGACTGATAATGAATTTTATACTGAATATTATCTTTTAGCTGCTGTAGCATCTGTGAGTTATTCACGCAAACCAATGCCTCAAAATAGATCCAAAGGAGAAAATATGATGATGTTGGATATGTTTTAGATGACTCTATAGCGGTCTACATTGACAGTCACTATAATGCAACAGCTGCCTTCATAGGCGCACCCATTAATTGATTTAGTATTAGGCTGTACCCAACGTTTATTTGGGAAATGTAAAGATGTTTGGTCGATCAGTGTAGGGTTTATTTATTTACAAGAACGTGATTTACTATTAATTTAGATGACAATATTTCAATTTCTTCCATCATTATAATAGAATTTGACAGTATCCGATTTCAGAATTGATTCCTGCCTGCAAAGTTCTTGCACCATCTTTGTACAGAAAAAATATGTGCAAAATTAGATTAGATAAACTGAATTGCATGGTTTTCACAAACATGAATCCATGGTCTCTTTAAAATAACTTATTGAAATCTTCCTATTTTTGAGCATCTATAAAATTTTGAATCGTTCAGCAAGTTTTGGTGTTGACTATATACTGGGAAATTATTCTCTACATTCACATTGTGTTAAGATCGATGTTTTTGCGCTCTTTGAATTTCGTATGGAAACACACAAACCCAAATGCATAATTCATCTTACTATTGATGTACAAGGAGCAAATTTACGGACATAACTAATACTTTCTTTTGAATAACTTGTCCGAAATCTGCCTGTTCTTGTCTATCTCTTATGATGCTAATTCATTCAAATTTGGAAAATTATCGCCTACATTTGTTGTGTGAATATTACTGACAAATTTTTCTTCTTGTACTTGAGAAATGAATTTTGAGACTACGGCTTGACATTAAACAAAATACACTAAAGCCACTGTTACCACGCTAATGCACAAAAAGCTAAATACGTATTTCGATAGTTATGTTGTCATCATCAGTAGCAGTGATTAATAAAAGCTACGATCCCTCTACACCGTAATGCACTCTGAACAACAGTGATTGCAAGCTTATAGAGATGGATTATTTAAACCTAGACCTATTACAAATAATGGTAAAGATCATTAACTACACCTTTTCAAGGTACTGGTTATGATTGGGGTATCGGTCCGTTATCTGAATTCAGTACTCTTTTCTATTTTTGAATATGTATGTATATACTCTAATAGTTATCTAATTTTCTATAATTATACACTTCTTTTATAAGTTTAATAACACTTTGTGGAACATCATGGTCTGTGTCGAAAGAATGTCGAGCCACCATAGACTAACTTTTTCTATTAAACCTGAAATGACCAATGGATTCTTTATAACAAAATATATTTTTTATCACAACTATTACATTTAAGTTAGTAAGTTTCATTTTCTTATTCTATCACTATTTTATCATTAAGACTGTCCAAAAGACTTATCAACGGATTACACGTTATGAACGCGACTTGCAAACCAGCATTTGTACAAAAAATGTTTAAGGTACTGTGAAATATGTGAAGGTACGACAACATATTTTTTAGTTTCAAATATTTGAGGCAGCAAAATTGTCTCATTAAAACAACATTCTTAGGAAGCCTTTTTCTAAAAATGCTGTCACTACTTCCGATTGCGAACCATTATATTCCGCAATAACTTTTTCTTCATATCTATCTATTGAAAGTGGAAAACACGGACCAAAAAAGCAATAGACTAACATATTAAAAGAAAATAATATATCAAAAAGCCTTGCAAGATTTTTAAGAATATTGGCTTACAAGTCGTGTTCAAGTCAGGTAATTTGTTGATAACTATTTTGAGTGATCCCAAAGATAGAAATGAGGTAGAAGAAGAATCTGGAATTTACATAATTAATTATGAGAGTACATTACACTGCTCATTTCTGATTTAATGGGGAAGAGAAGTCTAGTGGGCCCAATATATTTTGGACACAGTCCATAAATATCCAGCAAGTGGCCTCAAACCCATAAAACAAATATATACGTATAGAGAATTAAATAACTATGATATGAACCTACTGCATTAATATCTTTTTAGCAAATTCCACGTATTATACATAATCTTCTGATTCGAAAGTTCTTATTTTAATAATACGTTATGAAGAGCTTCACTATTCGACAGTATAAATTTAGGGACCCCAAATATTTAAACAAATTTTAACTTGACGAAACCAATACGATATTATATATTATTACGTTTGGAAACTTGGTAAGTTAATTCAAGTAAGAAATTTCTGTATGTCTGTATGTCTGAAGGTCACAAGAACGAATAAAGTATGCAAATACGTTAGTACAATAATAATTACATATTATCTCATCATGATAGTTCCTACGTTAGATATAAGTTGTGCATATGCTGTACATCATTCGAACAAAGGTTTATCTTTATTCACCACACATTTCAAGGATCTCCTTTTTATTCATTTGAAATATATGAAAATAGAAGTGGAAACTTTATTATATTTTTATGGAATATTTGAATATCAATAAATCGATAAAAGATTGTCATGCTAGAACATTTTTAAACAGCTTCCTCATGCCGCAGTTCCTTTAGAACGTATCTATAATGGTGATAAAGGCTGTTTTTTATTTAGAGGCGGAGAATTTAAATTGAAATAAAACACAGAAAAACTCTTTTAATATACATGAAATAGGCTTTATTTAAAAGATAATTTTATGGGATTAATGTTTAAATATAATTTCGGGCATGTGACCGCCGCGGCTGGCGCGTACATGGCGTAATCTGAAGAACCAATTTTCACACACTCGTCGCAGTAAATCAGGCTGCATTTCAGCAATAGCTCGTTGAGTGTTGGGTTCCAAGTGCTCAATTGTTTGTGCTTTATCGGCATAGATATGCGACTTTAGATATCCCCAGAAAAAATAATCTAATGACGTCAAATCCCACGAACGATATGGCCAGTTAACACATCCATTTCATGAAATTAGTCTTTCGTCAAATGTGTTTTGCAGTAAAGTAATTGTATCGCGAGCTGTGTGGCATGTGGCGCAGTCCTGCTAAAACCACATGTCCGCAACATTAATACCTGCCAATTGAGACACGTCTCAATAGATCATATCTATGTATCGCTCACCGTTGACTGTAACGTTCTGCCATTAGCATTTTTGAAGATATATGGACCAATGAATCCACCGGTCCAAAAAGCGCACAAAACGGTGACTTTTTCTGAATGTGATGATGTTTCGACAATGGCTTGTGGATTACCATCGCTCCAAATGCGGCAATTCTGCTTATTGACAGCGCTATTTAACAAAAAGTGTGCTTCATTACTGAACAAAATTTGCAAATGAAATTGTGGATCAATAGCAATGTTTCCTTCGGCCCATTTACCAAATAGAGGGCGCGAACGATGATCATGTGGCTTCAATTCCTGTACAAGTTGAATCTTGTAAGCACATAAACCAAGATCTTTACCCATAATTTTCCTTGAAGTGGTTGGACACAAGTTTAATTGTTGAGCACGATGACGAATTGACGCATTTGGATCATCATGAACACTACGCTGCACACCATCAACCCGTTGTTGTGTGTACACTGTACGACGTTTTACGGGATGCGTATTATCGTTTAGAGTGAACGTACTACGAAAACAATCCATAGTTTCTCGAATTAATCGCTCTGATGGGCGATTATGATCACCATAAAATGCACGTAATGCCCGATAGGTTTCTGGAATTGAACCATGTCTTTCAAAATAAATTTGAACAATTTGCAATCGTTGCTCTGAGGTGAGTCTATTCATCATGAACTGCCAAACCAAACTAACCCCAAATCAATCGAGAACTGTCAAATCGACTGTCACGGAAAACAGTTTTGCCAATTTCAAGTTCTTCGCCTCCAAAAAAACACAAGAATTTTACCTTCTGATTCCTTAAAGAAGGTCCAGTAAAATTGTCACTTATTAAAAGTTCCATGCGAAAAAAGGGCAAAAGAAAACGACTTACTTGTTTATTATATATAATATTTAGGTCTTCCTGTATGTACTAATATAATACTCTGTTTTTCATTGTACTATCAAGTGATTATTATTTTCATACATTATCCGCTGGTTTTTTTTAATGGACCGACTTGTGTACAAGCAATAACTTTAATGGAAATAGTTTGGCTGGAAAAACACATAAGTCTATAGGCTATCTATCTAAAATACATATTATGTACATTAATTTAAAGTATCTGTACGAAGGGGATGATAGTTTTGTGTTGTAATCACATATGTATGTACATACATTACTTCATTCCCATAAAGTTCTGCGCAAAATACGAAGATAAATTGCTTTACAAAATGCATTCTGTCACAAATACTTCCTCGAGATATATACGATACTATAGATAGATCAATAATTCAATAAATTTCGCTACATATTCTAACTCCTTTATCTCGAAATATGTATCTGCTTTTCTTCAATATATATATATACAGGATGCCCCACCGAAAACGAAACAGATTGAATATCTCGAAGGAGAAAACTTTTTTGAAAAAACGCAAAAACAAGTCGATTTTTGATCCAAGGGGGACACCCTTCCATCATATCTTCAACTGTGATACGTCATGCGGGAAAAAAACGGTTACGTATTCCACAATATGACACATCATTTCAAAGCTAGTTTTATTAGCAACTAAATACGTAATATTTTTGACATTTATTTGTCAGACTGTCAGCGTCTTTTGTAAACCGATAAGTTCGTAGTTTATAATATTAGAGCTCTGCCAGGTTTTTCGATTATTTAAATTTTTTTCAATTGTGCATTAAATTGCTAATAAAATTAGCTTTGAAATGATGTGTTACATTGTGAAATACGTAACCGTTTTTTTCCCGCTAGAGGGCGTTTAAATCAAAAATAGCGCAACGAACAATCACATTGCTGAATTCTCCGTACAATTACCTTTTCAATGATGTATCGTATTTAGTACTTTCCCTATTTAAATTGTAATGGTTAGAGTGATGGAGGGGAGGGGAATGACGTATCACAGTTGAAGATATGATGGAAGGGTGTCCCCCTTGGATCAAAAATCGACCTGTTTTTGCGTTTAATGAAAAATTCGATAATTTTTCATTAAATTCTTGATTAAGATAGATTGAAAGTTTTTCCAGCAACATTTTTAGACGTTTTTATACAACTTTCATTTGAAACTTTTTGATCTAACTCCCATACGAAGGGAAGAGGGGAGGGGGGTATGTCTGCGTACAAAAGTCGGTATAATTTTGTTTTGCACAAACGTATTTTAATGTTTCTGGGCTCATTAGATAGAGAACCTTACAAAGAATTGAAGGACATGTAGCACGAAACTACGTGGTTGTCAAAGAAAATAACAGGGGGCGCTGTTCTCAATGTATGTATCTTACTTATTTTTTCTTTAAAATTTTACATGGAACGGCATATTTTTAATATAGTAATATTGAAGCACATAAAAAAACTGAAGAGAATGATGAAAACCTGAAGTTGCTACCTTTTTTCTTGACGGAGATATAGTCATACGAAGACAATTCAAAAAAAATTTTAAGTGTCACTAGACAGTGTATAGTTTGCTTTCACTTGAATTTTCATCATAGTCTTCCATAAATGTATTTATTTCAATCTTCTCACCGATTTTTTAATTCTTGCATATGTTACATTAGATTCTCTTCTTAAATGTTTTCAAATTCTCTAGCTATTTTTAAATTTCATGTCTTGCATTTTTAGACATTGAAATAAAATAATAATAATAATGATAATAATAATAATAATAATAATAATAATAATAATAATAATAATAATAATAATAATAATAATATATCTTTATCACCCAACTGATATAGGTAGATCTAATTATAGGAAAACAGCAAAAATAATTTCCATAACTCATGAACTAATCAATCAATCAAATCATTTACTCATTAGTAACGAAAGGGTACTCAAATTGATATCTAAATGATCCCCGCCTGAAATGAAAGTAAATAAAAGAACCTATTATATACCTAAACATAAATAAGAAAATATATTGACCAAGTAATATAAAGGAAAAGAAAATATATTTAAATCAGAAAGTACAAAAAAAAACCAAGAAAAAACTTCAACTTAACAAATGTTCAAAGTGTTCACCTTCATTTTCAATACACGTTTACTTGTCGATTAGTAGAGAGCAGAGTTACTTCCATTTCGGAGGCAGCAATTGTTGTACTCGGCTTTTTGTGATAAACTATGTCTTTTATTCTGCCCCATAAATAAACATCAAGAACATCTGGCAAGGTGAATAAAAACTCAATAATGTCTTCTTTCGGGATAATTTAGGGAATATTTCCCCGAAGCAAGAATGCCTTTTCAAAGCATTGAAAATACATTCTGATCATGTCACAAGCTTCAACGTTAGAATAAGACATTTTACAAACTTAATAATTATGTGCATGTAAAAAGGCTTAATTTGCTAAATACGTACAAAAAGTTTAACTACAAGTGACACTAATATCTTTGTATTTCGATTTTCATGGCCTACCTTGGAAATCTCATCATAATGTAATTTAGTATCACTGTGCATGCCATGTTGTATGATGAAAATTTAAAAAAAAAAGCAAACTACACTGTTCGCTATTATTATTTTATTTCAATGTTGGAAAGGATAAGAAATGATATTTAAAAAATAATAGCTAGAGTATTTAAAAACATTTAAAAGGAGAATCTAACGTAACATATGCAATGAATTAAAAAATCGATAAAAAGATTGAAATAAATACATTTAGCGAAGAGTATGATGAAATTTCAAGTGAAAACGTACTATACACTGTCTAGAGACCCTATTAAAATTAAAATTAAATTATTACTCCCAATAGATAAATATATTTATATTTAAAGAATTTTATTTTTCTGGATTGTCTTCGTATGACTATATCTTCGTCAACAAAAAAGGTAGGAACTTCCGATTTTCATCATTCTCTTCAGTTTTTTATGTGCTTCAATATTACAATATTAAAAATATACCGTTCCATTTGAAATTTTAAAGAAAAAACAAGAAATATACATACATTGAGAACAGCGCCCCCTGTTATTTTCTTTGACAACCACGTAGTTTCGTGCTACATGTCCTTCAATTCTTTGTAAGGTTCTCTATCTAATGAGCCCAGAAACATTAAAATCCGTTTGTGCAAAACAAAATTATACCGACTTTTGTACGCAGACATACCCCCCTCCCCTCTTCCCTTCGTATGGGAGTTAGATAAAAAAGTTTCCAATGAAAGTTGTATAAAAACGTCCAAAAATTTTGCTATTAAATTTTTTAATCTATCTTAATCTAGAATTTAATGAAAAATTATCGAATTTTTAATTCATCTTTGAGAATAGCGCCCCCTTGCGATCATTTTGGAAACTTAAAAATATTTTTGTTGTAATTCCCGTCATCGATTTTACTATCAAGATTTTTTCCGCGAGGTTGTACGATAAATGGTTGCCGAGATATGACCGGTGGCCGAGCTTAAACAGACACCCGGTATATATAATTCTTCTGTCGTGTCTTTCGTGACAATTAGCATTTTTCTCATCCAATATACTCTTCATTTGTTTATTGAAATATGTTACAAAGAACAATACCATTCCAGCTAATAAGCATTCATCTTCACCCTTATGTATACATAATATGGAATAAGAACATATTGGTTGTATTAACCTCACTATAACCGTTACATTGACTGCTTTAGTAATTAAAACAACAATGTTTCAATGGGACAATTTTATAAACAAAAAAGAACTGAATGAAATTATCTTTCTGACGATTTATGGAATCATCTTATAACACTAGCACAGACCCAATGTTAGATATAGCTATAGAATGTTAGATATTGACTCTTAGTGTAATTATCGAATTTTATTATTTACATTTAATTACAAATGAATTATTATATATTAGTTTAGTATCTAGTAGAAATGCTTTAAATAACATAGCCGCATGGAAATGGCTGGAAATTCCACTGATTTTGGAACAGTGTCTTGAATGCTTGTTCCGAAGATGAGGAGCTAAGGGTTTATCCACGATTCCTCGATTTCTTATACACATATACACAATTTAATAGCTTCCTGAATGTATGAGTCTGATTGGCACATAATTCTTCCATTTTGTGAAAAACAAATATGTATAATCATGTTTATTTAAATAAATGCATAGCATTACATATTGTGACGAGAAGTAAGGCTTATGCTGGCTTGTACTTATCATTTAAATATGAACTATGAAAATACAATAGGGATCTATCTGATATGTATCTGGAAATTTTAGATTTGCTAATTTCCTTCGCTATAAGTAGAACTTTTTATTCTCTATGGAAAACATTGCGCATTAAAGCTACAATGTGAAAATTTTAGTTTAAAATATGCATGTAAACTTTGCAGTACAATATATTGTTCTACATTACATGCAACAAATTGCATTTGTTAAATATGTATGTGTAATTACATATCTGCAATCGTTGTGGGCATAAATTATATTTTTACAAATGTATGCTACATAAATCATCAAGATATGGTATTTCTTCAATAAACACTATATTAAATGAAAAATCAATTAAAGTAAACATTGCATCGAACAGAATTCCTATTATAGACAAAATGAGGTATGGCTATCATACGACTTTCTTATACGTATGTGCGATTCAAATTATACAAAAGTTTTTCGAAATTAAGTTTTAAATACTTGTTATCGTCTTACCTGTGAGTAAGTATGTTACTTCAAGTGCGAATTTTGAAATTTATTTTATACAAAAATTATTCGAAATCCTGCTCTAAATACTTTTGTACTCTTAATAAATCTATATAGAATGATAATTTACAGGATATTTATAAAAAAAATCACTAGTCGATAAGAGTAAAAGTGTTAGGAGAAGTGAGTGAAGATGTCGCGACTGCTAAGATGAATCACTCGCGTCTTATTTTCTATTAGTAAGAGAGTTAAAATGTGAATTTAAATCTCGCAGATCCATACTTTTATGCCTAGATTTTGATGCTACTTGTATCAAACATAACCTGATTTTTTCGATATACAGAGACAAATTCCGTTCGCGAATTAGGATCTAGCGACAGCTCCCTGGAAATTACAACTGTAAGGCATTTATGATAATTAGATTTGTTAGCAGGATATTATTGCATGTCTTACTTGAGAATTTTGTTTAAAATTTGTGAAAGTAATTTGTTTTAACGATTTTTGTTATTAATATATCGAATGTGCCCCAACTTAACCACTTCAGTAAATTATCTTTGGTATCAAATTAAATAATATTATAGTCTTAGATGGACAATTATAAAAGAACAACAAATGGAGGAAGTTTTGGCAAGGATCGTCTACCTGTTGCTTTATCAGCAATAACAAATTAATGATGGACGAAAAATACGAGAAGTAGCGAGGACATTCGGAATACCAGAAGCTACACTGCGACGTCATCTTAAAATAAAAGCGAATATTCAGCAACAATTTTTACTACTTACTGCTCAAGAAAGATAAATATTTTCACATGTTCATTAGCGAAACTTTACGGTCTTACAAAGCAAAAGCTTTGTTAAGTAGTTTATAAATATATAGAAATGAATAAAATTAAACATAATTTTAATCATGACAGGTGACGATTGGTATTATAATTTTTTAAGAAGAAATTAGGAATCAGTTGACGAAAACAAGAATCGAAAAGTTTAATATACCAGAAAGTTGAACGGTTTTTTCAGAATTAAGAACAGATTCAAGATAAATATAAATTCTCTGCTGATCGTATATTTAACGTAGATAAGACGTACAGGAGTTAGACAGTTTGGTGTAAAATGATCTTGGGAACGTGGAAAAAACCTTATGGCGATTTGTTCGATGAGTGCCACAGGTACCTCTACTCCACCATTATTATTTTTTCCTAGAATGAGCATATCTCCCCTCTTACAAAAAAATTAGACCTATGAGGCACCTTATGCTTGCACTAAGAAAGAGTGCAGCAACGAACACATATTTTTTACTTGGTTAGAACATTTTATACTAAACGCTAACACTTCCACGAAGAACCCAGCTTCGCTAATTTTGGATAATCACACAAGTCATATCTTCCTGAAGATATATAATTATTTCAGGGATATTGGAATAATAATGGTTAGCATTCCTCCCCATACATTACACAAACTGCAACCCCTAGACCTTACTTTCTTTAGACCTTTAAAGAGTGCGTATAGTAGACACTGTAATCTCTTTCAAAAATCTAAATATAATCTCTTAGCCAAGACAATCAATTAACACCCTATGATTTAGCAGAAGTTTAAGTCTGACTACTCTCAAGTTGTCAATTTAGAGAAAGGTATTCAGGATTTTTGACCGCGAGACTTTACCCCCTTAGTCCCGAAAAATTTACCATGGATGATTTTTTACCAGCATTTAATTTGTGTGACATGCCAGATATAGAAAACAACTTAGAGTAAACTCGGAATACTATTGCCAACGAACACATTACTGCTAAGAATCAAATCTCGCCAAAAGTACGGAATTAAATTACAAATCATTCTCCGCAACCAGGTACAAGTAGTAATATATTTGAAGTCCCTGTGGACCATCAAGAACATATCCCCTTTTTAACTTTTTCTCCTGTGCCTGCACCACAGAACAGTATGAATAAAAAATTAAATCAAAAGAAGCAGCATTCAGATATACTTACAGCAACAACATTTAAAGCTTTCCTGGAAATAAAAGACTTAAAAAGCAAAAATAAAGCACCACACCAACGGAAACGAGGAGCAAGGAAATATTAGAAGAAACCGAAGGTGATGAACGTAATAGACTCAGTGAAAAAGATTTATGTAGCATTGATGAATTAGATAATATAGCAGACGCTTCTGATGGTGATTAATGTCTAATTTCTGACGATTATGGAAAATCCAGAGAGCTTTAGTATAGATGTACGTTGTGTGCAAAATGGACACATGAAGATTCAATGGTGTTTGTAGCGCCAAAGATTATATTTGCGATTTTTTATATAGCTTAGTAGTTAGCACATTTGGTATTTTTCAATTTAGTTTAGATATAGTTTATTTTTAGGTACTTTAACGTCTTCGAAAAGTAAATAATAAAGTTTTCCTACAGTAAATAAACGTATTTATATTGTTAATAGTCTAATATTCAACCATATTCTACATTCCTTATTAACTAATTTTAATGCGTCACCTTGATAGCTCCTTTACGGAAGAGGTGGAAGACATGGGGCAAATACAAAAAGAAGTAAAACAAAATTTGGAGATATTTTCTCTTAAGAAACGAACCTGATATATATTGGTTTGGTGGTACATAGAATAAGTTAGTTTGCTGTAGGTTTATAAAATTCTAATACCATTATTTTCTATATTATAGCAAATCTTCTTTAGGTGCGTAATCTTGACCTACTTCCGGTTTGAATTTTGAAATTTTTTGTATACAAAAAGTATTAAAAATTCAAAACACTTTTATATTCATAATGTACCTACCTAGAAAGCATGACTTGCGAGGTATTTGCAATAAACTGATTTTCGATGAGAGTAAAAGACCTACTTCGGGTAGGCATTTCGAAAAACTTTTATCATAATATTTACTTTTGAGTACATTTGAAATTGGTTTAAACTTAGTAGTTGACGAAATATTGGTAAAATTAGGTTTTTTCACCGCAGAAAACTACTACTTCCGGTCTACCGATTTTATTGAAAATCTAATCAGGATCTCAAGAAATTATACTCGAAAATATAAAATTTGGAATTGATTGCTTTAGCCCTTTGACCGCTATCGTGGTCACATATACACACACTGACAATCAGAGTGAGAGAGAGAGAGAGAGAGAGAGAGACTTTTTTAAAAACCACTTTTTCAGTATCAGTAGACTTCAAAACGTGGACATCAGCAAAAATCTCGAGGTCGAAAACTTTCATCACAATACTTTCTTACGTATACGTAGTATAAGGAAGTATTAACTAAAGTAATTAAGGACACCCTCCATTTAACCGATTACGTAGCCGCAAAGTTATTCTTTGTGACACGTGGCATGTTTCTACTGAAACTTGTTACTCCTGACTTGCTCCAAGTCTAACAATGACTCTCTAACTCTAGTACTTAGATTATATTAGTCGCACATTTTCACAGGAATGTGCACATAAAAATGAATTTACAATTGTATTATGCCAGGAATACGAATAAATTGCAGCACTATTATACGATAAGTACTTTGTATGAACGTACTAAAAGCAAATTCTAAATCATCTAAATGCCTTTCATCACTTTGTAAAAGATGATGAACATCGTTTATGAAGGAAATAAGCTTAGAGTGTGTAATAGAACTAATATTCAGAGATTCAGTATAATGTAATAGCATAAGGCAATATCCTTTTATTGTTTTCAGTAATGCAGTTTTCTAGCGCAAGACTTTGCTAGTAAATATTAAATTGCACATTGTTATAAATATGATTGTAAATATAAATGTGATCTTATAAATAGTGCAATTCCACTGCAGTGCGAATGTCACTTACATACAAAAATATATCTTCTGTAGGAGAGGATTTGACGCTCAAGGATTTCCTCTTTGTTATTTTTGAAGCTATTGGTATAAAATTTGATATACCGTAGTTAAATTACATGTGTATTTCTTTATTTAACAAAATTTTGTAAAATTTTTTTTTTTAATTGATCTATATTAACAGTTATCAAAAGTATTAATTTCTGGTTTTAACTTCCTAATGTTGTGAGCGCGTTAAAACGATTCCAGGTCAAATGTGTTGAATCAAATACATACATAGGGTATGCACTTCTGGTTGACACAAAACAGATGACTGTGACAATAGTGTTGATCTATTGTCTATTATAATGTATCCTTATTGCTTGAAGACATAAATACATTCTCATGCTAGTTTATGAATTAATGTCAAATTGTACTGTTATTTTTAAAATAACTAAATTCAAATACAAACACATCAGCAAAAAATAAAATGGAATTAAAATTTGTTTATAGATATTAAAAGTTCAATCAGTTAATCATAATGTTAAATTTATTAACTAAAGTTTTGTGGCAATGTTGTGATTACATCTCCTATGTAGTCTAATGTGTATAATGTTGATTAAAGTACCATATTGTTGATTACGATAATCATATAAAACGGGTGCCTATAATAAACTTAGGCATTGCAATTTAGAAATATTCATATTATTAGGTCGGCAAATTGGAAACGTCTTCCTTCATTTACTCCATCTCGAGAGTGGTGTCTAAATATTTAATTTACGAAATTAACATAATTTTATAATTATGTGACCATGCTTACGTGCAACTATGACATTGCCAATATGATGAAATAGCAGTAATAACTTGTTATTTCTAAATTATACCCTGTTAAAATGAATTAGTTTTTGTGGATAATTTTCAAAACCACTGTCATAAAACAATTTATTCTGCACTTATGGAATTTTAATGTAAAGTTTGACAGTTAGTTTGAATTCAAGAAGGGGTGCAAATTGTAAAACGTAAAAATCGCAAAATACAAATGGGAGATGTGTAAATCAATTACAGACACAGCACATTGCCAACTTTCACTGCAGTAAGTTTTCGCATTCCTGATTTTCAATAGCTTGATTTCCCTAGGTTCAATTGTAAATCGATCTTGTTATAGTCGAATTTAAATGTATACCTGTTTTGTATGTAATGTTACATAAAATTTTACTTTACTACTAATAGATATTTGTCTAATTCTAATAAAACAGTTAATTGCTTCCCATCTTATATGACGTGCCATTAACTCGGCATAAATCAACTAAGGGATCGATTTAATACTAAACTATACAAATAGTTCTGAATTTTCTGTCGCCCTGATAAATGTAGAAATCGAGAGAATGAAATGTTTGTATTTTTCTAGTGCAATTTTACAACTTTAAATACTTTTCGTGTAGTCATGGTACTCGGACTGAAAAATAAAAATAAGAAGATTTTGGTAGACATTGAAATGAAAATTAACGAGTGACATATTCTCAAACTTACTTACAAAGCATTGCCAAAATATATAGACTGCTTCGTAAAAAATATTTAATTTGATGGCATTTTCGGTAAAACCGGAACAGTTAGAAGTTCTATTAGGAATGAAAAATGTAGTAATATTTTACCTACAATATATCAAAATGTATTGCAATAGCCTTATTAATTATAAAAATAGAAAAGAACTGACTTGAGATGCATTTGATATTCTGTATTCTTTTTGTAAGCTTTTATACTAGTGCTAAACTACATAAGATTATGTTAACTTAATTTGACAATCATTATAGGTACTATCCCAATTATCTGATAATGCAAATATGTATATGATTAGTGCTTCTGCTTTCCTACAAGCGTCACTGTAATCCATCCTTTAGAAGGAAGGGCATCCTGTAGTAGTAATAATGATATCTCGAAATGTCATCTTTCTATCTTTTTAAATATGCCAAAAGAAAATCAAAATGAAGTATGCTGTCTTAGAAAAAAAAATTGTAGTGTTAAACTGTGTAATCTTTAGAATTAGTTCAATAAAATGTGTGAATTAAAAAACTCGTAAGTATGAGATATCGATGGTATTTTGCCAAAAGGGCGAACGCGCCAATTTTACGATTTAGAGCTTTATGCACCAAAAAATAAGTACCTACTGTAAGATGATGTTGGTAAAAGGATGAAGGTATTTGATGGAATATAAGGTGTTGATAATCAAAAATATATTTTTCCTTTGGACGAATGTGTTCAGAACAATCCGTCCAAAAGGACGAATGTAATAAAGCTAAAACGCCTACAGGGCGAACGTGCATTGCTTTACTATAGGCAGCATAACCTAAAAATAATTTTGTTCGTTTATTGTATGGTGTGTACGCGATACGGTACGAAAAAATTGTTAATTATGTATAGTCGAACAGAGCGAATACTAAAATTGGTTCGTAATATGAATAAGTCAACAAGTAGTGTTTCAACTGGTGTACCATTGCTGGCTAAATGTTATATGGCATTAGAGAATTTGGACTTTATTTACAGGTCACATTCCGGCCGTTGGATTGAGAAATCCGATGTAACTGACATAAGTACAAGTCCCTCTTTTTTCTTGAATAAGAGTGAAACAAACTATCAGATTATAGAACCAGTCGCTGTAAGTGTTTTTTTAATATTATATCTTTCAGTTACAAGACTTCTTTTTTTTTCGTAATTAGACAGAATTCTTAATGGTACAAAAAATAATATAACAAACTGCATCTCTATCTTATGTCATTTAGACTAAACGTGGAAGATAGGCTCTTGGAGACCGATGAAGAGGACGAAGACTGCACCCAATTATTAATTTTTTGAATATTATTGTAGTTTGTTGTTACTTTAATTTCATTTGTATTTTCATATTTTTTTTACAAACAATTTTTTTTCTTATTTGACTTTTACTGAAATGTTTTAGAACTATTTATAATGATTTTATTGTAATTAATCATTAAAAGTTCTCACCAACTCTTAATTAGAGGTTTGGGCGAATGAATCTAACACTTAACCAAAGGGCGAACTTGGGCTCAATGCACCACATCTAACAGCACTAATCTGGAAAAAGGGCGAATATCCACAATAATTTAAATTTTAAACGAACAGTACTTTTGATTTTGTATTCTTTGATTACTTATTCATTTGATTATTAATGTGAAAGGTTTGAGTACAATTTTTTTCAATTTGATCGCCCATATATTTCCAGAACAGTTTTCTCCAATTTTCTCAAAACAACGAAATGGTGCAATCGCCCTTTTGTCAAAATTCCATCGATATATTAAACGAAATAATAATAGTTAATATTAATAACATTAATTAATTAATTAAAAGACCACCCTTTTTCTTCTCTGAAAACGGTAACGCTTAAATTTTTTGAAATGTTCAAAGGCGCTGCTTCATTGAATGGCGTTTAGATTTTGCTTTGGTGTAGGAAAATTACTTCTCGTAGCCCGTAACAATGTGGAAAAACAAGCTATCTCCATCTTGTCAATAGCGACGCAAAAATGCGCCTTCGCCTGACGGTTTTATGACTTTTGTGTAGGTCGGTAAGCATTTACAGTACTCGTCTTGCACCCAGTTTTCGATATCCGAGCTTGTGAAAATCGTTCAAATAGTGATGCGTCCAATATGAGGAAATTGATCAACCAATATCATTAATTGTCGAACATATTGCAGTGTTTGATCCACTTGTACGATTTCATCGATCATCCAGAATAATGAAAGGTGGCAGGTCGAGTAACGAACTCCACCTGACACTCCTTTCTATATCATACACATTTCTGCCTTCACTTGGTGTATTCTTTTCTTCGCCCAGTACTGTACCCTCATAAACTAGGCAGAACGTCTGATGAACTTCATCAACTATATATACTTTGCACACAAATGTCGAATTATTGCACACACTAGCGAGAGTAACGATGATTTTTGAAGCCATTGTTGTCGGCTTTCACTGACAGTCAAAGGACAACTGAATCAAATCAGTGACTTCTATGGCTTCGCAAACAATCAAACAATATAACCGTATTCATAACGGATACTATGAGGGGAATATAACATATTGAAACTTCTTGTCTCGTGAATAGTAAATCTTAATAGAAATTTGGTAGCGCTAAATTAACATTTCTCTTTAAAATAAATTGTTGTGGGAACCTCACAACTTTCTATATGTAAATATATTCTGGTCTAAATTTTGTAAACATTTTTATAAAAATTAAATCCTAAATACTTTAACATTCTACACAGTGTTCTTTCTGATACAAATTTTGAATTAACTTTTATCCAAAAGTTTTTGTATATAAAATTTTAAACACTTTTTTCTACCCCCATCTTTAAAATGCCGTTCATCGTATATGTTTGCATGACGTGATGAAACAATTTTTTCAATATACCTTGACAAGCTGTGACTTCGTGTGCTTTAGTCACAAGGTGAACATAGCAACGGGTACGTGTAATATTCTTTTATTTGGATATTCTGCTGTCGTAGAAAAAGTATAGTACGAAACTCATTTTATAAATTCGTTTGTCACTCGTTTTAATAAACATTCGCTCCGCTATGCATCGCTCGTGATTAACAAAACACGTGACTAAAATGAGTAAAAGTACTATTTCTGATAGGAATTTTTTGTTCCAAGCTAACTTCACAATGTTCTTGAATTTTTTATACGTTTCAATAAAGTTTGATGTCGACTAGATATATTATTTTCAAAGTCGAGGAAAGTGCTACTTCCGTCTTATTGATTTAGCTCGAAAACTAGTTACCTCTATACTTACAAGGGAGCGTTTTTAAGTTCGCGGAATGGGGGAAAAGGGGAGAAAATAAGAATACAAAATTATTTTTCTTTTTGAATATATTCACCTGTAACCGTAATACATTTTCAGATCTTTCATTAGCTTGCATATGCCTTCATAAAAAATGTTTTATCTTTGTCTACAAAAAGCGCCGAGACTGCAACTTTCACTTCTTCGTTGCTCATAAATTTCTACCTACGCAGCTATGTTTTTCATTCTAGGGATAAGATAAAAATCGCTAGGAGCCAGGTTTGGACTACAGGGTGGGTGATTCAAAATATCGAAGCCTACTTTATGCAAAACAGCCGGCGCAACAGAACTCTTGGGAGCATTGTCGTGCAGGAGTAGGAACCTTTCGTCAATTTTCCCCTTTTTCTTAATAACTCCTTAACAACTCCAGGATAGAAGCGTAGTATTTTCCTTTGATGGAAACGCCTTTATGGATATAATCTATTAGCAGGAATCTGAATCACAAAAACAACAGCCATGAGTTTTCCTGCCGACTGTGACACCATGAACTTCTTGGGTAGTGGTGTGCTATTTTTATCCCTACATGGAGTCTTGCTTGAACCCAGATTTTATCTCCAGTAACAATTCGACCCAGTGCACTATCCCTACCTTCTTTACAGAAGTCCAAAAACGCACGGGAACATTTCACACGCCGTTGTTGTTACGACGGCATAAGCATTCTCGGCAGCCATTTATGCCAAGATGATCATAAAGAATTTTGAAAATTATTGTATTAGGTGCTTCGGTCATTTTTGCGAGTTTTGAGTAATGTTTCGACTTTCTTAACAAGTTCAGGAATGGTCACTTTGATAGGGAGCCTCGACCGTGGATCGTCTTCAAGTGATTCTCTTAAAGCGATTGTGTCAGTTAAAAGCGAAACGACATTTCTTCCAATTTGGTACGAATAGACTTTTCTTGTATTTTAAGAAACTTGATAACGCCTCGATACTCGATAATTTAAAGACTACTGAAGCCTGAAGCATTTATCGTAAAACCTTGTATTTATACTAATAATGAGTCACTGAACACGTTACGACACGAAAGAACTCTTTCACCATCATCCAAGCCATCCATTCCGCGAATTTATAAATTCTCCCTCGTATAAGGCTAAATTTACAAAACGGTATCTATAGCTTTAGCCGACTTTGTGCCATTGTATTCCTGGTATATTTGTAATTCGGTTACCATAAAACGTCCCAAACGATCCAAACGAAGAAAATAATTATAATAACATAATTATTTATAGACGTTAATATTTCAGTTTAATTCGTGTGTAAAAGAAGCATAAAGTTTAAATGCCTGAGGTACGCATATGTGAGATTGGAATGTATTTTAACTGCCAGGTCAAAGGTGCAAGAAGAAAGTAATTGTCATGCATATTGGTTACGCCTACGTACAGTACAACTATTTAAGTACAACATGATTAAAATTCAAACAGCACTAATTTGTAACTAGGTTATGACAAATATAGAAATATATAAAAATTTGTTTATTACAAGAAAATTTATAAACATGTATTTTACTATTTATAACGTAATAATACTATATATTTTTACACCATACCAATTCCACGTGAGAAAAAAATTGTAATTGTTCAATTCTAAAATTAAATATAATAAAAATAACAATTAAAATAATAAATAACCACTTTTTATAGTTTTGTTTATATGCAGTTTGCTATGATATCATCTACCTATTTATGAATTTACAAAGCAGACGAATAATAAAAATGTATTGCAATTAAAAAACGTTGCAAATTCAAGGTATATATATTTTATTGATGCGTGCATCATAAAACGAAATGAATTATAAAACGACAATGCATAGAATAATGTCCAAACACAGCAAAGTTATTCATTCAAAGATCCTTTAGAAGAAATAAAAGGGTTTGCTCGAACCCCCAGTTCTGAACAATTCTGCAACCGTACTAGAATTAGTAGTTCTGATAGTAATGCGCATGTCGATCCAAATTCTGGTTATGCAGTAATTCCATAACCTAATTATCTGATCAGTTTAAAAATTATAATTTTAGGGAATGTTGTACCACGCGATCATTTAAATTCTAAATTATAGCAGGCGGGATTTTTTTTATTAGGTTGTCCAGAATGTCAAATATTGATTAATTGAAATTTGCGGTTATGTTATACTTTGTGACATTTGTGAATCTTATGTAATCGATTTAAATTTAATGGAAATGAAAGCATTACAAGATAAATTAGTTTTATTGTGAATTACAAAAGGTGTTCAAAATGTTCTCCCCCTCTTGCAATGCAACTGTTAACCCTCCGTTCCATATTTTCAAAAGCATTTGCCAACATCTGAACGGTTATAGCGTTACATGCATTAGAAATTGCCTCTTGTAGTTCTTCAAGATTTTGTGGGTTATTTTTGTAAACTGTGTTTTTCAGATACGGATAAATGAAATAATCAAGAATCGTTAAGTCCGGACTGCGAGGCGGAAATTCATTGACTCGATTATCATAAAACTCGCGAATTCGAGCCATACTTTCCCATGTTTTGTGAGCTGTTGCATTGTCCTGTTGGAAATACCCATGTAAAAGTTCGTCATCATGAAGATTTTGTAAAAACGGTTCAAGTAAATTATTTCGATATCTCTCAGCATTTATCGTTCCTTCAAAAAACACAGGTCCAAATATACGCCTTCTAGAAACCGCTAGCCAAACACCAATTTTCTGCGGATGGAGAGGCGATTGAATAAACTCATGAGGATTCTCCGAAGACCAAATACGCATATTTTGTTTGTTTATATAGCCGGATAGGTGAAACCATGCTTCGTCAGAAAAAAATGTTAAATCCAAAGTGTTGTTGTTATTTAAATTATTCAAAAACCAGTGACAGTATTCTATTCGTACAGGAAAATCTCGAGGGAATATCTCTTGAACGACGTTAATCTTATAGGGATAAAGATTTAAATTCTCTTTTAAAAATTTTTGACAAGTTCCATATGAAAGGTTTATTTCTTGGGCTAATCTGCGAAGAGATTTTTTGGGAGACTGTTCCATTCTTTCTGCAACATCTGCCACAATCTCAGGAGTCCTTTTTTGGGCGCGCCACTACCAGCTTTCCTACCTACAGTTCCAACATTACGAAATTTCGCCACACATGTGTAAATTTCTTGGACTAATTTTTGATAATCCGCAGGAAAATTAGGGAAGGCATTTTGAAAATCATTGATGCAGTGCGGTACTGAATATGTCCATTCACCATTCTCTTGTCGTTCGGCGTTTTTAAAATAACTTTCAGTAAGAAAAATCTTATGTTCTAAATCAAACATTTTGAAACGTCACTTTGACAATTCAAATTGTAAATTAGTACTTATATACCAACTTAATTTAAATTTCACAAACTGCTCTAATTTAGAATTTAAATGATCGCGCGGTACTATCAACATTAGTAATAATAATAATAATAACTTTGTTTGTCCAACGCTGTATAATTAAAGGACAACGGTATTAAGTGTACATACATACATGTTATTTAGAAAAATCAAAAGGAAAACATTATATAATTAGCCATTGTTGCAGAAAATGTCATCGTAGTGGAAGTTTGAAAAGCGACACATCCTGACGAGCGGAGACCCCTTGCAGTAAATTCGTTCTCGCGAAGGGAATTAGGAAAGTGGAAGAGGAACGAGAGGATAGTCTGGGAATGAGAAAGTTCGGAGAGGAAAGGAGATTTGAGCAGACCATCCATCCTTTGCACAGCTTTCTTATAAATCGCGCTCCATGAATATCGCGTCGGTGCTTCAAAGCCTGAAGGCCGTGTGTCTCCATTTGCAACGAGTAGTTAACACCTCGCAGAGGATAAGTCCCGGTAATCCTGAACGAGAGATATTTCTGAAATCGCCGCTGAACCTTGTCAATGGAGAGCTGCAAGTAAATATATTGCGGAGGCCACACTTGTGAAGCATACTCCATCTTACTGACCATAAAACTAAAATATAACGTCTTCAAAACTAATGTGTTGCTAAAGAACCTAGACGAACGCATAATAAAACCCAAGAACTTGAGGCCGATGAACAAACATGATTTATACGGTTGGAAAAACTTAATCTGCTATGAAAAAGGACCCCAAGATCCCTGAAAGAGTCTACCCTTTTCAACAAAACACCATCTATCTTGAATTACTAGTTCTGAAGAACCGAACATTAAACTAATAGTTCTCAGAATTTATAGTTCTATAACTGCATTGCCAAGTTCCAGTTTCTTTCTTCAAATGACATGCGCACTAGTTCTAGAACTGCTTAGAAAGGTGGGTCCGAACAAACCTAGTATATCTTAAGAACCAATATTAAAAAGGCATCTGCACTTTGTTCATGTGCCTTGAATGTTTTTGAAATAATTGAAGCATATTATGAAAATATTTCATAAAATTATTAGCCGTCGTACATAAAGCCATTCCTTGAAAAGAAAAATTCAATATCTGCTGGTACCCTGTCCTGAAATTAATATACCACACTAAGTAATGGAATAAAATCAAGGAAAGTAAATTGTGTTTGACACAGATAGCAACGACACACTCCGGAGCTGCACTAATGTCTTATCTAACTTTGCAACAATATGTAAACGTAAACATTTTCTGCCATATACCGGCTCTTTCAATGATTTTCTTTAAATATGAAAATATATTCTTTATTCCTCGTTATCGCTGCTAAATATATTAGCGAATATTTATTCATAAAAATTAGGTATTTACTTAATTAAAAAAGGAATCCCTAATTAAACGTATAACTAACAAGCAGGAAAAATATAGTTTTATATTATATTTCGCATTGAGAAAGAAATCGCTCCCATTTATATGAAAAATATTTATATTCTTTAGAATATTCTTTTTAATTATAAATTTCGCTAATTGACATTATTTGCACGCGCGCTTGTAATTACAGGCGACGACCTTTCAGATATAATGGTTGAATTACCAGAACACAACATTTACCGAACAAGTGTAATTCGTACCGGTAACTTCATTCAACACGCAAACTAAACTGAAATGTATCTCTGACTTTGGAAGTGGATTTCCAGATCCCACTTATATTATTGGTTTAATTTTTAAGAGTTAGGTAAATATTTAATAAGGATTCTGAAATATCTATACATTATGAAGAAATTCCTTATGTTTTCTTTTTCTTGTTTTTTCGGATGCAAGTGTTTTGAAGTTCACTGATACCGAATTAGTGGTTTTTGAAATATGTGTGTGTGTGACCACGTTAACAATCAAAACAGTTAATCAATACTAAACTTTGTATTAAGGAATATAATTATCTTGATTCACATCTGATTTTCAAACA
Source organism: Amphimallon solstitiale (assembly GCA_963170755.1). Lineage (NCBI taxonomy): Eukaryota > Metazoa > Arthropoda > Insecta > Coleoptera > Scarabaeidae > Amphimallon > Amphimallon solstitiale. The sequence goes on from OY720675.1 coordinate 191,638,742, forward strand.
TATGGGTGGACCGGAATTTGTAGTTTACTCCAAGGAAAAGAACAAATTCTTCCAATATCTTGTCAACACCACTTCATTATTAAACACTGTGTTGGTAAAGTGTCTTTGATTAGATAGGGGAGTGTTGAATAATATTATTCAACACTTCCAGCACCAATGAAAAACTAGCCGGGCAAATTTGGTCAACTACATTCAAACAGACCCTGGAAAGAGAAGGGATTTCATCTCTGTTGCGGTACACTGAACGACATCGAAAGATTTTAAATGTCAAGTTAACATTGTCAAGAAGCGTGCTTACTATTATTATTCTAACCATAGATAAAAGAGGTTCGGTCTAAGGTGCTGCCCTCTATGATTCCCTCATTTAACCAAAACGCTGATAAGGTAAACGAAGTGCACTACGCCTGATTCTAAACTTCTATACTCTGTTTTTTAATTCCGCGGACCACCAAATAGAGTCACATGTACAATATGCAACATATGATGACATTTGTTTTTGACAAATTTCTGATGTAGGTTATGTACATTATGTTATGTGTATACGCACTGATATGAATGCAACAAATGCAACTGTCAATTAAATTAAGTGAGTGTCATTTGGGCTTGAAAAGAACCATTCGAATTGCTCACTTTTAGCGCTAAAATATAAAAGTGGTCCGCGGAATTAAAAAACAGAGTTTACCTAATATGCTTCGTATATATTTAATTGTAATTACATTATATTATCTTCTTAATTGCAATTTTTTGAATAAATATTGTTGGTTGAAAACCAGTGTGTTATTTCAATATTAGTAGATAAAGTATTATATTCAACTCATTGCTTGGATATTTTGTAACAATCGTACTTCACCATCGCTGAATAATATACTAATTTTCTGACAGTAAATAATCAAAATGATATAAAATCTGCTAAAATACGGACAAATAATTTTGTTTGCCTGTATTTTATCAGATTAATGACAAGTATCAACCAACTTGATGGAGTTTCAATTGCTTTTTACAATTAAGAAACTTAGACCTAACTCTATCCAGTGACTAAATACCCCGTTCCTAAATTGATCCCGTAACTAAGTCGCACGAAGTCACAGATTGTCAAGGTGCATTTAAAAGATCACTTACCGTCACAGAAATATATGCTATAATAGTATATTAAAATACAAGTTTCATAAGACACGATTTTTGCGCACGCGTTCAAGTTTAGAAAACGAGCCGCTAGGCGAGTTTTCTAAAGAACAAGTGCGCAAAATGTCTTATGAAACGTGTGTTTTATACTATTTTTTCTATTTCGGTTATTAAAAGTTCAAAAAAGCTTAAAATAAGAGACATGTTTTGTTCGAATATTTTAGAAATTTTGCTTTTTTGAAGTTGGTTACTCTGATTTTTAAGTAGAACGTTTTAAATATTTGAATATCGGTGGTGCTTTATGAAATTGTGTTTAAAATTCAGACTGATTTATACAATAAATTATTTCAAATTATCAACAAAAGGGACGAAATAAATAACTGTACGCCCCCAGAGATTCGCATAATAGCAGAAGGCAATTTACAAAATCTTTCGTCCACAAACTCTCTACATATTTATCAAAACAAACTTTTATAATAGTTGTACTATTCAACATAGTAAGTAAATGTCAATAATAGCATCCGAAAACTTATCATCCAACTCTGCTTAACAATTTATATTGCTAATTAGTAAGTGAAATGTTAGCATGTGTGCTTTTTATTCTTTGTACAATTTTATTGCACATTTTTGTTACTTTAAAGGCTTATATTTTGACATTTAAATATGATTTGGTTCCATTTTCTTTTTGTTACCAACTTCAAAAAAATAAAATTAGCGTGCGATAAAGTAATACTTTATGCAACCAAAACGGGTGTCGTAAAGTGAACTTTATAGCACCGGAATAGAAAAATGATATTTTGAAGATGCGAGTAGAAAACGGTATTTAAAACTTAATTTGGAACATTTTCATAAAAAATTCGGAACACACATACCTACCTACATATAAGAAAGTTGTCTGGTGCCAACATCTCATTTTTTTATTTTGAAAGCAAGTAAAACGCATATTCTACTGTCATAAAGACCTGAGTCGTTACAATATATAGATAATTAATAAAATGAAATCTTTTGTCTTTTACATATTGCTGTGACTCTTGCATGTTAATGATTGCATAAAAATATATTAATTAATTTAATAATAAATAAAAGCAGAATCAAGCATATACTTTAGTTCTAGGCCTTATGCTAGACCAAAATCTAATAATTTTCTGCATAACAGTAGGTTTAGCAGTTTCACATATCACTAGCTCAGTTTTAAAATTATTTAAGATGTTTTAACTCAGGGGCAGAAAATAATGACAATGTTCCTTCTCCAATATGAATACTCTCAAGTTGTCTCCAGGTCAGATAAAATAAATAAAAATACAAAAGAAACCTTATAATAAAATTTTATAACACAAACTAATTACCTAAGTTCCTCATAAAGGTTTTGGAACTCTTCCATATCTCAAAAAAAATAAATCTATTCGTATTCCAAATAACACAAGCAAATCCATGTTTAATTTAAATTCAAACAGAAAAATTATCAAATGTGTATACTTATATAAAAGAAAATAAAATTTAAATAAATCCTTTCACAAAAATGTTTAAATTAAATTAATACAATTACTAAGAATATTTCACCATAACGCTTGGTATGAAACCACCACGTGTAAGAATAAAACATCTTAGTTCAAAATAAAATGAATCTTTTTAAAATATTAACAAAACTTCACTCATAGCAAAATCTCATAAAAATATTCTAAGTTCAGAATATAAAGTTAATTCATGAAAATATTTCTAAGTATAAACACCTTGTGTTTAAGAGGAATAAGAGGTTTCCACCTACTTCTAATTTCTTTTTTTTAGAGAGCGGTTTTCACCAGCCATCTCCCGTTTTCTCATCATATCCCGACTTATACAGCATGTGTCAATTTTCATTAGCCATAGGCAATTAATCCATACAGTACGTGGCAACATAGTACCCCTTCTTTCCTTTCCAATGCCAGCACGACCGATGCGTGCTCGTAAATACAAGTTAGCGTGGTTAGCAGTAACTATTCGACCACCGGCTTCGGTGTTTGTAATGCGTTCAGAAATAATATGTACGAGTTTTTCCTTTTTTCCTCCTTTCAGTAACTGCAGATTATATTATTAAGCTGCGTTCACGCTGCATGACACAAACAAAAGCGTAATAATAATAAAATTAAAAATAAGGTAAATAAAAAAGGATTCTGAAAATAATAATAAACTACTAGATCAGGAGATCGCGGCGACCATTTTATGTTTCCCGTTCCAGTAATAAGACGGCTTTTATTGCAGACTAGATCGCAACGTGTTCGCAGCTAAACATTGAATGTAAAATCTGGTGGAGGGAAGTGGGAAGATCGGAGAAAATCGTTGTGATGTCGATTGTTGCCGGGATTGGTGACGGACAGTAGGGGTGCCACGTTGCCACGTATTAGTTGTATACGTATAAATCGCACGTAAACATTGAATCCCTATACCTAATGAAAATTGACACATACGGTATGCACATTTTTCTTCACAAAAAACTACGGTCATCCTCGGTACGATACCGATTCCACCTTTTCAATTGCATTTCTATAGTGCTGTACTTATCGGTAAAGTGATGTGTTATTGATTTAAAAATGTAAACAAACATCCATCTCGATGTCGACTTGTTTACGTTTGTGAATGCTAATAGTATCTCGCTTGTGAATATTCACTTGATATACCAGGCTTCCTTTAATATTAGCTTCTTGAATAAAATTACAATAACATTCTTATATTATTTATCTTAAATTAATTTAAATTTGCTAAAATACTAACTTAATAAATATTTATATACACTGATCATGATAAAATAAATAAAATAGTAATTAATTAAATTAAATCTAGCAGTTACCTTGATTATGCTTATTTACAATTTAATCCCAGACTCAAGATCACTGCAATATGTTTATTAATGTATTTATTTCTGGAAATATTTAACTTTAATTTAAAATGTTAATTACTTACACCAAAACATTAAAGTTCAGTTCATTCAGTCAAACAGATGATCAGCACTTGATAAGTCTCGCGAAACAAGAATAGACAAATCCAAATATACCAATGCAATTTAATGAACATGTGTCCGAGACAATTCAATCAGTATCTCCTAACTGGTTATTTATTGTTTTAGATTGCTCTGCCCATAACGAATTTGTCCGTGAGTGCAGCAAGTAATGTATGGTAATCTGTATTAAAATAACCTTAAAAAAGTCTGTATCTTACATTGACTTTATCAGCTAACTAAACAATTATAAAATATTGCATATGTAATTAAATCACAAAAAGTATATTTGTAAGTGTTAAAATGCCAAGAATTTACTATTTACGATAAGCACATTGCCACTATAGAATTAGTATAAATAAGTGTTTGTAATAATCGCTATATTGGTTGATATTTAATAGACAACTGTGTAAATAGAAGATTTGAAACTTTAATAAACAGATAAGATAATAAATATTTTTGTAATTAGTATTACAATAGGTTCTTTAAGAAAACATTGAAATTAACTTTTTACACAAAAATTTATTTGTATGAACATAATAATGCACTAACATTGCAACTGATGTATTATTGGTAGCAACATAAAACTCAATTCCGTTGAGTTTGATGGGACGTAGAATACAAAGAACTGATAACCACTTTTTCTTACTATTTGATCAAGTAAGTATCGAACTGAATGAGGAGTTGACAAAAAGCTTTATTACAAGCTTCGGCAGTTGAATTTTCACATTATCAGACATCTGCTTCTGTTCAGATCTTACATATTTTCATTTAGAATTTTTGACGAACCTGATAGAGCTGCTCCCTCCATACTATAATACATTGGTTATTACAAAGATAAAAAATGATGTGTGACTAAATTCGGTTTTTTTTTATTCCGTGGATCACCTTTAAATTCTAGCGCTAAAAGTGGGCAATTCGATTAGTTCTTTTCGAACCCAAATGACACTCACTTAATTTAATTGACAATCATTTCTAGTCATTTGACAGTTGCATTTTGTATATTTTCAATGCTTTTTTTCTACATCGTTTTCTCTGTTCTTGTATTTATACAAGGAAAATTAGTTCTTTCTAGAACCATTAGACCGTTTATTTAGTGTCTACCATAATATATCATGGACCCAAGGCCGAGTACAAGTAAGAACCTACCTATTTCTCCACCGAGGAAAGCAATCGTTTTGGTCACTTGTCCCTTATTGAAAAGCAAATAATTCTCAATACTTATAAGAAGCTGAGAATTGAAAAGGCAAAAAAAGTACAAGGGAAATAACATCGCATATAGTACCCACAACGGGTAATATTGTATTTTCTTAGGTTACGTATTTTGTTTTTGAAGTTATCCATATTCTATTATGCAGGTGTAGCAAAGATGTACGGTTTTTAAAGTTATAAAGGAATATAAGTGCGAGGGAGCGGTTACTCAGCCCAAGCAAAGCTCTGGTAGACGCTCATTAGTCAACAACTTTGAGGAAAATGTAAAAAATGCTGTAAGACAAGTAATACACAGCTTTTTTTTATTACAATGGAGGTTCTACACTTAATAAAAAATTAAACGAAATTCAAAGCCATTCCAATATACCTCAAATGAGCCGTTCATCATTATACCTAGTAATGCAAAAGATTAATTTCAAGTAATATATATTTATTCTTAAGATGAATAGGTATATAAAATATATTATTATCATTATAGGTACATTAAGTATGAAGAGTTTATTGATAGAGCGTAGTGAGATAAGTACTTGGAGATACAGATATTTAACAACTATTAGATCATATAGAGCCCAACAAAAAATAGTTATTTACGAACCAAGTGCGTGAAATCATATTTCGAGAATGAGTGGCCAGTTTATGGACACGAATTCGCGAAATGTTTCACGCACGAAGTTTGTACAATATTTTTTGTACGAGAACTATAATAATAATACATATTGTTAAATATGTTATCGTTTATGACACACTACTAATCTCTTGATATTAATTTAAAAAATTTGAGTTGGCAGTATGGATTATTTGAAGTTACATTTAATTTAAAATTATCAAATTCAAAAAATTCCATACAAAATAAAAACCTCACCAACAACATGAATTCTGATAATGAAATGCAATGTACACCGCCTGAAATTCGCGAAGCTGCCAATATTGCAGTGGATAATTTATTACCCGTAAAATCAAAAAACGTATACAAAAACACTTATACTAAATTCGTAACTTGGGCTAGATCTAAAAATTTACAAAAATACTCCGAAAATTGTTTATTAGTTTATTTTCAAAATTTACAATCAAATAAATCATTATGGTCCACTTATTCTACACCGTGTTTCATGTAACTAGCACATTAGAAGTTTTTGTGCTTACAACGCGAATTTTTTCCAGAAGTTTTGCCTTCTCACATAATTGACCGCAATCTTTCAAGTTAAAATATTTTTAAACTCGTGCAACTTCCGGTTACACCGGAAGTAGGCGCCATCTTTATTATTTTAAATGTGACACCCTGTATTTTATTCGAGATTTGAATTGCTTATTTAAATAGAAGAACAGAGATACCGGGTTGGATTATGTCAAAGTCAACCGTTTTGGAGTTATTCAACTGTTTTCCATTTTTAGGGCACTTGAACGTAAATTTTAAAAGTTCTTTATCTGAGACATGAAAAAATATAAACAATTGAAATTTGTTCCTGAGATAGTCAAAGTATTGTCCTATTCGAATATCACCAGGTTTTGCAATAATATTACACAGGGTGTTCTCTAATTAAGTTACAATTATACACATTTCAAATGCAAGAAACTCAATTTTTTCAAATGAAACATCCTGTATATTTTCGCCTTTTCTGAAGCAGAAAAAAATTGTCTTTCGATCCACTATTACATTCCCTATACCTATCTCTAGAGGTTTTTGAGTTATTGGGGAGATCAGCCTGAAGGCCCGATATTTTGCCAAATAAAACTGAAAAAATAATAGATTAAGTATAGGAGGAGTGGATTAATAGTCATTTGTAAGCATGTTATGGGCATGGAAAAAAAGTCTTCTAGTTCAAAATCAAAAATTTATTAATTGCGAAAATATTTTTGATCTCACGGTATAAGTCAAACAAAGAAAACAAAAACAAATCTAAAACCAAATCACAGCAAGTGCTCAATATGTCCACCACCTACTTCAATGCATTTATTTAACCTTGTTTGGAGCTGGTCAGTCGTTGCACGTTCAATCATTTGAACTTCAATTTGGTCAAATGCTCTTCGCACCCTATCCTCTAGTTCTTGCCTGGAGTTAACTGGTGTTGCATAGACCTCTTTTTTTATGTAACTCCATAAAAAAAGTCAACTGGAGTTAAATCCGGAGATCTAGCAGGTCAAAGACATGGTCCATTTGGACCAATCCACCTATCCTCAAATAGCTGGGTCAACTCTTGATATACAGCATGAGTAGAGTGAGCTGGACCTCCATCCAGTTGAAACCAATAATAGTTTTGGTGTGGCATGTCATTGACTATGTTTGCCACCACTTCCCTAATGATTCGCAAATATCTTTCGGACGTTAGCCTTTCATCATAAATATGATAAAATACCCTTCCCCACCCTATTATGGCGAATACATTAAAACTAAATTGATATTGAAAATGGCTTACTCGTGAAAAGTGGGGATTTTCATCTGCCCAAAAATGACAATTTTTATTATTTACAACGCCTTGCCTGGTAAACTTGGATTCATCCGACCATAAAATCTTTCGTAACATGTCCGGATCTTCCTGTTTACGAATAGTTAGCCGCTCACAAAAATCAATTCTTCTCTGAGCGTCTCCATTTCTCAGTTCGTGGACTTTCCTTTATGCATATGGGTGCCATTTGTTCTTTGCTAGCACGCGTTGAATTGACGTCATACTAATATCTAAATCCACCTTTGCTTTACGTATCGAAGCATGGGGATGAGCTGTGAAATATCCCAGAATATTAATTTCGTTGTTTTCTTCACCTGTTACTGGCTTAGTACAATTTCTTTTTGTGTTCATATTCCAATGTCGCAAAAAATGTGTTTCAATTTTTGCAAATTTGAATCGATTCATCGGAGGCAAATTAGGGTATCTCTGATTGAACACACGGCAAGTTCTACTTATTATGCGATTACATTCTCCGTGTATGTAAAATAAATTAAGGATACTTTCATTTGGATAATTATTATTATAGCCTTCCATTATGCACTAATCAAATCATTCAGTAAAGTACAAAAAATATCCAAGCATCAAATTAATAAAACTGACAGCGAACGAAATTTTGACAACTAAACATTTTGTTACTTCCAAGGCATTCTTGAAATTGTGTGTGATAAATGGCAAAATATCGGGCCTTCAGGCTGATCTCCCCAATAACTCAAAAACCTCTAGAGATAGGTATAGGGAATGTAATAGTGGATCGAAAGACAATTTTTTTCTGCTTCAGAAAAGGCGAAAATATACAGGGTGTTTCATTTGAAAAAATTGAGTTTCTTGCATTTGAAATGTGTATAATTGTAAATTAATTAGAGAACACCCTGTGTAATATTATTGCAAAACCTGGTGATATTCGAATAGGACAATACTTTGACTATCTCAGGAACAAATTTCAATTGTTTATATTTTTTCATGTCTCAGATAAAGAACTTTTAAAATTTACGTTCAAGTGCCCTAAAAATGGAAAACAGTTGAATAACTCCGAAACGGTTGACTTTGACATAATCCAACCCGGTATCTCTGTTCTTCTATTTAAATAAGCAATTCAAATCTCGAATAAAATACAGGGTGTTACATTTAAAATAACAAAGATGGCGCCTACTTCCGGTGCAACCGGAAGTTGCACGAGTTTAAAAATATTTTAACTTGAAAGATTGCGGTCAATTACATGAGAAGGCAAAACTTCTGGAAAAAATTCGCGTTGTAAGCACAAAAACTTCTAATGTGCTAGTTACATGAAACACGGTGTATGTTAAAATCATGCTTAATAATATATGATAATACGGATATATCTAAATATGCAAACTCATAGCGTATTTAAAACAGATAACGAAGCAACATCAGCCTAAAAAATCAGCAGTATTAACCGAAGAACAAATTACTAAATTTATTGTTGAAGCACCAAATTCTTTGTTCCTACTAATGAAGGTAAAGTCATTTCCGTATATTTAAATTCCATACAACACTATATGTATTTATAGGCTGTATTAATATTGGGTATTTCTGGAGCGTGTCGACGTGAAGAACTTTGCAAAATGTCATTGCGAGACATAGAATTTAAATCGAATTTAATTATCGTAACAATTCCAGAAACTAAAACAGGTAACAGCCGTACATTTGCAATCATTAAGCCCGAATGGATTACATTAATTCGGCAATATGCAAATTTAAGACCGGACAGCCAGCAGCGATTCTTTTTAACATATCGCAATGGCAAGTGTGTTTGTTCACCTGTTGGTCTTAACACAATTGGCAAAATTCCAATACGAATAGCTGAGTACCTTCAGCTTGATAGCGCAAGTAACTTCACAGGTTACTGTTTCCGAAGGAGTTCAGCGACATTGCTGGCAAACCAAGGAGGTGACTTGCTTTCAATTAAAAGGCATGGTGGATGGAAATCATCTACAGTTGCAGAAGAATATATCGAAAATTCTCTGCATAGTAGAATTCAATTGGCTAAAACAATGACCCCGTTAGAGATATCGACCCCGCCTGCAACTTGTTCGACATCTGAAATACAAGATATATGTAATAATACAATCAACGTTACTCTACCTTCGCAATCAAGATCAATTCAAACAAACCAGTTAATCCCTGGGGTATCAATATCTGGTTGTCAAAATTGCCCAATAAAAATTTTTAATAATTGTTCCGTTTCAATTTCTGAAAAGAATGAATAATGGTAATTTATATAATATTTGTTGCTGTTCTGACATTGAATTAGATACCTTCCAAATATAACAATTTCTATTTAATTTCCTTTTATTTTCATAGAAAAACAACGAACTGGGTGCATATTATTAAGGTTAGGGATTTATGATTTTAAAATGTCACTAAATTAATCAAGTTCTAGGAAGTACCAACTTTACTTTTACGCACTCGTGTTTAAAGTGACTTTTTACGTACGCAAATCGAATCGTGAAATGACAGGTTTTGATAAGCGAGTACAAAAAGATATTTTTGCAATTAGTACCGTAATCATACCATTTATTTCACTAGTGCTGTAATAGGGTCTATTACAGCACTAGTTGCGTAATAGAAATGGAACATTTAAACAGATTTATTTTAAGTTGGTCACATTGCAACAGAAATGGAGATGTCAATATGACATTTTGTAAGCAAGTTTGAGGTTTTTATATTGAAATTCATTGTAAGATTTGATATTTTTAATTAATCTTTGAAATAGTACAACTATTATAAACATTTATATTAACGTTTGAATTATCTTTCGAAGTGATAGTGATACCGTGTGCAGTAGAAACATTCTGTTGAAAATTATCAAAAATGTGTCAATTTTAAATTAACTTGTCAATTTAAATCTTGTGCCAAACCAAGGTGACAACCGCCACAAAATTTCCCTTGATTATCAAATTTCTCTCGTTTTGCTTTTACAAAAAGAGAAATTTTAAAACTAATTGCAAAAAATAGCATAAAAGACACGTTTCATTTGACATTAAAGCACTCATTCAGTTAAGAAACTCGTGGCTACGCCACTCGTTTCTTAAACTCTGAATTCGTACTTTGAAACGTCAAAATGAAACTTGTCCTTTAATATAGGTACTATTACTTAGATGATACGTCGTTAAATGAAGGGAACACACAATCAATAGTTTGAGTTGATGTTAACGTACATAATCGCAGGCAAGCATTTATAGATGGTGTCTCGACAAGTTTCAAAAATCCAAAACGAAAAGGCAAAAGACTTATTATTGTGCACATAGGATCTGAAGATGGGTTTATTGAAGGTGGACTGTTAGTTTTCCAAAGCAAAAGAATTGGCGACTACCATGAGAATATGAATTCTGTTGTATTTTAAAATTGGTTTAGTGCTGTTTCAGAAAAATTACTAGACGATGCCATTATTATTATGGATAACGCACTAGCTAATTTTGATAATGCTAAATGGGGAAAATGCATAGAACATGTAATTAAAGAGGAAGAAAATATAAGTCTATTAGATGGTTTCATTGACAATATCGTGGAGCCATTTATCATCTCAACTGCAAGTGATAGTGATACAGATAGTAACAGCGAATAATAAATTAAACATGTGCTTAATTTGAAGTTTATTATTATTTAGCAATATATTCTTCAGTTCTCTCTGTAAACACGAAAAACTATTAAAATATTAAGTAAATCTCTTGTATTATTTTTGAATATCATGTACATAACTAACTAACTTCCTTGACCAAAATGCAAATATTGTTGCCATATTTGAATATAAATATTTCAAAGTAACTGCGGAAATTTACTAAAAATATTTATATACATAAATCTTGGTGTAAAAATATTGAACAGGTGCATGCATATCAGTGCGTATACAAATAACATGATGTACATAACCTATATCATAAATTTGTCAAAAATAAATGACATCATATATTGCATAGTGTACATATGGCTCTACTTGGTACTCCGCGAGATATCTTCAATAAACAGCTGTTTGATAAATGTAGTTCCAGTTCAAATTTAAATTTTCTTATATGACAGTTGCTGCAAATAAAGCGCTAAATGCTTTCATACTATATCTATCTAATATGCAGAGCTTGAGAGATATTCAAATAGGGTAAAGGACCTACTTCCGGAAGGAATTTCAAAAAAACTTTATAAAATTGTTTTAAGTACTTTTCTATTCTTTAGAAGTTTGTTTAATTAAAAATAGCATTTGATGAACTATTAGTGAAATTTGATTTTTTAACTGAAATAAGCTAGGTACTATCTACTAACTTTACGCATATAAAACGATCTACATATGTATGTAGATATGAAATATAAAGGTTTTAATGTATAAAATATATAAAACCGTATTATAAATTATGTAAGAACATGATTAAAATACAGGTATACGTTAATAAAAAATATAAAAACGCATAAAATAGAATGAAACATTGGAGTATAAAATAAGAAACATGATCAAAAAATAGAATAAGGCTTAAGTCCTTAACAATAGCTACAGCCGTTTAGCCCCTCTCATGATCACGCATACACACATACAAAGAAAGAGAGTGATGTTTGCAAAAAGCACTTTTTAGTATTCAGGAACTTCAAAACATTGACATCTGCAAGAATATCAAGATCAAACATTTTCTTCGTCAGGATATTTATACTGCATATAAGAAAGTAGAAGTTAAAGAATGTGATAAATAAACAATGAACAACAAACACATTTTTGACAGAACAAGCTGGACGGGATTATTTTGCCAGTTTGCACATTCCATTTCAACCGATCACCGACGTTTATTTAATGCGTAATATTTCAGAAAGCCCTATTTAGATTTAATTAAGCATATATTTTTACGAACAACAAAAGAAACAAAACATATTTAAAAGACAATTTCAATACAGTTTTTTACAAATAATAAACTGACACAAATATTAATATAGAATTTACTACGTACGCTCCATATACGAGATTTATGTATGATTATACACATATACGACGATTGCGAAACATATTAAGTTACATTATACTTTGTATTTTGGAGGCGATGTTTATTTAACAACTCTATTTATAATGTTCGTATCTGTTTGAAATTTATTTTACAATCTTTAATATTTATTATTAAGAGATGATATTGAAACAAGGTCCAAGTTTATTATTATTATTAAAAAATACTTTGATCATACAATAATTGTTTAAAAATACCTTATAATGATGATTCTTCTATTTTCTCTCTTCTATACTGTTTTCAATGGGAACTTCTTTCTTCTACGTTGTCTTCAACGGTCTTCGGCTTACTCTGCCATTCAGAACACAATTTCTTTATTATAACAATAAAACACTTTGCACATTTACTACTTATGTGCAACTTTAAACACTATTTTATTACTTTTTACAAATAACCACAATTCTTCTGACCGTGGCCGACTATCCCAGTAGTCGATTATTTATTTAAATTATATTAACAATGATTCTTCTGATCATAGCCGACTATCTCAGTAGTCTTTTTGTTTGGAGTTCGCCTTTCGATACAACGTTTAACGTATCTCGCCTTCGGCCTTCGACTCTTTTTTTGAACACGTATTCTTACCTTTTATAGGAGGAAGTCGGTGATTCCCCGCTTTCTATATAGTCCGGGCCTTCCTACTACTTTTTCACACACATAGTTACGCGTGAACACAACACCAATCTTAGATAAACAGAATGTTTATGCGTCACTATACTAATGCATAAATACATAATACAGCTTATTGTTACATGTAAATTAATATTACAGAAATATATATTCATTGATTTTTAAATATGTTTTATAATTTTATTAAAGAAATATAATTCATTAAATTCGTTAAATATAGTAAAACTATAAAATTAATATATAAAAATGGTCTATACCATTACAAATTATATCTTTCGCTAACTTCACCGGTTTTATTTATGAAATTCCTGGAACTATCATATATTTAAATGTTACGATATGTACAACAATGCATCAAGAAGCATTGTTTAATAAAAGTACTTATTCTAAATTATAAATAAAACATAAATACTTGCTAAAAACGAATTTTAACGTGAATTACATTACATATATTTCTACATACATTTAAATTTTTATAAATATTAATATTAATCTAAATATAATGTGTTATTCAAACATGGCTTCGTCTTGATATTACCGGCGTAAATAACATACATTTCTATTGAAGTGAACTCTCTAGATTCATTATAGAAATTAATGGACTATGAACGTGAAATGAGAACAGACTAAACAAATCAGTTCAAGTGCTCTACTCTAAAATGTTCCCTACAGAAATTTAGCAATGTAGGTAAAACAGTCATTCGTAATGTCGCAATAATACAAATATGTCACTGACATGAACATTAATTAAAATTAATTGTTTCATAAATACAAGATGCTATATTAACCTATAAATCTGAACTGATATTATTTCTACGCAATGTCTTTTCTAATTGCATCTATCCCTCAAGTAATATGTACATACGTATATTTAAATAAATTGGAATTGATGCTTTAAATTCAACAGACATATGCTGGCTGATGACACTTCAAAAGTTTCAGTGACTGTAGAGGGTATTGATACGAATATTTTCACTTAATAAGTCATACTTGGAAATGCGACCTTTTATAAATACGAAGCAATAATCGCGATCGCTTCGCTTCGCGTCATTTATCACATGGGGTAAAACTGTAGCAACCGTACTTCAATCACTCCACTTGTCTATTTCTAATGTACAATTTACTTTAAAATAGTGCGAAATTAAAAATTTAAGTTTTGTGCCATACACTTTGCGCATGCAATAGTTAGTAGAAATGAATATATCTTCGAAAATGAAAACTTTTGAAGATTTATTATAACAATTAAAGCGTCGCATCAATTACAATTACATCTCTCTAGGGACCTACAAATTTTACTTTTTCTTAATCATCACAAATAAAATATACTTGTTATACGAGTACTACATAATCTCAAATTTACTAATACTGTTCGCCAATGTGTAACTTTTTTTACATTTAAAATAGTAATATATATGACATATTATGTTTGTTAAATATTTTCAAGAGTAAAAATCATCCAAAACTTCTCATAATTTTTTTGGATTAGATTAATTTAAGCTTATCGGCTTGTTGGGAAATAAATCCAATATGTATTTCCCAACAAGTTTACATTTCAGAAACATTGAACTCCTTATTCCGATATTTGAATATTCCTGCTCTTTGTGATTCAAGAATATAATATTTAATGTGAATACAAAAAACGCATTTTCATGGTTGGTCTGCAAGCCATTTTGTTATATACGCTTATCATATTTTCTACACTTGAAAAATTCAAAACTTTTTATGTTCGAATGCTAAGATTCTGTATGAATTAGTACAGATCAAGGATCTGGTTTCAGTAATTTTATTTCTTCATGTCTAAAACGTCACTTTCGTCAAATTCACTGTTTCGTTTATTTTTGATCAGATCTGTATACTGCGGAATTTTGTTTCTTTTATTTATATGCGTAGGATTGTTATTAAGTTCCTTGACGTTCTGGCGTTAGCAATTTACGTCTGATTTATTTTCATCCATCACTTTATCATACTTAGTAGTAATGTATTTCTGTATTTCAAATTAAATACGAATTAATCTAATTATTTATTAAATTGTCCCCCCATCTGTTGGCGAAGAACGGTTTGTATCGTTTAGTAGCTATCTATCTTCGCGATTTCTCTAGCATGTTGTAGACGACCGAATGATATGCAACTTGCTTGTTCCGTTCAAAAGCTAACTGATGATAGGCCAGGCCACCTTAGTTACTTTTTGTTTTCCCAACTAACCCTTAATTAGGCACTTTTTATTGTTAATTTGTGTTAAAGAATTTTTCTTTTTATTTATCTTTCTTGCTCAAGTAAATAGTAGACCTTCTTCCTTTTGTGGTTTAAAAGTATCGACGGTGAATTTTAGTTATGGCACTACTGTAACTGATTGGTTTCCGTCTTTGTCGTTGAGCGTGGTCTTGGTTTTCTAACGTGATTTGAAATAGTAGCAGATATAAAGAGCACGACGCTTCTGGCTGACTGCATGTATTAGGGCACTTCGCCATTCTGATATCCTGAAATTACTAATTACATATTGCTTGTGGTACCTAAGTCTGAACTAAATGAGGTACACTTAGATCGAAGTATATCTACAGCTTAAATGCTCTTTGCTGATTACCCTATTACGCAAAATACAATGCAGAAGAATTATTTAATGAGCAACACTGAGATCGAAGTATGCCTATAGAATATAACACTTTTTCTTTCGGGAGAATACGAAATCAATCAGACATTGAACGCGTTATTCTTTTAGATTACCTAAGATTACCTAGAAGACGTAAACACTGTATCTAATTATATTACATTGTCTAATTCACGTTGACTACCCCATGGCCTGCTCATATTACAGACGTTTATAAACCTTCTAGGTGATACAATATTTGCGCAATATATCTTTATTTATTACTGCAAAACTTTGCGTAACGCTTTATAATATAATATCAGAAAGTTACTTGAGAATATCGTGATTTTGAATACTCTGCTTTATATGAAAAACGTTGCACGTAATAGATATAAAACCCAAATAATATTTGTAATCGGCATGCTGAAAATTGTGTTTTTGATACAAATGTTAAGAGTGAGATTTTAATTTGAGTGTGGGAAAGATTGCAAAAATAGCATAGCGAATAAAATAAACTTACTTTTTACACAAATATCATACACTATTTTTTCTACAAACACCATTGAAAGCATTTTAAAGTCTCTTTTCAACGAATCCAAAGTTAAATATAATTAAATCTAAAGTTGAACATTATGCTTGTCAAAAGTGAGATAGATAAGATGAAATGTGATGAATATCCTATCGAAATAGAAGAAGTCACTAGTAGGGCAACATTAGATTTGTTGCCCACTAAATCGAGAGAGCAATATGGAGCAATAAGGGATTTAAAGACTGGTGCGACAAAAAAAAATTTACAGGAAAATATAACGAACGTGTAATATTAACATACATCGAAGAACATTGAACTTGGATTGAGCATCGCAGGCTTCTACACTTTTCACTATTTCCTCCTCCTATGGTCGAGTACATCCGGTCGGTTTACGAGAATTCCTCTACCATTCTCGAGGTAAACAGGGGATGCAGGACCGTCCGGACGTTGCGTGGGGTTAAGCAGGGAGACCCTCTTTCGCCATTAGTCTTCAACTTAGTTGTCGACAGCGCGCTGAAGACCCTCTCGCCGGAGGTTGGATTTGATGTGGATGGGACAAAGGTCGGGGCCCTAGTGCTCGCGGATGACATTATACTCATTGGAACAACAACTGTCGGTCTCCAGAGAAATCTGGAGCATCTTACGACGGCGCTTCGAAACGACGGGCTGCTACTAAATGCTGCTAAAAGTCACGGGCTTTCGCTTGTGGCCGCAGGAAAGACCAAACGGGTGAAGGTAGTGACCGATCCTACATTTATGGTGGGTGGCCAGTATCTTCAGCAGATTGAGCCTTTGCAACTGTGGCGGTATTTAGGGGTCGAGTTCGAGGGTGTCAGGGTTGCGGAGAGTCGGTTCTCCCTCGCTGAGTCTTTGGAGAAGCTCACCCGAGCTCCTCTAAAGCCCCAGCAGAGGATGCATATCCTGCGCTTGTTCCTCCTACCACGGCTGTTTCACGGTCTCGTGTTGGGGAGAGTGAGTGCTGGATATCTTAAGAGACTCGACGCCCAGGTCCGGGCTTCGGTTCGGAAATGGCTCCGACTTCCTCATGACACTCCTGTCGGCTATCTGCATGCGTCAACGAGGGTCGGAGGTCTCGGGGTCCCTCATCTGGGACCTCTCATTCCACTGTTGCGTCTAAGGAGGCTTACCGCTATGCGGCAGTCTCCGGCCGACTTCGTGAGGGCGGTTGCGATGAACTACACAACGGACGCAAAACTCCGTTGGTACAGGGAGCGGCTGCCGTCCGGGGTAGGCGAGGCATCGAATCCGAAGCTAGCTCTTGGGCGTTATTGGGCGGAAAGGTAGCATACCTCCGCGGATGGATAAGCGCTGCGGGAATCCGAAAGGGTTCCCGCGAGCACTGATTGGCTGCGATCGGTTACACGCGTCTATCCACCCAAGGATTGGTTGCATTGTCTTTCTGTCCATGCCAACGCTTTGCCATCGCGTCGTAGAACCACCCGAGGACGGGAAGGTCGCGTTGACCAGTGCCGGGGCGGATGTCGAGATACTGAAACCGCGACGTACGTCATACAGCGATGTTTCCGGACTCATAGTGGCCGGGTGCGCATACACGACGCGATTGTAATCAGGCTAGCTGAAGGGTTAAAACAGTTGGATTGGGGGGTCTGGAAGGAACGCAGGTTCCAGACAGATGTTGGGCCCCGGGTCCCCGACCTGATCGCTATCCGGCCTAACCGGGTGGTGGTGATTGACGCTCAGGTAGTCGCCGCGAAACCTTCGCTCGACTCGCAGCACTATCGGAAAACATCTAAGTACCGGGACGAGGCTGCCCTCGCCCCACTGGTACGAGAAGCGGTTGCTCCTTTAGGAATAACGAATCCCGACATAACTTTTGCCAGCGCTACCATCTCCTGGCGCGGTGTTTGGAGTGCGGAGTCTGCACGGTCGCTTTGGGCAGGAAGCTACTGGGTGTGCTCTCGTATGCGGCGGTACTGGGCTCGTGGGTGAACTGGGTTAGGTTCAACGCGACGACGTCTACTCGTATGGGGCGTCGCCGCGTTGACGAATAGCCAGCGGTGTAGTCTGTGACACGTTTGATAGGTTGAACCGCCCAGCGTGTTGGGTGCCCCCGCACCACAATGCGCGTGGTTCCTCGGGTCCATTAATCCTGTAGTCCAATTTATTGTTCCGCAAGATGACTCCTAAAACCCGATAAGTCCCTCGTTGATGGTGTTAAACGTTGATACCAATCGAGGCATTAGCAAATTTTATGAGCTCATTGCATTCTTGAAGCGTAAAGAAGAAGGATACCGTTCTAAAAAAATCAAATATTTTCACAAGACAAGATATTAAAAGGTTCGTCACGGAGGCACCAGATGATAAGTGTTTGATATTGAAAGTAGCTCCTATAATTAGTATGTTAGGTTCCTGTCGTCAGGAAAAAAAACCTGTCAAATGACATTAAACGATATTGAGGAACTAGAAAATGCACTGTTATGTGTTTTCCTTGTAGAACAATTCGCTTATTCTCAAAGAGAGTTAATAATAATTTCTTTTAAAAAATGTAATTGATTAATATATGTTGACATTTACGTATAGTTACAGAAGTAATATATCTTCTATAGTGTCTTGTGAATAAGCACATTCCTTTTTATAAACACGTTTCATTTTATTAATATTTTTTCTTATGTGTTATAACAAAAAAAAAGTTAAAAACAGTACATCTCACACTTTTTTATTTTTGTTATATCTTGGGAGACATGTCCCTACATACAAATATTACGAAAGGATATGTTCTACTAAATTTAGACACGAGAAAGTTCAGAGTAAATCGTTAATGAATATTATAAGGAATAATAGACCCAACACCGATCCCTGCGGTACACCTCTGTTTAATGATAACTGACATGATTCATGCCCATTACCATCCGCAATCTCTCCCCGACTTTTTTATATAAAAGACTGGGGCCAATCATATGCTCAACTCCAGATATCGCATGCAACTTGTACAAGACACTACAATATATACATATTCATATCAATATCCATTACATAAAAGGTCATGAAAATGCACGGATATTTAAGACCATCATCTAAGGCAACATTAAGGAAAGGAATGCATGGGGTAATTGCTAATGTAGCGGATCTGTTCGGCTAAATCGTGTACGCTTTTATCTTTTATTACTTCAAAAACTATAAATAGATAGTACACTTCTAAATTTCCAACTTTTATTACGTAATAAAAAAATGTCACAAGCTTGTCATTAAATGTATTTAAATTTAGCCCGTTGTACGATCCTTTTCGAATTAAATCGCTCGAAAATTATAAATTTCAAACCAATTAAATTAAGTGTCTAATTTTCAAATTGACTCGCAACTAGGGATGCATAACGTACATAGGATATATATGTACATGGACAAGTATCTGCGGAAAACTGCTTCTCTACGTATATTCTAAATTGCACGTCTGGCAATATAATGCAATGCATAAAATTATAATTTATACGTACTTGCACACAAAACAGTTCGATGTACGCTGCAAGATTCTCTATAGTATTACCATAAAATACCATAGAAGATTACATCCCTTTTTAGTTATGAATATTTTATAAAGAGAACATGAAAGCTTGTCTCTCTAGTCTATAGTTTAAAAGAATCAAAGAAGAAAAAGCTAATACGTTTCACATTTTACTTTAATTTCAGATCGTATACAAGATTTTAAATTGCGCATATTGCGATGCAAAATGTGACATTCCAATTATAAATCGCCTCTAATTTAAAATACTCGTGCATATTTCATTCATTCTGTTTAAAGTACAGTCTGCAGAAATGAAGAGAACTTGAATTCTAGAAAATGAGTCAAAATGGAAAGACGCGGCAGAAATATAACACAAGATATCTCCTGGGCGTTTGTAGTGTCTATCCTGGTGACGAATTAAGAAACATCGGCCATCCACTCATGCCTGAATGATACAATTATTTGTTAGACTTGCATTGCCGCTATATTTTAATATTCATCAGAGATCCTCTACCAGTCAGAATGATTAGTAGGAACGCGAATAACATCATAACACAACAAAAGCAGGATTACATGCGCGGTCGAGATACACTACGACTAACTGCCACTACATCAGAAAACAGAAAACAGAATTATCTACATACGTGATTCATGAAAGTTTGAACTAACGTTACACCGTGCATTATTAATTACGCACATATCAACAAACAGGCTTATTATAAAGTCCCGGAACGGTCCAATAATTTTGTTATTTGAAAAGTAATTTTTTAATTTAATATAGCTGTAAATTAAAAATAACGAATGTATTTATGACATTTTCTTTTTCTCTTTTCATTTCTTACTTAATATAGATTGCTACCAATCTGCTTTTCTTAACTGGAATATCCTGTATACTTTTACATTTTCGGATAAACGATAATAAATTACCTTCAGAAAATTAACGCACTTTTTTAGTCTGAGGAAATAATAAAAAACTTTTACTACATCATTTATTTTACAATATCGGTAATCTTGTTCGCCTTGTGGATCAGTCACCACATAGCTTTCGAGTTTCACAAAATTTCTCTTATCATATATCATACGTTACTGCTAAATTTGCAGTTTTTGCCAGAAATTCTTCTTTATATGGCTAGAAGGATTTCGATCATTCTCCATTTGCTAGTTTTACACTGTCGTTGAATACAGAAAGCTTTAAAATCTCTTGTGGAAACATTCTTTAGGTGTAAGTAAACTACCAAAATACGCATAATGACAGTTGTATTTTACTTTTTAGGCTGATATGGTACGGAGCTAAATTTTACAGAGCTTTCAAAAAAAAAATTATAAAAATTTCCATAAAAATATGACATATTTTTCATGCTAGTTTTATATTGGTAAATTATGACACCTATACATTTTTATACATAAAATTTAGCACACAAGCATGTATCTATGTATGTATCTATCATTTATAATATTATTATATGTCAAATATACTGACCGTGAAAGTGATCTATAATTTGTTATTGTCGTATTAACTGATTATTAATTGCAGTCAATTTAAAAGCAAAAAAAATTATGGACTAGAAAGTGGTTGTATAAAATATATAAATAATTAAACAGCTAAATTTTCTGTTAGACAAATTATCGTAGTTCAGTTAAAACACTGAAATATTGATTTGTTAAAAGAAACTATAAGGTCTTGTAAAATTAATTTATATTCTAAATTATACAAATTTTTCAGAGTTTGAAGTAATAATTAACTTACAATTTAATATGTGTCAAAGGTGAAATATATTTCAATTGAAATGTATAGTACGTACTCTAGATGCAATATTTTAACCAATGTTGCAGTTATGTCGTCCGTAAAATCGGATGATACATGTTGATATACAGTGTGGAAATAAAGTAACGGATAAACATCCATTTTTAAAAAAAAATCTCGAAGTGGTATAGCGATATTAACTAAGGGGAATATATTCATCACATTTTCAGTTTCTTACGTCATTTGTTTTTCATGTTATGACGTTGCCCAAATTTTTTTTAAATAACCATCTATATATTTTTTTAATTGATTTCAATGGTACTTTCAATTCACTATATTGGCTAAATGAATTTAGTTACCGGTGCATAAAACAAAAAACGTTACTTACGGCTGTCGGAATAAATTAATTTGTCAGTCTCACAATAAAATAAGTGTTATTCCCTTTTCTAAATTAGAATAATTTACGTTTTGCAAATTATTTATTAATAAAAATGGTACTACTGAGCAATATCCTCAGAAAGTTAAAGTATGGGCAGGAATTATTGGTGAGAGAATTCCACTCTTTTTTGCTAATAATTTGACGGGAGAGAGATACTTGCAATTTCTACAGTTCGAATTGATGCCTACATTAATTACCTGCATTATTTCCCAATGCAAACATCCCTGACCTACCAATTAATAGTATATGGTTACAACATTATTATGCTCCGTCTCATTACGCAATTAATGTTCGACGCTGCTTGGACCAAGTGTTCCCAAGAATGTGGATAGGAAGAAGAGGTCCGATGGAGTGGCCGGCTAGGTCTTAAGATCTGACGCCACTAGATTTCTTTCTATAGGGGTACTTCAAAAGAAAGGTGTATTAAAATCGATCTAATAATTTAGAAGATTTCAAGCACAGAATGGATTAATATCAGCTCAAACATTTCAGGATGTGAGTGTTATTTCTAGGCTTCTTTTTATGTTTGATATTATTCTTAGAGTTTTTTTCTGGTTAATCAATTTAGTTTTAATGTAATTAATAACTTTGTATGGAGTATATAGAAAATTTATAGTTCAAAAAATAAATATTAACTAAGTTAGTGCTTTTATCCGTTACTTTATTTCCTGCATATTTATTCATGCTCTAGTGTCATGGAATATATAGAATTATAATAGGTACATTCAAAAACTGATATTAGCGGTAAACTATGGGTTGAGTGACACTTCTACAATTTTATTTTTACCATTTTGAAGCAAATATGTACTATTAATAATAGTTTTTATTTTTAATTAACACTATTGATATTTTTACAGGTGTAATGGCATTATTTACCTTTAATAAAATTATTTATCCAAGTAAGGTTAAGTTATACAGTAAGGTTTTATTTTTTAGAATGGAAATCACTTCAGCAATAATCAGTAGAGAATTTTTTTCTGACAGCTATAACTTAAGCGGAACTTTGAAATTCAGTCGTCGGACGATTACACATGAACCTGAGATCATCATATTCATTATTAATGTTGGCATATCATTTAGAGATTGGGGATATTACAATATATTTTATAATAAGTTTACTTGCGGCGGTCTAAAGGTTCTCGACACATATGTATGCAAGCATAAAAGGAAAAATGTAACAAAAACTTACATGAAAAGATGTAGACATTGACAATCGAAAGTTGGTCAGCCCCATACAAAAGAGAATAAAGAAGAACACTTTCCAACTGCAGTAAAATAACTCATAACGTGTAAATTGTGTAATTAACGATTGAGTATAATTTGATATGTTGCTTGCGCTATTTCCATCCCTTGGATTTTGAAAGAAAACCAGATGTTTTGGCGGACATTCCGTCTGCCCTCTTCAGGGTAGTCTTATGAAGACTGAAAAATCCTGCTTGGTACAACATGCTTCAGAAGCAGACCATCAAATCAAATGGAATGACGGGACAATTTTGACGCAAGAAGAACATGGTATCGCAAAGAAGATAAAAGACGAGGCATATATGGCTACAGTAACTAATCCTATAAGTATACCAAGCCTGATGATTAAAGGGGTCGGGATGGAAATTTTCGTGAAAGCAAAAACGTTATCTAATAATACACCACACAGGTCAGATTCAAAACAAGTCTGACATAATTCGTCACATTGCCATTTAGATATGTCATAGGCGTTATCAGAAATTTACCTTCAAAAACATACCCCATATACTTTATTTTCAACCAGAAGCTACGAATTTACAAAAAATATGTTAAGTTCGCGCTTGAATGTATAATTAATATGTACTCAAAATTAAGTTTGAGAAAAATTTTATCCTGAAAGTTTTTCGAAATTCCTACCGGGAGTAGGTCTTTCACACTTATCGAAAAACAGTTTTTTGCCAATATTTCGCAAGTCATGCTTTTTAGGTAAGTACGTTAGGACAGAAAGTATTTAAAACTTAATTTACAATACCTTTTGTATAAAAAAAAATCAAAATTCGGACTGGAACTAACACTTTTACTCCTATCCAATAGCGATTTTTTGCAAATATGTCGTAAATTATGAATTCTATATATATTTATCAAGAGTACAAAAGTATTTAGAGCTGGATTTTGAATACTATTTATATACCTGAAATTTCAAAATTCTGACCGGAAGAAACACTCTTACTCTTAACAAGTAGCATTTTTTTCGAATATCTTGCAAATTATGCATTCGATAGAGATTTATTAAGAGAATAGAAGTACTTAGAATAGGATTTTGAATAATTTTTGTATAAAAAATTTTTTGAAATTGTATAATTTGAAACTCTCATACGTATAAGAAAATCGTGTGGAGCAATTCAAAGAAAAATTAATTTTTGGGTAATTAACAATATTTAAAGATCTTAAATCTATTTTTCCCGCAAACTCATAATACCTCCTGTATGCCTACGTATTTGTCTCTCCCGCAAGGTATTGTCGTTAGTACGCAAAAAGGGTGAAGAATTCGTGGAATGTTGTACGTATAACTGGCGTTATGTCAAGCAGTACTCGTGTCGCGCTCTCAGGTGCACTCCTTCAGGCCATCAACTGTAAAGTTTCAAATCATTGCGTTCATTAGTTTCGTTCTGACACCGCTTGATTAAGAACATGTAAATCGTAAATCAAATAATACGTTTTGTCTTCACTTTTCCTCCTCATTATAAGACTTGAAGTACGGATCAGTTCAATAAGTTGAATTCATGTTCACAAAACTGTTCATTTAAATTAATGATTACACAAATATAAATAAGCAACATGTAATAATTTTGTGTATAATATTTTAAAATCAAAACTCTGTTATTTACGGCTTGATGTTTTACCAATTGGTCTGCATATCTACATTCTCGGCACTTCCAGCATGTTAGCTTAATATATAGTTAATTTAATATTAT
Source organism: Amphimallon solstitiale (assembly GCA_963170755.1). Taxonomy (NCBI): domain Eukaryota; kingdom Metazoa; phylum Arthropoda; class Insecta; order Coleoptera; family Scarabaeidae; genus Amphimallon; species Amphimallon solstitiale. The sequence goes on from OY720675.1 coordinate 191,663,828, forward strand.
GAACATTCAAATCAATTTAATCGTTCATCGCACAGTTTTTAATTTCTTATACGTGGTATAAGTATTGTGATGACGAAAATTTTCGACCTCGAGATTTTTGCAGATGTCTACGTTTTGAAGCCCCCTGATACGGAAAAAGTGGTTTTAAAAAATGTCTCTCTCTCTCTCTACCTCTCCCTCTGTCTCTCTCTCTCTCTCTCTTCTCTCTCTCTCTCTCTCTCTCTCTCTCTCTCTCTCTCTCTCTCTCTCTCTCTCTCTCTCTCTCTCTCTCTCTCTCTCTCTCTCTCTCTCTCTCTCTCTCTCTCTCTCTCTCTCTCTCTCTCTCTCTCTCTCTCTCTCTCTCTCTCTCTCTCTCTCTCTCTCTCTCTCTCTCTCTCTCTCTCTCTCTCTCTCTCTCTCTCTCTCTCTCTCTCTCTCTCTCTCTCTCTCTCTCTCTCTCTCTCTCTCTCTCTCTCTCTCTCTCTCTCTCTCTCTCTCTCTCTCTCACTCTCACACTCTCTCTCTCTCTCTCTTTGTGTGTGTGTGTCAAACGACTATAGATATCAATTCCTAATTTTGTAATTAGTAAAATCGGTAGATCGGAAGTAGTAGTCTACTTCAGTGAAAAAATCGAATTTTGCTAATTTCGTCAATTACTAATTAATCTCATTCGAACTTCCGACTGGAAGTAGGTCTTTTACTCTTATCGAATATCAGTTTTTTGTGAATATTTCGCAAATCATGCTTTCTAAGCAAGTGCATTACGTGTATAAAATTATTTAAAACATAATGTTCAATACCTTTCGTAAAAAATATTCAAAATTAGGGCCGGAAATAACAATTTTACTCCTGTCAAATAGCGATTTTTTACAAATATGTCGTAAATTATGTATTCTATATATATTTATCAAGAGTGCAAAAGTATTTAGAGTTGGATTTGCAATATTTTTTTATACATGAAATATCAAAGTTCGGACCGGAAGTAACTCTTAGGGAGTAGCACTTTTTTTTTAATATCTTGCAAAGTTTGCATTTTATAGAGATTTATTAAGAGAATAGAGGTACGTAGAATAGGATTTTGTATAATTTTTTTATAAAAAAGTTCTTAAAGTTTATAATTTGAAACGCTCATATGTACAGGGTGAGTCATTAGTAGCCGCCTCAACGATTGCTCTTTTGTGTTTTAAATAAAAGAAAAAAGAATTAGTGGATGATCTATGGTTGCTTATGGCGCATATTGTAAAAATACTTTAAGCTCTGGCGCACTTCCGGTTTCACCGGAAATGCACGGAACTTAATTTTTTTAAATGACTCACCCTTTATATTTTTGGATTTTCTTGTACTGCTTTGAACTGTCTGTTCAACTGTTTTATCTTTTTCAAAATTGAGCCAATAGCTTTTGAGTTATTAATTTTTTTTGAAAATATTTGACCAAAACACGTGTTCAGAAAAAAATCAATTTCACATTGTTTTTCTCAACATTAACTATGGTGGTGCTTGTAGCCAAGAAAATTCTACATCATTTGGTAAAGTTGCACTCGACAATATCTCAAAGAACTTTGTTTTTTCAAAGCCTACTTCCTGAAATTTTCACATACCAAAAACTTATTTTTTTTAAATGGAACACCCATTATTTTATTGAGTCATTTTGTTCCTTTTTTTATTCTCTTTAATTTTTGTTAACAATGTCCTATACCTATCTTTTGTAATTTTCGAGATAATCACTCTAGGATCAATTAGCGGTCAATGAAAGAACTACGGGCGCTGTTCTATGCACCCAAATATTCGTCCAATAAAGGCTGGAATGCGTCCGACTGCCTGAGGTAACTGTTAAAGAAAGTCGGTATACATTTATGTCAAACTTATAAAAGCATCGCTATTAGTTATCATCCAAATGAATTATTCTTATGAAGAGTTAATAAATATGATTGACGTTTTGGGTGAATCTGAAAGATACTCTTTGCTAACATCCAGACTTTATGCACAGTGATCGCTGGTAGTAACCGAAGCCAGAAACCTTCGAAAATATAAAGTGGACGGTTTGAGTGAACAGAAAGCATTGAATATGAAAGAAAGAGCGGAAAAAGCAATAACTGGTGAGGTTAAGACGTTTATGGTACTTGCGAGTGTAGTCGAACACCCCCATACTAATACTACGAAAATTAGTCGTCAGTTAGATGTAAGTCAAATTTGAGAATCCAGAATAATTAGGAAATATGAAATTCACTCGTAGCATATTCATACACAGGGTTAGATGAAAGAAATTTTCAGAATCGCTTACATTTTTGTCAATTGGCAGCAGATAAATTATCCTGGCTTTCTCAATTTTTTGTTGTTTACCAACGAAGCCACCTTCTATTAAAGTGAATACGTTCATCGTCACAATTTCCGTTATTATAACACATAAAATCCTCCACTCGTATCACACCTGTAAACTTTCAAAATCGTTGGTCATTAAAACTTTTCAACCCAACCCAACCCAACCCAACCCAATATATTCCCGAAATCATATTCAAACGTTAGAAAGTTCTGGTTGCATATACTTCTTGTTTGTATGCATATATTCCGAAATAAAATCGAAAAATTTTCTGAAAGCTTGTTAAATTTCGCAAGTTTATTAATTATTAGTATTAATTGACCGCTAATTGCTCCTATAGTGATTATCTCAGAAATTACAAAAGATAGGTTTAGGACATTGTTAACAAAAATGAAAGAGAATAAGAAAAGGAACAAAATGCCTCAATAAAATACTGGCTTTGAAAAAACGAAGTTCTTTGAGATATTGTCGAGTGCAACTTTACCAAATGATGTAGAATTTTCTTGACTACAAGCACCACCAAAGTTAATGTTTTTGCTTTTGAAAACAATGTGAAAATGATTTTCTTCTGATCACGTGTTTTGGTCAAATATTTTCAAAAAAAATTAATAACTCAAAAACTATTGGCTAAATTTTGAAAAAGAAAAAACAGTTGAACAGACAATTTAAAGCAGTACAAGAAAATCCAAAAATATATGGGGTGAGTCGTTCCGTGGATTTCCGGTGAAACCGGTAGTGCGCCAGAGCTTAAAGTATTTTTACAATATGCGCTACAAGCAACCACGGATCTTCCACTAATTGTTTTTGCTGTTATTTAAAACACAAAAGAGCAATCGAAGAAGCGGTAACTAATGACTCAGCCTGTATAAGAAAGTCGTATGGTGGTGGACACACCTCATTTTTTTAAACAAGTGTCATAACTTCAAAATGCAACATTTGTATTTATAATGACGTTTAATAAGTTCTTTCAACTTTTATTAAATGAATCGCTGCATACACTTTATACTATTTTAATCTTTTACTCTACAATTCATCAAATATTTGACTGCGTATTTATTACTTTCTTATACGTAGTATAAGGAATATTGTGATGACAAAAAATTTTGACCTCGAGATTGTTGCCGATGTCTAGGTTTTCAAATCCCCCGATACCAAAATAGTATATTAAAATACAAGTTTTATAAGATATGAATTTTGCGCACGCTTTTAAGTTTAGAAAACGAACCGCGTGGCGACTTTCCTAAAGAACAAGACTTTAAATAAGAAATATGTTTTGTTCGAAAAGTTAGAAATTTAGCTTTTTAAGTTGGTTGCACTGATTATTTTATCACTGAGTTTTAGTGAAATCTGTAGACCGGAAGTAATAGTTAAAATCAATATTCACCTATATTTCGTCAACTACTACTACTAAAGAATACAATAGTATATTACAGTACAAGTGAAGAAAGTACTCGTTTCGCTCACGCGTGCGTCAGATTGACACACGAGGCGCAGCCGAGTATGTCAATTTCAATTTGTCTGACAGTTGTAATATCGGGGGTAATACCATAAGAGTTTGTGTTTATCCGGACAAACTTTCATTTTGAACGAAAGCTTTGTTGCTTGGTAACTGACGAGAACAAATAACATGGTAAAACCGCGACACCGAAGGTGGAGCGGTTTTACCTTTTGTTATTTGTTCGAGTCGTGTTACCCTTAAGCAACAAAGTTTGAGTTTTGTCAAAATGAAAGTTTGTTCCGGAAATAAACACAAACTCGAATGGTATTTGGTAAGACAATTTAATGAATCATTTAATTAATATTAATAAACCGAAATATTTTTATTTAACATTCCTTTGAATACATATACAAAAGAAAGAGAAAAATATAAATGTTTATGTATGAAATTTATTTGAACGATACTGTCAGAATTGAATTTTCGTTGCCATGGAAAATCAACATGCAGTTTATCCGCTAGCAAACATGCAGTTTATCCGATAGCAAACTAACACAGCGTGTATTAAAATGTCATGTTTTTGACAGATGAATTAAATTGTCATTCATATTGCATTCATGTTGATTCATGTCAATATTAATTGTGATCAAATAATATAGCATAGATAGCGGGTTTTACCGTTGGTATAGTTACCTGGTTACGATAAAATAAAAATTAGCTATGTTGTCAACAAAATTTTATTTTTGCTTTGTTTAGAGTAAATGTGTCATTAATTTCAATATTTAACATAAAATTTGGAACAAGAAGCTGTACCAAGAGATGTAAATGAAGCGAATGCTGTTGTATTCAATTTATTGCCGCCAAAATCTAAAGAAAGGTATATAAATGAGTTAAGAAAATTTCATGAGTGGATGAATATAAAAAGTGTTACTCTTATAACGGAGCAAGTACTCCTAGCGTATTTTAACGGATTATAGAAGTATGCACCGTCTTCTTTGTGGTCCACATATTCTATGTTGAAATCTACTTTATTTGTTTTTGAGAAGATAGATATCAGTAAGTAAGTTTATAGTATCATATTTTTTGATTTATTTGATCTAAATTTGTAATAATTTATAGGTATAAGACATTGTTTTCGATTTTGAAAAGTAAATCTACAGGATATCAACCTAAGAAGGCCAAAGTGTTTGAGTATGAAGATGTACAGAAGTTCTTAAACGAAGCCCCCGATGAGAAGTACTTGCTGATGAAAATTGTTGTTGTTATGGGAATTATGGGCGCTTGTAGGTGCGATGAGCTAGTTAATCTCAAAATGACGGATATAGTAAATAAACAATCTATAGTGGTGGTTAATATTTTGAAAACCAAAAATTATAAACCTCGCTCTTTTGTTATTACCGATGTTGAAGGAGGAGGTTTTAATGGTTTAGAAATATATAGAAAATATGCTGCGTTACGTTCTTCAATAATGCTTGGTGAAGGAAGATTTTTCCTGAGTTACTATTATGGTAAATGTACAGTGCAACCTGTAGGTATAAACACGATATCAAAGATACCTAGACTAGTGGCAGAATATTTGGTGATGAATGATGCTCATTTATATACAGGACATTCCTTTCGACGAACCTCAGCAACATTACTAGCCCACGTTTCAGGTGATATTTTAACGCTTAAACGGCACGGAGGTTGGCGATCGACGTCTGTGGCAGAAGGTTATGTAGAAGAGTCAGAGAACAATAAAATTAAAATTGCAAGAAAATTAATTACTGGTGAAGAGGGCACGACTAAAAACATTCAAGCACAAACAAATAAAACTGATTTTGTGAAAGATACCCATACAGCCATTGCATCTAATAATATTTTTAATAATTGTACTGTTAATTCCAATATTTCTTACTAGTTAATTGTATGTTTTGAATAAATTATACGAATTCTATTCTAATGTACCTTTTATTCAATACTACTCTTGCACTTCTTATCTAAAAATATTGAAAACTAAATTGTCAAATTTGACATATGAGTGAGCGAAAATCCACTACCTCACTCCGAGTGAGGTAAATAGACGCTTTCGGGCATAGCAACCAGTGGAGAAACAGCGTGTTTCAAAGGCAGGGTTGAACAAATATAGTTAAAAGTGAATTTGCAAAAAATTATATAGAAAAGTTTTTTCGAGATCCTACCGGAAATATGTCTTTTGCTGTTATCGAGAAATTACCATTTACAATTATCTTGTTGTTTTTTCTACAAACATATTAAGAGAATGAACGTACCTTAAGGCTTAATCTTGAAAAATGACAATATGTCGCAAATTATGCATTCCATATAGATTTATCAAGTGTATAAGAGTATTTAAGTCGCATTTGTAGTAATTTTTGTATCAAATTTTTCTTAAAATTATGTAACAGTGTTACTCACGGATTTTAAGATAAGCACATACATACCTACCAGAAATTATTCTGGTAAATTCATATTCGGCCAATATTAATGTTTATTTTAAAAGTGTCCAATAACTTTCAATTGAATTCAATTCGGGCGGTCCACAACCTTGCTTTCTCCTTTCTTACAAAGCTGTCCTCTATACCATGGGTTATGTTCAAAACCTGGCTAGCCTATTTAGTCGTTCATAAAGCTATTAATGAGGAAAGAGCAGCGACATTGGCCGATAGGGTTTTGCACATTTACATACTTTTGCCGATTTAGTAACCACCACAACCTATGCTTTTGACCAGATTTTTGATGCGGTGTATCTAGCACACCATGAATTGGACAGTTGCAATTCCTTACTACTGTAATTCTTTGCTAATGTCATCACTTCCGGCGTTTTCCTGTTTCCGTGGGGTGACAACCGCAGTTTCGAATTCGGTTAAGGTAAAGTAAATATATGCAATAGTACTATACATCGTACTCAAAATAAGAGAAAAATCATCTTTGTCTAATGTCATGCATGTGGATGTTTTATCATTGAAATAATTTCTCTACGTATTTTTGAAGTAGATACAAATATACTGTTTAAAATCATCATTTCAGCAGGAACAATAACATATCACAATGACATACCACACACCCATATCATGCTTAAATATTGCAAAATGAGTTTGTATAACAATATATCTATTCAAATTATATTGTGCCGAAACATTAACGTAATGGTTACAAATAATGAGTATTTTAATTAACTTATTTCTTAAATGTAAAATGCCACCATTTTTTTTTCCATAGCCAAATAACTATAAACATTGAAGATAAATATTGTATAATAATATTTACTTTTTGAAATGTCGGATTGACATCTCCAATAAAATATTCATTATCTTTCTTGCGTAGTTATTACCGCCCCAAATATGAGGATCGATCTCGATAGTCACGTACATGTCTTGGCCAAGATGGATAGAAGATAGATGATGCGCAACCCCTCATCCAATTCGATATTTTTTTTTAGAAATCCGTTTAGACCCTAGATACATTTCATGAAAGTATACGGCCCTTATTGAATAAAAAGGCATATGTGTGGATCTATGTTCAAATCGAGAAAAGCGTATACTATCTGTTCAGTATTAAAACTAAAACTTAAAATATTTCCAAATAAAAACGACATTTGAAATATTTTGACATATAATAATAATAATTTATTTTATTTTTTAATATTTAATACAATGGAACAAAGTACAGTAACAGTAAAAGAAATACGTCACATATAATACAGAGTTATTTAAAATAATTAATAAAATCAGGTACACTCTAATAACAAATTTGAAAAAGGTAGTTCTTCAATTTCATTTTAAAAACTTGTAATGTGGAACATGCTGCGATTTCATTTGGCAAAACATTAAATAATTTACAACCCACAAAAGCCAGAATTATATGAAAAAAAGTCGTTCCATGTACAGGAGGTAAAATATGATCATAGTGGCGGGATACGTAGTTATGCAGCAAACTCAAATCAAAACTGCTGCGATTTCTATATACATAACACAGAACCTCAGAAATGTACCTACACATCATAAAATGTAAAAATCTTATTGATCCCTACACGAGTCACCTTATCGCAATTAAAAATACTTCTAATAGCCCTCTTGTACTTTAAAAAATGCGAGAAACATCACTACTCATGCCCCAATGCAGTATTCCGTCACGCATCTTTGAATAGAAGTCAGGATAGTATAAACTTTTTAGTGTGGACAAATTACAAGATTTGCCCAATTGAAAGAGAACGTAGCACGATTCGGCGAGCTTAAAACACAACTGGTCTATGTGTTCCGACCACTCATCGACAATAACACCGAACAACCTACAACGGTAACCAAATCAATTTGTGAGTCGGCCCTTGAATTTTGACATATTCAGTAAAGACTTGTTTTCTATTATCTGCTATCACTGGTTTTTATGAATATAGCGGTAACTATTTACTTCGACCGTAGTTAATTCTAAATCATCGTCAATTGAGAGTTTTTTCCATATGATTTTTTAAATTTATAATTTTTACGGATGACTGTGTTTTAACCAATTTTATGTGTTGCCATTAATGTCCTTTTCTTGCCTGACCTGTCTAGTTTTATTCTTTAAACCAAATAAATAAGACACACATAAAGCTATTTAAATGAATGTAACAAATTCAGCAGTGCTATATTTAATTTTCCACAATTATTTAACTTTACAGACTCTGCCTTTTATAACAAGAGTTTTCTAAATCCTGTGACGTGTTTGAAATCATTAGTTCTTGGCTTTTTAAATTCTATATTATTCACATCATTCAAACTTTACTTTCAGTCATTTGCATTTATTCGCAGTTCAAAATATTATGTATCTATGATACTGTTGCTATAGAAAATCATTCAAAGCTATTTTTTCTTCCAGAGTCATTATATATCTATGCACTTTACGTAATATAGATTATTTCCTTCACCTGTCAAATTTAAATTTTGTCAAATCACAATCAAAACTGAAGTTGAAATTAACCAATGAACGGTACCGGTTCTTGATATCAGCGACTATTACAAATCGACTATTCAAATGTAGGTAACAAATCAAGTATGTATTTTTTCATTAAGTGGCAAACGTGTCAAATAGATGAAAATGTCCGACAAAAAGAGATTTAGCGATGTTTCGGATCAAATTATTGATAATCACATCGATTTGACAACTGGTTTAGGAAATAATCTTAACAAATATAGCTCGAGCTTGATAAGTAGTCGACTATTACATTGTTTCAATTTTTCTCGTGTGCCTCCTAATTTGACTTAACCAAAATTGGCATTAATAATTAAAGACTAAAGCCCTCGAGCTAAAGCTCTCGTGCTCTAGTCAAATTATTAATGCCAATTTTGGTCTCGTCAAATTGACCGTAGCGCACACTCGAAAAATTGATCACAATGAAATAGTCGACTATTTGTCAAGATCTCGTTATATTATCTTTGAATATCTGATTTTATTTCCAATGTATAATATCCCAAAATTATGTTTACATGCTTATGTGTTAATTTTACAATTACAAAATAACATTAATGATGAATATGTTCTAATTTTACTAGTTAACTCAAATTATATATAACATTATTAACAACAAAGAACAGAAGTACAAACATGGCACTGCAGTCACATCCTAAAAAGGAAACATATACATTAAACAATTTTTTTAAAAAATCTCTTAAAAAACAAGGTAATATTAAAAAAATTTTCATTGAAATATGTGTATGAACTTCTTAGGTTGTTTATCTTACGGTATCAGATCCAAAAAAGCTCTGTCCTTATCGACATGTAAATAAATTTTACTGTTTCTTTGCTTTTTTTTTTTTTTGAATTAATGTTCACAAATTATAATGTTTCAATTCCATGGTCGTAATGATAATAACGATGTGACGACACACTTTGTTATAAAAGCAAGAATACTATTAATAATAAAAAACAACTTTTATGATTATCATTTACAAAACTGATTACATATGACAATAAAGTTCTAATGAAATATTTTGCTACATTAATCATTGATGTTGATATTGGTTTGTATATAATTTTAAAGTTACATTTCTTAATAGTTTCTATTTTATTTTTAAACGAACTAGCATTATCATAGAACAATTTTACTGGAACCCTTGCTATGTCTAAGAATATTTTTAACTGTCCAATTACAATTTCCAAAAGACATTTTTTTTGTTTCTTCAAACTTAAACAACTGTAATTTTTGTGTCAAATTCTTTAATGCTACTTATATTTCATCGTATAATATACACATTTTTTTTATTAATTGATGGTTTTAGCTTGTTATTATAATATTTCAATTTTTTTCGAGTCTTTATTTATTTCCTTCACATTTTAAAATAGCTTTTGTTAAATCTTTGGCTTCTATTTTATAGTGAACAAATTTAGCAGTTTACTTGTATAATTTGAACTTATTTTATACCTTGTCTATCAATCTAGATTATGCCATACTAATTTGCAGTTCTCTAATTTAATACTATCTCTATTCTCTAATGCTACACTACATATGCACTGTATATACTAATACATTATTTTTTGAATTCCTCAATTCCCGTTTCCTTTTTTTTTTGCATAAGTTTCATTATTTCATGTGAAAACTGAATCCGAGTGTAGCAGTTTATACAGAACGTATACATGTATACATAGATCAGTATTACGTTGGAGAAATCAAAACATCCACATATTTGTCTAGCATTGTGTTCATCTTCATATTCTGTCGTCGAGGATGGAAATATTGTACTAACTAGCAAAAATATCATATCCTGTTTGCAAGGAAAAATAACATGGAACATCCATGCATTATCTAAAAATAACTGAACGTGTACAGTTACTAGAAATGTAACCGATTCACCATTATTCGAGATGCAAGTTGCATATATTTTCGAAAAGATACGTTTAATATGATATCCTTATAAAGTGCCGATATACTTGAAAAAAAATTACAGCGTGTAATAGATACGGGAGAATTCTGTTTATATATGCATTTATTATTGTTAGTTGAAATTCCTGTTATTAAACTGCTGTTGTAACAAATATTTACATAAACGTGGAGTACATTGTTGTAACATCTATGGGAATCTGTACATATAATGGCACGCTTCTGTTTATACAAGCATATCATATGTTGTACTCCCAATTATAGTTTGATTTAATCATTACACTCATAGACTGTACATTTAAACTGCAAAGTTATGGAATTAGTTGCAAATATATCAAGTGATTCTGCATGATATTGTTTAACATACAAAACGAGCAAGAATGTGTATATTTTACTTAGTGTGGAAAATTCCAAAAGCTGCATTTAATTATAATTCCTTACATTACTATTCCTTTAGACAAAATTATATATTTCATCGTTAGTTAGTTCAATAGTTATTGTTACAAATGACAAATAATTATTGTAATCATATTTCAAGTTTCCTAATACAAAAATAATAATAATAATAATAAATAACTTTATTGGAAAATCAATAACATGGTACCATAATAGATTAGACAATTAAAACACTAACAGGAATGTAATATAATAAAGTAAAATGAAATCAAACAATGTTACATCACAGATTAAATTAAACAGAGATATAATTTTAATTTTGCAAGCTGAAGGCGAATATCAGAAAACTCGGCTAAATTAACCTTCCTAATTCGAACAATTAATTAAATAAAAGTGCCTATCCTAAAACATTCGACCATGCGCAACTATGTGTTACTTTATAACTAACATAGAGAAAATTCATACTCGTACTTACGTGCTACACAAAAAAAAGCAAAAATGGAAACAGTAATCTATTCTATGGGAAGGGATCAAGGGTGCGTCACATTCAAGAATTTTGCCCTGAGCGCTCGTTTAAACTTCGACATCTCCAACAGTTTTGTTTCGGACGAAACCTGATTATATTTTAGGTAAATAAGGTACGTGAACGACCTTTGAAATAGTGATGTTCTATGCATTGGAGGAGATATTAATCCGCGAAACCTCGTGGCAAGATTATGAACATCAGACCTGAATCTTATTTTATGGGTATGGGGGCGTCCTGTAAAGCATTATCTTGTGGAAGAGGCATAAAGTCAGATATTTTCTACGGTTATACATATTCAACCAGCCCGCATCATTCAGCCTATGGCAAATGTGATCATATTTTCTCACATTATAGATATAACGGAGGCAAACTTTCTGTACTCTCTGAATACGAAGCGCGGTGATCTGGTCCAAGGCACCATGGTATATAGAGCAACAGTAATTGAAATACGATAAGATGAAAGTGTCACAAAGATTCTTCTTGACTTGCTCATTAAAGATGTGTTTGTACGTTTAGAGCTTTTTTAGATTTATGTATGCATTTTTAATATACTTTGTAATTTGATCTCGATAGCGGAAAGTATAATCGAATGTAACACCCAAGCTCTCGATGATGGGCAATATAGTATCATTAATTTCAATTTTTATAACGTTACTCAAGTTGCGGCATATCCCCTTAGAGCCAAACAAAGTAACCGGGGACTTTTCCGGATTAATGTAGAGGCAATGATTTGAGGAGGCACCTACAAGGCATTGAAGGTCAGTGTTAATACTCTCGACCGCAGAACGCCAATCTGATGGACGAAACAAATAATACAGTTGTGTGTCATCGGCGTAGACATGAAATATACAATACTTTATGCAGTGTAGCAACTGTGATGTGTAAATATTAAAGAAAAGAGACCCAATCACAGATCCCTGCGGCACTCCTCGAGCGAACGTGAGACTACCAGACATATTACCCAACCTGACAACCTACCGACGATTCGTAAGGTAATTGTTCAAGAGGGCAGTCGCACTATCACCCATGCCCATACTCCTTAGTATAGATGAAAGAATGCGATGATCTATATTATCAAAAGCGTTGGAATAGTCCAGTAGTATAAGATACGAAACAAGACCATTATTCGACGCCGCAATCAAGTCATCTGTAATTGACAATAAAGCTGTTTCGCAGCGATACCCAGAGCGAAAGCCAGACTGAGTCGAGGGTAATATATCGTTATTACGCAATAGATCAGTCAACTGCAAAGCAACAACACTTTCAAATATTTTAGATATAACTGGTAAAAGGGTGATAGGTCTTAAATCCTTCATCAGTTCAGGATGATTATTCTTTGGCAAAGGGCGGACTACCGGAAGTTTCCAACAACCAGGGAACACAGACTTAAAATACAGGTATCTATTATATGTGTCAAGTATAGTAAGATAGTTGGACAGCACATGCGTATCATAGTTATACTTATATTATCATGGCCGAATGAGGAGGACCTAATATGTCGAACAATATTCCATATTTCGCAGGTATCAACAAACCTAAAAGGGAAATTCAGTTGGGAGCACTTATTACTTTCGTAGAGCAGTTCAATACGAGAAACATCAGCATTTGAAAAAGGTATCTGATTAACGAAGTAGTCATTTATGCCATTGACATCTTGTAAATGGGTAGGCAGATCGACTGTACGCCTACCTCCCACTCCCAGATGGCTCAGGTGATTTCAAAGCATACGACGATCTTTTGATCGGGTAGGATGATCGAAATATGCTTTTTTCTCCAATCGAGTAGTGTTTGTGGTGAGATTTCTCAGTGATTTATAATACTCCCAATCACCCGGCTCACGTGACTTTCGGAACTTAGCCTTGGCTCTATCTCTTAATGACAGCAGTAATTTCAAATTGTCAGTCAGCCAGGGAGAATAGGGTATGGTAAATCCCCGTGTAATGAACGGTGCATGCTTATCAAACAAATCGAGCAAACATGAGTTTAAAATAGTTATGGTGGAAACGCTTTACATTCAGTTGCACGTCATACTAGATCCATGACGACTCGCCTTGTGTATATGTTGCCGGATCTATTTTCATTTCTGTCAGTGACATTTGATATAACCAAAGAAAAAAATTATACACAATACAATAACTATAACGTAATATATTTAGTAATTGAAATGCTCTAAGACTTCAGTCTTTCTCAACTTATTTATTATATTGATTTAGATTGTCGAAAAACCTTAAATGTTTCATTACATATCCATAATATAATTTAAAATAAGCAATACTTATTACATTAAATTTAACACATGATTATAGAAGAGTTTGTAAAAAGCCTCGACTGTTTACAGAAACCTTTTGGCATTATATTCAATGGACGCAAATAAATAATAAATACACTTCTAAGAAGCACTGTTTTTAAACAATATATATCAAAGCAAAAATAAACATGAAAAAATTGACAGGAAGAATATACACAACGCACGTCTTTTTGACAGATATGATTTATCTGTCAACACCGAATTGAACTATTAGTCTATTAAAAATAATATTGAAACGAAAATTATGTGTTTATTTGCCATGAATGCGTATATTACGATCAATTTATAAATCTTCTATTTAAGCTAATGAAATAAATGCCCTCAAGTATAATTTAACAAAGCAACTTTTTTAGTTTCTCTTATATAGTTGTGACAACATGTAAACATCATCGATAACGTGCATCTGAACTTAACGCGTCTCCAGTATATTTACGATACAAGACAAGTGTTAAAAGTGCGATTTTCGTAAATTTTTCGTAAATTGCGACACTCGCTAATGCTCGTGCCGCAAACTTTTACTCGTGAAATAAAATAGCATTTTTAATACGTGTATCGTATAATATTTTTTCTACAAACACAATTTTTATAATAAAATATAATGAAACTCCACTGACCAAATCTGACAGCTCATGAATACGTTTTGACACAACTGGACGCAACCGTTAAATTACGTCAAATTAATTTGTCACAATTTGTACAAAAGATGAGTTCGTGTATTAATAAAGAAAATGAAGTAATACCGAGTGCAATAATTGAAGCCGCTGATTAATTGAAGCCGCTGATAAAGCGACATTAGATTTGTTGCCCCCAAAATCTAGGCAACAATATGAAATTGCGTACAAAAGGTTTATGGAATGGTGCAGATGCAATAATGTGATAGGTAAATTTTGAAAATGTTCTACTAGCATATTTTAAAGAAAGATCTAAAATTTGGAAATCTTCTACTCTTTGGTCACATTTTTCGATGATAAAACTTTTGCTAAATATAAAAAACCAACCTTGATATTAGTAAATATTATAAACTTATTGCATTTTTGAAACGGAAAGGAGAAGGTTACCGACCAAGAAAATCAAAAATATTGACAAGACAAGAAATTGATAGACTTATTTCTGAAGCATCAGATGAAAAATATATGATATTCAAAGTACAAGTAGCTGTTGTTATGGGTATATTTGGCGCTTGTCGCCGGGAAGAGTTATGCCGTATGACTGTGGATGACATTGAAGATAGAGGAAATGTGTTAGTAGTTACTATGCCAAATTCTAAAACCAATACTCAAAGAATATTTACCGTTATTGGCTCATATATAAACTTGTATGGCAAATACAAAGCATATCTAATATAAAACATCGACGTTTATTTATTAAATACGCCAATAATAAATGCACAAGTCAAGCGGTTGGAATAAATTCGTTTGGCAAGATGCCTGCAATTATCGCAATGTTTTTGAAATTGCCGAATCCAGAATCTTATACGGGACATTGCTTCCGACGTTCATCTGCTACTTTGCTAGCAGATTCTGGTGCAAGCTTATGCTCCATTAAGGACATGGTGGCTGGAAGAGTTCCACCGTTGCTGAAGGTTACCTAGAGGATTCTCTAGAAAATAAAAGCAAAGTTGCTCACTCCATCTTCCCAGATCTATCTAATAATTCTATTGCAAATAATAATTTAAATCACGATATTTTAGTTCCTATGAACTATTTGTCTGCAAATAATAATTCTGCAAGTACAGCAACACATGGAATAAATATCTCCAATTGCACACACTGTACATTTAATATTAATTTTCCAAAGAATATGTAATTTTCATTGTAATAAAGATCAATTGATGTGTACGGAATTTTTTGTTGTCATTTTTGACAAACTTTCATTTACTTTTAACACTAGTGTTAAAAGTGGCCTTTTTAACACGATGCGCTATAAAATCGCATTTTTAAGTGAAGTTAGCCGTGTCAAAATGTCAACTTTTAACGGTGTTTGTAGAAAAAAATCAATTTTACTATTTATATCAGACAGATCTCATCTGTTTGTAAAACCCGTCCCGAAACGCGATTCTTCATTTGTTTTTGGTCTGCTTTACCAAAGGCCACAGCCTTTGTCATATTTAATTCTTAATGTACAATATACAATACCCTTTTCTCTAATATTTCTATGATACATTTTTAAGCACCGATCGCTCAGTACCATATTGTGCATCTTCCAGATGTTTGCATCTGTAGCTGCAGTTATTGATTGTCCTTCACTTACGGTATTTTAAAGAGGCGTACAGTAACGTTCAAATGCAGCAACCCATTTCCTCACTGCTGAAAATAAATGAGCAGAGTTCTTCTTATTAACCAATGAAACTTACGAATTTTATTACGACACCATATTTCAATTTATCTATTTAACCGAAAACACACACAAAGTCTGCATTAAAGTAAAAACTAACAGATCGATTTGTAATTTCACATTTATTATTGTGGCACATTGTGACATTCCACCACAATTACATTCGAACAATTTCTATTCAAGCAAATTATCTTTGAACAAAACACGTGAAGTCAAATACTCAATATGAAGCCCATATATTCAATAACATGTTTAAGCTCAGTATTTGGCTTTTCACCGTATTTATGACATGAAGGATATTTCGGTTATATTCTGTAAACTTTTTCGCTTAAAAAAGTAACCTATGTTCGCGTGAATTGAGTTCTTCCTCTATCTTTAGTACCATAGATACTATTATATTAGATACCCAATAAGAGCTTTCGTTTTGGTTTAACTACACCCTAGGATATAAATAATCAAATTTTACCAATATTCGTCAGCTACTAAGTTTCCTACCGGAAATAGTCTCTTACTCTTACCGAAAAATGTCTCGCAAGGTAGGTTTTCTAAACAATTTTGAATAAGTTTTGTATAAAAAAAATTCAAAATTCGGACCAAAAATTCGCTCTTCTCCAATTGTAGTTTCTTTTTTTGCAAAAATCTCGCAAACTTGCATTCTGTATACATTTGTCAGCATCAAAAAAGTATATAGAGCTCCATCTTGAACAATATTTTTATAAGAAAAAAATCAATATTCGGACCGGAACTAACACTTTTACTCCTAGCGAATGGCAGTTTTTTTTTTTGCAAATATCTCGCAAATTGCTTATTCTGTACGGATTTATTACTATAAAATTATTTGGAGTTAAATTTGAAACTTAATTTGGAACAACTTTTATATAAAAAACTTCCGAACATATTATATGTTAAGTCGTATGGTGCGCACACCTCGTTTTTACTCTTGCCAATACGGAATACAACTGTTGAAGTAGAAAAATTTGTAAGCAGATTCAGAAATAGAACCAATCTCACCGACGAACACTCTGTAGATATGTAGCACATACATGCATAAATATTCTGGTATTAGATTTCAGTTACTACGAAGTACGGTTTATGTGCTCATCAGCATGGTGCACCTATTGTGGTTTGGACAAACCTATAAAGTAAATCACGAGAAACGACTTCGGTGACACAATGATAGTGTAATATATGTACTAGATTCTTTTGATTTAACGTAGTAGATGTTTAGCTCCCGAAAAAAAATTGATTTATTTTATTACTGTTCGATAAAATAAACGATCAAATTAACATGAATAATATCTCAGATATAAGTGTGTATTTATATATGAACAAGAGATGCGCTTATAATTCTGGAATTTATATTGTTATTTTCTATTCTGTACTGATTCTTATATTTCGAATATACATTGCAATTTTTAAATATAGTAGTAGTAGTAGTAGTAGTAGTAGTTTATTTGCCATCTAAAATTACATGACATGTCAGGTACAAATAGTGTAAAAAACATATTCTTTTATAGAATTTCTAAATAATAAAAACAGACATCATAAATACACATAACACATAAATAGATAAAATCAGTTGTATGTATAATGGTAATTAAACGTAGTGAGTATGATAAAATTTTATAAAGCAAACATCTAAATACATTTTCTAAAGAGTATTAAAATTATTTGTATATGTGAATGCTCAAACTGAGCGAGCACATTGCTAGATTTGAATGATCACACCATATAGTTATTTAATATCACTTTTCGCGGGAAAAGCCTCCACATATTCCTCTACGGTACAAAAACAGGATTCACTCAATATCGTTTTGACAGTATTGTTGAACTGATTGTTAGTCATATTTTTTATATTTTCTGGGAGACAATTATATAATTTGTGGCCCCAGTAATCTACCCCCTGCTATGTAACACACAAGCGATGATGTGAGATTACCAACGTATCTGCATTTAGTATGCCATATTCGTGAAAGTTTCTATTGCTCGTAAACTTGGGTATATTAACATGCACATATTTGTAGGCACAACCACATTAAGTATTCTTTCATTCTTAAAATGTTCCCTGCAAGATTCACTATATTTTAACCAACAAAGTGTTATAAAAGCTCTTTTTTTGTAGAATATGAGGATTCCATATGAAAATTTGCGTAGTAGCTACTTATTATTGCTTGGTGCGTAGCAACATTTTTTATAGTTCTTATTGCAAAAATGGCCATATTTAAGCTTTTACATAGTGATTCTATATGCATGTTCCAAGTCAGCCAGTTGTCGACATTTATATCTAGGAAATTTACTACTTTCCCATTGTTTTTATTTGATTTGAAGTTTATTATCTGCGTCTTCTCTTAGTTTAATATAAGTTTATTGGCGGTGAACCAAGTTTCTGCTTTCTCTATTGCCGTTTTCATTACAATTTCGGTTCTCTCGGGACTGTCCCGCAAAGGGATCAAGGTGTCATTCGCATATACCGTATGTGTCAATTTTCATTAGGTATAGGGATTCAATGTTTACGTGCGATTTATACGTATACAAGTAATACGTGGCAACGTGGCACCCCTACTGTCCGTCACCAATCCCGGCAACAATCGACATCACAACGATTTTCTCCGATCTTCCCACTTCTCTCCACCAGATTTTACATTCAATGTGCGAACACGTTGCGATCTAGTCTGCAATAAAAGCCGTCTTATTACTGGAACGGGAAACATCAAATGGCCGCCGCGATCTCCTGATCTAGTAGTTTATTATTATTTTCAGAATCCTTTTATTTACCTTATTTTTAATTTTATTAGAATTACGCTTTTGTTTGTGTCAAGCAGCATGCACGCAGCTTAATATTTCTCTGCATTTACTGAAAGGAAAAAGAAAAACAAATCCTTGCAACGCGTAAATATTATTTCTGAACGCATTACAAACATCCAAGTCAGTGGTCCAACAGTTACTGCTAACCACGCTAACTTGTATTTACGAGCATGCATCGGTCGTGCTGGCATTGGAAAGGAAAGAAGGGGTACTATGTTGCCACGTACTGTATGGATTAATCGCCTATGGCTAATGAAAATTGACACATGCTGTATAATTGTTTTACAATGCATGATGCCGGCAGATCACTTACATAAATAATAAACATCAGCGATCCCAAAATAAATCCCTGAGGCACTCAAATTTTTATAGTGGCAGCATCCGACAATCCATTCTGCTACCATACCATTTGTTTCCTGTTCTCCAAGTAAGATACCAATAGTTCGTAAGACAACCCTCTCAGTTCATATTGCCACGGTTTCTTCAGTAGAGTGTCATGTGAGACGCAGTCGAACGCCTTGCTGTGGTCTCAACCTACCTGTGTAGCTTGTTTCCCTTCGCCTTTCGCTTCCAGGATTGCTTCTACCATATCTAACATTGCTGTCAAGGTAAAATATTTACCAGAGATACTTTTCGTAATACAGAAATAATATTTGTGCTATCTTTTCCCAAAGTACAAGTATTTCTTTACTATCCTTTTTTTTATTCTGAATACAGAGGGCAGCTAGGAGGTTTTAGATGGGGTAGATGCAATGGATTTAAAGACGTAATGTAAGATGTTAATTTGGTCTTCATTTGTCGACATTTCTTTTTCAGTTCAAGCAGAATCTTTTCTCTTTTATCATGCTACTTGGCTTATAAAACATAAACATTGATATAATTAGTTAGTCAATTATTTTAATTACTTATCATAATTCTAACGTTAGGCATAAATTTGTCAGTAGTTAAATCATATGCAAAAGTAGGGAAAAAGCATAATTAATGTTGAATAGCTAATATTTTTCATTCACAAAAATAACCTAACATCGTGTAAATTTTGTTTTTATATTTTAGTACTACATAACATATCCAATAAGAACGAACATTTTTACCTAGCTAGGTCGTAATTAAAATCTTATACCTTAAATTAATTATCGTAGTTCTCTTTTTTTTTAATTTGCATGTACAAGATAATTTAAAATAAGTAATTGTAAAAATAGTACTATGTAAGGCTTCAAATTAAATAACGTCATTTAGTAACTGAAAATAGACACAAATGATTGTAAAAAGTATTACTTCCGGTCAGTATTCCTTTTATACAAAAATTGCTCAAAATCAAGCTCTAAATAATAGGTAAGAATTTTGAAAATCGTCTTTATGAAATTGAAGCCGAATTCATTTTTGAGTAATTTTCTATTCCTTAAATATTTATCTAAACCTAGTAGCCGACGCGGAATTAGTAAACTGCGTTATCTCACTGAAGTAAAGTACCTTCTACTCTCGGTGTAGCGGTTTCACCAAAAATCTGATCAGATCTTACAAGAAAGATTATTTTATGAAAGAGGTAAAGAGAGAAAAAGGTTTATTTATCAACCAATATCTTAGTGGTGATGAACCGTTACTTCATTATTACAGCCCTAAGCAAGAGTCAGTAGGTGCCATGTATAATTTTATTGCAAAATAATTATTGCAGCTTCTATACCCTTTAGTTCAGGCAAAAGTCTAGATTAAAAATATAAAAATGGCCCCCATGTGTTGATGCGTATATATTGTCAATTTAACTGAGGGAACTTATCCTTATTAAGGTTGCTGCCAATCCTGATGTTGAAGAAATTTCTTCGGATTCCTTTAAAATTAAAGAAACTTCAAATGCTTGTATATAAGGGTGAGTCATCTATGCGGGTAAGGCCGATTATGCCTTTATGAGTAAAGATATTTCGAAGCGGTTTTTTCCTTGTGATAGCTGTTCATTAGGAGCACATTTTAAAAATATTTTGTATTATACAGAGTGTTCCATAACTTGGTGGCTAACCATAGTTATAGTTTTTTAAATGGAACACCCTATATATTATTGCATTTTTGTATTTCCCGTATAATGTTTAGTCAAAAAGTAATAAGACAGTATAGGCCTAAAGTGTAAAGTTTTGACTTATTCCCATTTTTCTGAAAAATTCAATGTTTGTATAAAATTATATTTCTCGGAAACGACGTATTAGATGGTCAAATTTTTTTGCTGTATTACAATAAGAGGTCCTAATAGAAGCATGTTTTATTTTTTTACAATTACTAACTGCATGTGCAAGAAACTGGATTAAAATTAGATGACACGTTTTTGTATAAAAGTCAATTTTTTTAAATGGAAGATCCTGTATATCAGTTCATATTTGAATTGTTTATTAAATTTCATATCAAAAACATGTAAGACGTTAATACTTTAAAAGTCACTATTACTGAGCTACTGTCGTTTTTTGATATGCTTTTGTTAGTTTTTGCAAAAAAGTCAATTTTTTCAAATAGAAGTATATAATTTCATTTTTAAATTCCTTATTAAATTTCACATCAAAAACATATAAGACGTTAATACTTTAAAAGTGACTATTACTAAGCTATTGTCTCTTTTGAATATAATTTTGTCAGTTTTGTGGTTTAATTAATATAGTATGTATAGTACTGACAAAATTATATCAAAAAGAGACAATAGCTCAGTAATAGTCACTTTTAAAGTATTAACGTCTTACATGTTTTTGATGTGAAATTTAATAAGAAATTCGAAAATGAAATAATATACAGAGTGTTCCATTTGAAAAAATTTACTTTTTTGCAAAAACTAACAAAAGCATATCAAAAAACGACAATAACTCTGTAATACTCACTTTTAAAGTATTAACGTCTTAAATGTTTCTGACATGAAATTTAATAAACAATTCAAAAATGAACTGATATACAGGCTGTTCCATTTAAAAAAATTGACTTATACAAAAACGTGTCATCTAATTTTAATCCAATTTCCTGCACGTGCAGTTAGTAACTGTAAAAAAATAAAACATGCTTCTATTAGGACCTCTTATTGTAAACAATACTACAAAAAAATGTCCATCTAATACGTCGTTTTCGAGAAATATAATTTTATACAAACACTGAATTTTTCAGAAAAATGGGAATAGTCAAAAACTTTACACTTTAGACCTATACTATATTATACTATATTAATTTCTCGATAACTATTGAGTTTGGGTATAGGACATGGTACATGAAACATACTTAGAATTCGATGTAGAATTAACAAATTAAATAAAAAACATGTTTCCATTTGAAAAAAAAAATTGATGGCCGTAACTTATTTTTGGACCAGCCTTTGTACATCAATTTACCATCAGAAAAACCGCAGCTAAAAATAAAAATCGACCTATCCGAGCGTTTTTCCATAAAACAAAACCAAACATTTTAAATGAATTTATTCCAACCCGTGCGTCCTCACTGTATATATATATACATGTTGTCACTGGATTCCGGGTTTTCTTCCGCGTTTCAACTGCTTGGTCTTTGAAAATACCGGTGCTGGTTTCTAGACGACGTTT
This sequence comes from Amphimallon solstitiale, assembly GCA_963170755.1. NCBI lineage: Eukaryota > Metazoa > Arthropoda > Insecta > Coleoptera > Scarabaeidae > Amphimallon > Amphimallon solstitiale. The sequence continues at coordinate 191,686,338 of OY720675.1, forward strand.
TGGCAAAATCATACTTGCCATCTTCAGGTCTGCGATAACTGTCTGCTTCTGCTTCTTGTTATTCGTAAACTCATGTTCACTTTCAAAGTTCCTCTTGGCAGTTTTACGTTTTCCATGTTTGTAGCGTTTTCAGCTCATTGTACTCTCTGTAGATGTACGTAATCTGCTATTGACACTTTCTTATAAATTTTCTAGATATCATCATTATACTTTATTCGACAAAACCCATTCATTCAGTGACCCGAGGTCCCGATTCCCTTAAGTTTTCTTTCAGAAGTATTTAACTCAAATGCCAAATTTTTCCTCATAAATGTGAACAAAGCAAAATACGTCTTATTTTCTACCATTCCATTTAAAAGCAGAATTATTGAGTAGACTTTGTATTAGGTCTTGTATTTAGTATTGAATCGGCGTCTCGGATGAGCCTTTTTAAAATTCTGGTATGTTCCATTATGTCCTATATGTAGGCTACTAGTTGATACTTTTTTTGATCAGTAAATTTGCATCTTCTACAATATATGTTCCTACGCTAGTTTTTCACTTTTCTTTCTAAAAGCCATATATCTTTTAAATTTAACTGAACAAAATTTTTGTATTGTCATAGTCAGATACCCAGTGTTCGAGTGACTAAGCATGTCATATGTTAATGTTATCGTAATATGTTGAATTTAAATATATTTTATACAGAAAGTATGTGAGAAAAAACCTTTCTTCCTCTTAAATTTGAGGTTTATATTTGAATTTGTTCGATGTCCATTGGCTATTGATAAAAGATGGCACAGTAAAGAACAATATTAAGTTAGTCGCTGGGTAATTTTCAGAGAACCAGTTTACGTAACCATTACATTATTGGCGTCTAACGTGGAGAATGTTTGCTATCCCCAAACCTCAGTACGTATGTAGCTCCTAGGTACATAATGATGTTTCTGGATATTATTGTCAGTACATGTATAGGTATGATTTATATGACGTATTTTTTCTTAAGTGTGTAATAAACTAGCAACGTAGCTAAATTGTATGTTATAAAAAAGACAAACAACAAATAGGAAGCGTTACTGATTACTAATTGTAACTGTTAATTGCCATGAATATTTTTGTATTCTAGATTTTTAGATTTAATAGGAAATAAGTTAAGAGTTGTAGGCAGCAGTCTGTAATTAAACGCAAACACTATATTAAATCATACATTGACTTGATTTATCGGTAGCATGACAATTGACAAATTTCAAATTGCTTGTATGCGTAAGACAAAGAGCAAAATCGAAAATTCTCGTATGATTTTAGTGCAGCCAAAGAAATAAATCTAAATAATAAAGTATAAATTACGACTGGCCCATTACAAATAATGCTGCAATGTTTATTACTAGGTCCATGTTTTATTAGTGTGCCTTTCTAAACAAGCCCAATTTAAATTATTTTATTCCCATTGTCAAATTGTAGCAGAGTTAAAGGCATGGAATATATCTCACAATTTGACCACAACAAGCGATTTATTAGAATCTTAAATAGACGTGCATACATATGTTTCATAAATTTCATAATAAAACAATTTAGTTGTGCTTGACACAAAGTCAGGGATATAAAATGCTCTACATTATTTTTTTATTAGACAATTCATTTCAGCCGTTAACGTTTGCTTTAAACATAGTATGTCGAAACTGCCTAAATTTATTAATGTGAACTTTGTAGTCATAGGAAGAATTATCGAGGTACATATTAAATACTATGTAACAAAAAGATCGGTATTTGGGTTAATGTATATGTATAAAATAACAAAAGAAGTAGAAATAATGTAATAAGTTAAATATTTTAATGATTATTTTTCCGTGTGTGTTCAGATATTCGATTTCAAAATCGACAATGAAATGAAACCAGTTCCTAAATAAAGTTATTGCGTGACGGCGTCATTATCATAAAACTTTCAAGTTTGTATATGCATACAACATGAAGTAGTACTGCTGAATTAAGTGAATACAAAGATATAATATATGTATGTGTGCCTATAGGTATAATTCATAGCACTGCACATAAGAAGTTTGATTATACATATGTATAAAGAGCCTTCATAAATGAAGTACATACGATGTTTATGTACATCGCATAATAACAGTTTTAACTAAAATTATCTAAGAAACACATACTGTCCGGTCAAAACTATATACGCAAAGTCGCTATTAAATATGGAGTCAAAGTTCTACTTTTTCCTTCGAAATTATTCGCACATTTTAGAATCTATAATAAACATTTTCGACGCATAGTTTTTAAACGCGAATGTTTTTGCTGATAATATTGGTCCTGTGATTCATTATTTGAGATCTCTATACCGTTTACGAGTTATTAATAAATTTGATATTTATAAACAGAAATGATTCCTATCCTGCATCGCACTAACGACCTCTTCTGTCTAGACTTTCTTATACAGGAATTTTAACCAAATCCAATTCATCGCGCCACCTATCCTCTCCAAATAAATGATTTGACCTACTTGCGCTGATGTATTACCATTGAAAGATATTGCATAATATCTACTAAATTACAAATTGTATATCTTCTCCAGAAACATATCCATGTTGATGTCGATAAAACAGATTTTATGTTATTCTATATTTCAGTATGTTATATGTACTCCAAGATTATACTCTATAAAGTTAGTCAAAAGAAACCGGAAGAAGTCTGCTGATCTTCCAGAAGTCAGGGAACGCGAAATAAATATATACATTACTCTTATCTTTATGAAATTTCTCTGTAAAAATAATACAAAAAGAACAAAAAAGTGCTTATAACCTATCGCTATATTATTTTAGCGATTTTACGTTTTACAATTTCCACTCGTGAGTGAATTCAAATTAATTATCAAATTTGACATTAGAATCCCACCGCAGTTGACAGGGTTTTCTAGCACTGATTTTGAATATTAGCATATGATTATAAAATGATGTTTATATTGTAAATTAAATATTCAGGCACAACACTAGCGAACACTACGAATGCTACTCACTATAATGTATAGTTTGTATTTTTTTTTTTGGTTATTTGCAAGCAAGATCTTCTAGTAATTAGAATTAAAACTTATTAGTAGGGCGCGGACACGAACGGTTGATGACTCATCGCCCATGGGCTCACTATTGAAATGTTGTATTTTTAAAGAGGCTTTAATTTTATTTATATAATTGGATAACAAGCAGCTGGTGATCTATAAAATACAAAATACAAAAATTTTCTCTTCTGTAAGACTTGTTCTCTTTGAATTATCTACATCCTTGTAGATAAAAAAAACGTCCTTTCTACATCGCAACTGGTTATAGGTGCGTACTGGAAATATTCTTTTATTTCAGCGTATTTAGCATACACAATTGCCGCAATGTTATTAAATCTGGTTTTCTATTAAAAACTGTGTCTAACTTCTGCCGAAGGCCACATCTAATGTGGTTAATCCATCTTTTAATTTGAGATTTCGATTTTCAAAATATGTGATTAGTTTAGGCAAATTTCCAAAGTGTTCCTGAAGGAATAACAACTGATTTTTTAAATTTGGGATTTGTGTTAGTTCCTTGCACACAGAAACACATCGAGCATAGTCATTTAATTAATTTTCATATCAGAAAACGTAACATAAACAACGTTCTAGATCTAAATAAATGATAACTAAAAATGTACGCGTATGTTATTGAAACTAAACGAAATCCAGTGCACACTTACGTCTAGATAATTGGGAGAAGTCGATTCAATAAACCGGTATTAAACAGACTATTACAAAAATTACGAAGTACGTAATTAACAGTCAAAACAATGAAAAAACGAAACTGACTAAGTATGAATGAAAATTGTATTTCTCTTGCGAAATATAAGGTAAATATAGTAAATTTTAAAAACGCCTCACGCTCCTATCTACGCCGATGAAAAAAGGATTTTACTCATAAATTCCTTATTTTATGGGCATTTTTTGCTCTCATTCTCGGGCACTTCTCGGGCGTAAACAGATGTTGCAGTTCACCATACGAATTTGTGCTATTCAGTAAGCGTGTGTTGTTTACATTATTTCTTTGCTCCGTTGTAAATTCGTCGTAGTTTAAACCGGTCATGTCCGCGCCCTACTTATTAGTATAGCCAAATTACCATAATAAAACTTTTAAAACGTTTATCTATATCTCATATATACAACAATTCTGGGCGAGAATAATGAGTTCTTTTAAAATTAATGTCTGCCTCAAACATAATAGAAATTCATATACAGTCATATAATATAATTGATAACCTACTTATTCGTAAAAAGATAAACAGTATCAGCACATTAAAAATGTAATCAAAGTATTTATTAATTTTCTAGTTCTTCATACAAAAGATGAAACACTTCATCATAGATAGGGAACACATATGGTAACATTTTCTCATTAATAACCGCAGCCTCTGACATCACGACTACCGAGTGAATATGTTTATGATATCGAACGTAAATTATCAACAACCAGACGAACAAATTGCATTAAGTCATCGCGACAGAATCGGCTGCGACACTAATTGCACTAATGAGATCATGCAAGAATCAATTTTAAATTATAAAAGTGTTTCGCAAAGAACTAACCCAAATTTAAACGAAATAATTTATAATCGAGAGGTCTGTTCATAAATTACACTTTTATTCAATTGGAACCTATCTGCTAGGAGTGCCAACATTGTTAAGTCGATCGATATTACCGGAAACAAATCTTATTCAGAGGTTGTACCAATTGGTTCGTTAAATTTGAACGTCAAACTTAAATATTTATTGTCGACTTGGATGGCGGACCGAGTTTTGAAGTCAGTATTCAAATTACGCTTCACCTGGGGCTAGTGTAATCGAACGATGCCTCTCCTATTTATCGTTTGTACTACATGAAATTGTATCTTAATTAAGTGAGTTATTTTAACATCATTTACATTTTTTTATTACTGACATATTATGTTGTTCGATAATTTATATAGCCTTCATATGACGTGCACTTCTATACCTATATTAAATCATTCGAAGCTCGTTGTTTCTTTTTATATTCCAAACAGGTACCTATAGTAGAATTATATATAACTTGCTTTAAATTTTAAAAATACCTAGCCACCATCTGCACATTAATAAAGCTCGCAATTAAATATAATGAAACCAGTTAATTTAACGACGCTAATAAACATTATTGATTACATGCTCATTGAGTATTTAAAATAACCACGTGGCATAATTACGTAAAATTTGAATTTTATACTACTTTAAGTGATTAACTTTCAGTTTTTAATTATTACAGTATTACAGTCATTTTTTTTTGCTTTTCCCCTTTTGTCAATTGCGTTTCACTATTTGTCAAATGACTTTCCATGTTTTTAAACGTCAGCTGAGTTTGTCAAATGGATTTTCCTTTTTGTCAAATTACTTTCCCTTTATTTCAATTGCTTTTTTTTATATGGGGGTAAGTATACCTCCTACATTTTACGAAAATATAGCAATTTACACATTAAAGTGAAACATTTATTTTGTATTTAGATACAAACACAGTGCAACATCTATGCAATATAAACATAACTAAATTCAAAATTTCACTTCTTTGTAAACAGTAAATATATCTCCATGTGTTGAACAGAATTCAAACAATTTGTGGACCTATATGCTTAGGTGCATTGTGTACTGCCTCATATTATTCATTTTCACTTGTTGGCTGTGTTCTTTTTATTATCTTCTTCCAGCGGTTGAATAACTCGTCTATTGGATTTAGAAAAGAGCTATATGAGGGAAGAAACACTGAAAAATGACCATGACCTCTAATTAGGGCCAAAACTTCCTCACTTCTATGGAATCTTACGTTATCCATAACAATATGAGCCCCTTCTACACCGTCATTATATAAATGTTGAATTAACGTTGTGAGAAATTCAGAAACTTGCAATACATTAAATGGTAAATCTTGAACAAACACATACAAGGAATTTACGTTAACGGCAGCAGCAGTAGTATAACTTCTTAACTGTGCTTTTATTTTTGATGCCCTGGTATTTTTCACAGCTCTTCTGTATAAAACGCGAGAATATATTTGTATTCATTTTTTCTCCGCCATCGTTCTGTTACACTGCACTGCGAAATCAAAACGAGCTTGAATAATGTCCAGTGTATTTTTTCTTTCTGGAAGAAATGACACTGTTTTAACAGAAAGTTCTTCAGTGCTCTATTAATCGTAGATAGTGATATTTGTTGAAGAAGTGGCCATTAGTTTCAGCATTTTTCTTGCAACTGGCGGAGAGTTAAAGAACAATCCAGGTCAACCCATTCACAAGTCTGTTGTTTTTGTGCGTTTAATATTTTTTGTTGCCAATGTTCTGCACTTACTTTTGCAGTATTATTAATTCTCCCATATGTTGCATACATTTTTCTAACTGTATCCGACAAAACTCCAAATTATTGTTCAGCATTTCTTACTGTAGCACCGTTGTTAAAAAAATTATTCATTCTCTGACGATTATTATTATTTTTCATTGTAATTAGACAAATAATTATGCACGTGAAACTAAATTGACAAGGAATACCATTCGATAGAATAGTAATGAGGAATGGCCTTCTGTTACGAGTATTTTACACTATTTTCTCTGTTTCGGATTGTATTTATATTATTTATTTATAGAAAAATTGTTAAAAATATTCATTAAGGGAAATTTTGATAACGTGACGTAGTCGATTGGTAGCAATGATTTACATTTATATTTGACAGTTGACTTTTGTAAGAATTATTTGAATTGAAAAGTTTGCTTAAATTAGAAAAAAATCTCATATTATCTGTGGGCGGAATGTCAGACGAAGAGCGTTAATCTGCGGCACTAGAATTGCGGGACGGGGCCTCCAACGCCATAAATAATTTACTACCAGGTAAATCGAAAAGCAAATATGAACAGATTATGAAAAATTTATGCCACCAACCTATTTGTACTAAAATAAAAAGTTACCAAAAATCGGTGTTAGAATGGAGTCCATTCTAACACCAAAATTCCTGCTAGAATAACGTTGTTCTAACACCGAAACAGAGAAACGGAATTTATTTGATAAAGCAGCCTACTTCTATAAAATAATTGGAAAGTCCTTTGACAAATAGTGAAACGCAAATGACAAAAGCGGAAAAGCAAAAGAGAATGACTGTATTTTAGACACTTATATAACAAGAAACAGACAGGTATGCTACCCTAAGATGTAAATAGCAAAGACAAAGAAATGGAAACAACCCAGTTATTTTTTTATGGAAGCAAACCTATAATACTAATTATTATACCTATATGTAATTGTAGGTCAACATATTTCAATATTTGATTGAACTAATAGAAGATGCAGATGGGACCAATAAAAGTGTGTACGAGTATGTGAACAAGAATGTAATTTTCCTTTATATACAGAATGTGTTTTGAAATGAATAATACATATGTTGCAAATTTCATCTATGACATATTTGTTGTTTTTGTAAATGAGCCTGTGCAAACAAGACTTTCATTATAAATGAAGAGAGGAAAAAGTTTTAATTACATTACATTAAATATTCCGTAATTCTTATATTATTGAATTTGTTAAAAAATCTGAGAGATTACCACTTCTTTTATATTTTTTCTGTCCTTAGGTAGGTATACGTATTTCATTATTATTTGAATTACAGTTTTTAATAGTTGTGAGCAATAGTCAAATTTCTATATTCCTCTTTTTATTTTGAGTTTTATTTCCTCTCAAGAATATACATATATATGCACTATTAGAAATACATTGCAGGAGTGTACTTAAATACAAGTAGCTAATACTAAAACAAATTTAATTAATTTGGAAATAACAGTATTGAGAGTCAGGCAGAGCCTAGTCTTCCTCTCAACCCAAGCATGACAGTTACCACATGCGGCTAAAAACCAAAGTAAGCAATGCACATGTACACGGCAGAGTTATGTCAGAGTTGGAGCTAAATACTACCACAACATTGACATACCCACGCTAACAGCGCCCAGCAGCCGATGCAGAAATATCTTTATACATATTTAAGCACAAGAAGGCTCATACTAAGGATGCGCATGATATATCGTTTTTAAAAAAATATCGATATTTTCTTTTCGATAATTGAGATTAAAATCGATATTTTTTTATTCAATAATATCGACTAATATCGATTTTTTATTCGATAATATCGTTTAATCAAAAATGGCATTTTTTCAAATTTCAGACATTTATTTCACATTAATAGACAAAAGAACCTGTTCACATTATACAGAATTTATTATCATTTTAAGAAAAGAGTTAATAATTTGAAAAATGTTTATTGGGATGTTTGCTATTTCGTAGAAATTATAATCTGGAAGCGGCAGCGGAATGTCTCATTTCATAGATTTCACATTTTGTATAGTTCGCCTTTATGGGGCGTTATCTTCCCATTAAGCGCTTTTCAAATTTCCCACAGTATTTTTTAGTAATTACGACATTTACATGTTAACTTCCCTATTTATATATGAGTGGTCATTTTCAGTTTTAATGTTGATGTTACTAAATAATATTGTGGGAAATTTGAAAAATGTTTACTCGGTTGATATAAAGTTAAACTAAGGAAAAGACTGAAGGGGCATCGATTATCACAATTACTGTTTCAAAATTGTAAAGCAGATATGTTTAAAATTTTTAAAGGTTATTATTTTTAATTTGTGTTTCTACATTTGTTTTATACGACTTGTATTTTCATTGGGATTTTTTTAATTTTGGAATAAATATATATACTTTAAGTTAAAGATTTTATTATTTGTTACTAATAAATGACTTGAAAAGCCACAAAGAACTTTCATTATAAATAAGAAAAAAATATCGATATCAAGGAATATCGATATTCTTAATTCGATATTTGTTTAAAATCGATTTTGATTTTTTGATACATTATTTGATTCTAATATCGATATTTTGGAAATGCTGCGCATCCCTAGCTCATGCGTTTGAAAGTAACAGACAAGGAGTTACAACAAACGTACAAAAATCTGCGCTCATATAAAGTTGTTTTATGAAATGCCTGCGAAATTGTTCACATTAGGCACATCAATCCGATATTTAATTTTTACTGTCAATTAGGGCGACTCTCCATAAATATTTATTTTTAATTTCTCTTCTATCCTAAGACAAATGGTCAAAAGTGTCCAAATGATAATTGTACTTTTCATTTACATACTTTCTAAAGCAGTAAATTTTAACGGATGCATTGGTTTTTTTTCTTGATAAAACCTGAAGAGTTTTAAAAAGTTTAGATGACAAACATAATCTGCTGGTTCTTCATTTATCATAGTGATTTAGTGATATAAGGGTTTCAATAAATTCTTTAATAGAGTTTTTTACATGATTATTTTTTTCTCCTACTGAATGTCCACCTTTAGGAACTTAGGAACCCCTAATAAAAAATTTCTAGCTATTCGTTCTATTCTGCCAGCACTTAATCCAGTTATTCCTGAAAAGACTCTTTTGCAAAGTCTTTATTATGTTCCAGACAAATTTAGTATAAAATGCAAATCACACTAAATTATTAATAAATGCAATTTAATGCAGCTCTCTTACACTATAATTATATGAGTAGCTAGATATCTATGGCACAGCGAAAAATATCGTGTTTTTAAGAATAAAATTCGTTAGAGCAGCAAGTAGGTACCTATACGACGTAGGCGCCATAAATTCTCGACCTGATATACAAAAAGAAACTTGGAACAATATAAGAATTTTTATTTTTCAATGTAATCTCCCCTAACTTCTATACATTTATTACAACGACTAATTAATAATTCGAAACACTTGTAAAAATAATCTGAAGGTTTTCCGTCAAAATGTTCTATAACAACTGCTTGCACTCACTGTCGTCCTTAATACTACGTCCTGTAAGGTCTTTTTTTTAAAATTAGAATACAAAAAAATCACAAGGAGCCATATCCGGACTATACGGTGGATGTTCCAATTCTTGAAAGCCGCATTCGCGGCTGGCAGCTTGTGAAATGGCGGCAGTATGGACGGGAGCATTGTCGTGCAATAATCGCACACCTTTTGTCAATTTTCCACGACGTTTTGCACGAATACTGTCCCTTAATTTATGCAATAAAGACGCATAATATGTGCCGTTTACACTTGTATTGCGCTCTTTAAAGTCAATTAGCAAAATGCCCTCACAATCCCAGAATATTGTGGCCATCACCTTTTTCGTTGATTGAACGACTTTCGCCTTTCTGGGACGAGGTTCATCAGGTCGCCGCCATTCCATGAACTCCCTCTTCGTTAGAGAATCGTAAAACAGAACCATTGTTTCATCCCCTGTGTCAATGGACTCCAAAATCGGTTTTGGGTCGCCTCCACACATGTTTAAAAACGACTGCGCACATTCAACTTGACGTTCACGTTGGAGAGCAGAAAGAAGTCACGGTACCAATCTAGCACTAATTTTATTTATACCCAGATGGTCACAGAAAATTCGGCGAACACTTGTTTCGGATATGTTTGTTATCACTGCTAATTCCTTCACTTTCAAACGGCGATCTTCTAGCCCTAAATGTTCAATAATTGAAATTTGTTGAGGCGTTATCACTTCAATTGGTCGACCCGACCGATCAGCATCTTCCAGGGATTCTTGTCCCAAACGGAAACAATATGCCCACTTTTTTCCGGTTGAATACGAAGGAGATGAATCACCGTAAACGCCTTCTAAACGTTATTTAATGCCTTGTTTTTGTTGTTGTTAAACAATTAATGACCGCGCGGTACTCAATTTTCGTTACTTCAGACATTTTCGTGCGCTAGTCACGTTGGTTGGCTGGTTACTAAAAGCACGATTTTTATAGTTTTGTTCCAAAAGTCATTCTGAAAAGCTGGAATAAACATGATGCAGTACAGAAGATAAAAAGAAGTGATATAAAAGAAATACAGTTTTTTCCCGAGCTGTCTAATTATTAAAAATTCAAGTAGCCTCTGCAGATGAGTTTAAAACAATCAACTGGAAAATAACCTTCGGAATAATATAACAAACAATATAAACGTCAAAGATTTATCTTTATTCTGCTCGCTATTGCTTCCTAATTATGCTAAAAAAATAAGTCGGGCTACTAGACTTGTCTAAATAAAATCACATTCATAAAGTTTACTTAAGAGTGAGAACAGTGAAGAAAATCAACTAGATGGTAACTCTAGTAAGGTTAACAATAAAGATGATTTCTTTTGATACTTTTGTATTTAATTTTTATTTTTTCCAGTAAATATTGTATTAAGAATAAATTAAAAATTAGTTTAATTAGTTCAACCAAAACAACAGTCAGTCGAAGAGAATTGAAGAAATATAGCACTTTTTGTCAACTCTTCACAATTAAACTATATAATTCTTTATCTCTTCGAATACAGTTATACACGTAGTGAAATAAAATATGCAGCGGTATAGTGATTTCTTTTATAGAATGTAAAAGCAATATCATTAAAAACCAACTTCGCTGCTCGACAAAATCATACAGCCCATTAGTTTATATTTTACAATTGAGATAATATAGAAATCTATTTCTTTTTATTCATTACATAATCTGCAACCGGTCTCATCTTCAAACCTGTTGATATAGCACATGTGTTTTCTCATAATACAGCGTTTTCTATCAAGTCCTGTTAAACTTATTATATGACTCTTATTTCAATTGCGACGATATATCTTACCGTGCTTTTCCTTACCAAATTCCAGAAGCTTTTGTTGTCGTATATGAACCCATGTCCTAACCCACGCATACGATTTTATCATAATATTAACAGCTAACACTTGATTCTAGCCTGTGTGCGTATTAATTTCATGCTATGTATGCATATCGTAGTACCCACAAACATGTAGTTTTGTTTTGTTCTGGTTTACCAGAGGTTGCAGGTTTACCTACCTACCTTTACAAACAAGTGTTTGTCTAGTCTTTTGATATTGAATGTGGAACAATCAGAGGGAATTAAATTATCACAATTGCAACCTACCATCCTTGCAATTCCAACATCTATACACATAGGTCCTTTATAAGAAGTATAATTTATTGGAAAATTTAGAGATAAAATAAAGAAATATCTACTGGATAATGTATTTCATAGAGTAGATGAATTTATGCATATTCTGTAAGTTAATTAAGTAAATCTAAATGTTATTATTTTCTGTAATATACAATGTGTGTCATGTAGGGACTATATGCTTGTGCATCCTGATATATATTTTTTAATTTATAAAAGTACGTATTTTGACATGTTATTATATTAATAGCTTTTGACAATTTATTGTAGTCATTAGTATAATAAAAATACTTTCTCGTTATTATTTTATTGTAGTAAACTTAAGTAAATCTACTACAATAAAACATTCATAAAATGGGAACATTAATTACTAATTTTGATAATGACGTAGGTATTTCAGATAAACTTTTTTCCAAATTCATGTACAGTTCTGTGCAATAAACTGGCGTACACTTATTATACGATTATGTAAATATGACTTTTGTTTGAATATCTGTTGTGTATGACAAATTGAATTGACGCTACAATTCAATTTGTCCTACTTAACTTAAGGCATTTTCACAATGGTAAAATAATGTCAAAATTAGCAATAAGACGTGTACGCCATTTTATTGCACAGAACTGTACATATACAGGGTGAGTCATTAGTAGCCGCTTCTTCGATTGCTCTTTTGTGTTTTAAATAAAAGAAAAAGCCATTAGTGGAGGATCCATGGTTGCTTGTGGCGCATATTGTAAAAATACTTTAAGTTCTGACGCACTTCCTGTTTCACCGGAAATGCACGGAACTTAATTTTCTTAAATGACTCACCCTATATATTTTTCGATTTTCTTGTTCAACTGCTTTTTTCTTTTCAAAATTGAGCTAATAGTTTTTGAGTTATTAATTTTTTTTGAAAATATTTGACCAGAACACTTGTTCCGAAAAAAATCATTTTCACATTGTTTTTAAAAGTAAAATCATTAACTTTGGTGGTGCTTGTAGCCGAGAAAATTCTGCATTATTTGGTAAAGTTGCACTCGACAATACCTCAAAAAACTTTGTTTTTTCAAAACCTACTTCCTGAACTTTTCACATACCAAAAACTCAAAAATTACAAAAGATAGGTATAGAACATTGTTAACAAAAATGAAAGAGAATAAAAAAAGGAACAAAATGCCTCAATAAAATACTGGATGTTCTATTTAAAAAAAATAAGTTTTTGGTGTGTAAAAATTTCAGGAAGTAGACTTGGAAAAAAAAACAAAGTTTTTTGGGGTATTGTCGACTGCAATTTTACTAAATGATGCAGAATTCTCTTGGCTACAAGCACCACAAAAGTTAATGTTTTTACTTTTAAAAATAATGTGAAAATGATCTTTTTCTGAATACGTGTTTTGGTCAAATATTTTCAAAAAATAATAATAACTCAAAAACTATTGACTCAATTTTGAAAAAGAAAAAACAGTTGAACAGACAATTTAAAGCAGTACAAGAAAATCCAAAAATATATAGGGTGAGTCATTTAAAAAAATTAAGTTCCATGCATTTTCGGTGAAACAGGAAGTGCGTCAGAGCTTAACGTATTTTTACAATATGCGCCACAAGCAGCCATGGATCTTCCACTAATTATTTTTTCTTGTATTTAAAACACAAAAGAGCAATCGAAGAAGCGGCTACTAATGACTCACCCTGTATATGTGAAAAAAACGTACCTATGTGCATGCATTGGAAGGACAGTTTGGTTTATGATAACACTGCACAGCTCGGGGTAGTCATGCGAGGTTTCGGTGCGAACATGTGGTTATGAAGAAGATAAATCCCACGCTCATAAATCATCATGCAGGTTTGACAAAATACAGCCGAAATCAAGCTTATGCTCCTAAATTATGTCTTTTTTTGGATTAATGCTATAATAATATTAATTATTAGGAAGATTTTCGAATAAGTGCTGCATAATTTACTTTAATCTTTTAAGAACACCAACATGTGAGGGATGTCGACATCTTACTGAGATATTTGAACAAGTTTTATTACATTTGTTTTTCATATTTAAGTTGCCTGAAACCCCGGAATGTTAAGTTCTCATAACATTTTTAACAGTGTTGTAATGTAAAATGCTTTCTGTTATATAATTTTAAATTGGTATTACGTGTTTGCTTCTCAATATATGTTGGTGGAGAAGTTTTTATTCAAATATTATCCATATAATATGACCATTCAAATGTTTATAATGTAACGTTCAAACTGATTATCATTATACTGAGTATATGTATAATTACGGTAATTTTTTTTATTTACAACCATACGCGTAATGTTGGCATTTCTGACTTTTTAAAAGTTTGGAAGTGTGACTTTGTTCACGTTTACTTCCCGCCCTCTATTACTGCCCTCATTTACTTCCCGTCCGCTATTACTGCCCTCATTTCTCAACCTCAATGTCAATATGTCAAAACCTTATCGGAATTTTTATCACATATAATTATTACCTAATTGTATGGTTGAAAATAAAATTAATTGTTACATTAGAATTATTGGAAGCTTGAATCCATGTAGATAGGCCGCCCTGCTATTGCTGATATTATGAAATAGTGATTTCTTGTCTTTCTCCATCTGAGCCAAGATATCTGGATTGCTACGGGAGGACAGTTTCCGTCAGTTCAAGTGGAGTGCAGTCCTTGAAGGTTTTACTACTCAACATTTCCTTTATAATCTATTCATCGAAGAAAACTGATGTATATTTATTTGACGTTTGCCCTAGAACATCACAAATCTGACAACTCAATATGTTAAAACTTTTACCGGAATTTTTATCACAAATGAATATAATAATTATAGTTGTAAATAAAATAGTATACAAACCTCGGTGAAAAGTTTCATTCCTGTCTCGAGATAAAATTCGCGTCTCGGTTAACTACTTAATCTCTCGTCAGTAATGAAACACTTTACACCTCGGTATGTAATATACTATTAAAGGGTTGCCTAATCTTCGACAAGGAATATATAACTGATCAAATGATGTAATTCTCATACACTATCATATTTAAGAAATACAGAAAGGTTGTATTCAATTGTTTCATACATACCTATGTTTGAGTAAACATTCAACTAGTTTATAAGAATCTTTGCTAGAAAAAAATAGAATGATATACATATGTAAAAGAGAAAATTTTTAAATACAAGACACAGGTAATATCCTAATCTAGGATTTTTATAATGGAAATTAATATGAAAACGCATCACATTTGCGTTTACCGTCTGCTTTCGCATGGATCAAACAGCCTTTATTTTTTTATTTTACATTCTTATGATTTAATTTTGTTATGCTCCATAGCTAAGTAACACCTAATTCAAGAGTAGTAAGCTTGCTTTTTCTTATAATTTTTTTTATCTGGTGATAATACTTAATTCAAGTAGCACAGTTACTACTTGAATTAAGTTAGTATGGGACGAGATATTTGAAAAGAATGCATGCCTGTCGTCTTTAGTTCCTTTGTTGCCAAAATCGATTTCTTTTCGAAATCACAATCATAATTTATGAAGATAAGTATGACAATTATTTAAATAGAAAATTTTTAATATATATGCGTATATATGAACAAACCTTCGAAATGAAAATCTTATTTCGCTCCCTATTCCGGCGTTATTTTACATTAATTTTTCGATTTCGATTGAAATATTACCTTTCAATTGAAACACATTTGCTATTCGACAAATATTGATTAAAGGATATCAATAATATTCCGAAACGTAACTTTTTTTTAATAAAACCCGAGGAAAAAGGTGATATATACAAAATAACCTGCCAATAACTTTCGTATTATATATTAGGGGCAAGCGATGAACAAGTCAGCAGTAATTTTTAGGACTATTCATCACGACCAACAGATTTCATGACTTTTGCGATTATCAATACGCCACTGGGGGTTGTGCTGTGGTAACGAACGCATTCCTTTAGGGATGGAATATAAATTTTGATGCTACCGGCTTTATGTAATTCTCCGCCGATGTTAATCAAGGATGACAAAGCGTTTGATATATTTTTTCACACAAACTACGAAATGAAAAGAGGACAAGGAGTGAGGGACGGATCAGTATAATTATATTCATTAAGTCATGTTTTAGGCGATGATGATGATGATTATGTTGAATATGGAAGACTGCATAGGAGATGAGAGAAGATAAATTATATTTAGAGGAACAGACAACCACATTAATCATTTAAATGAGCTACATAAAATTACGTTCGTTTAATCGCTTCGAGTATGTGTTAGATGATGTGTCAACACCATTGATAATAAAACTAATTACCATCAACCATTATTAGAAACATTGTATTTATTAAATTGGTGACTTTTAAAATTGTTAGCTTAAACATTATGATACCGATATATCTACATACATATATGTATGTTAAATGTATCTCTCAATTGAGTTAAATGTAGATTAGATATCCCTTCCAAGTAAAAGTATTTTACATAGATTGTACTTCATTTAGTCTAAGCAGTTTCGAAGATTATTATATTATTTAATTTTTCGGGGTACTTTATAGTATTTTCAATATTGTTCTTAAATAAAGATTTTTTTACAATTAATGTTGAGCATTGCTTAAATATAAGAATATTTCGCTAAAAATTGTTGAATTAATCAAATCTAGATTCTTTAAAAGTGTCAGTACCAGATAAATTATTTTATATATAAATTTATATTATATCACGTTTAAGTAGTGGTTTTAATCATTGATCTAATAATACTAATGGACAAAGCACGCCAAATAGACACGAAATAGTGGTGACAACATTGGAGGGAGATATCTTATTAAATTTTTAACAAGATAAAAAAGATGTACTGACGTTTTTCTTTAATTACGTTATTATAGATCAAATTCGAAATTGTCAGTTATTAGAATGATAACTACTTTATATTTTTACAAAATCCTTCAAGAAACTAAGGAAGTGACCGTTTGTGTTTAAATTGAAAATATTTGAATGATCTGAAACAACAAACATTTCCTAAATTTAAATAATGATATATTTCATGGTAGGTATATTCGTAAATACATAAGCTTCCTAGTTATGCTATGATTATAATTTAAAATAAATTGTTATTTTACGAGAAATTATTGTACATTTTATTTACTTGAAACTTAGAATATGAAATAAAACACACACATAAAATGTAAAGTGTATTGAGTTTTTGTGCAAACAATTAACAATACATTATACATTTAACTAAACAATACGTAAAAAATAAAAAATAGCGACATTTAAAATTAATGAATCAGTTCAAATAATATTGAAAAAATCCATAAAATATATATGCAATTTCCAATGATCTTTTTGGACAATGGCATCTACGTTGCAATAATAATGCCGATATTCCATTAAAAACTTTTGTTGTTTTGTCGATTTGGTCTTCGACTGGAAAACATATTTAATGATTTCAGTAATATAGGTTCAATAGCATTTACAATTTCTTCCATAAATTGGAACTCAACAGGCTGTCCCAGCGAAGCTATAAAGTTCATTATTGGTATCTAACAATGCAGAAAGCAAAAAATTTATTAATACAAAATTTTTATATAACCATGAGCTCTAGACAAAAATGAGGGTATTCAGAGCGGCAATTCGACCAGTAGTGATTTATGGGGCAGAGACCATGAACCTGACGATCTTGTAACAGGAGAAACTGAGACGATCTGATAGGAAAACTGTAAGAAAAATATATGGTCCGAAGAAAGTGGCAGAGGGAGAATACATGAGGTTAACGAACTTTAAAATAGAAAACATTTTAAAAGGAGAAGATATTGTAAAGTTCATAAAAGTACAAAGATTACGCTGGTTCGGACACATAAGAAGGATGGAAAATAACAGAGTAGTGAGGAAAATTACGACATGGAGACCAAACACAAGTAGAGGAAGAGGGAGACCGAGAAACAGATGGGAGGATCAGGTGATGGAGGACATTAAGAAATTGAAGGTACGGGATTGGAGGAGCAGGATCCAGGACCGAGAGGCGTGGAAGAGGATAATTGAGGAGGCAAACTTGAACAACTGCTTAGAAAAGGATAAGAACGGAAGAACGTGGAGTAATTCACCACAAGAAATGAGTTGCTAGAGCTCAAACAAAATATGAGCGGCCACAATTCTTAAGGGAATGTACGACCCTATATATATGAGCTCTTCATTCTAGAAACAGTTTCTTATGTCTTAGTGTTTGACAACGACGAATGAACAGAAACTTGTGTTTCTCTTAAATGGGAAACTGTACACTTTTTTACATTTTATGATAACCCTTTAAGATCTAATTAAACTTACATCTATTTGTATCAGTTAAATTTCAATTGTTTGTGAGGTATGGCGATTATTCGTCAAAAAATATAAACATTGTAAAATTCCTTTAAAATAACGATTAATTATGGTTCATCGCATGTGTTCCATAGACCTGTTATATATATGGACTAACCGTTCCATCACATAAGTGCAGCGAGCATCGATATAAACGAAAGAGTGCGATAGCACTACTGGCTGTACAACTCGTGGGACACAGAGCGATAGATTTAGGTCACGTGAGGTATGGCAAAAGACCAGGGAGTTTACACTAGTTTAAATGCACAAAATGTGACAATCGGTAGTGTTTTTATTCTTTTAAAGGTAATAATTAGAAAACATGTAATGTGATAGCTATATTTCAATAAAAGGAACTATAAACTAAAGTAACAATATAATAAAAAGATAAAATAAATTATATTTATATATTTTTTATAATAATATTGTATAACATCTTGAACATTAAATAGGAATTTCATTAATTTTGAACATGTAACAAAGAAAAACGCAAACTTGGTTCGATTAAAATATGTTTATTACATTTTTAAAAATACATTACAATATATTAAATTTTTAAAAAGCGATACCCCAATTTTTCTCCAAAAAATTAATCATTTCTCATATACAAGTATTTTATGTAAATTGAAGTAAATACTTTTATTAGGTAAATGCCAGCAGTTGAAACATATTTTATGCTGTAAAAATATTTTTCATTTCTAACCATGATTATTAATATTTAAACATATATTGTGGGAAGTTTTAATACAAAGTGTATAGGTACTTTAAAAATAATAATATTAGTAGACTAACACGACCAAGTAAAAAAAATATTGGTAAAATTGAAATGAATACTGAATAAGTATCAAAATATTGTTTCTTACACCTACTTTGCTAAAGGAATTACTTAAACTTTTGTGTCGTGATATGATGCGAGAACATTCTTTTGATTGTTTAAATTGTCAATTACAAACAATTTTAATAATGTTAATCGTTTATGTACTCTCTTCCACACTATATATCAGGTGGAATCCTCCGTTCCTTTTCCAGTTTTAATCCAGCTGTACGTAATTTGGATGTTTTCTGCATTAAATGAGATGAAAAATTGAATTGTTCTTTAGAACACAGTGTCCAAATTGAATTTCATAATCTGTCATAATAAAGTGTTGTCCACACAATTTTGCATTTATAGATGGACAATAATCATTTCCACGCATTGCTACTATCCATTTATGTCTCATTTTTGGATCTTTTCGAAAACTAGAAATTCATTAATTTTTAGACAGTATGTAAATACCACAATCAATGTTACATCCACCTGTGAAACTTCAAACCCTTCCTATATCTAGCTGTACACCCATAACAATTTTGAACCGTTATAATGAACTTTAATAAATTGTTTATAGGGAAAATAGAAAAATAATTAGTTTAAATGGGAACTAGAACAACAAAACGAGGTCTATGTATACTTACAGCCCAATTTAAACTAAAAGTAATTAAGTATCTACACCTAAACTCCTTATATTAAACACTACTTAAGAACGTCTAACAAAAATTAACCAGAACTAAACTAGAACTAAACTAGAAAGAATATCTATACTTTTATCACTTGCATACATTAAAAACGAACACAAAAGGCTATAAACTAATAAAAAATAAGTATAGTATAATAAGGAAAACGATTTAATGGGCATTTATAGCCTAATAAACCGTATTACTTATTTGTTATTGACCGACGATATTTCGTTTTTTTCTATAAAATAAAACCTGTATTTTGTTTACTACCTTCTAATAATGTGTATTAACCTTATGTTTACTAGTGTATGCCCCTTTATACACAAATTTTCACACGAATATATATTTTTTTAATTAAAATACATATATGTTCAACATAGGATTATATGGTGTTTTGCCATACTACAGCTGATGGAGATCTATCTATCTCCCTCGTTCGTTTATATCAATGCCTCTCTTTCTAAGCTCAGTCCATACCTATAAGAGGTCTATGATGTGTTCTAGATATACATACAATTCGCTAAAATAATTCTAAAAGAAAATTAAGTGAACAACCATATTTCCATGCCACTGTATAGTACTACAAATTTGCTATTTAAAAATATCTACTGTTGTGAGCAATATAGCAAAATATATAGAATGTTATATCTGAATAAATCAAATTAGGACTTATTATTTTAAAAATATGAGTTGCTATGACTTGTGTTACACATAGCCCCTAACTAAAATTAATCGAAAATAATAGAGCATGCAATTAAAAAAAATTATCGTTGTCAAACACTCTGTACACTTATATTGCAGAACTCATGATTATTTACAACTTTTGTATTAAAAATGTTATCAACATTATTAGATACCAATAATGGATTTTACAGTTTTTGGGGGGGGGGGGTGTTATAAATACATAAATAACCTACTACTGACAAAACACAGAAAGATGATAACACGGAAATGTATAAACTAAAGAAAATTATTGAACTTCTAGGTGTAGTACAACCGCACGTTTTTCTGACTTTTCTGACTAGTTTTCAACCAGTACTGTAAAGAAAAGAAAGTTTGTGTTGATTGAATAATATGTATACCGTACCTTTTGGAATTCCAGACATAGACCTATCTATTTCCACAATGTTCACCAACAGTAGTCAGTAATATAGTCTGTATTGTGTAAAAGCCATATTTTTAGCCAGGAATATTAGTGACAAACATTAAATTATTAGTAACCAATATATTAAAGAAATGTATAAAACTAATCTATAATATCATGTTGACTTAGTGGCTGAATTGCAAAATATAGTAAACTAATAAAAAATATGAAGACAAGATCCTTACTTATTAGAATACCATATTTAATTGAAAAACTATCACTAAAACATGTAAGCACAATCTTTAATCAAAATACATAAAACAGGAAATGAAAAATTCTATATTTCGTAATATGTATTGGAAGTGTGTAGTTTGGAAAAACGTTATCCTTGAGTGGCAGTTCATAGTAAAAGTATCATAGACACATAATATTTGAAACAATTTGATAAAACAAGTCATATGCATAATTTTGTCCTGAAATTAAAAGTATATTTAATGACAAGTGTTACGTTGAGAAAGTGGTAACGTAAAAGAAAAGTAAAATTACCAAAAATTTGAAGTCTAGATTAATGAAATTGAAGATTTAAAATATCACACATTGTGAATAAAACAAACGGAAGAAATACTAGATGGTGCAAAAGTCATCACACTACCGGGATGTGCTATAATTTTTACAAATGACGGCAAATGTCAATTCTGCTTTGACATTTGTGAAGTAAACAGATACAAAATACACGTCAACAAGACATCGATCGCTATACTCCCCAAGAAAGCGGAATAATTGTTTTCATTTTTTTGCGGAATAATTCGTCGGTGGTGTTTGCGCTACGTGAATTTCGGCGTAGGATTCCCGGTCATCCGATACCAACTGGGCAAACACTACGACGTTTAGCCGCTCGCCTTGAAGAGTATGGAACAACACGAGATGCTGCCACGTCTGGCCAGCCGCGGAGCAACCGTTCTGCTGAGAATATCGCGGCTGTGGCTGAAAATGTTTGGGGATATTTGAATAAGCAAAATTATCGGTTCTGGGGCACCGATAATCCGCGTATAACCCACGAAGAGCCATTACACCCACTCAACGTTACTGAATGGTGTGCTGTTTACACTGTAGGCGTCATCGGGCCTTATTTTTTCGAAACCGGCGCTGGCCGAACGACTACTGTGGACGACGAGCGCTACAGAACCATGCTCAACGATTTTCCCCTTCCTCATTTGGATGAATTGGGACTGAAGAACATGTAATTCCAACAGCATGGAGCAACGGCGCATACTGCACGTGCCATAACCGATATTCTAGTGGCTGCATTTCCGCATCGCCTTATCCCTCGTTTTAGCGATTTGCACTGGCCGATAAAATCGCCCGATTTATCCATTACAGACTTCTTTTTGTGGTTTTTTTCTTTTAAGTCACGACTCTATGTCAAAGAACATTAGACTTTTGAGCCCTCAAGGAGAATATTCGTCACGAATGCAAGAACGTATCGTCTGTAGTTCTGGCAAGAGTGATGGAAAATGCCATAAATCGGGCCCGTATGGTCGTCAATTCTGGCGGCGGTCACTTGGCCGATATCATTTTCTCGACTTATTGGGAAAAAAAATTGAATGACATCAAATAAACAAAATCCAAACGCAAAACCAAAGTTTTTCAGTTATAAAAGAATTACAGCCAAAAAGCACCGGTAACAACTTTTGCGCCACCTTGTACTATAGAAGAATTACTGAAACTTTCACAATTAAAGATTAGTTAATTCCTAAACTCTACAGTTGTGGGTAATTAAGTTTGCATTCATAAATTGTCAAATAATTATGTATAAGTTACTCTTACATAAAGTTTTCCAAATTATATGTATATTTCATATAATTACTAAAAAAAGTACAATGTCGAAACACCAATATTTGTCCCGGACTTACTTGCACGTTTCAGGACACTATCTTTCTTTTCGGTTACTTTGCAATCTGGCACAAATGTTACAGCGCAGTAAAAACTAGTATATGTGAAATTACACTTTTGTGTAACATTTTATATCACCGAGAAATGAACAACTGTGTTCGAGCAAACATTAATTTATTTTATTTGAAAAAAGGTAAAAACGAATTTAACATTGATTTGTACGCACAAAAGCGTTCTAATTTTCAGTTAACGTATTTATCCTGTAAAAATGTCCCATGAATGAGCAACGCATAATCAAACTCATTAACAAGTATGCTCAATCAGAACTTGATGGTATAATTAAAATACGATGATTTTACCGTAATTTTGTATTTTTAACTTGTTTTCAACTTTCTGTGCATAGTTAACATACCTACATGCTATCCTAAAAATTCACTATTGGAGGATTTATTAAAAAATGTCATTTCACTTTTTAAACAAATACTTTTCCAGTTACAGAACTCTTACCTGCAAAGAAATACCTATGCAATTTGTAATTCAAGTTTCATTTTAGTAATATTTACGTAATACATATTCCAAATTTTTTGTTCCTTAGTATTTTCAATCGCACCTATCTACATCTGTAGAACACTTTTTTGTATTTTGAATTGCCCCTCACATTAACAAGAAAATATGTTTAGTTTAGTAAGTGCCTGAAAATATTTGAGTTGTTTGGAATTAATGATTTGGGTCACGTACACCAGAGTACGTCACTGTGGGCAAACAGCCAATTTAGATACATATGTGGTACATGCTTACATCAATTTATTGTCAGAAATATATGTAAGTGCATCTCTACTTATAAATTCACGCCGTCAACAGTACATGATAATTCAATAATTTTAGCAATAACTTTCAAGAAGGGAAGTTTTTAAAAATTAACGGTACAAAACGACAGAGAAAAGGAAGTTGAAGAAACTTCTCAGCTAGTTTTAAAACATCCAATCGTGAGTATTGATGTTAACCATAAGTATTTGTCTAATCTAAGGGTGTGCCTTTATTCTGAAAAAAAACTCAGCTATTGATATCAACTTCACTCCATTAGCTACAGTATGGAGTCAATACACACATATCATGTTTGTTATGTTCAAGAATGCAGTTTAAACTATATTAAATATTTCCCAACATTGTTATATACGAGGAAAGTTTTTAATGTTATCTACCTAGCTATGAATAAAACGAGTTAGAAAAGGAACAAAATTTCATTTTTCAACATAAGAACCATTAACATTAACACTCTTATTTCAACGTTTCTTTTAATGACGCTATGTCTTCGATAAATCCTTTTAGTAATTCTGCAAAATACTACAGCGTTTTCCACGTCTTCGTTCGATCAAAAGCGACGCCTTCTCAAGTATTTTTGAGTTTTAGAAATAGATAATAGTCACAGGGGAAGATATTGGGACTGTTGTAATTCCGCATTTATTGATCACTGCTTGAACAATTCGTGCCTTATACACCCTGCAGTTGTCTTGCAGGCGCAAAGTTTTCTGAGCAAAATTATGGGGTCTTTTTTGCATATAGGCGTGTTCAATGTCTTAATTGTGTCTTGGTAAACATTTCCCGTTATTGCAGTTCCTTTTGGCATATACTCAATTAAGAGAATCCACTCCTGTTGGCTTCACTTTTTCGTAGAAAATTGCGTTTTTGCCGCCTTGGGCTGTGGAGAACCCTTATGAACCCATTGCACGGACTCGTGTTTCATGGAAGGGTCCCAGTGATGTAACCAAGTTTTATCTCCAGTTACAATTCTATTTAAGAAGTTTTCAGCTTGAGATAAAAAGTCAAATTCTCTTCACAAATTTGTCGTCTACACAATTTTTGTTCGGGACTGAGCAACCTGGGAATCCACCGTGCCGACACATTGTTCATTTCCAAATCTGCGTGTCGAATTTTAAAAACACTCATTTCTGATATTTGTAATTTGTATTTCTCTAGCAATGACTGAAACTTTTACACGGCGGTCAAACATTCAACTTTGTTGAGGATTTCTTCAGTTCGTGCTTCCAGAGGTCCTCCATACTTTGGGTCATCATGAATCGATTCTCTGTCCCATTTTAACTGCTTACACCAAAAGTTGACTTGTGTATTTTTTCCATACACTCTCACCATTCTCTTATGGATATCCTTCGGGCTACTTTTGATAAAAAATTCATGACACTTCTGTGCAAGTTTCAATTCATTCATTTTCTCTTCTTTAAAGGAATGTAGAAGTAACAAATTTTAAGGGATTCGAACCAAACTTCGAGATGACACTATAAAATGTCACAGAAAGGTCATGTAATAAAATTCTGGCAATAGCATATTGTTTTCATACCTGGGTAGATAACATAAAAAACTCTCCTCATATATTGTATTGCCTTATAATGTAACGTTGTTCCTATTCGGCAAATAAATATTATTATATCATATCATATGGTTGATAATCCAACTATGTAACTGTGCATTATAATTTGAATTTAAAAAGTTGCATTTCTTAACGCCAACTTAAACAACTTTAACATGTTTACACTTTTTCAGCGGTGTAATAGCATTTTCTATATTCTTTTATAGAACTGATTAGAGCTCAGAAAATCAAAATTATAGCACTTAACGTCATATCGTCATACCTCAAATACAATTTTTGACATCTCTTTTAATTTCTCAAATATAAACATTGTACGTTTTTAAATTGTAAACCTATCAACTATCAGTATAAAAACCAAGATCTCTGGACTAGAGCATTATTCTAAAATTTGTGGAGTACATGCTGTAAATCATAATATAATGTACATATACCGGGTGTCCACACGAAAACTTTATATTGAATTATTTCTGGTGTTTTTGAAGACAAAAACTTGAAATTTTGGGTGGTTGTTCAGGATATAGGGGGACAATGAATAGTATATTTCATACCGCCCCATCGGGTCACCCGCCGCCGCCGGCCACCCCCACTCCAATATTTTAAATGACACCCTGTATTTTTTTTTGGTGGTTTTGAAAGAACACAATTTTCTTGATATTCCTATGTGAAAAAACTAGTAACACACATTATGACATTTATGAGATATTTAAATTTAAAAGTTTCAGATATCAGAAATTATTAACTCCGAAAAATCATAAGTTAGTCATGGAAATACTTAAAACAAGATTTATTCACAACATTTTAGTTAAATTAAATGCTCAAATTGTTCACCGTTTACATTTAAACATAAATAAAGTCTATTTTCAAAAGCATTTCTAACATTTTCGAACACTTGTGGCGTTAAATTTCGACATTCCTCTGTTATTCTATTACGTAAATCAGCTATTGATTGTGGCGGTGTCTTATAAACAACAGACTTCAAATGTCCCCACAAAAAGAAATCTAGGGGAGTTAAATCGGGGGAGCGAGCTGGCCATTCAATAGAGCCCCTACGTCCAATCCAATGTCCTGGGAAAATATTATCCAAATAATTCCTAACGTCTAAACAGTAATGTGGCCCAGCTCCATCTTGTTGAAAATATAATTGCTCCTCCTCTATTTCATTCAAGTTTTCTTCTAGACACTGTATGATAAGAGGATGTATTAGCTCTTCCAAAAATTGTAAGTACTTAGGTCCCTTTAAATTTTCCTGGAAGAATATCGGGCCAATTACTTGGTTATTAAGAATTCCAGCCCATACATTAATTTTTTGGGGATATTGTGTGTTGCCTTCTCGGAAAAAATGGGGTTTTACGTCGCTCCAATATCGACAGTTGTGTCTATTCACAAGACCATTTAAGTAAAAGCAACTTTCATCACTAAAGCAAATACTTCGCAAAACATTTCCATTTTGCCGAATCATATCTGTCATTATTTCACAAAATTCGACTCTTCTGTCGAAATCACCGTCACCCAACTCTTGGTGAAGTTGAATTTTATAAGGGTGCATTTTGTTTAATTTTAATATCTTATGGCAGGTTGATTTTGGCACTCCCGAAACTTCGGATAATTTTCTCAACGAAAGCTCTGGGTCTAAATTAATAGGCCCAAGAACTGCTAGTTGCATAGCTTCATTTAGTACACCACAATTATTCGTATTCTGTTTTTTATTATTTACAGATCTAGTTTGCAAAAATTTTTCTATTAGCGTTCTGACATAAGCAACAGATACGTTTCTGTTTGGATGGTTTTCATTGAATAACGTCGCCGCTTGGGAATAATTTTTGTTTGCAATCCCATACAAAATCACTATTTCAGTTCTCTCTTCAAGAGTATAAACCATTTCAGCGAAAAAGCCGAAACTTTAAGAACAATTTTACAAGTATTAATATTAATGAAACACAAAAGTCACAATTTTGACAATTCTAATTTAAAGCAAACTATTTCCATGACTAACTTATGATTTTTCGGAGTTAATAATTTCTGATATCTGAAACTTTTAAATTTAAATATCTCATAAATGTCATAATGTGTGTTACTAGTTTTTTCACATAGGAATATCAAGAAAATTGTGTTCTTTCAAAACCACCAAAAAAAAATACAGGGTGTCATTTAAAATATTGGAGTGGGGGTGGCCGGCGGCGGCGGGTGACCCGATGGGGCGGTATGAAATACACTATTCATTGTCCCCCTATATCCTGAACAACCACCCAAAATTTCAAGTTTTTGTCTTCAAAAACACCAGAAATAATTCAATATAAAGTTTTCGTGTGGACACCCGGTATAAAAAAAAAGTGTACATATATGTACATTAAAACATCAGAATCGGTTTTTGTAAGTATTAAGTTACATGATAAAAAACATACATGTGTATGTAAATATGTATGTCTTGTATCAGATCATTTTATGTTTCCAAACGTCATAGAAGTAATAATCTTAATCGTTGTCTAAATCTGTTACATTGTTATACCACAAATTTATCCTTCTCAAGTACAACATTAGTAAATGTTTAATTTTAGATGCCAAATGTATTTAACAAGGCCGAGTTAAATGTCTGTGTGTGCTTGAAAACTCGTGTTTAATAATTTATACGTGGCGCTCTTCTACCACATTAAATTCCAGAAGTGTTTGTTTACAAACATAAATTTTAACAATTTCTTCAATTGCTATGCTAAATTATATCTGACGTGTCAATTAACCGATACGTTCATTTCCAAGATCTAGAGCGCTTAGTACATTATGTAATATAGTACGAGGAAATCAACTAGTGTTATTTAAACAAGACCTACTATCAGAATAGTTAATGTCACAATTAATGTGATCATTTGGTATCAGAGAAACGGCCAAATGGAAAAGAGTTTATGTATGCAACTGGTTAAATATCAGGGAACTTTATCTATTCGCTTATCTTAATTCGTTTATGAATTATTATTGTATCTAATATGATCCTTTTTAATGACTCTTTGACAACAACATTATTAATGAGTTTGGAGATTGGATCGTGTAGCACAATAACAGCTTGTCTATGTATGATAAAACATTAAAGTAGAGGTGCCCCATTCTTCAATAAGTTTGTTATTTCAGCTTTTAAAAAATGGTCTTAATAAAAATTACACTAAATCATTTTAAAACTATTGCCAATACAAAGGACATTCATTACATTTTGTCTTTGCCGTAGTCTACTAGAAGAAACGCTAGTATATTATTTCAGTTTCAAATTTTCCGGCAAAATTCAACCTCACTTTACAAATCAAATATTTGGTCTACCTGAAGCCGTCTCCACATTCTCTTAAAAATGTGACATTGCTTTCGACGCCATTGTTTTCTAATTTTTTTGACAAATAATCAAGATATGAAGCTGCAATTTTCTATTGAATATACATAATGGTCTTTTCATATCAATTTAACCTATTCAGAGTAAAACATCGTAAAATAGAAACACTTACCGGTAAACGATAATAATATATGCGGCAAAAGCAATGTAACGTCCAGCTCTAGTTATAACTGCACATTTATAAACATATTTACAGCAACTAGCAGACTAGTGTGCTTGTGCGGCAAAATAGTATAAGAAGCGTTATTTTTGATAACCAGTTACCTTTCTATAAATAAACTGAGGTGCAAAATAACCGAACACTTGAATTTTTCAAAATATTTTTTCAAATATTCCAATGAAAATTATGTTTGGTAATTAAATGCTTTATTAATACATTACAAATAAAATACATTATAAAATAGCAAAATCTAAGCTAAAAGAAAAAATAAATAAACAACTTTGGAAAAAGAGTGTAAAACTGCTATAAATTGGAAATAAACAAATGTCAATTTTATGATATCAAAATTTGAAAAAAATACTCAACAGCTTGTAAGCCTACCACGAGCCCTAATTACGGCTACCATTCCATCAGGCATATTCCTGATTAAATTCTTCTTGAGGAATTTGGTTTCATTCCGCAGTTAAAGTTTCCACTAATCTGTCCAACGTCAGAAACTCCACGTGCTTGCGGCGGTGACCATGGCATGAACGTATTGTCAACTTTTTGTAAATAAGCCCCAGTGGCCCTTGCAATGTGTGGACGGGCATTATCTAACATTAAACGAAAATTTTCGGCAAGAAATGGCGCAAAACACATCACATGTTGCTCTAAACATTGTCGACTTGTTCTCACAAGTCCTGTATTAGCCGTCAACAAAATGCCCACACACATCATTACACCACCTCCATCGAATGGCACCTTTTTTGAAAAGCAGGCTTCAGCGAAACGGTCGCCAGTCCTTCTCCACACCCTATTGCGATCATCTGATGTCTACAGGGTGAATTTGGACTCATCTGTAAAGAGCACAGCTGACCATTCTTCAAGACACCAATAAGCATGTTCCCGTGCAAATTGGAAACGCTCTCGCCGATGCTCTATGTTTAAAAGAGGATCTGTTGCAGGTCCTCAACCCACCTTCATTTAAGCGTCTTCGAACTATACCGCATGTGTAAATTTTCATTAGCCATAGGGGATCAATGCATGCAATACGTGGCAACGTGGTACCCCCACTTTCTATTCCAATGCCAGCGACGACCGATGCCCCAACCAGTGCTGCCAACCGTACTATAATTTCAAAGTGGATATAGTACGCACATTATACTATAATTTCATATTTCTTACAATATACATAAATAAAGCCACTCTTTGGACAAGAACAATGAAAGTCGTGAAACGCCAAATATTTCGAATATATTAGTAACGGGAATTTACGGAATTACTATTTTTAAGCGGAAAGGGGATTTACGAAGTGAAACAACATTTTCAAACATTAAAAATAGATATCTCGGCAAGCATGTCATGAACCTTCTTCAGAACGAAGAAGTAAAAAAACATTCCCATTTAATTACACATTTTCTGACTCAATCATTTATGATTTCCGCATGTCAACAAATGAAAAGCAGATTTAGTTTTAATGATGATTTAATGATTTCTAAAAAAATTAGACTAGTTTATTCTATGAAATTCGCTTTTTAATAAAAATCCATGTTTATTTCGAATATTTCAAAATGCTAAAAGATGTTGAATGGAGAAAGTTACCTTCAATTTCACAACAGTAAATAAGAAATTAAGAACAAATAGATATTTTTTGGGGCGCATGTTACAATATGAAAATGTTCTCCAATTTTTTGAATTTCAAAATGTAACCAAATTTGTGTTAAACCCCTTGTGTAAACCTCACTCTAATGCCCAGTGTGAAAGAATATTTAATAAAGTTAACATGATTAAAACTGCAAAGAGAAATAACAAATGTACAACCTAAATTGCAATCAAGTAATGTACGTACATGTACAGAAAAATAAGTTTGAAGATTCTGACATGTCTGACTCAGATACTGAGATAGTACTTCATTTCAGCTAATGTTTCAATTTTATCGCTAACTTGGGTCAGCTTTTAAATTTACTTTTATTTTTTACACAGAAAATTTGAATTGTATTGCATTTTGTCTTGTTTAGTTCGTTACGCTCAGTTGTAATAAATAAAATAAAAATTAAACATATTTGTGGTTTTTATTTCTTGTATGGTACATACAAGAAATAAATTTTTTTTGAATGTACACTGAGAGAAATAAAATGTTCAGTCAACCAATTTCTAGTTGTCTCAATAGTTTTCGGTGTTGAGTCAATTAGAAATTGGTTGACTGAACATTTATTTCTCTGTGTACTATAGTTATTTAGCACTCTGTACTATAATCGGTTCCAAGATAGTTGGCAACGCTGGCCCCAACGATTATCTCGCAAATACAAGCTAGCAGTAACTATTGGACTACCGACTTGGGTGTTTGTAATGCGTTCAGAAATAATATTTACGAGTTGCAAGGATTTGTTTTTCTTTTTCCTTTCAGTAAATGCAGAGAATTCTTAAGCTGCGTTCAAGCTGCATGATACAAACAAAGCGTAATTCTAATAAAATTTAAAAATAACCATAATAAAATAAAAGATAACCATAATAAAATAGAAAAATAACCCTAATAAAATAAATAAAAATGGATGCTGAAAATAATAATAAACTATACAAGGGGCTCAAAAATTCCTCCCTGCACAGCAACACATTGCCCTAGGCGGTCGTAGAAATTTACTCTTACCTTTTCTAACATGTGACCAGTTACTGAATTAGCAGTCTCAATTATTTTTTCTCTCAAGGCAACTATGTTTTCTGCTCTACCAGCTTCATGGGTATAAACAGTATTTTTTAAATATCCCTACAGAAAAAATCATTTGGAGACAGATCAGAAGATCGCGGAGGCCATTTGATGTTTCCCGTTCCAGTAATACCAAGTTGATATCCTGTTGTCTATTTCCACAATACTACAAACTAATACATCCCGCCGTTCACTTTCCTCAATTTTTTGAGGGGGTAATCTCTCTTGGTTTGCATTTCGTGCAGTTATCAGACAGAAACATTTTTCATTAGTAATATTATAAATTGTTTGTTTGCAAGGTACAGGACGGTCTGCAAAAGTCAGCACAAACATATTTATGCACGTTGTTGCAGAGTTATTACCATAGAACCATTTTACTATCTGAAAATGGTGTATAGAGACTCATTATATGAATGTTTTTATTGCACACCGCAACTTGTTCGCAGCTAAACATTGAATGTAAAATGTGGGTGGGGAGTAGTGGGAAGAATTGAACTCGGAGAAAATCGTTGTAGTGTCGGTTGTTGCCGGCATTGGTGACAGACAGTAGGATTACCATGTTGCCACGTATTACATGCATACGTATAGATCGCACGTAAACATTGAATCTATATTCCTCATGGTATTTGACACATGCTGTATGTACTGACACTATGTTGTTATGGACATAGTTCTACCTTTGCGTAAGGCAGATGCTGTCACCGTATAATACGATCACGTAACGCCTGCATTCGAAGAAACCGATTCTGGATATCACTTGTTGCTCTTCAATATAATATTTCGAAAAGTTCTAGTGTCCTGTTAATTTTGCACCTCAGTTTATGTTAGTTTTGTATGCCATGCATCATCCAAGTCCTTAGGATTTTAATATTTACTTATCATGAAAACTCTATACACTAGTACAATAAACACTGGCTTGAAAAAATAAAGTTGAATGTCAAGAATATATCATTTATACGGAATTACATATACGATGCATCAAAAAGTCTGAAACTTCCAAAAAAAATAGAAAAGGAGAAATGCAAAGCTAGGTTTTCGAAACGCTTTCTGTTGTATCTGTTGCTTCTTTATGCGTTTTCTCATTTTACTTTCTTATACGTAGTATAAGGAAGTATTGTGATGATGAAAATTTTCGACCTCGAGATTTTTGCAGATGTCCACGTTTTGAAGTCCCCTGATACCAAAAAAGTGGTTTTTAAAAAATGTCTGTGTGTCTGTGTGTCTGTGTGTCTGTGTGTCTGTCTCTCTCTCTGTGTGTGTGTGACCACGATAGCGGCCAAACCGCTGTATATATCAATTCCAAATTTTGTATTTACGTGTATAATCTACCTCTTGAGATCTGATTAGTTTTTCAGTAAAATCGGTAGACCGGAAGTAGCAGTTTACTTCAGCGAAAAAATCGAATTTTGCGAATATTTCGTCAACTACTAAGTTTAAACAAATTTATAAAGAATTCATATATACTTAAAATTAAAATTGAGAATAATTTTATTTAAAAAGTTTTTCGAAATTCCTACCGGAAGTAGGTCTTTTACTCTTATCGAAAATCAGTTTTTTGCGAATATTTCGCAAGTCATGCTTTTTAGACAAGTACGTTACGGGTATAAAAGTATTTAAAACATAATTTTCAATATCTTTTGTATAAAACAAATTTCAAAATTCAGACCGGAAGTACCACTTTTACTCTTATCGAATAGCGATTTTTTGCAAATATGTCGTAAGTTATGCATTCTATATATATTTATCAAGATTACAAAAGTATTTAGAACTGGATTTTCAATATTTTTTGTATATATGAAATTTCAAAATTCGGACCGGAAGTAGCACTTTTACTCTTAGCGAGGAGCACTTTTTTGATAATATCTTGCAAAGTATGCATTCTATAATGATTTATTAAGCGAATGAAAGTACCTAGAATAGGATTTTGAATAAGTTTTGTATAAAAAAATTCTTAAAATTGTATAGTTTGAAACGCTCATACGTATAAGAAAGTCGTGTGGTGGCCACACCTCATTTTTTAATTTTGGTTTGAATAAATGTTCCAATTCTTCATATGATAGACACAAAATTTCTATCTAATGTGAGAAAATGAACAACTTTAGAATTTCAAAGAAATGTAAACATTATTCTAGAAACTTCCTGAAATAATAGAAAAAGGTCAATACTAATTATATTATAGTTTGAGATATTGTCAAGATGTCCATGGACAACATTTTTAACATTTATTGTAATAGTTCTAGTTGCCTTTTGAAATTAAAGTTGTTTTTTTTTATAATAATAAATTTTGTATTCTTAAACAATTTCTTATATAAATTGTAATTTTTTTACCGTATTTTAGAAAAGTAAAAGATTTAATAAATGCAATAGTAAATATTTATTACTTGCATTAGGCGTTATAAAAATCATATTATGTTTAAGTATTTGCTTTTTATCTCAATTTTATACAATCTTTGCCTTTTGTAACAAACCTTCTCAGGGAGAAATTCTTTCTTTAGATGGACTGCGGCAATGCAATAAAACCTTTTTTCCTTTTTCGTGCTACCTACGATAAGATACTTGATACAGATTTCTAGTTTTTAACTTTCTTATTTACATTTTTTAAATATAGATGTAATATTTTTGTTTCCTATTAAATCTCAATGATTTCTATAATTATTATTAGGTTAATTATATTAGGTTAGTAAAGATCACATCAACTTCAATTAATGTTCCGGGTAGTACATGCCCAGATAGCCCACTATTAGCGCCCCTAATTACCTTACCTGTTGTTAGATTTATCTATTTTTGCATATCTACATAATGTAAGCAAGCAGTGTGATTATGACTAGGATTTCATTTAATGTATCCATCCCTGAAGTATATCTAACCTTTATAATTTTCATTTATGTAGCTTTACAGCGTTTTTTCTTTTCCATTGTTCAGAACTGTCTACAGTCTACACTCTTATCCCCCAGATTACTTTAAAAAGGCCCAACACCTTTACGTACTCACACTCACTACTACTCGTTACTATTACTTATTACTCTGTTACTTGATTCGCTGCGTTATGTTTTTCATCTAGTGTCTGCTACTGCTCATTATCGATCGGTGGCGATCGAGACAGGGTTAGTTTTAAATAGCGCCATTAAAAAAGGGGGCGAAAAAAAAATATGACTAATGCGCATACAAAAAAAATCGCAGTCCAATTTGCACGCCGAGAAGTTGATTTTCATATAGAGGAATTTAAGTTTCAAAATAATATACTTTAATTTAATGGGAAAAAAAATATGGTAATGCACCCAGATTGTCGACCTTTCCCACATAAAGGCGTGCTAGTCACAAAAAAAAAAACATTGCCATAGAAAATCTTTTCAATTGCTATTCATTCTCAAAGGTTGTAACTATTTGCATTTTATCGTTTTTAGGAAAACAGTTAAACTGGAATTACTAGTGGTATTTAGGTAAATGCGTATTAGGATGAACAAAGTTATGGACCGACTTGAACTACATTTTAGCCCTCAAAATTTTGAAATTTTTGATGAGTTACAAATAAATTTCTTTTTTGATTTTCAGTTAAGACATTTATACGTATTCTTCAGATTCGCATAGCCTGGTAAACGCATATAATTTGAGCGGTGACGGTCATATCCGCAATGGACAAAGGGGGGAGAGTGGTAGTAGCGGGGTGTACACGCATGCATTTTTCATAGCTGTATCCGTCTCTATCGTGCATTCTCTCACTTCTTGATCTGCACCGATGATAGCTCAACTTATATGCGGTGAGCTGTAGCTATTTAGCGGTAACCCTGTATACAGTCCCATAATATAATAATTTACCTGCTTTGAACTATTATTGCTTTTTTATATTTTTTAATTTGTTATTTATTTGTTTAAATAAAAATAACATTATTTGTTTTTGTTATTGCTTTCTCTTTCAGCACATTATATCGTGAAACTTAAATGATCATTGTCCACAATTATTCTATAAACATGGGACGATTTGTGACAAAATCCAATGATAACATAAGTTTATCAAGATCAACAAAAGAAAACACAAATATGCTTTTAACAGAAAGTCCCTAATAGATTGTTGTTAAATAACGTGGAGTAGATACTTGAATTTCTTTTAACACTATATGACTCTAGCATAATGAGGCAATATAGAACAAAGAGACAATTCTATTGCCATCACAAAATTATCAACTAACTAAATCTTAGGTTGCTTATGTTCAGAAGAGATCCAAATTAGTAGATACGTCTAGGTCATTAAGATGCTTAAAACAACTCAATATTACGTCACCTTAATAATCAAAAGGAGTAATCATATTAAACAATATTTCCTTTTTCCGATATGTACTCAAACTTAAAACGTAAATATAGTACCTATATATCAGAACATACAGATGCTTCTAAAGAAAAAAATTATTACTCACTGTTTTATGTGGATTATTTGTTTCTATTAACATGTACGTATTGTTTAAAAGTAGTTTTTAGCATAATACATTATAGAGTATAATTATTAATAGATTTTTCTTTTGTTTCAGGTAAGTTGAGGGTATATATGAGTTGTATTTCTTGGACATTTCAAAATTCAACCAGGGACCATGGACTAAGTATATTTTTAGATTAATGATACTTCTTCCTAATATTAAAGAGAAGACATTCAAATAATGTATGAATTATCAACAAAAGTTATACAACCTATAATATTTACGGAAGAAATAGAAGTGATATCGCAAATTTTTGAATGGGTTATAGTTGTACAGTTTGAATATAGTAATAATCCTTATTGATAAATGATGTTCGACTTAGTCATTAAGTTATTTGTTCGTAAATTAATAGTTTTCGTGAAAAATCTTTTAAAATTATCCTAACTTATATTAAATTTGTGAAATCTTGCTGTACTTAACGATACATAAATAAGTTTCTCTGAGAAATAGAAATAGTAAAGTAAAATAAAAATATTCTGTAAATATTCAACAGTGAAGGTTGTTTCGTTGACTGGCGTTAATAATTATATCAAACTTATCCTTCTAATTAGAGAAATTCTCTTAATTACAAGTTAGTAATGGTACGCAAACCGTCTAATTAAGTGACATTATTATGCAACAAATGTATCTCTTAGGAAGCTTTTTATACTAAGAACAGTCTCTAAAACTAACTAAATTTGTTTCTACTTCTAACTAATCTTCGTGTTCGTATTTACTTTCACAATTAGAAAATATAAAAATGAGTCTTTTATTGATCTTTTATGCCGTTCTATCTATCTATTTATAGCGACTAATTATGGCAATAGAAATAAATAATAATTTAATTGTATGTAATGAGAGCATTTTACT
Organism: Amphimallon solstitiale; assembly: GCA_963170755.1. Taxonomy (NCBI): domain Eukaryota; kingdom Metazoa; phylum Arthropoda; class Insecta; order Coleoptera; family Scarabaeidae; genus Amphimallon; species Amphimallon solstitiale. The sequence goes on from OY720675.1 coordinate 191,723,063, forward strand.
TTGGACTGTTTAGTATAATAAAATACAGCGATAATAAAAATTTTGGATATGCAGATTTTTGAAGTCATTGCCGTCCAAGAATCTTTTGAATATAGAAAAAGTGGTTTTTAAAATGATTATCCTTTCTCTGTGTGTGTGCCGGTGCATGTATATTCAGGAGTAGGATTCCATCTTAACCGTTAAAGCTATTAGCACCATATTTCAAAAGTAGCTTTGAAACTTTGTTCTAAATATCTGTTTAATTTTTGAGCCACAAGATGTAGCAGTTTACAAAAGTGAAAATCCTGTTTTTGCGATTATCTTAAGCAAAAATTAAAATTTATAATAAATAGAAAATTTTTAGAAATAAGTTTGAAATACACAACTTTTACAAACAAGATTTTCAAAATTCGCATTTTACTCTTATCGAGAAATAGTTCTTACTGCACAATGTGCATGTTTACAGAGATGCATTAATTTAAAAGTATTGTAAAACTTAATTTTAAAAGCTTGTATGTAAAAGAGTTTGAACTGTAATAATGCTTCCCCCTATCGAAGAACAGTATATTTCCAATACGCTTTCAAATTATGTAGACTAAATACATGTATGACGACTACCATGTCTTCTAAAGCTAATTTAGAAGAATATTTGGATGATTTTTTCCAAATTTGGATCATATATATCTTAGAAATAAGAAAGACGTGGGATCCATATCAATTTGTTTATTGTATTTCAAATTCTTTTATGTAGGTTTTAAATTAACAAGCTTCTGTTCTCTATAGATGTATTAGTAGCAAAGAGAATTGAGCTACCATCTTTTTCTGAATTTAAATAATTTTATTTTCCAATATCTTCTGCTATGCATTATAGCTTTTCTTCATTTTCATCTTTATATCGATCAAAGTACATTACAGAGCAAACACTTGTTCTACTCACAGAATCTTGGAACCATCTCCAGATTAGTAATAGTGTATAGATCTGCAAGATCGATCCTTGCTAGAGCCAATATAAAGTATGTACATAGAAAGCGACAAATGAGGTGAAGAAGAGTTCTCTATTCTAGAAAAAATAAAAACGGAAATGAAAAGTTAAGCACTTCGCAGTTAATTGAAAATTGGCGAATTACAGCATGGATGAAAAAGACAATAAGCCACCAGAGAGCCCTAAATAAATTCCTTGCACATTAATTAGTTTTTAACGCCTGTGTTGACAGGAGTTGCGAAATAAATTATTACTGAAGTGAGAGTATACTTTATTTAAATTACCTGTTGCTTGCGAATCTGTTGGTCAAAAATCTTTTTGAAAATACTAAGTAAATAGCATATTTTAAATATGCTGCATGACATGGAAAGTGCAACACCAAGAATGGGTGCGAATTTTTTGACCAAACTTAGTAGAAACGTATAACTAGTCTAAAGCAATAATTGATTAAAATTTTGTTGCGATAGATCAAGTGGTCATGACACATCTGACACTTCATTCAGTTTTCGCTGACATTAATGTGTGGTGTATTAATTGTTTGTTTGAAATTAATTTCAACGGTTTTGTCTTATTATACCTTTATTTAACGTGTTTAAAGAGTTTTATTATGCGTAGAGTGCGGCAACGTGGAAATTATCGCCAATTAAGCGAATTCGACAGAGGTCGAATTGTTGGTTTGCGAGAAGGTGGTTTTTCATACAGGAAAATTGCAAATCGCCTTAACCGGAACCAATCCACCATTATGCGCTGTTATCAATCATGGACTAGGGAAGGTCAGGAAAGACGCCAAAGAGGAACCGGAGGCCGAAGAAGAACTAATGAGATACAGGACCGCCGCCTTCGCTTAATGGCACTAAGAGACAGGTTTTCCAGTACCAGATCAATTGCTGACGTGTGGTTAGGTAATATTGGTCGTCCTGTAACCCTTCGAACCGTTTATCGTCGAATTAGGGGTTTCGGCTTACAATCTTATCGTCCACATCTTGTGTTACCACTTACGGCTCAACACCGACAGCAACGTTTGGAGTGGTGTAGATTGCGACTGCACTGGAACGTGGAGTGGCACAGGGTGGTATTCAGTGATGAATCTCGATTTTGTCTAGGGATGCATGATGGCCGTATGAGGGTCAGACGAAGACGTGGGGAACGTCGTGATATTCAGTTTTCCGTTGAAAGGCATGTGCATCGAGCAGTGGGTGTTATGGTATGGGGTGCTATAGCATATGGGAGTAGGTCTCAATTGGTGTTCATCCAAACCACCATGAACGCCCAGCGTTACATTGATGAGGTGGTAGAACCCCATATTCTACCATATCTTCAAACGCTCGAAGACCCACTTTTCCAGCAGGATAATGTCCCTCCCCACGTAGCGAGAATTTCTATAAATCGCTTGGAAGAGGCTCATGTCAATATCTTGCCATGGCCACCCAAATCTTCCGATCTCTCGCCAATAGAACATGTGTGGGACATTATGGGACGAAAAATTATGAATTTAGCCAATCCCCCGCAGACACTAATAGCTCTCCGGCATGAATTACAGGTTGCTTGGGACACCATACCCCAAGAGGATATCGACCACCTAGTCGACACTAATAGGGGCGGTTCAACACATTATTAATAAAAATTATGTTAAATTGTGTTAGTCTTTTGTTTTTTTTCTTTGAAATTTTAATCAATTATTGCCTTTGACTAGTTATACGTTTCTACCAAGTTTGGTCAAAAAATCCGCACCCCTTCTTGGTGTTGCAGTTTCCATGTCATACAGTATATATTGCTAAAAATCATACATTACGTTTTTATTTAGGTATTTCGAGACTTTCTGAGCACAGTGTATGTATATGGATTTACTTTTACCCATAACAGTTAACTATGAACCTTAGCATAGACATTTTCTAAAATATTTATCCTACAAAATGAACGGCACTTATCCCGCAAAAGATTGGGATTATAACGAAATACTCGAATTATTTTGCATTATTTGCTGGGGACTACGTTGAGAGCGTTACAGAAGTAGTTTTCAATTTAATATTTTACGAAACAAAATTGACTCTCCATATCTGGTTTCCCACATATCCTTTTCAGTGCCTACTTACAACAAACTATTGAAACTATTCACGGTCTTGGGTTTGACTCCCATATCTTATTAAAAGCGTATCTTCACCACATAAATTTTAAATTGCACTATACATCTCCATTTAGTTTCATTTAACCTTTTGTGTTTCGTATTAACTTAGTTGCTTTTTCCCTTTTTTCCTTGTCTATCAGTCCTGTATATGGTATGGTATTATACTTTTGAACAATAAAGATTATATTATTATTATCTGTGCAATATTTCAGTTATTAATTAATTACACAAGAAAATAGTTTGTACCTAAAATAATCATCTCTAACTTTTCTAGTAAATGCCGCATATTTAAAAAAAACTGTAAAACGGGCGGAAATATGCGGGCGTTAATTTGGAAAAACTTTTGCATAAATATTTTTTCAAAACTACATACATTATACATTATATTGTTAATGATGAAAATAAATTCTTACTGAAAATTCAACTATCTATTAATCTTATTATTAATTCTCTGCAGGTAGTGGTTTTAATAATGCATTATATACAAAAATCTATGTTTTATAAATTATTCAATTGAAATTTATAAAAATTTTAATATTATCTAAATAAAATTTCTAAATTCTTTCCGTAAATGTCGGCGGCAATTAATATAAAAAGATAAATCCTATTTATTTAAATTATAATTATGTATATATCTTAGACTAACACCTGTATATATTATGCGTCCATATGGAATAAAAAATCTGTCTTAATACAAGCATACACCAAGCAATAAAAAATGTATGCGATATGCTAAAGTGTAATCTATTTGAAATAAATACTTATTAGGGATTACGCTAGATTTGAATTTAGCTTATAAGCAAGAAAAAAATCGTTTAGTTTTGCTCATGGTATTAGACCCATTTTAATCTTGGATATAAACATAGCTAATTAACGCTATTTGTTTCACAAGTGCTTTTGAAAGATTAGATATACAGGCTGTCCCAGAAATAAAAAAACGGAGTAGCAGGAGCAGAAACAGGCCCAAATATACTGCAATAACGAATAAATTAAAAATTTAACTTTCTATGTTGTTTTTTAGATAAAAAAATTACATTACGGACCTAGCACAGAATGTATGTTTATAAATACACGTAAGAATGCTCATTTGTAAATAGAAATGAACACGCATTCATAGAAAAATACGGTTTTATTTGTGCAAAACGGGAAAAAACGTTAAATGGTACTCATTCATATAAAACATATTTTTTGACAGATGGGCTTTATTGCAGACAATAAAAGATTGTTTTTATTTTTAAAATAGGAAGGTTGTTGCTCTTTAATGTGTTTTTAGGCGGAAACAGCTGATTATTTTTATTTTAGAATATTCAATAAATCGTGGTTTTTCTAGATTACAGTAAATATCAAGAATGTAATTATTTTTTTCTAGCAGGTGTAAAATTAAAGTAGTTAATGGTTTGATATTTATTATGAAGTATCTATTCCTCCTCCTTTTTTTTAACACAAGTAATATGGTGGTCCTGAAAAAGACCGATTGTGAAAGTGAAGCAGGTGGATATTTAGTCCAGGGTCGGCGTAAGCCCAATTGAATTCTTTATTATTTTTTTTCTGTCGTCTGTGCACGAATAAAGACTTAATATTTTGAGGGTACGTTTTTACACAATCTAGCTTCCGATTTCTGCTACTCCGTCTTTTTATTTCTGGGACACTCTGTATAAAGTTTTATTTTATGTATTTGATTTACTCTTTTCTTCCTTGACTCAAGTATATCTTCTCAGGTTCATTGTTTAGTACGATCACACATAGATTTTAGTACAATAGATCAATAAAATAGGAACCCAACAAGGCATTATGAGCCATGGACATAGGCAAACATATATTAATAATATATAATAAATCAACCGCTTGATATGCTGCGGTGCACGATTTGACCAGTAATTTAATATTGCCTTAATCGTTAAATTTTTATTTTGGCCCCCACAGTCATCGCCAAATAATTGAAACGTTGATATGAATTTTTTTTTAGATTTTAGTTTGAACATAGTAGGGAAAAGTTGCCTTTTAGGTTTAAGAATAATTTTAAAAAATGGGTTGCAATTCTACAACATCTTAAAGCAATTCTACAACAGCTTAAAGTTTGTAAAAAAATTGAAAAATTAAACTTTGATAAACCATTTTTCATGAATTTTTCATATATATATATATATATATATATATAATGTTACAAAAGATGGTTTTAAATATGTACAATTGCTTTCTTTTGAAATGGCCGGTGTAAATTGAAAATAGATCCCCAAGTTCTACGATAGTAACATTCTAATGTTCGAGTTCAGAACGGGACAAGCAAAAAACATGCGTCGTAAATCTTATAAAGCATGAATAAGCCATTGTACTTCATATGAGTGTGGTTTATATTTTCTGAAGTTTTTAAAGACTTTATTCTACAATCTGCACGAATATATACATGTCATATATATAGTAACGAATGAAACACATATTTTGAATGCAAATATAATTAAATGTTAAATACAATTAAAAGAAAAAGATTGTATTACGCTATGTATTAAATTGCTTTATAAAAGAAACTACATCGGCCATATACTATAAGCCAATATATTTGAAATAATTGTGTTTATTCATAATAATTTATTGTCTGATAACGTTCATGCTAGGTACTTTATTAGAAAATATCATTTTTATGTTCCTCAATATCTTTCTGGCTTTTATTTTATTCTTTAGCCTTTTATTTTAATTTCAACAGGGAGATCCACTGTTTTTCATTCAAATCTTGGTTTTATGGAACTTTGAACCTGTTACTATTCTTCTGGGAGTGATTTATATTTATTTTAGATGTTGAAGCTTTTTCTTTATAATAACAACGTTTAACTGAATACTAAAATAATACTTAAACAATTTGGTATTATAACAATCCATGTTTTTCTTATAAAAAGTAAAAATTGTTATATTCTCTAATAAGGAAATGTTTAGAATTATTAAAAATTATATTTTTCCCGATCAACACTGATATTTTGAATTAGTTTACTTCACTGAAATATTAGCTTACTTCACTAAAAAAATCAAAATTTACTAATACGTCGTCAACTACTAAGTTTAGAGAAATTTCTAAAGAATACAAAAGTAGGTACTAAAATGTGAATTTTAGAAAGGCTTTTTTTTCGAAATTTCTACCGGAAGTAGGCCTTCATATCTAAACCGGTTTTTAGCAAATATCTTACAAATTATTGATTCTTTATAGATTTTTCTAGAATACGAAAATATTTAGAGCCCGAATTTTGTATAAAAGAAATTTGAAAATTCGAACCAGACGTAAGACTTTACTCTTATCGAATAGCAGTTTTTTTATACACTCTATATAAATGTATTATAACTGCAAAAGTAATTAGAGCTACATTTGGAACAATTTTTCTATAAAAGTAATTTTAAAATTTGGACCGGAAGTAATGCTTCTACTCATCAAATAGCGGTTTTTTGGAAAATCTCACAAATTTTGCATTCTAGTCAGATTTATTAAAAATACAAAATTGTTTGAGCCACATTTGGAATAATTGTTATATAAAAAAAAATCAAAATTCGGACCGGAAGTAACACTCTTACTTTCTTTTATTTTTTTTATTTATTTAACGAAAATAACGTAGAAGTATTTGATTGGCCGGCAAAATCTCCATATCCGAACCCCATTGAAAATATATGGAGTGCTATGGTGCCGAATAGGAATGCTAATAATGATAGAGTTCAAGTTAATATAGAAAATATTACTCAATATGCACAATCTGTATGGGAGCATTTCAGAGGAAGTATAGCTATATTTTGAGACAAAAAAGGAGAAAGCAGCATGAAGTCAGTGAGATAGACATAGATTTCGCTACATATGAAGGGTTACGGACCAACTTGAAAACATTAGTCCGTATTTAATTTAGTTGCACTTTGTCTATCGTAGTGTATTACTTTCGATACCGATGTTTTTAACGCACATGATATATATTTAAGCCACACCTTTGCGCATCCCAGGTGCCATCAGATGTTAACCGAGCTATAACTTATGTGAAACTGTAATAATTTCTATGCAATCAAGAATGCAAGAGTATATGGACGATAATGGATTTTATATGTCGTACTAAGGTTTTTATTATTGCGAAAAGGAAACAAACTATAAGACCAAAATCGCATAACCATTTTCTTCAATTTTTTTATTAATTAATTACTATTATATATTAATTATTAAAAATTTGATATCTGCTACAATTCTTGTTTTAATTTATTATGGTAAAGGTTAGAGTAATTAATTTTACAATCCTAATTAAATTTTATTACATGATTACCCATTAATTGCATAGTTCCAACTACACCAGACTTTAATTTTAATTATTCAAATTTTGTCTAAGGTATTCTTACTTTCAATAAAATTTTCGATAAAAGATGTATGTTTATTAATTTCACGATATAATATTTACGATTGCAGCGATTTATTTAATGAATATAATTCTTTAAAAGAACTATTTATTTTGGCTAATCAGTTGTAGAAAAAATTTGCGATGCTACTAATGATATACTTTCACATGTGCACAAACATCATGGATATTCATCATGTTACAATGCAACAATCCATTTAAAAAAATGTGACGTGACCGCACATTTTCTTCACAATTTTATTAAATGTCCTCTCCCGTCTACTTTAATTTTATTTTAGATTAAAACTTTTCGTTTTGAGAGTTTGTGAGAAATTGAACACAGATGTTCAAGCATGGGACCTTGTATGTATACCGGGTGTCTGTTTAAGCTCGGCCACCGGCCATATCTCGGCAACCGTTTATCGTACAACCTCGCGGAAAAAATCTTGATAGTAAAATAGATGACGGGAATTACAATAAAAATATTTTAAAATTTCCAAAATGACCGCAAGGGGGCGCAACTCTCAAGATGAATTAAAAATTCGATAATTTTTCATTAGATTCTAGATTAAGATAGATTAAAAACTTTACTAGCAAAATTTTTAGACGTTTTTATACAACTTTCATTTGAAACTTTTTGATCTAACTCCCATACAAAGGTAGGTATAACTTTGGTTTGCCCCAACGGATTTTAATGTTTCTGGGCTCATTAGATAGAGAATCTTACACAGAATTCAAGAACATGTAGCACGAAATTACGTGGTTGTCAAAGAAAATAACAGGGGGCGCTGTTCTCAATGTATGTATATTTCTTGTTTTTTCTTTAAAATTTCAAATAGAACGGTATATTTTTAATATCGTAATATTGAAGCACATAAAAAACTGAAGAGAACGATGAAAACCGGAAGTTGCTACCTTTTTTGTTGACGAAGATATAGTCATACGAAGACAATCCAGAAAAATAAAACTCTTTAAATATAAATTTATTTATTTATTAGAAGTAATAATTTTATTTCAATTTTAATAGGGTCTCTAGACAGTGTATAGTACGTTTTCACTTGAAGTTTCATCATACTCTTCGCTAAATGTATTTATTTCAATCTTCTTATCGATTTTTTAATTCATTGCTTATGTTACGTTAGATTCTTCTTTTAAATGTTTTTAAATACTCTTGCTATTATTTTTTACATATCATTTCTTATCCTTTCCAACATTGAAATAAAATAATAATAGTGAACAGTGTAGTTTGCTTTCTTTTTTAAAATTTTCATCAAACAACATGGCATGCACAGTGATACTAAATTACATTATGATGAGAGTTCCAAGTTAGGCCATGAAAATCGAAATGCAAAGATATTAGTGTCACTTGTAGTTAAACTTTTTGTACGTATTTAGCAAATTAAGCCTTTTTGGACGCCCGCACATAATTACTAAGTTTGTAAAATGTCGTGTTCTAACTTTGAAGCTTATGACATGAACAGAATGTATTTTCAATGCTTTGAAAATGCATTCTTGCTTCGGGGAAATATTCCCTAAATTATCCCGAAAGAAGACATTATTGAGTTTTGGATTCACCTTGCCAGATGTTCTTGATGTTTATTTATGGGGCAGAATAAAAGACATAGTTTATCACAAAAAGCTGAGAACAACAATTGCTGCCTCCGAAATGGAAGTAACTCTGCTCTCTACTAATCGACAAGTAAACGTGTATTGAAAATGAAGGTGAACACTTTGAACATTTGTTAAGTTGAAGTTTTTTCTTGTTTTTTTTTTTTGTACTTTCTGATTTAAATATATTTTCTTTTCCTTTATATTACTTGGTCAATATATTTTCTTATTTGTGTTTAGGCATATAATAGGTTCTTTTATTTACTTTCATTTCAAGCGGGGATGATTTAGATATCAATTTGTGTACCCTTTCATTACTAATGAGTAAATGATTTGATTATAACTTATGCATTATATTATATTGTTTTTTCTCTCTTTATTGTCGACTTAGTTCATGAGTTATGGAAATTATTTTTGCTGTTTTCCTATAATTAGATCTACGTATATCAGTTGGGTGATAAAGATATATTATTATTATTATTATTATTTTTATCATTATTATTATTATTTTATTTCAATGTCTAAAAAGGCAAGACATGAAATTTAAAAATAGCTAGACAATTTAAAAACATTTAAGAAGAGCATCTAATGTAACATATGCAAGAATTAAAAAATCGGGGAGAAGATTGAAATAAATACATTTATGGAAGACTATGATGAAAATTCAAGTGAAAGCGAACTATACACTGTCTAGTGACACTTAAAATTAAAATAAAGTTATTACTCGCAATAAATAAATAAATTTATATTAAAAATTGTTAATTTTTTTTTGAATTGTCTTCGTATGACTATATCTTCGTCAAGAAAAAAGGTAGCAACTTCCGGTTTTCATCATTCTCTTCAGTTTTTTATGTGCTTCAATATTGCTATATTAAAAATATGCCGTTCCATTTAAAATTTTAAAGAAAAAACAAGTAATATATAGATACATTGAGAACAGCGCCCCTTGTTATTTTCTTTGACAATCACGTAATTTGGTGCTACATGCCCTTCAATTCTTTGTAAGATACTCTATCTAATGAGCCCAGAAACATTAAAATCCGTTGGTGCAAACCAAAATTATACCGACTTTTGTACGCAGACATACCCCCCTCCCCTGTTCCCTTCGTATGGGAGTTAGGTCAAAAAGTTTCAAATGAAAGTTGTATAAAAACGTCTAAAAATGTTGCTAGAAAAATTGTCAATCTATCTTAATCTAGAATTTAATGAAAAATTATCGAATTTTTAATTTATCTTGAGAATTGCGCCCCCTTGCGATCATTTTGGAAACTTAAAAATATTTTACTTGTAATTTCCGTCGTCCATTTTACTATCAAGATTTTTTCCGCGAGGTTGTACGATAAATGGTTGCCGAGATATGGCCGGTGGCCGAGCTTAAACAAACACCCGGTATATGTATTATTTTATGTTATAAACTTGTAAGAATAAGTTTATAATATCACGACATACATTAAATCATGTTATAATGTAATAAGTAGTACGAAATGCAAAATTTTGCTGTTTTAGAATATATTTTAATTTTTTTTAGTCTAAAAATGAGGTGAGAGACGTTTGCCAAAAACCACTTTTTCGGTATCAGGCGAACTTAAAACGTGGACAACTGCATCATATTTCCTTACTACGTATAAGAAAGTAAAAAGGCAAATATTGCTTTAATTAATAAACCACAAGACAACGTGTTAAACTCGTTTTTTTTTATTTTCTTATACGTAGTATAAGGAAGTATTGTGATGATGAATATTACAATATAATCTCCCTCTTGAGATCTGATTAGATTTTCAGTAAAATCGGCAGACCGGAAGTAGTAGTTCACTTCAGTGAAAAGATCGAATGTTGCCAATATTTCGTCAACTACTAAGCTTAAACAAATTTGTAAAGAATTTATATATATTCAAAATTAAATCTGAGAAGAATTTTATTAAAAAAGTTTTTCGAAATTCCTACCGTCTTTTACTCTTATCGAAAATCAGTTTTTTGCAAATATTTCGTAAATTATGCATTCTATATATATTTATCAAGAGTATAAAAGTATTTAGAGTTGGATTTGAAATATTTTTTGTATAAATGAAAATTCAAAATTCGGACCGGAAATAATACTTTTACTCATAGCGAGTAGCATTTTTTTGCAAATATCTCACAAAGTATGTATCCTGTAGAGATTTACTAAGAGACTGGAAGTACTTAAAATAGAATTTTGAATAATTTTTGTATAAAATAATTTTTAAAATTGTGTGATTTGAAACGCTCATACGTATAAGAAAGTCGTGTGGTGGCCACACCTCATTTTTTTTATTTGAATTAATTTAAAAATAAGGTATGTGTTATATTAATAAAACTAAGGATATTTTTCAAAAGCATTTGGGTATATTATCTGTTGTACTAAGCAAATAGAAATAAATTTAGTAAATCATGGTCACCTTGTTATTTAAATTATTTTAGAAAGCTAAACTAGTTCGTTTTATAATCCAGAATATATTTTAAGAAATAATATAGAAGTGGAGGAGAGGAATGTAAATAAAATATTATACAATAAGCAGCATTCAAACAAATATAAATATTCTGTGGAGATATTTATTTAGTGTGTTTTCAAGACCAGTCATCCATACAATTAGAATGTGACTATCGACAGATACGCGCAGCGTTTTTAAACTCACACCGGTCATTTCTAAAGAAACCAATTGTACATACCTATATAAGCATTAGAATTGGAAAAAATATTAATTCCAAATGTAATGTCAAATTTTGTATTTCTTACTTCTGTATCCTTAATGATTACAAATGTTACAGCTGCAAAATGTTTGTTTCTGCTTCATTGCCATATTAAACTGTTTTTTGTATTAAATTTTGGCATATTCACACGTGAGTTGCTCTTATGTATTCTTCTGTTGCGATTCAACCTGAGACATTTTGAGTCGATTCGGTCACCAGTTTCATAGCTCTTTCCACTGCTTGCGTGTGACAAGGAAGCCAAGGAAAGTCGATAACCTGGTCTACTATTTTCAGGCCATGAGATCATGTCGATGTAATTCTTTGTATCGAAGTTTACCTTCGGAACTTTAAATTTTCTAATTCCGCCTCTACTTTCCGTTCTTGCTTTTAAAACACGTCGTAAACCAACTTCTCTTTGAATTTTGCGTTCATCACATAGCATGGACAAAAAAAGGAGATTTTCCGGAAGAGCAAAGTACCCATTTCTTTGAATAACCGGGTCTATAACGTTCTTGAGATCGTCAGAGAGAGCGTGACTATGAGCTAAGTTTTAACAGATGTTTGGAACCATAAGTACATAAAGGTTTTAACTTAATATTAAACCACACATGCGCATACACTTTCACAATGTACTCAGCCAGAGTCTTAAGATTTTCAGTAGGATTTTAGGTTGCGACATACAATCTAAGCAAGCGGTTGGCTAATGTCAACCACCTGGAGTGAGCAAGGTTTCGAGGATATCTTAAAGATAAATCTAGTGAGCAATTTCCACTTGATACAGCGATACACATATCCAATAAACATTTTTGATATCTTCCTCCAAAAGAGCAAAGTTATTTTCAATTGGCAAGAAAGTCACTACAGGAAGATTAGCACAGTTTTCTAGATGGTGACCTATTTCGCCTTTAAACTCCTTAGGTCCCTTTGTTTTACCATCTAAATGACAAAAAATATGTGTCAATCGTAGCTCATTACCATGGAACAAACAAATTAACCTTTGTAAAGGACTTCCTATTTCCTTTTCAATCAAAAAAATTACACCATTATTATGTCCAGTGTTTACAAAGATTCCATCACACAAAATAGCAGTAAAGTTCAAAAGTTGTTTGTTATATATATTGTATACTGTCTGCTATTTGGAACTTTTTATTTCAACATCATTATGGCACCTCAAGACGTACTCGAATATTTTTCGTATTTTTAATTTATCTTATCTACACCAAAAGGCAACTTTTGCGCGCTATTACGAATTCAAAATCAAAAGTTCATTTTGTCGCAAACATCTTTAAAAAAAAGTTCCAAAGAGTGTGTTTTTAAGAAATTTTAACGTTCTTGTGGCACCTCAAGGCGTACTTCGATATTTTTCATATTTTTAATTCATTTTATCTACACGCAAAGGCAACTTTTGTGCGCTATTTCAAATTAAAAATCAAAAGTTTCACGCTATTGTCCAACCTTTTGACATGCACTCCGAAAATTTGCTTCATCTCAACTTTATCTTTAGAATTTCCAAACAATTTTTTTTAGTGACGGTTGTTAACAAATGTTCATATTTTGTTTTCGAAAAATTTGTATAGAACCATAAGAAATTTCGTCCTAATTATGTTATAGTGTCATGCTGTCTAATTTGATAGGGAGACTTTTATACTTGCTATTTAGAATTGTTGATACTAGATACTATTAATCTTAAAGAGTTCACTGAAATATATATATATTTAGTAATATTTTAAGTAAACAAGATATTTTTAGCAAACTCGAATATAAATTATCTATACAGCATTACCAATCATTAAACTCCTTAGAGAAATCGAGTTGCAATTCCGTTAAATTGCATATTTTTGACCATTTGATTGTGTTTGCTGAAGACCTTTATGTCTGATGTCATGCTGTATAAGAGAAAACCGTTTAAATTTCTTCACATAATTCATCATTTTTTCTATAAAATAAATCAATTTTCCTTTTTGTTCTCCACGACTTACCATCACATGGGCGTCGGAGCGTTACGTTTCACATTTTTCGTTGAATATTGAAATAGGGCCGAAAAAGCAGTTTTAGAGTTAATAATAACAGGGGTAATTTCACTTGTTACAGTAAAAAGTCTCGAATCATTTTAGAAGCGCTTATCGCTTTGAATAAACTTTGTAGGTACCTAAATTGTATGTAGTATACCCTGTCCAAGTTATTGTAATTAGAAACAAAGGAAGGGTATAATACGAGAAAAGTTTAGTTTTACTATTGTTGTTTAATGTTTTTAATTAATACATGAAGCGTGCTTTGCTTACACAATACACCTTAATTTATTTATGTATGTGAAATTCAAATGTAATTGTTATTTAGCTTTAAGCGTTACAGTAATTTATAAATATAAGGTACATCATCCCAATTTAAACTAAATTTCATAAAATATAGAGAGCAACAACTTGAACTGCGAATATTCACTGTTTATGTTGGTTGCCGAGAGTTTTAGAAGTAGGTGGAGTTGTTGGTTACTTATTTCGTTAAGCTTCATTCACAATTAAATAATTAATAGTTTCAATTAGTCGTGTGACTTAGAATTAGTCGTAGTCTATTTTTATCATTCACAATGTCTAAAATTTGGCAACAAATTTACTGCTTATCTGATGCGCCATCTCTAGAAATTAACGTAAAATGTAATATATTTAAATCTTTTCTTCATTATTAACGGTCCTACTAAAGCTAATAACCCATCAAACTGTTCTACTGTCAATCGAGTATAATTAAAAAACGTCTCTTTATCACCAACTCTCATTTCTTGTATCAGGTTGTGATAGTCTCCTTGTTGCATTCTTTTTTGAAAAATCAGCCGCACCCACCAACGTCTAAACCTTCTTGACTTCAAATTTCAAATAATGCCAAACACATAATACAAATGACAAGTCTGTTAGTGATTCGTCTAAGCTTATATTCATTTTGAAATCAAATTTTGAGGTCAAAGCTTTATATGGTTATGTTTGATGACACTTTGACATATTGAACATGCGCGCGTCGAAATTACCAGACTAATTTCGCGACAAAGTTGAAGATTGCAAACTTTTTTGTAACGTGTAAAGTAAACGCACTAATTATGTACAGTTGTGTTCAAATAAATCTGGGACAATTTTATTTTTCGACTTCCAACGGTAAAATCAGAGTCTATAGGTCACGGGGAAGTCGTTTCCATGGGTAATATAGTCGAAGACTTCTGGAAGATTCGGAGTTAATGTTTGGGCTTATATCAGTTCTCATGGTTTAGGAATATGTTGGCGGATGAAAACAGGTTTAATACGATTACTTACAGAGACGTTCTAGAATATATCATGCTTCCAACGGTCCATCATATCTTCGTCAATTCCGACTTTATATTTCGGCAAGATAATTGTTCGGTTCATTCTGCTAGAATTATAAGAACCTGGCTTGGAACTAGTAACATCGAGGTTTTGCAGTGGCCTTCCAACAGTCCGGACTTAAATCCGATCGAGAATGTTTGCGGGCTTTTGGTTAAGATTATCAATAAACGAAATGCTCAACCAGAAATCGCCGAAGTATTGCGGCAATAGATCGAAGAAGTATGGGAGGAACTGACAAATAACGAAGATTTAGGGCGTTCATTAATTAATTCCATGCGAAGAAGACTGGAAAAAGTTATTGAAGAAAATGGTGGCCAAAAAAATATTAAATTTCTTTTTTCTTAAGTTATTTCTTTATTGTTAATTATTTCTTGTTAAATCAGATCTATTGTATGCTTTCTTTCATTACTTCTCTCCTCTATTAAATGAAAATAAATGTCTACTTTCGTTAACTATCACTTATAATGAAATAAAGTTACGACTAACATGCTGAAAGCCACAAATACCACCACAAAACCGTTGTCCCAGATTTATATGAACAAGTGGAATGGAGAATTACGTTACAAGAGTTGTCCCAGATTTATTTGAACAGCACTGTACATTGTGAATGCGTACGTTCAAACGCACATGTTATACTTCTTGTATTAATTGAAAATACTAATTTGGCGTACTAATTATTCCATTATGAATAAAGCATTACTCATAATAGGTAGTTGACATAACCACTGACATTCCTGTCATATAAACAGTACACAATACTTATTTGGATACATTAAATTTTAACTCACTTCTCTCTCCTATCAATAGGCTTTCGTAGTTCATGTTATTTACCTGTATAAACAAGGTAAATCAACTCCGTGGGGAAGGCAAATTGTGACATTATGAGAAAAGGTATTTTGACGCTCTTTTTTCCTATGATGGTTACTCATTAGGAGTACCTTTTAAATTTATTTTGTATTATACAGAGTGTACCATAACTTGATGGCTGACCATAGTTATACTTTTTTAAATGGAACAGCCTGTATATTATTACATTTTTGTATTTCTCGTATAATTCTTAGTCAAAAAGTTATAAGATGGTATAGGCCTAAAATATAACATATTCGACTTATTACCATTTTTCAGAAAAATTCAATGTTTTTAGAAAATTATATTTTTCAAAAGCGACCTATTAGATGGGCAGAATTTTTGGTAGCGTGGTTTGTAATAAAAGGTTCTAAAGAAAATATATTTTTTTTTATATATGGAACGCCTGTATATCGGTTCATTTTTGAATTGCTAACTAAATTTTGCATCAAAATTATGTAAGACGTTATTATTTTAAAAGTGATCATTACTGCGCTTATGTTTTTTTTATTTGAATACGGTATTTTTATACTTGAGAAATGTCGGAAAGATATTTATTAGTCCAAAGAGTTTGCTGGCAACGTTACCCTGACAGAAGATGTCCCAGAACAGATGCCGTTAGAAGTTTAATAGATACTTTCATTACCACTGGTAGTATTGCTTATTCAAAACCAACTAAATATATGGTAAATGATGAAAATCAATTAAGAATTCTTATGGCAACAACAGAATATCCACACGTCAATACCCATGAAATAAGATGTTTGCTGGATATTAGCCAAACTATCTTTTCAAGGTCCTTAAAATAAAATAAATATTATCCAAATTCGTCCTTTTAAGAGGCAGTTCTCCTAGACTGCTCTAATTCTTACAGCAAACACTTGCAACCGATTATGAGACAACTCTATTAGAAGCCTTATGTAGCATACATTATAAACAGCGAAATACGATATTCAAAATTCAGTTTAGCTATTTCTACTTAATACCTGTTATCATGACATTGACAGCTCTTAGAAATAAAGCACCGAATATTTCACCAATTTGCTCATGTGCATGGAGGTGATTTAGTTTCTTTGACTCATTCATTGTTGTTATTATTATCATCTATGTGGTTCAAGATACAAACACTGAAAGCAACACAGCTAGTAGCATACATGGACATAATAGATATTAATCTATCCATATACAGTGGGCTTCACTTTACATGAAGACATTTCAATAAATTGTATATTAATAAATTAATAATAAATTAGTATAACATATTATTAATTGTGATGTAGGACATTAATATTAATATTTTTGTAGGCATGATTATTTTGGAGTCTAGTTCCGACCAACTATGATTAAAATAAAAGCTAATGTTTCAAATAAAGTCCTAGTAGCGATGAAGATATAGCAAAGAAAAGTATCTAAAGAAATTATTGCTAATCACTAAAATACTTCAAATATGTTTCGTTGAAATTTTTAATTTTGCAAAGTTTTCTACATTTTTCTGTAAATTCTATTGAAAAAATTTTGATCTCAAAGATTAAGTATGCAACGCACAATCAAAAGCCATTGAAAATTCATAAAACATCAAATTATAATTTTTTAACACTTATTAAATACGAGATTTTTCAACCAAGTCCCTCTGAAGCAGATTACTTATATTACTCAAATACTTAATCGTTGTTCATTCATCTCTAATCAAATAACAAATACAGTGGAACCTCGCATAACGAGCACCTCTCATAACGAGTAATTCGCATAACGAACACAGAAAATTTTAAAAAAATGCCTCGCTTAGCGAGCGATGTTTCGCATAGGGCATGACCAGAACAGGGGAAGTCCAGAATTGTGTGCATGTTACATCAGTCTGTGTTTAGTAGCGTGTTACTCTCGCATAGATAACAGATTTCTCTAAACTCTTGTTCAAACATATTGCTGTGACTTGCAAATTAATGATTGCATAAAATATATTAGTTAATTTAAATAATAAACAAGAGCAGAATCTAGCATATACTTTAGTTCTAGTCCTTATGCTAGACCAAAGTCTTATAATTTTTTGCAAAAACAGTAGGTTTAGCAATTTCACACATCACTAGCTCAGATTTAGAATTACTAATGAAAAATTTTCTCAGGGGCAGAAAATAATAACAATGTTTCTTCTCCAATATGAATGCTTTCAAGTTGTCTCCAAGTCAGATAATTAAATAAAAATACAAAATAAACCTTATAATATACTTTATTAAATTACTAATTTACAAATAAAACCAATATCTTTATAATTAATCATATCATAAACGTTATGTTAAAAATTTTGCATGTCATGATAACATAATGTGATAAATATGACAATTATATTCAAAATAATATATAAAAAAAAACTATCACTAAACATTCTACTAAACATTCATCATTACTTAATTTATTTCTATTTAATTGTAAAAGAATCAACATATCAAAAAAAAATTATTATATGTTATGAGTTATACTGGATTATAAATAAATAATAAAAATTTATCACTTATCGGTTTCAAATTTATAAACACTAAGGTAATGGCTCTGTCCTGATTAATTCTGCTCAGCGCCTTTTCTCGCTTCCGAAGAGTATCACCAAATGACAGATTCACATGGGTAGGTACCCCAGGGTTCCACCCCACGAGTATGTGTTTCAACTCGTTGAACACACCCCTAACATACACAACAATGTGCTCATCCCTTAATGAATATATGTCTTTAAAATTCAAATCAAATGCCTCTGTGTTATTCAGAATTATTGACTTAGTCCTGATTAGTTCTGATCAGCGCCTTTTCTCGCTCCCGAAACAGTACCACCAAGACCAATTCGTGTTTTAGGATTAATCAAGGCTCCATGCTATGAATTAATCACCTGTTTAATTCATTGCACACATCCCCGACTTATACACAAACACAATAAAGTATAAAATAAATAAAGAATATATTTACATAAAAAAAAATGCTACTAACCTCGTTCTACAACTCCAGTATAAAACACCACATAAGAAAATTATGTAATACAATATACAATAAAACAAAAATAGATAGCACTTAATCACCTTAATTCCTCATATAGAATTTCAAAATCATCCATATTTAAATCGTTAAAGGAAAAATATTTTTGTAGACAGTAAAGAAATATTCTACAAAAAATAAAAATAAAAAATCTTTTAATTACCCTAATACTTTAATCTTATAAATGTCTCAAACACCATGTGTCTATACTTTTATTCCAACTTGATAATAAATACTTTCTCATTAAATCTTAAACTAAATCATTACAATTACTAAAAATGTTCTACCAATACGCACAGTATAATTACCCCGCGTATAAGAATAAAACATTCTAGTTCAAAAAAAAAAAAACTTAACTCCCTAGAAATATCAAAGTCTTATTTAGACGAAATTATTCTAAGTACAAATAAAATTTTTCTGTGAAATATTATAAGTTCAGAATGATTGAAAATTTTCTTAGTCTAAATAAAATTTAATTTGGTAAAATTTTTCCCGCTTTTATAAAGATTTTTTTAAGTCCAATTGAATATTCAGGAAAAATATTACAAGTTCCGAAATGATAAAATTTCTTCTAAGCTAATAAAATTTAATAGTATAAACATTATGTTTCTTTGAGAAACGTTTTCCACCTGTTTCTAGAAGATTAGTTTAGAAAGCGGTTTGCACCAGCTTCATATTATGCATATTTTGCTTCACAAAAAATAAGATTATCCTCGGCACGATACCGATTGCACCTCTTCAATTGCATTTCTATAGTGCTGCACCTATCGGTAAAGTGATGTATTATTTATTTAAAAATGTAAACAAACATCCATCTCAATGTCGACTTGTTTACGTTTGTGATTGTTAATAGTAACTCGCGGGGAATATTGTTTCGCCGGGCTGATTCATTGAACGTATTCGGTCATAATATTTTCTTGCGCTGGAGCTTGCGGCAAACACTTTCTTGTGAATATTCACTTGATATACCAGGCTTATTTTAATATTAGCTTCTTGAATAAATTTACAATAACATTCTTATATTATTTTACTTAAATTAATTTAAATTTGCTAAAATACTAACTTAATAAATATTTATATACAATGATCATTATAAAATAAATAAAATAATATTTAATTAAATTAAATCTAGGAGTGATCTTGATTATGCTTATTTATAATTTACCACCAAACTCAAGATCACTGCAATATGTACTATGATTTATTTGTCATTCTTTTTTTATAAACGTTAATAACCCTTGCAAAAATGTCTCCGAAAAGAAAGTCACAAAAAGACAGCCGTAAGAGAATAAAAATAATCATAGAAATGAAACATAAAATCATTAAAAATCGAGAAGGTGGTATGAGCGTGGCTGATCTAGCACGCATATACAATCGATCTACAACAACGATTTGCACTATTCTGGACAAAAATAGGATTAAGGAACTAGATGCGTCAGCGGGAGTGACAAGAATACTGCGCAAAGGTCACGTATGCTCAACGACCGTCTAACGCTGCTATTTTGTGCTAATGCAAGCGGCGATTTGAAAATCAAACCGCTGCATGTTTACCATTCAGAAACTCCACGAGCCTTCAGAAAGTGTAAAGTCGAAAAGACTGGGCTATGATGTGGAGATCCAACAACAAAGCTTGGGTGACATGTGATCTTTCTACGGATTGGATTAATGGAGTGTTTGGTCCTTCTGTGAAAAAATATTTAGTTGAAATGGACCTGCCAATCCATGTCTGGCTTGTTATGGACAACGCTCCTGCCCATTCCCCAGGTCTACAAGATGACATCCTTGAAGAATTTAAACAAGATACAGTTTCTGCCACCCAACACCACTCCGTTACAGCAGCCTATGGACCAGCAGGTGATTTCTAACTTTAAGAAGCTCTATACTAAAGTACTCTTCGAGCATTGTTATGAGGTGACTGAAGGGACCAATCTCACTCTCAAAGAATTTTGGAAATATCACTTTCACATTGTTATGTGCCTCAAGTTGATAGAAAAAACGTGGGAAGGAGTAACCAAGAAAACCCTTACTTCAGCTTGGAAAAAGCTTTGGCCGGAGTACGTTGTCTAATGTGACTTTGAAGGGTTTGAGACGGTACCTGAGGAACCTATAGTAAACGACAATGTGTCTTTAGCCAAGACCATGGGACTGGAGGTGGATAACACTGATATCGATGAGCTTGTTGAAGAACATAATCAAAGAGCTAACCACCGAAGACTTGTATAGAATTGCAGTCTGCGTCCCAGCAAGAAGTGACGAAGCAGGATCTATCAGAGAAAGAGGAGGAAACAGCAGACCAACTATCTTCTGACTCAATAAGAGGAATGCCGAAAACATGGGAAAATATTGTATCGTACGTTGAGAAACATCACCCTAATAAAGCTGTGGCTATGCGCGCTACAAATTTATTTTAGGATAATGCTGTGTCGCATTTTCAGCAAATTTTAAAGCGTCGACAAAAGTAAATGTCTCTAGACAGCTTTCTACTAAGAAAAAAATTAGGTATGTAACATACATATTTTTTTATTTTCTACAAATTGACTTCGAATTCCAGATTATATATTTCGTTCCGCGATAGAAGAAAATATGAAGAATATTCACGCTATTTAATAATATGTATATATTTATATGAATAAATGTTATACATTAAAAAATCAGTATTTTTTTCTGCATGGAACGCATTATTGTATTTTGTATGAATTTATACGGAAAATATTGTTTCGCTTAACGACTGTTTCGGATTACGAGTAAGATCTTTGAATGTATTATGCACATTAAGCGAGGTTCCACTGTATGTCACGCCACATAAGTAAAATCGATCTTTTGATAGCTGGCGTTTCAAAGCGATTTAGTCGTTTTGTTTGTGCGTTCCACACTTGATATTTGAGATGAGAATTTTCAGTTAATACAAAAATTTAGAAATATTACAAAATTAAATTTTTATATTTTGTGAATTTTAATTAGCATCAACTTCCTTAAAAACAATTTTACCCCATTTACTTCGCTATTATAACTTTACTTGTAACACTAGTTTTATTTTAATCATAGTCGGCCAGATTTAGACTCCAAAAAAAATGCATTCCTACCAAAATATTAATCGTATCATTGGTAAAAGTTTTATACAAATTGCTTTATTAACAACAATTTAAGGATCTTCATGCTGAGTGAAATACAATACATGAATTTCATACAACTCTGAATACACGACTAGTCTATAATGAATTTCAAATTCCTGGTATCAGATTCGAATACTCTTTCACATCGCAAAACGAATCTGTAGTAATAGTTATTAAAATAGCTCATACTAAACTTAAAATTAGTTGAAATGTTATTAGTTGTGTTTGTTAACATAAATAATAATTGGAAAAATTGTCTCTCTACGTAGAGACTAAGCGAAATCAATAACAAAAAATTATACTTTCAAACACAAACACTGCTACGAAAATATCGGATGTTTACCGAGCAATAACAAATTTATCATACAAGTAAGGGCTATTATTTATGTCACCTTACAAACAGCAATTTGAATGACTAATATTTTATTTCCAGCTCAACATAACTTCAACTTTTTTTATAAATATAGCATAATAAATTGAACTGAATGTAAATATTTTTCATAGACATATTTTCAATGGTTTTAAGAAAATGCAATGAAACTTTTACTATTATGTTTCAAATATTTAGTATATAACAGGGTAGCGGAGTAGCTTTTTTATTTTTTTGAAATCTACTGCCAATTAAAACGAGAAACTAATGCTGAACCTAGGCTTTTCAAAAAGGGATGATAAGTTTCGAAATTGACATAGAGGCCATATTTGAAATGTCGAAATTGTGTGTCAACTGTGTTTAGTAAAGTTATATATGCTTCAGCAACGTTTACTGTATATCCATTTCTTCTATCAAAATAATTATTCTTTTATTCCAACTTATGATGCACTTCTTCCAATTCATGATCGTTGTGATTGAGATACCGTGTCTGCCATTCGCCGAACTGTCAAAATTTCAAGCGTAACTTTTCTTTGCTGAATGCTCGAATTCCAGTAAGACAAAGAAATGCCTCAAACACTGCGAATATTGCTGTAGTTCAAGCCAGTGTCGAAAAAAGCCCTAATTTATCCATTCCAAAACGTGCGCAACAATTGCGGCCTCTTGTAAAGATTTTAGCTCAGAAAATTTCTTCTGACGCAAAAACTGACGCGTTTGCGTAGTCTCAGATCAAGCTCATTTTCATCTCTCTAGAACGGTGAACAAGCAACACTCTAGTTATTGGAGGAAATCATCCACAAGTCTTCCACGAGAGATCTTTACATTCCGCAAAACGGACATGTGGTGTGGGTCCTGGCACCTTGACGTTTGCGGACCCTACTTCATCCAAAAAGAGAATGGACATTCCATCAGTGTAAATGATATTGATTTGTCCTCTGATTTCAACTCGATAGCGTTACATGCCACACGGCCCTTGTGTTTATTGCGTCAGCAGTTTGATCAGATGATTATTTCCAATGGCCTTCACGAAGATGTGATTTAGCACCTTTAGATTTCTTCTTCTGGATATACTTAGTCTTTTATTTATGGGAATAGACCAGAGAAAATTGATGTTTTAAAATTGAATATTCAACTCGGCATTAGTGATGTAAGACCTAATTCATAGAGTAGAGTTCTTCAAAATTATATTCATTGAATTAAATTTTACTGAAGAAGCAGATGCAGTTATTTGAAATTAACCATAAAGCAGGAATGGAAACAGCCAAAATTAAGAAAGCTACCTGAATATAGAGTACACGCAAATGAAAGAATTTTACAAGCTCATTAAAATAACAATCATGTATGCTGATGATTTGAGGTTAGATTACGTTGGTATAAGCTAACCTACCTGCCGATCTAGAATTGATACCATAATTTTTTGTTAGTGTAACTGGGCATTATTTTCCAATTGATCGTAATTGAATGCAGAAATCATTTTGTTCGTATAATCAGCGGAATGGACTAACAAATCAATATTAACGCCATTGCAACATTTTCATTTTCTGGCACCTGTATCTTCCTTATGTTCTGTCTGTTATATCATCTGTCTGGACCTGTGAAACTGTATTACATGTTTACATTAACTTTGCAGTTATTTACATAATGCTATTGTTTTAAAAAACTTGCTTTAGCATTTTTGGAAGGATTTTCTTCTTTCAAGCGATAACCGAAAATTAAAACATATTAACTATACTTCTATACTTCTGTTCCACATTTTGACACATAAAAATTATTCCAAATCAAGCAATAGTTATACACACATGGGTTGGGTTTGGTTGGGTCGCCACATTTCTTTTACAAGTATATTAGTTAATCTGCAGAAGCAGTTTTTCTTCAACGTACAACTAAACTCTTTAAATTAATGTAAAAAATAAATCACCCCGCGAACGAAAGAAGAACAAGTTTCGAACTTAAAGCGCGTTCTATAATTAAGGATTTTTCAAATTAAGAAATATATCATGCTCACATCTATACCAAATCTTCGTATATATACAATAATTATATGAAATGCGATTGCGAAACCGTACATCAACTTGAGGGAAGCCGATGACAAGCTCGACAAGCGTCCTTGTTTCGTTTCGTAATGGGCAACACATTTTTCAAGCTATAAATACTTTTATATTCTAAATATATCTGTCTAGAATTCTTAACTTACAAGATATTTGCAAACAACTTGAAAAATTGTTCAAAATCAATCTCTAAATACTTTTATAGTACACCTACCTACAATGCATAACTTGCAAAATATTTGTAAAAATTGGTTTTCGCTAAGAGTAAAAGTCCTACTTCCGATAAAAATTTCAAGAAACTTTCTGTTTCTATTTTGATTCACTTTAGGAAACCCGTTTCAGTTGTCTAAAGTCTTACTTTATAATATTGTAAAGTTATTTTTTAAATGTTGGTAAAAAGAAAAATATGGAATCAAAACTCGGTTTAAATACCGAATAGCAATACAAAACGTTAAATAGAATTGGATATTAAAATTTTTAATAATCGTATCTAATTTTGTAGTACAGTTGTTTACTGTAAGACTAAAAGATTCATGTGCATTAAAGGGGAAAAAACACGCTATGCTTTGTTTGAATTCCTATTGATTCACATTGATTAATACATCATTGCCTATTGTACTAGCAGTCGATGGATTCTAAGTGATCTTAGTGGATGTATTAGTTGCACAGTATTAGAACAATCTCAACTTTTTTATGCGTGAAATTATCAATATGAACCACAAATTTATATTCTCCATCGCTCTAAAATATAGTTTAGTAACCTCCACTGTTAACGAAATGTATTACACTTGAACGTCTAAAGCAATGTCCAGAAAATAGTTCAGTACTAGTTAATTTTAAATAAGTAGCAATACTTTTAGCTTTTCCTATTATATTAAACTAATTGAACTACTTACACAAAAACAATTTATATTGCGTTCTTTATTTAACCTCTTGAGTATAATGCGTGACTTATACAACTTGAATTTTAATTTACTATGCGAGTTTGTTCTAAAATTTACTTTACTAGAATTTGTATATATGTGATACTACAACTGCTGGCTTATCGATTTCACTGAAATTATAATAAGATCATCAGTGAAGCATTATGCTTCGTTTGACCACCATTGTGATCAATGAGAGGGATAGAGAATTGTAAAAACATTATCTTTGTTATCAACTAACATCAAAACCAATACATCCGCAAAAATCTCGAAAATCTGTATTATCATAATACTTCCCTACCACATACAAATAAATAAAATGTATTTTCTGTTAAAATATCGTATTTGCATCACCCTGTACATGTATGTTTTCGGCAGCTTTTCTAAAGTCTACAACAAATTATTTAAACGAAATTTACAAATAAATAGTATCACATATTCGTATTTAGCTTTAAATTTTCATATGAAATATTAATGCGTTTGAAACTTTTAATGTAACAGCAATAAAGACATACCAGTGTGCACCCATTATTTAGACTTCTCGAGTCTTATTTGTCAATTTTGTTCCGACTCTTAGGTAAATATTCCACGTGCCCAGTGATCAATTCACAAGAAAAAGGTTATCTTCACGACTAGAAGTATCTTGTTTCTCTCGGAATGTTACATCTGGAATATTAATACGACGTCCGTAAAGTTCATTTTTAAATTGAACAACTTTCTGTGATACATATACAACTATACAATGCATTCATTAATGTTTGGAATTTACGTGACGTATACAATGTTTGTTGCAAGTATAGCAAGTTGTAGCTTTGAAATTAAACATGCTAACATGTTTCTTAATAATACTTTTATGTGATTAATACACGTGTCATAGTTTATTGCACTTTATAATTTTTAGCATTCTATCCCTGCGGCAATAAACTAAAACATCTTTTAAATAACTTAATTAAATTTAACATTCCTACTTGGCAAACAAATTAAGTAGATAGTAAGACTTGTTGCGCTTTTGATATTTTATAGACAATTTTAGAAAATTTCTTGAAATGATGTTTACACAATGCCAAGGTATCTTTAGAAGTAATACGCAAGATCCAAAACGAAATTGAAATGTTGTGCATTTTCGGGAAATTAAAATATTGTACAATATACAAGAAATGTATTTAAATTAATCTGTTATCATGACTTACTGGCTATGTTGATTAATTATTAGTAAAATTGACAATAGAAAACCATACTGTCATCCAAAACGTTTCATTGTAGTCAATATTGATTAAAAATAGCAAATAATAACAAAAATGACCATTAGGAAAGTAATACAATTAAGTAGACTCATTGGAAAATCTTTGATTTATCAAAAACGATGTTCAACAACAATACAAGGCAACAATTCCAACTTATGTGTTTAATGATAAACATTGAAAGATGCAAACGCGAATAGTGTAATTAAAAGCGAAATTGTAAGCAATCAAACATAGACCAGTCGCTATTATCTATGTAGTTTTATTATACGACCCAGATTTATCATCGACAGCATTTAATACAGCTACACAAATAGTACCAACGCGAATTGTTTGTCTGTAGTTTCAGAAAGGAAATTAATTCATCGGTATCTAAAAATATTACATTACGAGAAACTAGGTTGTGATAGTAAAGAATAAAGCTTGTAATTCATAGATAGTTTTTGAGGTATTTGAGTGAAATTCATATATAATTGGTGTCTCACAAAGAAGTCAATGTTGTTTGACTGAATGGGTTGTAAAAGGGTCCTTCTAAAGGTATCCTCCTATTCAGAAAGATTAACTACCAAATTCAAATCTAAGGATTTTTTTTAATTTATAAAGACATCCACGTAAGACAGGCATTAAACAAAAAAAGTGGTTTTTAAGAAAGGCCTCTCTCTCTCTTTCGCTCCCTCTCTCTCTCAGTCTCTCTCCCGCTTTCTCTATCCCTCTCTCTCTCTCTCTCGCCCGCTCTCTCTCTCTCCCCCTTCCCCCTCTCCCCCCCTCTTTCTCTCTCTCTCTCTCTCTCTCTCTCTGTGTGTGTGTGTGACAACGATAACGATCAAACGGCCGAAGCTATAAATTCCAAATGTTATATTTACGAGTATAATCTCCCCGTTGAGATCTGATTAAATTTTCAGTAAAATCGGTCGACCGGAAGTACTAGTTTACTTCAGTGAAAAAATCGAATTTGATCAATATTTTGTCAGCTACTATGTTTAAACAATTTTATCAAGAATTCACATGTACATAAGAGTGAAGTAGATCTTTTACTCTTATCGAAAATCAGTTGATTGCGACTGTCTCCAAGTCATGCTCTCTAGGCAGATACGTTATAAGTATAAAAGTATTTAGAACTTCATTTTCAATGCTTTCTGTATAAAAAAAATTGAAAATTCTGATCTGAAATAGCACATTAACCCACCGGTATATTTTTTAAGAAGATAAAAGTATTTAAAACAACATTTGTATAGTTTTAAACGCACATATGTTTAAGAAAGTCGTGTGGTGGCCACACCTCGTTTTTTTAAAGCAAGGGAAACAATCCGGATTCATTCCAGAAGAAAAAGTTTGTTGGATGACTTGCAGACTCCTATTTGCTGTGCAAGATCGTCTTGATTAATGTTGTGTGTCATGTTGTAACTCTGTAATTTGTGACGTTTGGAATAAATGTTATTTATCACTGGTGGTTTTACCGGAATAATTACGTACATAAATATTTGAATCGATAACAGTCATAATTTGTTGGAATAATTTAAAATATTACAACATAAAATTTTGTTTATGCCTTCAATTTAACAGTCACAGGTAACAGTTATTACCTGTCACAATAATATAGCAGATATAAGAAGACTTTTCTGAAATGTGGGAATTAATTATTTAAGAATTAATTCCTTATTTATACAGGTATCCCCAAAAATAATACCGGGTGATAGCACCTTTATTTACTAGAAAATTTGAATGATTCGAATTAAATGGTTGTAAATAGACTATAAAATGGCCTAATAAAATGCCCTACGGAATTTAAGTTTTTTGTTCTGAACAGGACAATATATCACAAGTATACCTTTACATCATAAAATTTACGAAAAAACATTAAAATCGTTTAGATGTGTTAGACAAAAATGATATCGGCCGTTTAAACAAATTGCCTTCAAAAAGTCTCGTTACTATAACAATGAACTTTGCTGTGTGCGTACAAAGTAAGCTTAAGATTTTGGGGAAATCACATTAGCGCTGAAACAATTAATGACATCCAGTTTTCTTTGGAAACAAAAACAGGTAAGTGACAACCGCAGAAGCTGTCAAATTGAAATCATAGTTTGTGAAAAAGTTTCAAATGGATAAAGAAAAACATTTTGATATGATTCGAGTTTATTTTGAGTGGGGTGAAAATAATTATCAAACAGAAAGGCTGTATAAAGAATGATATCCACATAGGAATCACCAAAGTCGGACAAAAATTGGGGATTAGTAGACGATCTGCGATCATACAAACTTTCAAGAAATACAATTTTTTTTTCCGTAAATTTTATGACGTAAGTGTATGCTTGTGATATATTTTCTTGTTCAGAAAAAAAAATCCCTATCAGAATGGCTAAAAAAAAAAAATTGGCTACAGGGGTTTAAAATTCCGGACGGCTAGAAACCATTTCATTGTCGCATTCCATAGTCTATTACAACCATTTAATATGACGCATCGTTTATTAAAAACTTTCAGTAAATAAAGACGCTATTAACTCGTATTGTTTTTGTGACACACTCTGTATATCAAAATTATCTATGTAATTGAACGTAAAGGGGATCAAATGTTTATATTTCAACAACAAATAAATTTGCCAATTTAAACAACGGAATTCAACCTACGAGAGTTTAGATGCTACTGCCTCTTTATATAGTATAAATAATTTTAAAAGATGTCCTAGAGAACGTAAATTGCTTTCGTATATCTAATATTAAATACGATGAGATACTTTATAAGATAGAGTAATTTGATTCGTCCTGTACACAAAATCAGCAGGTGCACATATTAGTAATGGCATAGAATAAACTACTTGTCGTTTGCAAAAGTGCAAACTGCAATTCCAACATAAATACACTTTTGTATGTACTTTGGTACGTGTAGTACTCTAAGCAGATTCCGCTCCTTCAAAAAGATAGAGAAGAATTTTAAAAATTGAGATACGCCGCTAAGTTATTGATGTACATACATACATACATCGTACATGCTAAATTCAGGATGATAAACTTCTTGAGCGTGTCTGAACTTTTTAACAAGATGTAGATGAAATAAAAGTATAAAAACTTGTATGTATCCAGATTCTTTAATTGAATATATGAAGACTATCTGAATCTAACTTCCTCCTTTTAAATAAATTTTATTATACGTCTTAATAATTACTGAAATGATATCATTGCATATTACATAGATACAATTATTCAATGTTATTTGTCCAAATTATCTAGTTAATTAAGAAGTTTGATTTTTCCAAATATTCGAATATCGAATATATTGTTTATTGTACTATAAAGAGTTTATTAAAAAAGTTCCGCTCATATCGAGTCAAACCAAAATAGAAAATAAAAATATTTTTACAAATAGATGTCCAATAACACCAAACTTGTAACGGAAAATTAATATAGTATATAATCTTTATTAATCCGCTGAAGTTGCAATTAGTCTTTCCCAAATCTATCTTAAAAATTTTAATACATTGATACATACATTATACCTCTCTGGTATGGTGGCCGGCGCCGCACTAATAAAGGCGATTCTATAAGTAGGCAAGGTCCGAAGACTTGTTGTCTGCTTGGAAATAATAGAGTCAATGACAACCACTTCAATTTCAGTCATAGAGACTCTCGTGGACCTTTCACATGGTAATCATCACTTTGTAATGCAGTGGGAGGTCAGAATAGAAGCATTCAGTCTGCATCTAACTACCGCCAATACCAAGAGAAGTGTGGGCACATGGCAATTGCAGACCTTGTGCGTGTATTGCCTCAATAGAGCGGTCGAGGTAAGCATTCCAGAAAAAATCGAATGGGAAAATGGTATACAAGTGTCAGAGTAGATAAGACCAGATCTGGTATACCGACGCCGACGGGTCAAAAGCTGCAGCTAAGGTAGGAATCTACTCTGCCAATCAGAGAGAATACTTCGCATTGGGAAAATATGTTAAGGCAGAGGTATTTGCCATACTCTAATGTGCTATAGTAGGCAATAGGAGTACCATCGTTAACCATCGCGAGTCAAATAAAATCTGACAGTCAAGCGACACTAGCGGTAATATGTATCCAAGAAATAACGTAATTGCAGGTTTGGAAGTGCTTCAAAGAACTAAATACGCTGGCAGATCAGAATAAGTTAAAACTAATCTGAGTAACACAAAAGTTATCGGCTCAAAACCGGCTGGGGGTACCAAAATTTGGGGTATAAGTTCGAAATGTAATTATTTTTGTCTACTGTCACCACATTGTCGTATAACTAGAATAAGTATTAAACCTTAACACATTCAAATTGATATTTTGAATAAACACTATATTTTATTAAACAATATATTTTGTGAACCCTCTAAGGACAATTTTTTTTTACTTTTGCACTTATAATTATTTAATTTGGTAACTTTACTTTTAAAAATTTTTGAGATTAAATTTACCTAATTTAATAATTATCTGTGCAAAAGCAAGAAAATTAGAATTGTAATTTTCAACACTGAGAGAAACTAATTTTAAGATTATGTAAAATGTATTATTTTTTATGGACTTTTGAGTAAGGCATTAGTTAGTTAATTGTCAATGAATGTGGCTAGTAGAGATTGGGCAGGGTTTATGGGTACTCGATTAATTTGAAATATGCAATTAGACTAACATCGATTTTAATCAGAACAACAGGTACGAGTATATTATCGTGTTTATTCAAAACATCAATTTGAATAAGTTAGGGATAAATATTAATTACACCACTATATAATGAATATAAAGACATAATGTTTCGTACTATAACTTAAATAGTAACACTTCTTCGGGCAATTTTTTTTCCTGAACTTAGTCTTTCGGCAATTGTTTTCGAGCAATTTTCCGAGATTCCAAAAAAATAATAACCGAAACTACATCAAAGGCTGGGTCTATAAAGAACATAGGCATTACTGGACAAAAATTTGCAAGCCAAATTATGCCATGTAACCAAAGGGCTGAAGAACTACTACATATGAGCAGGGATCTGCTGCGAATCATAACTCGTTTCAAGTGCTCCTGAATAATATGGGGCTGTATGATGTAGACCTTAACTGCAGACTCTGCCAACCAGAAACAGTGAAGCATATTTTAGTAAACTTGAGGCACTGGAAACAATACCTTTTTTGGAGCAACCGAACATAAGCCCAAACATGTTCAAGAAATATTCGGTAAGTATAGTCTTGTGCAGAAAACAAGAATGCTGGAGTGGGTCTCATAAACCACAGACACTCAGCGCAATAAGCATTATTGGCTACTCTGTCAAATGGCAACGTAAATTAACCAGACCTAGAGGGAAAAAGTAATTTACACAAATTACACTTGAATTTCATTACCACTTTGTATACTGAATTCACATACCGTAGTCGACAAATTTTAATTTCTGTTTATAGCTCCTATACTAGCTATCTATCCCACGCAGAAGATGACCTTGTAATATGCAGCGATGCCTGCTTTCCAACAGTGGTGGGAGAAGCAACGCAGTCGGGGGTTTTCACATTCCATAGCAAACGTTTGGCGAGTGTACTTGGCAGCCTCGCTATATGTTTGTCTTTACTTTATTTTGCCGTGCTCTTTTCGTCTTCTACTTTCGTACTGGCGAATTGAGCTATAAACAGAAATTAAAATTTGTCGACTACGGTATATCAACAGTATCGTAATAACTTTTTACTTACCCATACAATTATCCTTTTTCCAAACACTGAAGAAGAAATTCGGTTGCTTTTTTTTCGATCAGTTGGATTAGTTCTTTGATTGGAACAGTCTATAGTTCTAAATTAGTATACTAAAATGACATGTGAGGCTCATATTGCATTTCGTGATATCGCCTGACAGATGAAAAGAAATATTGGTCCAAATTAGTTGTTGAAATGATTGGTCTCCAAAAGGTAGGCATTATCGTAAAAGGGGCTATAAACAACCTTAAAAATCCACTGAACTGAAAGATGAGTAACAGCATTATGTGGTAGAGCTTGTTCAAGCATTGTCTGTGTGGCTAAGGCAGAAAAAAAGGTTTACGAGTATTTGGCCTTTTAACGCAGATGTTTTTCATTGGTATACAGTAGACTAAGATGAATATGGTCTGTGTGAAATGTTTTTTAATAGTGAATAACACTACTTCAATATAATAGTAATAATAATATTGTTGTATAATTTGTTTATTCCCATCAATATTAAAACGTTAAATCAAAAAACAAAGAGACCTGCAATAAATTGAATAAATAAATAATTGATGGAACAGGGATGCAATTCAAACTATGACAAAACAAGATCAATTGAGAGTTTGTTCCAAATATAAATATTTTAACATGTGCCCTTCTCTAAAGACAGGCACAAGTAGAGACTTCCTCACCAGCAATGGAATTATTCAGTTTAGAAATTGTATAGGAGAAACTTCTTTCAAAATAAGCGGTTCTATGAATTTGAATAGAAATAATGTTTCTAATCTGATATTAATATTGTGAACATCAATCCAATGTTTAATTTCGAAAGTTTGTTCAAAGAAAATGTCTTGTGGCGTCACAGTCACAGTCCAAGTCCGACGTCGAAAAAGAAAAAAAGCTGCTTTGAATTTTTCCGTAGAACGTTAGACTTTAGTTACTACCGGATTGATGGAGTTGAAATACCTTAATATTCTTTCAAGTTCATATAGATGCTTAAAGGTGCATTTACATATTATTTTTTTGACAAATTGATGCCAAGTATCAACCATCTTTATTTTTAGGTTAAATTGATATTTGCAATTAAAAATATGAGAGCTAAATTCACCCCATGACTAAATCGCACGAAGTCAGAGCTTGTCAAGTTATATTTAACAGATCACTTAGGATCATGAAAATATATACGATAAATGGCATTTTACAGATGGGAGTAAAAAATACATTATTAATTTTACAGTGCTCAATATAGCAACAACATTATCTAAAAATTTGGAAAACGAATCGGGGCTTTATACAGAACAAGACTTTTTCAAATTTCCTTTCTTGTTTAAGAATTTCCAGCACATTATCTTTTAAATTATAACTTCTGATATAAAATCTATAATTTTCAATAAATATTAATTCATAATTTTCTTAAATCACGTAGTTGCTTGTATCTTTATTCAGAGTTACAAAAACTGCTTTGTTCGATATTTAGTAACTTTAAAGAGAGCAAGATAATTGATCAACGTCAAACGTTCTTTGTTCAAGTTTTATTAAGAGATTAAATTAATTCGAAATTGCTGAAAGTCGCGCAGTAAGTTTACACCACTGTTACCTTAACATGCTTTGTAATTAATTTCTAATATATGCATAGAAGCCATTATTCAAAGTTCAAAATAACTTCTTGAAGTGTACGTGTTATAAAACACACTTAAACTTTGCCATTGTCTGTAAAAATGTTTAGTTCACAAATAAGTTACGTTTCATATTATCTATTATTGCATTTTTACTAAATTGCTTCAAAGGAAGAAAATTAAGTTTACGTTCTTGAAATTATTGAGTTATAATAGTTGTATTTCCATACATGAGCAATTCAATAGAAATAACTGCTTAATTGAAATATTTAATTTCAACTATCTATGTATTATGTTCGCTTGTAAATATTTGTATTAAAGCAGTACAAACAATATTCATGCTATGGGCAATTATGTCGGAATAAATTTAATGAATACCTATAACTAATTGATTCATTGATTTTGTGAAATTTAAATGTTCACCTTTTGTTTGCTTAATGTAATAAAAATAATAAATATTATTTTAATATATAGTTTTGTTTAGTAACTGGATATATAAAAATAATTTATTTTATGAAGATAGTCTCTGTTTTTAGTTTTTTACCATATATCGGGTGTTCAGAAAAATCGAAGTCAACTAGGTGTTAAACAAAAACTTGTATGCCATAAATGAACTTTTTAAATATTGAATGTGAATTGTTGTCTGTCAATGATTGTCAGAATCTAATCTGTCTCAGACAAATTTTCAAGGATTACTTTGACTTCGAATTTTTCTGAACTCCCGTTATATACATTATATACAATTATATCGACGATATCAAAAACTGTCACAATTTTCTTTTGATAAGAGCGTTGTTAGTGAGAGTTTTACGAACTAATATTCAACTGGCTGACACAAAAAAAAAAGGTAGCGTCATGGAAAGATATAGAAACAGATTGACAATAATATGATTAAGTATCATACGAATATTTTCTTTTCTATTTCTTTTTTTACAAAAGCAACTTTAAATAATAAGTAAGTTGCTTCCTCGGTTTTATTCATTCAGTGACCGTTCGCTTTAAAAACAACAAAAACCAATAATGTTCATAAAAACATATCTCTATAGACTCAAGCAATATAGTAATAATACTGTCAGTATCTTTATTTCGAATACATGCTTGTACCATGAAAAAATTAACAAAAAATATTTGACTTACATAAAAAAAAAACTGCCAAGTTATTCCAATACCAAGAAATGAAGTGTGGCTACACACAACTTTCTTATACGTATGTGCGTCCCAAAATGTGTATATAGAAGTTTTTACAATATAAGTTCTAAATTCTTTATCTTCTTAAGAAAATAAAGCTCTGGGTAAAAGTGATACCTCCTGACCGAATGTTGAAATTTTTTTTATTCAGAAATTATATCAAATCCAATTCAAAGTAGTTTAATTTGCTTAATAAATCTCTATAGAACGTATAATCTGAGAAATATTTGCGAAACACAAACACTACTTTCTGATAACAGTAAATGTTACTTCCGTTTCGAATTATGAAATTCTTTTTATACAAAATTGTTCCAAATCTGGCTCTGAATACTTCTGCACTTATAATAAATCTGTAGAGAATGCATAATTTGGGGAATATTCGCAAAGAGCTGCTTGCTATTCGATAAGACTAAAAGTATTACTTCCGGTCCGAATTTTGAAATTTTTTTATACAAATATTTTCCAAACTCAAGCTCTAAACACTTTTTTTTGATATTCTGGATAAATCGGCATAGAATGTCTAATTTGTAAGATATTTGCAAAAAACTGTTTTTTGATAAGAAAATGACCTGCATGCGGTTGGAATTTCGGAAAATTCGACGCTATCGTGGACACACATAGGCAGACATACAGACTGACACAGAGAGAGGGAGCGAGGGAGAGAGAAAGAGAGAGAGGGTTTTTTTTGAAAAAAACCTTTTCGGATCAGGGGACATCAAGACCCATGTCTTGACATCTGCAAAAATCCCGAGATCGAAAACTTTCGTCATCACACCTTATACTACGTATAACAAAGTAAAAATTAGTGATGGACAAAACCGAATTATTTCGATAACTACTTGGGTGAACTTAGTAATCGGATTATCACTCAAGTAGTCACTCCTATTATCAATCGCAAATGGCAGAGCCTCTAGAATGATTTAGCGATATCCTTTGTATAACACTACTAATTATTATTAAAAAAATGGTGTACAATTTCAAAGTCTAATTTCAAAATTATAAATATACATTTTCATATAGTTCTTTATTTAACAAAATAATAATACGTGCGAATGTCCTTAATTTTTTTTCGTATATTTCAAGTTCTTACCGACACGACAAACTGGTTGTGGAAAATCGTAGATTTAAGTTACGAACTAGTTCATTAGTCGTATTTTATCAACCGACGCCTGGTACTCGTCACTTGCATTAAAACACCGATTCCGAGTTCCAAGTTGTAATGCGACAATTCGAGTGAAAAATAACTGTGTCGACGGTTTTTGAATGCAGGTGATGAGTACCAAGTGACTAGCCAGTTCGCAACTTGAAACTTCGATTGCGGCAGTTAGTTTCTCTTTCGGTAAACTTATCACTCGTCACTCGTGTTCAACAACCGAATTATACCTATTATTTTAACAATCGGGTACCCAGTTTGGCTATTATCGTCATCAAAGAGAAGGAAAGAAAGAGAGCATGATGCAAAAAACACTTTTTCTTTATCAGAGGAGTTCAAAGCATAAACATCTGCAAAAATCTCGATGTCGGACTAAATTGGAATGAGACAAAAAAGATATTTAATGAATAATCAAATATTTCTAATAATATGCCTTCACTTCTTCTCTAAATTTCCTAGAAGTTTGGAGTTATTTTATATAATGTAGTAATAAGAATAATATAATAACAATATATATTTATTGCTTCGTTTAGATCTTTGCAATAGGTATAATACAATCACAAAAGAAGAAAAAGCATGTATTTGCATAATAAACATGAACAAGTTCGTACAAACTAAAAACGTATGTAAGAAAATTGTTCATTGTATATATACAAACACATTAGCACATAGTATTAAATAAAATTAAAAAGATAACTGAAACAGAAAAAAGATGGTAGTATGAAGTATTACCAAAAAATTTTAGATAATAAGAAATTCTTCTACATGATAAAATACACAGTCAAATAAATAATGCTCTTTTGAATAACGCATATTCTTTATTTGTTCTGTATTGTGTGGTGTTGTATTAAACAGTTTAATTTTAAATTTTTGGATTTTTCGTAAACAGTAAGCCTATGTAACTGTGTAGACAGCAAATGTACATAGTATTGCAACCCTGAAAAGAATTATTTAATATGCATAAGCGTTTCCATGATGTAGAGACTGGCTGCAGCAAACAATCCCGGCTTTCTAATCGCCTGGTACCGCAGAAGTTTGGGATACCTAGCTAATTTTTGCTGACCAAACACTCCAGAGGCAATATGGTAAACTTATAGTATTTGCACAAATAAGTATATGTAAAACCGTTGCTCCCGACCTTTTCGTATAGTACCTAGACCACGGTCAAGGCGCGCACCAAAGTGGCGTGGCGATGGCGTGGATTTGGTATGGCAAGTGATATAGGAGTGGCACGAAAGTCGTGTGGCTGTGGAATAGCGGTAGTATGATTGCAAAGTGATTTAATGCGCACCGAAGTAGTAGCCACGCCATTCCACTGTTGTGATTATGCAGTCGTGATGTCGTCATCCGAGAGGGACGATGCTTTCGCATTTGTTTAAATCGCTAAAAGTCAAACTTTCTTACAAATGAAAAAAAAACACTTTTTGCAGATTACTTGAAGAAGTAGGCCCTATAATACAGAAGAAACGAAAAACACGAAATAAAAATATAACAAAACATAGTTCCCATTTAAAAAATCCATTTCCTAAATTCCTATATAAAGTTGCTCATCTGGTATGTGTATCGGCCGTGAAAATAACTCCTCAGCAAAGTTTGAATTCGTCTCCTGTATTGAAGATGAATAGTGGCTACATGTCGAAGATGAACGACTTGACGTGTTGTCAACTGCATCAGCATCCTCGTATATCGAGGCATTAGGCACCCGGTACAATCCTTGCCTTTTTCTTTCAAAATACTCAAAAGCCGATTTATTTATTTTATCTAAAGTAATTCTATTTTGAATCATTTTACGTTGTTTTGATCTGATATCACCGAATAAATCCTGGATCACATTCGGTTTTCTACTCTTTCCCACTTGTCTTTCATTATTTTCTTGCAATGAATTGGGCTCCTTACTTGTAGAAAAATCCGCCTGGAACACATGTTGATCGTCTTCTTCGTTAAATAATACTTCTACATCATAATTCACTGTATTTTTTCCGATTTCTTTCCTTTTCCTTTTCATCTACGTAGTCATCATCTGAGGAGACAACCTCAATACATCAGATATTTGTTCCGTTGGTGGAGCCATTATATTCCCTTTAGCTGGAGTGGAAGAATACTCTCCACCACATTCTGCCATATGCCACACGCCACTCGAAATTAAACTTGTCAGAAAGCCGTGGCGACCGAGTGGCACCACGCCACGTCTATAACATCTCACCACTGCCACTCCATGTCAATGCGCGCTGTCGCATCTGATGTCACTTGTTTAAAAATTGCCACATGCCACGTAGTCACCACGCCACTCCCATGCCACGTACGTACCATTTCGGTGCGCGCCTCTACTAGATGGGCTTGCGCCGCCTGAAAACTTCTGAAAGATACATTTCATCACCATCCATTTGCGCAGCGATACAACGTGCATTTGTTTACCCTTATAGCAGATCTAAGAACTTTGTGGAACATTTTCGAGAACAAGCAAGAGCAACACAAAACATAATGTTCCTCCGGTCGAAACACAGTTTAACACCTGATCGTAGTATTCTCTCTATTGAATACCATCTTACAAGATTACCTATAAGGATATATTTATTCAGTATGTTGTTTTGGAAAAGCAGTGAGAATAAAAAAGTGAGTAAGGTATGTTCATGATCGTTTTAAATGTCTGAATATAGCAACAACAATACTAATTCCAGTTATATGCTACATACCCCTAGGAAAATAAATTAGCTGCATTATTTTCGGAAGTGTTGCTATCTAATCAGTCACACATTTACTTCTTGATTTCTATAAAATTTCTGCCATATTACTTCTGTTGTTTCTAACACTGGGCAACAAATTTTCGAAAAGTTCATGCTTCCAAGCTGAAAATAGTCATTTCTTAATGAATTCAATGTGCTGAACACGAAAATGACTAAGAAAAAGCTGAATTGGCTACGGGTTTTCTGTTATATGTACGCATATTTCAGAAAAAGTGTACTTATGTCAATATTATAATACATGGTAAGAAAACATTTACGCATATTTCAGAAAAAGTGTACTTATGTCAATATTATAATACATGGTAAGAAAACATTTACGCATATTTCAGAAAAAGTGTACTTACGTCAATATTATAATACATGGTAATAAAACATTAGTCTGCTTCCGGCTTTCGACTTCTTTTGGCCTGCCGTTTGTAGTGGACTTGTGGAGCATCTCTACTGATTGTCCAACAATAGTCAGCTAGCATTGACGTAGACCATTTGCCTTGGTACCGTTGCTCCATGGTGGCAATGTCCTGATGAAAGCGTTCGCCGTGCTCATCGCTGACCTGCCCGCAGTTATCAGGAAAGAAATCTAAGTGGGAATCAAGAAAGTGGATCTTTAAGGACATATTGCAGCCGAATTCATGAAACAAAGCCAACATATCCTCAACCAGATACTTGTAATTTTCTGCCTTGTTATTCCCCAGGAAGTTTGCTGCCACTTGATAGAATGCATCCCAAACCTGTTTTTCTTTACCTTGAAGAAGTTCCTCAAACTTGGGGTCTCGGAAGAGCTGTCTAATTTGAGGCCCCACAAAGATGCCCTCTTTAATTTTGGCTTCACTGAGTCGAGGGAATTTGTCATGCAGGTACTTGAATGCTGGTCCATTCTTATCCATGGCTTTTACCAAGTTTTTGACAAGACCGAGTTTGATGTGTAAAGGAGGAATGATGATTTTGTGTGGCTGTGCCAATGGTGGGTGCTTGTACATTCGTTTCTCCAGGCTTAAAAAATGCTCTCGGAGGCCAGTCTTTCTTGATGTAGTGCAAATCGATTGCTCTGCTGTCCCACAGACAAAGAAAACAGCAGTACTTTGTATATCCCTGCTGCAAACCCATCAACAGAGATACTACCTTCAGGTCAGAACATATCTGCCAGCCATACTTGCTGTAGTTAATCGTCTCCAGTAGCTGCTTTAGATTGCCGTAAGTCTCCTTCATGTAGACCACATGTGCAATAGGTATGGATGGAAGCTGGTTCCCATTATTCAACAAAACCGCCTTTAGGCTCAGTTTTGAAGCGTCTATAAACAGCCGCCATTCGTGGGGATCATGTGCAATACCGAGAGCTTGTAGTAGACCATCAATATCGCAGCAGAACACAAGGCTTTCTTCTTTCTTAAAGAAAGATTCGAAGAGCTGATGGCGAGTGCGAAATGAAGTCACTCGGACATTCTGTTCCAGAAGATTCCACTGTCGAAGTCTTGAGACCAGTATCTCCGCTTTGCTTTTCGACAGATCCAAATCGCGAACAAGATCGTTCATTTCATCCTGGGTAATTTTATGTGGTGCAGATGTTTCGTCAAAGCACGAAAAGTCATCATCCTTACTGCCACGTTGAGGAGAACTCGCCGACGCATGGCCATCCTCATCGTCTGAACTGATAGAAAAATCTGTAGGAGGTTCTGGAATTGGGAGTCCTTCGCCATGAGAGACAGGTCGCAGAGCAGATGGTATGTTAGGGTATTCAACTGTCCACTTCTTCTTCTTGGTGATGCCTCCAGAAGCTGGTCGTACCATACAGAAATAACAGTCGTCAACGTGAATGGTGGGCTCCCTCCAAATCATGGGCACAGCAAATGGCATTGCCTTTCTTTTGCCATTAAGCCACTGTGAAAGATTTACGGCACAAGTGCGGCAGCATACGTGTGGGGCCCAGTCTTTGTCCTGGTCGCCTATCTTGCAACCAAAATACAAATGATACGCTTTCTTAACTGTTGCACTGATGTTCTTTTTCTGTGCAGCAAATGTCACTTCTCCGCAAATATAACAGAAGTTATTTGCACTATTAACACAGTTAC
The DNA here is from genome assembly GCA_963170755.1 of Amphimallon solstitiale. Lineage (NCBI taxonomy): Eukaryota > Metazoa > Arthropoda > Insecta > Coleoptera > Scarabaeidae > Amphimallon > Amphimallon solstitiale. Next base: position 191,764,142 of record OY720675.1, read on the forward strand.
GAGGCATTGCTACTGTTTAGTTACTTTACACTATAGCAATCACTTATGTATGCTAGAGCTTCGAAAAATATGCGCGAATGAACGGACATTGCACGAGTTAACTGTCACGTCGGCCATTTATAAATAAACTATAATTAGCTATTGCTTGATATTGCGCAATCAATTTCGCAACACTCTCAATGGAAACTTACAGTAAATGCTGCATTAACTTCTTTGCATGAAGGGGTGACGCAATATGACGCAAAATTTCGTAATTTCTCACTAAATTGCATTACATTATGCAATAGCATCTATACAATGGACAAAACGTCAATATCTCTTGAACGTGAGCCAATCAACTTTTTTCAATGTGATATTCGTGTTCAGCACGTTGACTTCATTCAGGATTGGGTACTTTCACCTAAGAAGCAATTTCACTGTTGACCAGTGTTACCGATTCAATTATTTGAAGTGTTATGGTATATGTATCCTCTCCTAAACGTTGACATTATTTGATTGGGAACTCACATACAGAATTGATTATTTTCACAAAATATCCATATCAGCTGTTTTTTGTTAATTTCAATACCAATTATGCTCTTCAATTTTAGACTGTGTAAGCTAATACTAAATATTAGTTAATACTGGAAGTCGTTACTTTGTGTTAATTTATTGCTTTTAAAGGCACAACAAAATACTTACTTTCTTTTTTCCACTTGAATAACGCTGTGTTTTTAACCAACCTTTAATGTTTTATTTAAATTTAATCCTTCAAAGTTTTCAAGTCATATTTTCAAGTGGTATTTTTCAAAATGATTCTAGCATTTCGCGTGTTAAATTATATACTACACTCTATCATATCCACCGTTACACTTAATTGATAAGACACTAAATATCATGTTGTTTATATTATTTTAATACTGAATAAAATAATGGGCATTTGAATCTCTTCATGTAATACCAATGCTATTATATGATAATCATGAGATGAGTACATCAATTACATCCAAGTTCTTGAAGTTATATTCAACTATAATAATGCCTATATGGTGAAATAATATTAATAACCTTTAATTTTAAATTGATATTCTTTTAAAATTGATAATTTTTAAAATCATAACTTTACATCCCTTAATTTGCGCTTATGGAATATCATTGTCAAATTTGACAATTATGTTGAATTCAAGGACAGAAATATAACACGTAAAATTCACTAAATTGCAAACTATAGACACCCAAAAAAAATGTGCACAGCAATAATATATGCTTTCTAATAGATATCAATAAAACGAACTAATACAAGTAAACGTAAGTCAAAACATATGTTATAAATGGTGAAAAATATATTGTTAATTTAAGCTACAATATCAGCTGACCTAAAAAAATGTAAATTAATCTAGTAACTTAAGACACAATAGAGAATCGAACATTATATGCCCCAGTATAATACTCAAAAATAAAAACGTAAAGAAATGTAATCCTGCAACGTTTATAATATGGAATAATTCGATACCACTCGCATAATTCAGCATTTGAAATAGAAGACCCATGAACTTTTAATTAAATTTGTTAGCTTATTTTAATTCTCTTAAACCTGGCAGAACATCTCACAACCCGATCGCTGTATACCGCCAAAACTTATGTAAACAAATCTGGCATAGCTGTCGTAAAGAGAACCTGTTCGAAATTAAATTATAAACGAAGTGTTGCTAGAATTACATCAACAACCATTCCATTCAGCAGATCTAGATCAACCAGTATCCTTATTTTATAACGTTGAAAGTATATAGAATTTAGAGGTGAAACGAGATAATCATATTGCATACTAATAGGTTAAGGCAGCCTAAGAAGAACTACTACAAAATATAGGCGGAATTATATCGAAAGTTCAAAAGGATGTAAACACTTTTCGTATTAAAAAAATCTTGAATTTGATTGTACTATCCGATAACCTCTATCCTAAAAATATATTTACCTATGTACACGATTAGCCTTAATAAACATAATATACAAATGTAAATATTGGTTCTAATAGAACAATGATGACGGTATATACTTAATTACATATATATGTAATAATATATAACTTAACTAAATACAACTTATGTAATTTAATGCATTCTCATTAAACAGATGTGTCTATAGACGATAACTTCCAACATTTGTTATACGGATAGAATCTATACGAGGGCGACCTGATATATTTCCGGAATCGGCAAGAAATGGCGTATGAAGGTTGAAGTGGATTCATTGGTCGGCAAGGGGAACCCTTTTTTATAGCAACTGTCAAAATTTCAGACGTTTACTGTCAATAGTTGTTATTTAAGAGTGTGTTTTGTGTAGCAAGTCAGGCGGTTAAGCAAAAATGGATAAAATAAAATTTCGTGCAGTAATAAAACACTACTGGATGGCTGGGAAAACGGCCACGGAAATTCGAAATATTTTGCTGGAGGTTCATGGCGGATCTACTCCGTCATTTCCGACCATCAGCTTCTGAATAAGCGAATTCAAACGTGGCAGCACAAGCACAAGTGATGAACCACGCAGTGGACACCCAAAAACCGCTACCAACGATGAAATGATCGATAAGATTCAAAATGTCGTGTTAGCCGATCGCCGATTGAAGCTGAAAGAGATAGCAGAGACAACAGGCATATCAGAAGAACACGTTGGCCATCTCCTACATGAAATTTTGGGAATGAAAAAGCTTTCGGCGCGATGGGTACCGCATTTGCTCACACCAGAGAAAAAACAAAATCGGGTGATCGTTTCGGAGGAGTGTCTGGCCAGGATTCAAAGCAAACCAAGAGATTTCTTCATGCGTTTCGTAACCGTGGATGAGACTTGGATCCACCAGTACATACCGGAGACCAAGGAACAATCGAAGCAGTGGACTTTTCCGGGCGAATCAGCTCCGAAGAAAGCAAAAACCGTTCCATCGGCCGGAAAGGTCATGGCGACCATTTTTTGGGATTCCCAAGGTGTGATCGTCATCGACTATCTGCAGAAAGGAAAGACGATCACGGGGCAATACTACAGCGATTTATTGGCCCGATTCGTTGCAGTATAGAAGGAGAAACGGCTTCGTTTGCAGCGGAAAAATGTGCTTTTTCACCACGACAATGCACCGGCTCATTCATCCCGCATCGTCTTGTCCAAATTAAATGAGTTGCGCTACGAATTCGTTTCTCATCCTCCATATTCACCGGACCTAGCCCCCAGCGACTTTTTCCTATTCCCAAACCTGAAAAAACGATGGTAGGAAAGAGATTTGCCTCAAATGAGGAGGTCATCGCCACTACAGATGGTTATTTTGCAGACCTCGAAACAACCTACATTTCCGGGGGCTTGAAGAGACTGGAGCACCGTGAAAAAGTGTATTGATCTTCGAGGAAACTAGATCGAAAAATAAAAATAAGAAACCACACCAACACCGTGTTTTTTTGTCGATTCCGGAAACATTTCAGGTCGCCCTCGTGTGTATATAACAGGTATTCAGAAAAATTCGAAGTCAAAATAATCCTTGGTAATCGTGCAAACAAATTTCTGTGGCAAATGTCATTAAGTCAAACTAGCCGATACTCGCGGTCTAATGCAATACAACGTGTTATGTCCATCTTTGCTCTACCCAGTATTTAATGCTATCAATTCGGAGCATTTCTTAAGCTCGTTTTACATCTGTCAATTTATTGAACTTAAAATTGAACTAGAAATTGAACTTAATATTGAAGGTCGCCAAAATAACGTAACTATGGCGTTTTACACGCGTCATTTAGAAGGACTTTTAATTAAACTAGAATTTGACAGATGTAACACCCGACATTCCGTCAATTTATGACCAATATCTAAAAATTGGACTCATAATTGATTGATGTAGAACGACCTTGAGTAGACATAACACGTTGTATTGCACGACTGACGCTATTTTCCCGTCAATTCTGACATTTCCCGACAAGTATCATCGCAAACTGAAATTGATTGATGGTTCTGACAGTTCATAACCCGCAATTGAATATTCGTGCTGCTGTCATCGTTAATCGTGCGTAGAAAAATTAATCAACCTAACGTGGACGTTAAATTGTGATTGTCAGCTGTGCCGACCGGCCTCCATATTGAATATAAACATATCGCTTAGACTCTAGTTATGGTATTATTTAGCTTCATTCGCTTATGGCATGTAAAGATATATATGTAAAAAAAATGTGGTTTTATTGTTATGTCTCGTGATAAAGTATGGACTAGAGTAATTATGAGCTTTCAAACACAAAAAGTTTTATCAAAATCGGTCCAGTAGTTTTTGCATGACGCTCGAACAAATAAACAGACAATTACAGTTTTATAATAGTAGAGAAGATATTTACGTTTGCAAGAAAGTTGTAACGTCACTTGAGGTTTCATTAATATGCCATATGAACAGAAAACAAAAATTAATAAAGCAATGATCTTAGAAGAAAATTATGTTTAGAAATACATAATTAAACGTTTTCCTATTTTAGAGAATTCTCGCTAAACAATAACATATTTTCATGAGATGAGACCTTATTGTGGAAGAAATTATAATGCTTAAAAATAAAATGCAAAATTAATGGAAATAGTTGACTGCTCATGATGGCAAAGCATTTTCTTGGATTTTTTTCAGGAGTGGCACCTTTCACGTTGTTTTCAGGTTAGCATAATGTGTCCCGTTGATAGTGTGGCCTTTTGCGAGATAGTCGGTAAAAAGTATCCTTCGAATTTCAAAATATCGTTGCCATTACCTTTCGACTCAAAGAAAACATCTTGACCTTCTTTGGCGAAAGGCTGTAATTATGCCACTGCCGTTTCGATTCTGGAAAATAGTAATGGACACAACTTTTTTCTACCGTAATAGACCGGTGCAAAATATATACAGTTTTTGAACAGCATTTAATAAACTACTTGACAGACAGCTTAGGCATGTCGAAATGCAAAATGTTGTGTACACGTTCAGTAGATATATTTAAATCCTTACAATCTCCTCCACTTTCACTCTTCCGTCACGTAACACAACATCATGAACTTTTTCAACCATTTCTGGGATAGTAACACGTTTCGAGTGTCTAGGACATTCTTCATTACCGAGAGTCATAATGCCACGTATAAAGGGAGCGTATAATATCTGCTTGGCATATGAAAATAAATCGTTATGTAATGTTCGTTGAATATCCGTCAAAATCTCAGTTGTCTTCATCTTCTTAAAAAACAAGTACTGCATGGATGGCACCACGAATAGTGATTTTATCAATTTTAGGAGTTTCACTGAACATGTCTTATTTAAGGAACTGTATCTGTCAAACTAAACGTCAGACAATAATGAACATTTAAATATCGTAATGTACTGTCTCATCTTCCGTCGAATCATCATGTTTTTATTGAAACTTTGAAAGTGCTTACAAGTTTCCATCTGTTCTTATTTGAAAAACATACTTATAAAATAGAAGTTATTTGTGAGAGGCATAATTCTATAAAAACACGAAGTACTCCTTAGTGCAAATACACCATTTAAAATAATTTCGCTCATAATATCTCAAGAAATGTGTTATTACATTCGTTTTTAAACATCAGAATTATTATGTTCTTTTATGTTCTACATTCCAATCGATAATGTTGTCAATTCTTAAATAGCCATGTATGTACATTCAACATACGTATTGCATATGACATTTGACTTAATCTTAGGAGACAAGAATCGTTTATTTAATCCTTCAAAATTGAATAAATAATCCGTTAATACTTTAAGTAACTAGTATATACGTTTGTATGACTATTAAACTCGATTTAGAATAATTGCTTTTTCATATAAGCATTTACTACTTTCCTAATACGAAGTTAAAAATCGAGAATCAAGAAAATAAATTCCTTAAAGCAGCTTTATCCTTACATGTTTTCTTGCCAAAGATAGAATAAGATGGAATGATGCATACATATAAATGTGTATGTAGGTACTTCTTCGAGTTGACATGAATTATGTATAAGACAAAAATAAGAAGTAACCTTATAATTGCAACAACTATTTTTATTGGATTAATAATTTAGTATGTCCTATATTAATTAATCATGTTCTCCTACATAGTTCTGCTTGCGCAACCTCTATAATAGGAAACAGCAAAAACTGTAGCTGTGCATCTGACAAGATTTACAATTCGTAGTCCGAAATAAGTAAATTAATGGTTTCGCGTTTACTGTTTAATTACAAATACGCCTAAAAGCTTATCTGTTTATGGCGTAGGTAGCACAAACACATGTAAATGCACTAGTTTCAAAGTTACTTATTCCCTATTAATAAGCAATCACTCAATTTTCTTCAGTATGTACCTATGTATATACATAAATGAACTTGAGAATAATCATCCTTCACTGCGCACGTAATCTATGTATATACATCTAGTTAATAAACTACTTTTTCTGAAAAAGTAAGTTGTTTCCAGTGTTCAAGTACACTAGGTGATAATTATTTTACTTACTGTATTAGAGTTATCCATTATTTTTGTTTCTATATTTTAACATTGTAGTTTTAAACAGTAGGGTTTACTTTAAATGCAAACATCTAAACAAAAAGCCGTGTCAATATTGTAGTATAGATCATATTTAAGATTGGTATCATGAACTATGCAAATTTTCCTACATTGACGGAAATTATGGTTTTCCTTCATTTTACTTTCTTATACGTAGTATAAGGAAGTATTGTGATGATGAAAATTTTCGACCTCGAGTTTTGAGGTCCCCTGATACCAAAAAAGTGGTTTTTAAAAAATGTCGGTGTGTCTGTGTGTCTGTCTCTCTCTCTGTGTGTGACCACGATAGCGCTCAAACCGCTATAGATATCAATTCCAAATTTTATATTTATGAATATAATCTCCCTCTTGAGAACTGATTAGATTTTGAGCAAAATCGGTATACCGGAAGTAGTAGTTTACTTCAGTGAAAAAATCGAATTTTGCAAATATTTCGTCAATTACTAAGTTTAAACAAATTTATAAAGAATTCAAATGTACTTAAAATTAAATTTGAGAAAAATTGCATTGGTAAAGTTTTTCGAAATTCCGACCGGAAGTAGGTCTTTTACTCTTATCGAAAATCAGTTTTTTGCGAATATCTCGCAAGTCATGCTTTCTAGGCAGGTACATTACCAGTACAAAAGTATTTAGAACGTACTTATAAATATCTCTTGTATAAAAAAAATTTCAAAATTCGGACCGGAAGTAACACTTTTACTCTTACCGAATAACGATTTTTTGTAAATATGTCGTAAATTATGCATTCTATATATATTTATGAAGAGTACAAAAGTATTTAGAGTTGGATTTGGAATATTTTTTGTATAAATGAAATTTCAAAATTCGGACCGGAAGTAACACTTTCATACGTATAAGAAAGTCGTGTGGTGGCCACACCTCATTTTCTTATTTTGAAAAACGTTTATAGAAGCTGAAATCGTGTGTAATATCAAGCAATCTGTCTTGTAGCAATGTGACTTACAAATAAAAATTGGGCTAGCTGCAAAAGGTTAGAAAGCCAGCACTAGTACCTCAGTAGTATATACAGTAATGTTCGGTTATTACGAACCCGGTTATAGCAAACTTTCGGTTATAACGAACCAGTTTGAAAAGTACGAACCAAGGTTCCATAAGAAACGTGTTAATTGTTTTCGCATATAAGGAACCCGCTTATAACAAACTTTCGGATATAACGAACCTTATTTTCCATTTTGTATGTAAAAAGTTTTCGGTTATAACGAACTTATATTTAGAAAACAAGGGACTTCCCCGAGTATCTCGCCAAAAATGCAGTAGTCGATTCTAGCAGTTTGTGCAAGCAGTCGACGTCGAGTCATCAATCTGTGCTTACGCTGATTCTCAAACGTGATTTTAAGACCATGAGTGACGCAGTTGCGAAGAAAAAACGTAAATCTTTTACATTGAAAAGTAAACATGATATTGTGAAACGATTGCAACGAGGTGTCAAACAAGTACGAAACTCAAATGTGAAAAAAATCAAAAAACCTACTAAGCACGAAGTTGATCAAGGACTTTTGAAATGGTTTTCTCAGCAAAGAAGTAAAAATGTAACTATAAGCGGTGCCGTGTTGCAATCTAAAGCTGAAGATCTTGGGAGTAAATTGTTGGAAGATCCTGAATTAAAATTTAGTAGAAGTTGGATCGAAAGGTTTAAACGAAGACACAACATCAGCAGCGGAAAAATTGTTGGAGAGGCAGCCTCAGTTAATATGGATGTTGTGAATGACTGGTTGGAAAATAAGTGGCCAATAATTAGAGAAAACTTTGGAGATGAGGACATTTTTAACGGCGATGAAACGGGGTTGTTTTATAAGCTCACACCAGACAAGACATTAAGATTCAAAGGGGAGACCTGTACAGGCGGAAAGTTATCTAGAGAAAGAATTACCTGGTTACCTTGGTTGTTGCAAATTTATTGGGGACAGAGAAAAGAAAATTATTGGTGATCGGAAAGGCCAAAAACCCCCGATGTTTCAAAAATGTGGTACGATTACCAGTCAATTATAAATGTAACAGAAGAGCTTGGATGACCTCCGAAATTTTTACAAACGAACTACGAGAATGGGATGATGAATTATGTCGTAAGAAACGAAAAATCTTATTACTAGTGGACAATTGCCCGGCTCATCCGGATGTAAAAAATTTGGAGTGCATTAAGTTGGTGTTTATGCCTGCGAATACAAGTTCGAAATTGCAGCCCATGGACCAGGGTGTTATCCATAGCTTAAAAAGCAATTACCGACGGTTCCTACTCTCGAAAACTATAAATTCTATTGATAATGATCAAACTAACTTCACTGTGAGTCTCTTGGATGCAATTAACTTCATCCATATGGCATGGCAAAAAGTGTCAAAGCAGACAATCGCTAATTGTTTTCGACACGGCGGATTTATCAGGCGTGAGGATGAATTTGACTCAGATGACAATCTACCATTAGCCGAATGGCTCACAAAAAATCAAGAAGAAAGTGTTAACGATGTTCAAGATGAACTCACTCTTGGTGAATATGATTTTAATGAATACGTTCACGTTGATGACAACCTTGTAAATGTGGAATTTTTGGATGATGATGCCATTGTAGCTTCTGTGTCTTCTGCAGCTAATCAGACTGACGATGAGAACGAAGAAGATGAGAACGAGGAGGAGGAAACCAAAAATAACGAAGTACCACTAGTTCCAACCACTTCAAATGCAATCCAAAATATTGAAGTCGTTCGTCATTTTCTTCAAACGCGGAATACTCCGCAACATATTCTTAATAAGCTAAGCGAAGTGGAAGTGCACATCAGAGAGATTAATCTTGCCAAAAAAAAACAAACTAAAATAAATACGTATTTTTAGTACATAATTAATATTTTCAAGTTGTTTCAGACATGCAATGTTTGTAATGTATTTTGTTATATGAAAAAAGAATAAAAATTGACTCCCTCAAAATAGTGGTGTTTTTTCAAAATCATCACTTATAATGAACTTCGGTTATAACGAACCTTTTTTGCCGGTCCCTTGGAGTTCGCTATAACCGGACATTACTGTATATATACAGGGGTAACTCAAATAGTTGCGGGATGTTCAACATTTTAGTTTTGAATTTAATTTAATGTTAATGATAAAAATGTAATAAGTGTGGAATATTTTTAAAAGACGTACCTAATATTGTATAACATTAATAAACAAGAAATTGATGAAATGTATGAGAACCTAAGGCAATTATTTCTATTAACTAGGTATCTTATAAAAAGGGAAATTTGGATGAATATTTTGTAACTTATAAAATTGTCTAAATTTAATTTGTAATCGAAAATATTTATTTTTTAATAAATAGCTTTTAATACATAATTGCCACGGTCAGATACCCGTCCAATAAATCAATTTGATGATGTATGGGTTGTGGGTTTGTGTAGTCTAGAAGTGTGACATGTTTCTTTGGGAATGTCATTGATTAAGTGTGAGAATTCACGGTTACGTGTTCAATACCAGAACACACAAAGAGCTACGTGTAGTCAAATTAATACTGGAAAGTGACTGTATAAATTGGGCTCGTACTTACTGAATTTAGAAAGAAATACAGGGGGTAGGCGCCTAATTGATCAGTGAACTGCAAATGAAAAATTTTTCGTTGACGTAGAAAATATTTGTAAAACCCAGCCCAGTGCTATTATTTCCTTGATATTTAGTCGAACAAGTATTTTATATTGCATTTTGCAGTTTTCTTGCGTTTTTTCAAAATACAGTCATTTAGGGCTTTTCTTATAATAGTACTCATACAACCATTCATTTTATATTTACATATAAATTAACTTCACACATTATATCAGAATGTACATAACTATTTGCAACAAGAGAATGTTAATAAATTTGTTAATACATTTAATATTGTTTTATTATACCTTTCTACACAACTAAGAAGTTTTCAATAGAAGCGGAAGTAAATACCGCATCTGAGAAAGAGACTAGGCATATTATTATTATATAAATATATGAGGATTTAAACTGAAATAATTTTTGTTGAACTTACGATATGAAGGTATGCCTGTGTAACCTTGTGCATTGTGTAATGCACGTGAATACATTACTTCTTTTCCGCGACTTTAAACTAACTTCTTAACAGAAATATCTTAAAGGAATAAATAGTCCTGACCATTCATCTTGCTAAATGGAGGTATCTATAAGTTGCTCTTACAAACTGCTTCTATACATATTAAATTTTCAACTTTAGTTTAACCGTTGATTGAAGGAATATATAAATATGCGCAACGCTATAGTAAAATTGCGTGTCTTTCAACGACTGATGCATCGCTATAGATCTCGGACCTAGTTTTGGCTACGCTCAGTGCTATGTAGTTGCGCATCTTTATGTATTCCTTCAATCAACGGTTTAACTGTCACATAACCACTATTGCTTATATGACTGTCGCAGAAATAAACAAGCTGAGACCTCCATCATTTCCTGACATGCACGATGAATTAATAAATCTATGCCAGCATCTATGTGTCTGGTCTGCCTAGTTTTTATAATATTATTTTTAAATTATTTTTTTTAATAAATTTGTTTTGTGCTGTTCTTTGATTTTAGTTAATAGACTACACCCTAACATTACTAAACTCACAATAATACAATGATAGAGCTTATTATAATCTTCACATACAACTTAAATATGTATATCTGCTACTGACTTGTTATTTGTAAGTAGAAATTTAGTATTATAATTTGTGCTATAATATTGAATTTATATTCTTGTATCTCATCTTTAGGGTTTCAGATGGAGAAATAATTAATTTGTTATATTCCGAAACGTTCAAAATTAAATGTAATAAAGGTTCATTCAGCATCACATTCTTGTATTAATTAGTCCCTTATGCTCGGTATTCACAGAGTAAATTTACACATACACAGTTTAAACGCAATACAGACTAGTGTAAATCGCGTCTAGTATCATACATGCATATGTATGATACATACAATGCTGATCGTTAAAACCAATTACTTAAAAGTGTTTGTTGTGAATAGAATTATTTCATAACTATTACGTAATAAGATGTCAAGACTTCATGCTCAATTTAATTCGAACCAAGAATAATAATAACATCAATAATAATAAGATTTATTTTCGCAAACAAAAATAAAACATCTGAAGTAGGGCAAAAATTAATATATCAATAGTATATACATAAGGATAAATTCTAATTTTCTTCTCCAAGGTTCTTCGTTCTTCCGTCCATTCTTATTCTCAGTTATTCTTTTTAGCATATCCGTAGGGTTTCTTCTCAAAACATAGGCGTTGTTCTTTCACGTGCCTTATTATATAGTTTTAACTCTATTTCCTTGTTAGTCTCCTTCCTATATTGTTAATTACTCTTGGGCGTTAGTATTGTCCTCGTTATTTTTTTCTACTACTCTTCAGTCGTATTAATCTTTTTTTTATTTATTGTTGGACTTTCTGGAGTGTATATGTTGATCTTATTAATCCGAACAATTGTCATCTTGGTTGTTTTAGTGGGGGCGTTAAAATGTAAGATTTCCTGTTTCTACCATAGAATTGGTTTTCTTTGAGGACTTTTTCTTTTACTCGTTCTCTTTCTCTTAGACCCACTGTTGTTCCTTATAGTTGAAGTAGGAGACTATCAAATGTTCATGGATCTTTAATTGTTTCAGCTCATGTTGCTCTTTCGATCCTACTTTCATATATTTCGACTTGTGTTGGTGTATTTCCGATCTGTTTAGCTGTAGCATCTGCTTCTTCTTTTACCTTTGTTAGTTTCGAGTGTGCTACTATCGCTAGGTTATATGCGTATACTCTTATCTTCAAAATAATCTCCAGTGTTAAAAAGACTTGGAGAGATTGAGTCTTCTTGTCTTACTCCTTTTCTTATAAGGAATTTCTCGATAATTTTTCCTTGGAATCGTACTGTTACTTCTTTGTTGTCTATCATCTTCAGAAGTTCCCTAGTCTGGTTATATATTCCCAAGTTTTTTAGTTCGTCCGTCATTTTTTCTGTTTACCATGTCGAAAGCACTCTTGAAGTCCACGAACATTGTATTTCTCCAGAGATATACAAAAATATACAAAACAAAAGAAAAAGAAAAATTTAGAAAAGCACAAAACGAATATAATTGAAACAAAAGAAATCTTAGGTTAGGTGTCAAATAACACGAAAAAGGTGAGTAAAAGAAAATAAAAGCCGGTTTATAAATCAGTTTCTGCACTTCTTTTTATCTTCCATCGCTTATCTGTTTTTAGAATACAGATCCAGTTATCCATATTTGCTAGACTAAGGTAGTATTTACTCGGCGTTAATCTTCTATAACTTATTGTGCAAGAATGGTCATATAATAATGCACACAAATCTCCATGAAAATATTTGTAGATATATCAATATTTATACATGATTTGCACAATTACTAAAGATATTGTTAAAATATTTTACTATTACTAAAAGTTCTTGAATTTCTCTTTATTTTGCATTTAAGTTTCTCTTTTTATACAATCAAATTGTGTGCATAACATTTATATAAAATATTTTATTTTTAATTTTCATGGATTATTTTAGAAATTAACTAACATAATTATACTTAGAAATCTCCATTTATTTTCACAAAACTGACAAAGTTCCCTTGATGTAATATATTTTCGTTGTATGAGACACATTCATGCAATACAAAATTGTTCTCCATAAGCAAAACGTTGGGCATCATAAGTCAAATAATACATTTCTGTTTTGACAAAATTCCCAGGAGAATCTACAACGCATCCATGAAATTGATTTTTAAAGTTTTACCATTTTCAAGTCAATTTGTCAGGCGCTCTGTGGCTTTATAACACATTTCTATGTATACGATATATTCCAGTTAAAGATTTATCTGACGATTGATCAGTGTTATAAATCAGTTTTACGACACCTTTTATGGAATTTCGTTCAGGAATTGATGTTTTTCATTTATATATTTATTGCCACACGACAGAGTGAAGTATAACCGCATGGAATGCGTAGACGCTCGTCTAAACATAAGGTAGGCACGTACTACATACAAACATTTCGTGTAAAAGATATTGCACGCTAAATCACTGTTGTTGAATTTCAAACCGTAATGCTTTATAAAGAACTACTTAGGACGACATGTAAGATAGGCCAGAATGATATATTATGATATATTGACGCTAAAGTCCCTTTTTATAAATTTGCTTCATCCGTACACTCGAATATACTGATTAACTAATTTACATAATATATTAATGTAAGTTTTGCAATAAATTGAACTAAATCACAGATCAACATCTACCAGCTTATTTCGAGAAAGCTCAGCAATTATGAACGTTCATAGAATAAACAAATATCACAATCACTTATATGTTCGAATATGATAGTGTATTGTAGTATCGTCATTTCTATTTTGACAGAATTGTCATTCTTAATATGTTATATTAATATATACTACGTGAGCATTTTGAACTGTCCTGGGTTGGCAACAAAAAAGTCCCTGTATTATAAAAAACTAGGAAATATTTACTTCCGTGAATTGCCCATACTAAATTTACATGTCAAATGTCAAAACCATCATGTATTGAAGTGTCTTGTACTTTCGTATTTTCATTGTTTTATTGTCGCTTTTCTGTCTATTTCAAGACAATATACCTCGTATACCATGCCTTTTACGATATAACAGGATACGTTTATTGTAATGTCGCACTTTCGCAGTGGAACACTGCAAGAGGATAGAATATGTAAATATTCATTGGGATCGTGTTTTCAACAATTTGTAACGGAAAATGGAAATCTGGAAATAAACTTGGACACATTCACTTGTCATTGCAATAGGGTGATTAAAAAGTTTAAGGAAATGGGAAGTGTTTGTAAATGTAAACCTGAAAAAGTACCGACAGTTTTAACTGAAGATGATGTCGCAGACATTAGGCAGCGAACGGAAGTTAGTCCCACAAAATCCGTACGAAAGCTCTGTCTGCTCAAACTGGTAAAGAGATCTAATTAACTTAAACGTAATTTGTTATACAGCATTATGTATTTAAATTGTAGGTATTTGCTACGGAAGTACTCATAAGGCACTGAAAACAAACTTACATATGCACCCATATAAAGTTTCTGTAGTACAACATTGACGTGACAATCACTTTGAGCAGAGATTGAATTATTGCAACTGATTTAATGAAATATATCATGAAGAAAACTTGAATCGCACTTTCTTTTCGGATGAAGCTTGGATGCATTTGTCGGGGTATATCAACTCTCAAAATTACAGTACCTGGTCAACAAAGAATCCACATGTTTTTGTTGAAAATAGTCTCCATCCTATCAAAGTTGGTGTTGGGTTGCAATGTCAAAAAGACGGATTATTGGACCGATTTTTTTTCATGATACAATTAATGCCACACGATACCGAGAACAAATATTGGAACTCTTCATTAACGGCTTTCACGAAGATGAATTAAACCTGAAGTAGGTACTATTAATTATTTGCAAGGATACTGTGGTGACCGATTGATTAGTCGAAATCGATGGCCAGCCAATTCTCCTGATTTAACCCCACTGGACTTTTTTCTCTTTTGGCATGTAAAAAATAAAGTGTTTCAGAACAGACTACGTAATCTCGATGAACTTGAGGAGGCAATTACAATGGAATTGCAAAATATTACACCGGAAACACTCCACAATGTGTTCAATAAACATGAGAAGAGATGTCAATCTATGCATTGAGAATAACGGACATTTCGAACAACGTTTATAAAATGTATTCATTTGGTGACATAATTATGGGATTATGTTTTACAATAATAAAGTTGTAACGTATGTATTATTTTTTATGATAAAAAATAAAGTGCAATTACTGTATTTCTAAGAAATTCTTTCATATAATTCAACTTAAAACTAACCCTATTTCATTGGCATTTATCACAGGAAAATTTTAAATAGTAAACCTAACTATAAAAATAAATGAAAAAGGCTTGCCAATTACACTGTGCTCCTATATTAAAATCAGAATGGCCAACTCAGGACAGTTCAAAATGCTCACATTTTATAAACATGTGTACCTCCGTGGACAAGAGAAATTTTTAAAAATCACTATTTCTTAAAAAATAAGTAGATACTGAAAAACATATGAACTTTAGGCAACCTATCGCACCCCAATAATTAGAAGATTCATTTTCAGTAAAACAATTTGCTACATAAATAAATATGAGGGCTTTAGAACATAATATTGATGCTATGGACAAGCTAATTGCCACATGTTAAATTTTAATACCATTTCGGTTTTCGTTAACTTAGCAACATCGTTTTATCGGATTTCCCATATAATAATCATATATTAGTAGCAACTTGCAATAGCACAGTTAGCATTGAGAAATCATTGATTGTACTGTCATCTACAATAATAAGCTTAGTTCTAGTACCAGGATCAAAGAAGTATTCCACAGGGTCGTACCCTTTGTCCAATGTTGTTTCAAGTATACATATATTATTTGCTATCATTTGTGACTAAGAAAGAAAGTTTTTTTTGTATGCAGACTTCAAATTAATGAAAGTAAAACTAACATAATTATTTTCCTAAATATACAAAAACGAATGTAGCTCATTCTGCGTTCCTAAGATATTCAATCTGAACCAAGATTATCATTTGCACAGAAAAAATCATACTTAAAGTTATTTTATACGATTCCATATCATAAACAGTTTGTGTCGATCTGCGACAACGATATATTACGCGGTACTCTATAGCAATTTGACAGACTGACTAATGATAGTATCGTGTATCTTCTTGCTAAGTTCTGGTGTTAGACTTTTTCAGGCTGGGGAACCACATCTAACATCACCTAGCTACGGGGGCGTATTTTTATGTTATCTACCTAGCCATGAAACAAAAGAGTGACGATGTCAAACAAATTATTGAAAAATTGCTGTCACTGTTAGAAGTACATGTGCTAGGTTGTGTTTAGTTTATGCTGTGTATAGAGATTTGAGACGGTCCATTTCTCGATAACATGAGTGAAACTAAAGTTGAAGATCGCAGCGTAATAAAGTTCCTGACAAAGGAAGGCAATGGTCCAAAAGCAATTCATGAAAGAATGGTTGCTGTATATGGGGAAGATACACCATCTTATTTCCAAGTAAAATATTGGTCTAAACTCTTTCGATGGGGTCGAGAGTCAATCAATGATGACCCAAAATCCGGACGACCCGTTGAAGCTCGAACTGAAAACATTGTGCGAAAAGCGAAAATTTGGTACTGAAAGATCGGCGTGTAAAGGTCTGTGTCATTGCCAATGAAGTCTGTATATCCGAAACAAGTGTTCTCAAAATTTTGCGTGACGATTCGGGTATGAAGAAGGTGTCTGCACGGTGGATACCCAGATTGCTTACACCTGAACAAAAACTGTGCAGAAAAGTAGAAAATTTGGTCAAGTTGGAGAGGGACAAAACATTTTTATCTCGAATTATTACCGGGGATGAGACTTGGGTATATCACTGGGACCCTCCTACTAAACAATAATCCATGCAGTGGGTTCATAAGGGCTCTCCACCACCAAAAGAGGCCAAGACACAATTTTCTGGAAAAAAACTGATGGCAACTGTTTTCTGGGATGCTGAAGGAGTTTTGCTTATTGAATATATGCCGAGAGGGTCTACCATAAATGGAGAGGCCTACGGAAACACAATTAAAAATTTAAAAACTGCTCTGGGGGAAAAACGCCCCCATTCTTATCCACAAAAAAAAACTTGTTGCTGCACGACAATTGTCTTGTTCATAAGGCAAACAAAGTTCAGCAGATAATCAATAACTGTGGGTTTATAGAGTTAAGGCATCCACCTTATACCCCCACCTAGCTACGTCAGACATCTTCTTATTCAAAAATTTAAAAAAGCATCTCAGAGGAAAGCGATTTGCTTTTGATGAAGAACTCAAAGATGCTGTTGAAGAATATTTTGCGGGGTTACCGGATCAATTTTTTTTCTAAGGGTATGGAGCAACTGGAAAAAAGATGGAATAAGTGTATTAGTGTTGAGGGGAGTTATGTAGATAAATAAAAAAAAATGTTCTCTTATGTGCTTTTTTTCATGGCTAGATAGATAACATAAAAATACGCCCTCGTACTACCGAAATAGGAGGGCTGACAGGTTTACGTTCTCACCGAACCACTGTAGCAGCTCAGGATAATCTTTGTATATATACATGTTCAGATGGTGAACTCGGAAATCGACTCCAGTAGTCCAGTAGTAGTAGTAGGTTAACAAACCAATATGGAACCCTTGAATAAAAACTGCTGTGAATACTTCTTCAAATAAAAGTAAAAGCTTACGAAAGGATTTTTTCAACACTTCTTGTCTATAACAATATTCTATTATTTGCTATAGAACCATAAAAATAAACTATAACATTCACAAATTATAATTTTTATAACAATGCTACTAGATTCATTGATGTTGCATATAAGCACTACTTGTCGCTTGTTTATTGTTGTTCAGTTTTAACCATTTCCTGTAGTTTAATTTGCGTAGTGTTCAATAGTTTTGGTACTTCACCTCCTCACAACTAACGGGGAGGAACTGTTGAATTTTATGCTCAACAGCTAAGAAGAGTTGTGGGGGCTGCCGGCCTTATTGCCGGCTAAATCCTGAAGCTCATAGACATTGTTAGCGAACCTGCAAGGACTGAATTCAGAGAATATATTTAATATTTTTGTCGGCATATTTAACATAGACATGTTACGTTTGATGTTGTATTCACGGTCTGATTATAATAAACTATAAAGAATAGTATGAGATATCTGAATGATGATCAAAGTTTGAAATATAATTCACTTTGTTTTCATAGACATAACAAATTTGGTAGTTGAATTTTTATTTTATAACTCCCCATGCCGATAAACGTTAAATACATCAAGTAGGATTTATGGTTTTGTTTCATCATTGCAAGACAAGCGGCTCTGAACGTCCTCTGAAATAGAGAATGATGTAAAATGAGAAAGGCCCATCAACTGTATAGTTTAAGGCACGAAACTTGCAATAAATACATCATCCTAGGGAGAAATGTGTTAAAATAACTTTTTTATAATATAAGAAGGTGATAACTTTGCTGAACTAAATTGATAGGTAGTATCTCTTAAACCCACGCAACGTCCTAGTATTAAAACTTAAATATAATAAAATGCTTTTAATATAATGAGTATCGTCTTTCCTAGTGCAATACTTAATGAGATATTATACACATAATTGGAAGAACTGAAACAAAATACTCCCCAAATATTAAATGAAATTTTAATTTTTAACTATTTTATTTAAAATAATCCAGCTTAAAGTCGTAGTACTTTAAATAAATTCAGTTTATTCTTTAAAAGAAGGGGAATTGTAATCCAATATTATTCATTTTTTTGTAAATTTGGTAAAAATATTTTAATTTTAAATTCGAAACACTTTCGTAGTTAATTACATATATATCTACCAAATAGAATTCTATCTTTTAATTTTTCAAAGGAGATAGCAAGTTTGAGATATCAGAACTAATAGAAAATTTACCACTGCACTTGAGTGTTCATATTTTTACATCGCCAACTTCATGCATGTGCTTGCAGCAGATAGTATTTTATCAATTATCCACACCCATTCTGGCAAAATTAATAAACAACACACTAAAAAGTGAAAATTCCCCAAATACCTACAAAGACCATAAATACCTATACGTAAAAAAGTGTAAACAAAATAATACCAAAAAATGTGGAAATACAAATAAGAGAATAGCTGCTACAAAATAACATAATACACCCTCGTCTATTAATTACATGAGGTGTTTTTTAACAATTTAGATCTCTTCGTCCTCCTTGGTGAGATTTGATAAGATGTGGCAGGACCCCTCCCCCTCACCTGAGGTTTACCTTATCATTTCTAAATAATTAAATATACCATGTGCTTGCCGGCGACCTGCGGATACAGCTTACTGTATAAGATAAAACGACGACACCGAGAATTTGTATGAGTTAGTATGAGAAAGCAATATACAAACTGCTTTTTGGTCGAGTGGAGTGTTGGAAAAGAGGGGGTTCGAGTACATTTACGCTGAGGCTAGACGGGCTAGACTGACTCTCGTTTAATCAGGGCAACAAGGATAGATAGCAGCTGTACTGCAGTTTGTATATTGCTTTCTCGTACTAACTCATACAAACTCTTGGTGTCGTCGTTTTATCTTACAGTAAGTTGTATCCGCAAGTCGCCGGCAAGCACATGGTATATCTGCAACGCATAAGGTGATTGTGTTCCATATCAAATATTGTCTATGCCCGCGATTGATTTTGTGATACAAAATGTTATCTTATAACCTGGCTCGTTTGCTTTACTTATAACATGGTGCCACTTGCTTATGTAACACCAGAGCAAACGAACCGGCATAAGATATGTCTTCTGTATGTCACCAAAATACACGGCACTTCTGGTTGCCTATATACTCAGGCATTACTATTGCGAATTGCTAAACGTCTTATCGGTGTGACATCAACGTTAACTCGGACGGTCGGCTTTGTTTATAAATATAAATATGGCGGTTGAAGTGTTGTGTTTTAGAGACAAAAGACCAAAAGCTCTACAACTAGCACAGTGGAGAAAAACGTGAGTACTTCTTATTGTTTTAATGTATCTTATTGCTCATTGAAAATACTACGTTCCCAAACTCATTGTTAAACGGTAAAAGAAAAGAAACAGTGTAGAAACTTATTTGAAAAATAGAATAATTAGCCTTTATTATTACTGAAACCATATTAAAACAATTAATACACAATTTTGTTTATTACTATATACAATTTACAATTTTTATATACATAAACAGACTTGCTTAATATCGGCATAATCAAATACAAAATAAATTCACCTTAGTGACCTCTTTTAAACATGTATAAAATTAAGATTAACCACATATTCAATTTTAGCCCCTGAAATGTTAACTACGAATCCCAGTGCATTTTTATCTATTAATATAAACAACCTTATACATGAAATCTGATACGTGTCGGATAATTTAAGATAAAATACAATTAAACATGAAATATGGTACACGTCGGTTAATTTGAGATCAAGTGCATACTCAGATCAATTAAAACTGTCCTACCAATTTATTTCTACGTTACGTCATGCTCGCATGAAGAATTTTTTCAAGTTTGTCGGGAATTAAATTATTAAAGCGGTACGGGTTCTGATATCTATCCAATAGCTACACGGTGAAGTACTAATGCATCTATATTTATTGCGGTTCAAAAGCGCGGGTGCCTTTATGATAATTTATTCGAATTTACGGCGCGTTTATACACAATTTCGGAAATTTAGCATCTCTGAAAATAAAGAATTACTAATAAATGCGGAAATATCGTCACGACATCAAAGTCTGACTTAGACGGGATAAAGTTTACAACGGTAATACATCACTTCTTTCCACGGTTCAAGACCTGAATAAGAAGAGATACATTCGGACGGAATTAGCGGGTTTTTGAAACGACTGTTTCACGGTACTAAAAGACCTGAAAATAGTACGTTTCTGCGGATTAGACACCAACTCTTCCATGCCATCAAGGCTGAATAGAGAGGTACAGGTAGCGGATGGATAGGAGAAATAAATGAACGAGACACATTCGATGGGGCCTTTATACCGTATGTGTCAATTTTCATTAGGTATAGGGATTCAATTTTACATGCGATTTATACATATACAAGTAATATGTGGCAACGTGCCACCCCACAGCGTCCGTCACCAATCCCGGGAACAATCGACATCAAAACGACTCTCCGATCTTCCCACTTCTCCCGACCAGATTTTACATTCAATGTTAGCTGCGAATACGTTGCGATCTAATCTGCAATGCCGTCTTATTACTGGAACGGGAAACATCAAATGGCCGCCGCGATCTCCTGATCTAGTAGTTTATTATTATTTTCAGAATCCTTTGTTATTTACCTTATATTCAATTTTATTAGAATTACGCTTTTGTTTGTGTCATGCAGCGTGAACGCAGCTTAATAATTCTCTGCATTTACTAAAAGGAAAAAGAAAAACAAATCCTTGTAACTCGTAAATATTTCAGAACGCATTACAAACATCCAACCCGCTGGTCGAAGAGTTACTGACTGCTAACCACGCTACTTGTATTTACTTACGAGTATGCATCGGTCGCGCTGACATTGGAAAGGAAAGAAGGGGTATACTATGTTGCCACATACTGTATGGATTAATCGCCTATGGCTAATGAAAATTGACACGTGCTGTGTATCTGAAAACCCCCCTACGTCTGTAGGTAAAAACTTGTTCAAAACACAACAATTTGCGCACGACTCTGACATGAACCACGACTTTGAGCATGACGTACACATTCGGTATTTTTCCATTGAAAATAAGCAAATAACAGAAATTATTATTACAAATGAATATATATACAGGTCCGTCCAAATCACTTTATACAATATTTGAACAAAATAACACACATACATTTAATTTAATATTGACAAATAAATTAATTATGGACTTAAAAATGTTAATTTGTACAATTAACGAGGAAGTTCGTTACAATCTGTTGTAATAATAATGTATAGTCTCTAAATTAAAAGGTTAAGGTGAGATTTTATTGACCCCCCCCCCTCCCGTAAAATGAGATTTTACCAGACCCCCACCAATTTGAGCCCACGTAATAACGCTCCCGATGAATATCAACAATGCAAATATACGAAAGAATGCACGAATACATATAATCAAACAAAGACAATAGGAACTAATGCAAGTCTAACAAATGCTTATTACAATGGACACAAAAAATGCCAACATCGGAATCTATAGTAGATTATAATAAAATACCAAAAACGATTAAAACTCCAATTTACTTCAAATTTCAGGTCAAAATCAAACAAATGATAGAACTAGGAAGTTTATACCGTAGTCGACAAATTTTAATTTCTGGTTCGAAAGTGGAAGAGGAAAAGAACACGACGAAATAAAATAAAGATAACCATATAGCGAGGCTGCCAAATACACCCGGCAAACGTTTGCTATCAAATGTGAAAATCCCCGGACTGCGTTGCTTCTCCCACCACTGTTGGAAAGCAGGCATCGCTGCATATTATAAGGTCATCTTCTGCATGGGGTAGATAGCTAACAGAAATTAAAATTTGTCGACTGCGGTATATTAAAAATATTAAACGCCTCAATAACGTTACTACTGAACAAAATATGAATCGCATCCAGGTCGAAAAGATGAGAAAGGACAAAAACAAGTAGTGCATCATGTATTTATTATTGTTATTATGTGTACATGTATTGGTATGTGGTACGTACGCGAAATTTTCAGGGTTTGTTCTACTAGTGCGATAACCTGGAAGAGGCGGTATATGTCTGTGTGTGTTTCAGGTTATCGCAGTAGTAGAATAAGCCCTGAAAAGTTCGTTGGGATAGTGGACAAAACGTCGACAGCAGAAGCAAAAACGACGCCGCGGTGTCAACTCAGAAACCAAGACGGTGTCAATGAAAACTCTTGATGCTTACGACTTATTTTAATTTCTATAAGACTTTCAGTAAATAACGGTAAATTTGACTTAAACGATATCAACTTGATCGAAATCAGATTCAGAGCTAATTGAGACGGCTTTGTATACAAAAGCATATGAATGCTATTGGCCATAGTTTGAAAAGAAATAATTCCTTTTACATATTGTTTTTCTTGGTAAAATTTAGAGCTATATAGATAGTGCAAGATTTGAGCTTTATGTGCATTCATTTTGTTATCTTTATAAAATGTTTTGAAAACACAGCCATATTGACTTTTACAGATTTACAATAATTTGAATATCAATAGTTGCGATGTCTAAAGATGTAACTTAGTATCAATGTGTCTTTTTATGTGTGAAGTACCACTTTTGGAAGCTATGATGAACATCTTCTTGCAGCGTTTACAAACTGTATAATTTTTAACCAATTTTTCTTTATAGTAGATCGCAGAAAAATATTTCCACACATCACTCTTTCCCTGTTTTTCACCAAACCTTATGTCTGATGATTGTTGATTTATCAGTTTTGTTAAAAAAACTTGATTTATTTCATCAGACATAGTTATTATAAGGAACGAAAATTATTGGTAGTAAGACTCTTGATTTCTTAATGCCTGTGCGAGATGTAGTACTAACGGCTTTCAGTAATACACTGATTACAATCCAAATAGCTGTTGAATAGATATGATAAGCTATACTTCAGTATGAAATTTCCGTAACATAAAACTAGGAAACATAGTATAATATAAACCAGAAGCGGAA